>QLNU02015360.1:51066368-51078238 GCA_006491805.2 Dysdera silvatica
AATCGCTTCGAAAGTAGATCTTTGTTGAATACCATTCTCCGCGGTCCTCGTTTTTAAATCCGATTAACAGAACATGATAAAATTTTAAAAAAAAGTTTAATTGAATGATGGCGTAGTTTGCCATTCAAATTATTATCAATAGATGTCGCAACAACTTTTTCGATTTATATTTTCCGGAGTAATTTTTCACTTTTTTTTTTTCCCCAGCATAAAATTTGTATGCATTTTGCAGCATAAAATGCATTACGGTATATAAAAAATGCACATGCTTAAACTAAAGGAAGATTAGGCAGCAAAATACGTCAGCCTAGAGGCTACAAAATCACAAACAGGCCTCTAGAAGGGGGGGAGTATAATATGAGGGTGCTACAGGACTGCAACGCCATATATACATATACAGTCTAACCTCGATTTAGTGAATTTCAGGGGCCTAGTGAAAATGATCGTTAAATTCAGGAATTCGTTAAATCAGGGAACATATTTATCGGAACCAATAACGCACCCACAAGCGAGTGATGGGTCCCAGGCCCTTCCTTGGTTTGAAAATTTACATGCAAAATACGTTAAAGTAGCTACAATTACATTAAAAAAAACACTATTTTTTACATTTTCCGCCCTCCCTCGAGCAAAAACCATGGGTGCGCTAAGGAAAACTATAAAAATGCTTACAAGCGTTCTAAAGAATACGTGTTAATTTTAAATATAACACAAGTACGTACGTTATTACTACTTCGAATAAAAACTGATTGACTTTTTTTTTAGAGTTGGCATTTAATACAGTGCAGTAGCCAGACTGGTGTTATAGAGGGATGGGCCCCCGCGGAAATGTAGTTACCCCCCTCCCCCCCTAGAAAATATTTTTTTCAACAATAAATTATTGTAGAATTTTCTTTTAAATTTTTTGTTTTGAATAAAATTGTACATGACAATGATTGTTCTTTGACGTTAAAAATGTATTCAAAATAGCTTTCTACCGTAGATTTTGTGTATATAACGTGTTTTTTTATATACGTTTGAATCTTCATATACTTTATAATAATCATGGGAAAATAGAGAGGTAAAATAAAATTTATTAATGCAAAATTTACGTTAAGAAATTTATTTATTAACGTTAACTGTTAATCTGCTTTAGTATTATAAAATATATTAATAATACTAAATATATTATTAAATATATAACTATAATACATCAAAACATTTACGAATTTTAAGACCCTCTGTGGCTTGAGCCCCGTAACAAGCCTCCCATCTACGGACTTAATGTTGACGAAGGTAAATCTTCCGCTATTTCTGAAGGTCAGCAAAATAACTTGAAGCCAGAAAAGTTTACTTGTGTTTAGGGCGAAAGGAGTTACAAATACCGTAAAAATCTGAACGAACATGTTTCTCGAGCGCATCCGTCGGTAGCAGGTATACATCAGCCAAAACATTAGCAATATCCATGTAATAATTGTAATCGTCAGTTTAATCAGTTGAAATATTTAAAACAGCATGAACGCTGTGGCACGTAGCAGGGGCAAGGGGGCAGCCGTCCCTGGCGCCACAATTCGGAGGGCGGCAATTAGCCTTTAAAAAACAATGACAGGCACAACAATTACGGCAATGACAGTCACTCGCCCCGGGCGACAAAATATCTAGCTACGCCACTGCGTTAGCTAAAGAACACGCAGTGCCGCCAACCATACCAAAAGCCATAAATAAATGCCCATTGTGTAACAACTATTTTGAGGACAACGAAACAACAGACGGATCTTTCTAGTAAATTTCTGCGAACACGGTACTAAAATATTGGCAATACTGTTCACTCTGATACTAGATCGAAAATCGGCGAGTGATACATCAACGAAGTCCAAGCGTGTGCGTAGAAAGGCATGCTGCCAAATCACCCTCTACCTCAGACACTCGTAAAATACGAGTTTGAAATTTTGTCGAGCCCAATAATACGCACCCAAATTAATTTTCTTGCGCCAGCCACAAAAAAAAAAGAAAAAAAGAAAAAAAGGTAACCTAATTGATGGATATGCACCCAACTTGGCAACCCTTGCGAAGGACTAGTTTATTGGTAGGAAAATCAGAGAATAGTAAATAACAATTAAAAATAACTTTTTTCCTTCTAATCACTAACTCTCATCTTATCAGAGAGTCTTGCTAGGGAAAACTGTTTTCAGATTACGGAGATAAGCACTGTTTTGTCCACTAAGGTTTTTAATGTGAAACCAAACATATTGAGTGCTTGTTATGGAAAATGTGTTCTATGCACATATTGCTAAAAATAAAACGGTAGTTTTAACTTAGCTAGGAAACACGCATATTTATGAAAAATTTAATTAAATTAATGCAATAGATTTTGTGAGCACTTTAAATGCGCGCCATCTATATTTCGAGATAGTAACTGTTTAATTCAAAATAAAACAATTAAAATTCGTTGAAAATTAGATATCAGAAACATTGAAGGACAGCCACTTAACAGTTGTTTTGTTCCGCCTTGTGTTATCTATCATAAAAATGAAAAATAAAAATATATTACATGATATCGAGGGGATTCAGTAAAACGAGAACACTCCTTTAGTGAACATTAATCACTAGTGTGTCAACTATGGTAGGAAAGTGTTTCCAACAATTCCTTGGTTTGGATACCAATCAAGATCATGCAGTTAGCTACCAAGTTTGTAATAACTTAATATAAGAGTAGCTTGGAAAAAAATTATTTGGGTTTCAAGTTTTCTATTATTTGTGAAGTCACAGAATTTTTATAAATATTCATTCAAAAATGGTATTTTTAATTAGGTTGTGCTGCCCTCTCTCGGCTTTCAAATTATCTAACTGTTGAATAAGAAATATTGTCTAGATTTATACTTTTGGGCGTTCGATCAACTGAAAGCCAGGGTTGCAATGTTTTTAGTATGTGATTATACACCACGGGCGCCGTTAGAGGGGGGGGGGGACCTGGGGGCTCGTCGCCCTCAATGTTGGTATTAGGGTTCCATATCCCCTCCAATTTCAAACAAAATGCCTTCTACTGGTATATTGTCCCCCCGCCCCCAATATTTTTAAGCCGCCGGTGCCCATGTCATACACTATCATTTGTTCATAATTCATCCCTTGTAAAAGTATCTGCAGGTCTACTTCCTTAACTAACTTATTAAGGGGAGTAATTTTTTCAATATTTGATGTTCATTAAAATTCCCCTAGCGTAAGGACCGTTTGATATAAACGTTTTTTGAGGGTTCTATTATATATAAAATTTGGTTTCGGTCCTCTTTCCTGCTGTAACTTCCGAAATAAACTGTGCAGACTACCTTTAATATGCATAACTTTAGGCCCTTGTTATATTTGTTAGTGGCGCATCCTTCCAGTATTCGCCACTAGTAGGGCTTTTCAGTCTAAGTTTTAAAACCAAATTATATATATATATATGGCCTGCAAAAGGGTTGCTGGTATCTAACTGGAAGGAGACCCACACGCTGAACGTATGTGACGATGTGTGGAACCGGCCAGGCCAGTAACCTAGTGTCCTACCCCGCCTTCAAGTGGTGCAGGCTGGGCTTTCTATTTATGAGGCAAATTAATATTTGCTGCACGGATAGAAAGGCGGAAGGGGAGGGCTAATTCACCAACCCGTCTAGCCAGCGTGGTGAAATGATGGCTAATTCCTCCACTATGCTAATACACCAAAAACCATGGCCCCTAGTCTCCAGGTGCTGGAGTGCTCCTGATCAAGGCAGCGGTCAGCGTGGCATGAAAGCAGGGGGTGCTAAGAATCACTGGAATGGCCCAGGCTGCCGTTTGTTATTGACCTTGGCTACGTATAATGGACGATCCCTTGCTTCTGAAGCAAAACTTCAGGAATTGGAAGAAGAACTTGACAAGATCAAATGGGACATTGTAGGACTCAGTGAAGTTAGAAGAAAAGGTGAAGAGTTGGTGGAACTTAAAAGCGGACATTTGTTTTATTATAGAGGAACGGAAACTGGAAGAACAAGTGGTGTTGGCTTCTTAATCAACAAAAGAATTAAAGACTACCTTCTTGAAGTCGAAAGCACGTCAGATCGAGCAGCAAGGCTCGTTGTTCAACTAACCCAACGGTACCAACTTCAGACAGTTCAGGCATATGCACCAACATCAAGCTATACTGACGAAGAGGATGAGGAATTTTATGAAAAAATCAAACAGCTATTATATCGATACATGCTGTAAAAAATTTTGAACACCCCGGAATTAAAACCTGACTACGGTCTTGGGTCAGAGTCCAATCACTTTGCGTTTTCCGGTCACGTGGCATTGCGTCATTTTTCGCTAATTTAGAATTGCATTTTTAATTAATTTACCGTCTTTTTGATATTTAAGGCAGCATATTCGAAAAAGGCCTGCAAAAGGGTTGCTGGTATCTAACTGGAAGGAGACCCACACGTTGAACGTATATGACGATGTGTGGAACCGGCCGGGCCAGTAACCTAGTGTCCTACCCCGCCTTCAAGTGGTGCAGGCTGGGCTTTCTATCCAAGAGGCAAATTAATATTTGCTGCACGGATGGAAAGGCGGAAGGGGAGGGCTAATTCACCAACCCGTCTAGCCAGCGTGGTGAAATGATGGCTAATTCCTCCAATATGCTAATACACCAAAAACCATGGCCCCTAGTCTCCAGGTGCTGGAGTGCTCCTGATCAAGGCAGCGGTCAGCGTGGCATGAAAGCAGGGGGTGCTAAGAATCACTGGAATGGCCCAGGCTGCCGTTTGTTATTGACCTTGGCAACGTATAATGGACGATCCCTTGCTTCTGAAGCAAAACTTCAAGAATTGGAAGAAGAACTTGACAAGATCAAATGGGACATTGTAGGACTCAGTGAAGTTAGAAGAAAAGGTGAAGAGTTGGTGGAACTTAAAAGTGGACATTTGTTTTATTATAGAGGAACGGAAACTGGAAGAACAAGTGGTGTTGGCTTCTTAATCAACAAAAGAATTAAAGACTACCTTCTTGAAGTCGAAAGCACGTCAGATCGAGCAGCGAGGCTCGTTGTTCAACTAACCCAGCGATACCAACTTCAGATAGTACAGGCATATGCACCAACATCAAGCCATACCGACGAGGAGGTTGAGGAATTCTATGAAGAAATCAAACAGCTACATACCAAGGGGAAACAACACATCAAGCTCATCATGGGAGATTTTAATGCAAGAATTGGACAACAGGAACAAGGAGAGACATCGGTTGGTAAATACGGATACGGGGAAAGGAATGAACGTGGCGATCAACTCATAGAATTTGCCGAAGCTGAAAATCTTAGCATCATGAATTCATTTTTTAAGAAGAAACTACAAAGAAAATGGACATGGAAACACCCCAATGGAGGAACCAGCGAAATTGACTATATACTGGCAAACAAGAAATCAATTATTGAAGATTGCAGCGTACTGAACAGATTTAATACTGGAAGTGATCATCGAATGGTGAGATGTAAAATGCACTTAAATACTAAACTAGAAAGGCAGAAGCTCATTAGGAAACAAGTATGTAAGAGGGTGGATCTAATGAAACTGAAAGTAAATACCGAGGCATTCAAGTTGGAATTAAAAAATCGCTTTTCTGCACTGGAAGGACTTATTGATGAAAGTGATATCTCAGAAGCAAATGAAAACATTGTTAAGACAATAATTGAAACTGCTGGGGAAATTGGTGGTGTAACCTGTAAAAAGCACAATAGCAAATTATCTGAGAAGACGAAACAGCTCATGAAAAGGCGAAGAGATATGAAGGTGGACAATCAAAATACCAGTTCCAGGATTGAGTACATAGAACTTTGCAAAACTTTGCGCAAAAACATGAAAGAAGATATAAGAAAATTCAATTGTGAGTTAGTAAGGAAGGCCATTGAAAGCAACAAGAGCCTTAGGGTTGTTAAAGGGAGTTTGTCTATTGGGAAGAAACACATCATTGCATTAAAAGGAGAGGATGGCACTGTAACAAGAAATAGGGAAGAAATACTTAGAAGAGTTGAAGAATTCTACAGAAAGCTGTATGAGGGAAACAGTGGATTAAACGAAGACTCTGAGATAGTCGAAGGAACAGCTCCTAAAATCTTAAAAGAAGAAGTAGCATTTGCAATAAAAAGTATGAAGAAAGGAAGATCCCCTGGCGATGATGGCATTACATTAGATATCTTAAAAGAAGCTGGAGAACATGTAGAAGACATACTCGCAAAATTCTTTACCAAATGCCTCAACAGTGGTAACATACCAAACCAATGGGATTCTGCAACAGTAATTCTTTTGCATAAAAAAGGTGATAAAGAGGATTTAAAAAATTACCGACCAATTAGCTTGTTACCTGCTATTTATAAAATCTTCACAAAAGTGCTAACACATCGCCTGCAGAAAAAATTAGATGCAGCTCAACCAAGAGAACAAGCTGGATTTCGAAGTGGATTCAGTACAGTAGACCATATTCAAGTATTAAGAGAATTAATTGAAAGAACACATGAATATGAACTTCCATTGTGTATGGCATTTATTGACTATGAGAAGGCCTTTAATTCTATTAGAACGTCAGCAGTCATCAACTCTTTAAGATCAGCAGATATCGAGGATGTATACATTGACATGGTGAAACGTGTGTATAAAAATGCAAGTGCAAAATTTCGGTTACATAAAGATACCGAAGCTATCAAAATTGGTAAAGGTGTGAGGCAGGGAGATACCATTTCTCCAAAACTTTTTACTTCAGCTTTACAGATGATTTTTCAGCAGATAAATTGGAATAACAGGGGAATAAAAATAAATGGTGAATATTTAAATCATTTGCGGTTTGCTGATGACATTGTTATTTTTTCAACGAACCCATCAGAACTCCAAGACATGGTACAGGAGCTCTCAACTAGAAGTAAAGAAGTTGGACTCAAGATGAACCTACAAAAAACTAAGATCATGTTCAATAATTTCGTAGAGGAAACAAAAATACAAGTTGACAACATTGAGCTAGAAATTGCTGATTCATATATTTACCTTGGCCAGCTGATTTCAATGGATGGCAACATTATGAAAGAACTCAACAGACGTATTAAACTTGGCTGGAGTGCATTTGGAAGAAACAGTTTTATCCTGAAGGGGAAATTGCCTTTGTGTCTAAAAAGAAAGGTCTTCAACCAGTGTGTATTGCCAGTCCTCTCTTATGGATCAGAGACATGGAGTCTAACAGTTGGAGCAATACGAAAGTTACAGACAACGCAAAGGAGCATGGAGAGGTGCATGCTTGGAATAACTAGGAGAGATCGAAAAAGAAACACTTGGGTGAGAGAGCAAACTAGAGTAGAGGACATCATTGTTAAAGTAAAAGGGCTGAAATGGCGATGGGCTGGGCATATTGCAAGAAGAACTGATCAACGATGGACAACAGAAATTCTGAACTGGATTCCAAGAGACCACCGAAGACCTAGAAAACGTCCTCAAACTAGATGGGTGGATGAAATAAGAAAACAGGTTGGGGTGACGTGGAAACGAATGGCCCAGGATAGACTTGTGTGGAAAGCATTTGGAGAGACCTTCATCCAGCAGTGGATAGATAATGGTTGAATATGATGATGATGATATATATATATATATAAAAAGATTCGATTCGTGATATTGAAGCTTAAAAATATTAAACTTTATTCAGTCGCTATGGCGTTTGGTTTGATGTTTTAGAAATGACGTTAATATATGTAATACATTGAAATCTGACTAGATGAGTAATGCACTGCATAACAATTGCATTTAAATCGAAATTTACACAAACACAGTCAATTTTTATCGTTCCAGCTCACAATAAATTGCGTTTATGTAAATTTGGATTCAAATATAGTGAAATCTGTTTACTATAATGATATTCTAGAGAACGGGAAAAATATCGTTATAGACATAATAGCGTGGGCGCCCATATGGGGGTTCGAGCCAAGGGCGGACACAGGGGTCATGACTCACCCCGAAAATATATTTTTTCACTGTAAAAAATTCCAACTTTTATGATAAATGAAGGGTGTTATTCCAAGACCATGGCAAATTCTGTCCTTGAACCCCTCAAAATGAAAGTCTGTATCCGCCCCTGGTTCGAGCCCCCTCCAGTTTAAAAATTTGATTTGCCCGAACCTGCTACGCATTTACTTTCAAAAGTTTTACAGTCACATTTTAAAATAAGGTACTTTTTAGCTCATTACTGCCAAACAGTATCAATTACCTGTTTTTTTTTTTTTTACTGTTACGAACGATTTCAAATTGAGGAAGATGAACATGCGAGGAAAATACTCAATTTTGTATTTCCCTGGTAATTTTAGCTTTACTTTTTTTTTTAAATAATGTGCCCTAAATATCGAAAAGATGGTAAATAAATTAAAAATACAATTCTAAATTAGCGAAAAAAAAACTAATGCCATGTGACCGGAAAACGCAAAGTGATTGGGCTCTGACTCAAGACCGTACCCAGGTTTTAATTCCGAGGAGGAGTGTTCAAAAATTTTTACAGCATGTGTTGATACAATCACAGCATGCAAAGGCCGTAGCCAAGTCCCATTAAAAATTTAGTTTTGGGGGGACCGGTCCCTAAGATCCCCCTCTGGGTATAGGCATGCTCTGACGTCACTAGGCATTAAATTTCGGTGTTTGCACGTTGAAACCCGCGCTGTGCTATCTGGTCTTTTCGAAAATGGTCCTCACAACCACAAAGTGAGGTTTTAATGAACAATTTAAGATTTTTCTTCTCGTCCCCTTTGATTGCGTTAGCCTATACTTTTCGGTAAATTGGATCCTTTGGAAAGTTCTTTCAGCTTTACTACGTTAGTCGCGATGTTACTGATATTTTCAAAGTCAAAATTTTAATCGTATTTCTCAATGGTGGGGGGCGGCAAAACCCCCCTGCCACCTATTGACACGGGCTTGGTGGCATAGATATTTTTTCTTTTTTGTGAGAAGAGTTGAGGTTGAACCCCCAAACAGTGGCGCAACCACGTAGGGGTTCCCGGTCCCCCTTGGACTAACATATATTTAAAAATACACCGCTTGGTCAATGGCATTTGCTGCACAAATGTTATTTAACCGTTATGGGTCTGACCATTCCCATGTATTCGTGACCATTATTCTCCTTAGAATATTTCCATGATGAAATACTTATTCATGAACAATGCTTAGAAAAACGCAATGGTAAGTTCGAAGAGAGCCCCTCGCGGCCCAGTATAATTGATGCCAAGGCCCGGTAGTGACCCGGCGGTTCAAGGATGCTACTGAAATGCATCAACTATCCTCTTTTTAATTAAACGACTCCTTTCACGTTATGTGTAAGAACGTGAAGGGAGACTTAACCGTCAGTCAAATAAAAAAACAATCTTTATTGTAATACCTATTCAGTGTCTATTATACACAAAAAAATTCTGGTGAGATAGTGTTGGGTAAAATAAATCTAAAAAATAATGCAAAATAGGTGAAAAAATAGAGATTCGTATAGTTTAATATCATTCGTTATTGTAGAATGTTTTTTTTTTTTGAATTCAAATCTGGATTTTTTTATTCATACGTAATATTATTAATAGATGGCGCTACTAAAACCCAATTTTAAAAATAGGCCAAATTTGAATTTTTTAAAATTTACTATACATTGGAAGTATTTATTTCAGCATTCATAACTAGAGACAATATTAATGAAAGCTAGGCACGATTTAATATAAAGCAAAGGCCACTGGCTGATCCAAGGGAGGAGAGATGAGCAGCGCCTCCCCGTGATCGTTTACTGATATCTTCTCTGCATATCAAGAGTCAGCAGCATATTTAGATGCTAATTACATCTCGGTCAGCCCACATTTCCTGTAGCATCTATATTCTCTCCTTATTTACTTGGCATTGTCGCTTATTTAGGGGCTTTGTTTGGCCATCTACCGTTGATGATGTGAAACAAAAACTAAATATTAAAATTCTTTAAAAAACAGATTAAAGATGCATTCAATCCTTTCTAATATTTTATACACATTAATGTAAAAAAATAATAAATATAAATAAAATAACATATTAATTAAAATGTTTAATATACAGGGTTTTCGAAATTTAACTTCCCCAACTCTGGGAGCTGTGTAGGGCGTTGTATGGGTCATAGAGACATGAAATTGGCACAGCAGACACTGAGAGAGACGTATTTATAATGCAATTTCTCTGGCCATCCCTTGATTGGCAGATCAGCCAGACGGAGGGGGAGATCGCCTCGCCCCCTGCCAGGGTTAAATAGGAAAAAATAAACACGATGAAGAATATTTTATGCGTTGTTTGTTATGACTGTAATAGAAAAAAGTCTTATACTGGTTTCTAAAATCTCGAAGTCTTCGAAAAATGCGATCCAGACAGTTTTCACGAATTTACAAGCTTCTCGCCCTTTAAGCTACGTTTTCAGTAAGGGTTACTTCAGCATAACGTAGTTTTTTATCCTTGAAGCGCCGTTAAACTTGGCTTCGAACGCGGATGACAGAAGAGACTTTTAATACACACCCACAGAAATATTCATATTGATGTAAATAAAGTGATTGACAAATTTTCAAAGAAACCAAGATGGCTTGATTTCGCACTTAGCTTACTAAACTACGCCCTGCGGTGGCGCAGTGTGGTAACGCGTTCTCCTATTGCGCGGCTAATCCGGGTTCGACTCCCAGCAGTGCAAAAAGAACGCTTACTCAGAGATCTCATAAAGATCGCACTGCTCACTGTAGTCCGGGGTTTGGTTCCCTAGGCCTTAAGAGGTTCGGATTCCTCGGAAAACAGTAGGTCCCGGCGCAGCATGACCACTGTAGTCTTTGAGCCGTAAAACCAAAAAACAAACAAACTTACTAAACTACACAATAATTTTCAACACCCACGTATAAATGCAATATAAATTACTAAATTACGCTACATAACTTACTAAACCTAATTTTAAAAAAAGTTGCTTGTTATAAAAAAAGTGAAATAATTACAATGTTTTTTTAGTTTAAATTTAAACTTGTTCTATTAATTACATTGTAAATTATCGTTTTGGTTATTGTATATATCTCCTTTGCTAAGTTATCCTTCTGTTACACTTAAATATAAGCTATCTTAAACAATACAGTTTAATTGAAGTCCAACACTAATTCGTTGACGTAAATTAAATATTTTGGTGGGTATAAAGGAAGGCTAGTAATATAACAACATTTACCTAAACTATTTAATAATTCAAAACCGAAAATTTCCCCAGTGAAGGCCCTCTAAACCGCCCCGCCCCGTAACGACATCCTGGATCCGCCATTGCACGGAGTGAAACGTTAAGTGTTTTTAATAAACAGACGCGGCGGAATATCCCGCAAAGCTCTATAATGTATATCAATCAGAAGTCCGTATAAACTTAAAAAATTCATAAAAAAATGAAAATTGTCGCATTGAAGTGCGGTTTGCGAGATAAATATTATTTGGATGTGTTTTTTTTTTAAACATAATAAAACAAATTAGTCCAAAGGTCACCGACAGGTGGCACTAACACTAACACATCAGATAGAAATATGAAACGAAGATATTACGAAACAGTTAATCGCTCGATAAGTTGGTCATTCCATTCAATAATAAACTTGATGTGAAGAACAAGTTTCTACAAAAATGTTAACTTTACCGGAACAAGCTTTTTTAGTAAAATGGTACCAAACAAGAATCATTTCATCGTTTTCAAATATCTAAAGCGCCACCTATTGGTGACATTTGCACTAAACAAATTGTATTAAAAAAATCCGTATACGCATAATATTTCCCATACAATAATTTTCAACAATCACGTATAATTAGCTCGATGTAGAGCTGGTTTTTTTTGGGGGGGGGAGGGGGAAGAGACGCCGTCCCCATCGTGGATTCGAACCAGGAACC
>QLNU02015360.1:51078338-51110678 GCA_006491805.2 Dysdera silvatica
TTTTGCGTAAATATGTCTCGCTTTCCTTCCATCGATGTTAACGACTGTCGCATGTACAGAGGCGATTTTTTTTTACTATTGCAAGCTTTCAAATTTCGAGAGAGAGTACTACTCCTTGCTTTACTAGTGGTTTTTTGGTAGCGGGGCAGGGGGGTGCGGCACCCCCTCCACTAGGATTTCACTGATTCAGGAAAAATACTGATATGCAAAAAAATACTTTCACTCACTTTCATACACTGTGGCACCCTCAAATATTTAGATGATGAACTGATGCTTCCTAACGTGTGCTTCCCGGCGCACGTCCGACGCCTCCAAAAATCAGATCTTCTCGTTTTAACAGTATAGAGTTAGTTTTGGCGACAAGGTTTTAAACTACTCACTGTTCCTCAGTTAATTAATCGCACAAGAAAAATGCGTTTATTTTCTCATCCGATCTACGTAGTTATCCTCTAGAAACACAAAACGCCTACGTTACGCCAAAATAAAGCAAGAAATAGCCAAATGCGGCACACAAGCCAAATATATTTCCGTGCCTCTCAGAAGAAATTCTGCGGTTTGTGGTGCCTCGTATGCCTCCTAAATCATATACTTGGCTTTTATTTTGGAATTTGGAAGAATTTGTCTGAGGTGTTTTATTTGCGTTTTCCAAGCGTCTCTGTTTGTTGAATAATCAAGGCAGTATTCAAAGTAAATGAAAATCTCAGAGGGATTGCGAAAAGGCACGCAAAATTTTATTCATGATCAATATGTATATTACCTTCAATGGAATAAAGAGGGGACACGATATTTGAAATGTAAAATTGGAACTTGTTCTGGATGAGGTGTTTTTAAAGAGATTTTTAAACTAACGAAACGCTATAGCCATGTGGATGACATTAAACAATGTAACAAATTGAGATTTGTTTCGTTGAAGAAAAAGTTGAGATTTGATTGAGCAGGCTTGGTTGAAAGAACAACATCGAAGCCACTGGAGTCATTATATAATACTGCTGCAGAAAAGAAAGTTTAATTTTAGGTTTAAGCGTATATCGGTCAATTTCTTTTTTATTATTTATTATTGCATTCAATTTATGTATTAAAATTACCCCTAATTAAAATTCCGTGGTTTAAACTGCAGATTTAATATAGTAAGATATAAAGAAATTTAGGCAAACTTTTCATCATCGTCGTTTTAATTACAACTGTGACGTTTTCGAATTAATTGGCGATGTTGGCGTGAATTCTGGGTCGTTTTACTTAAGGAATCCCACTGAGCTACATCCATTTAGCTGAGTTGGCAACCACAACTGAAGTCCCTGTGCTACTCGGAGGATTTTCGGCTCTACGCCTGGTTTCTGTCATGATAGACAATTGCCATAGTACAACATTTTAAAATTAGAAAATTTTGGAAAGTTGAAAATCAAAATTTGAACATAATTTCACTATGAGATATTCTGCGACTATTTTTTTAGAACTGAACTTGGAATTGAAAGGCAAGTCTGCAAATGTTAGTACGTTTAGTAGCTGGTTTCAAATATAGAAAAACTTTCAAACGAAAAAGAAACTGACAGAAATAATGTTCTCTAAAATCAATATGCAAACAACGTAATCGTATTCCAAAACTTTATTAATATTTAATTTTTATGAAATACCTGATTAATAAAAACTAAATTTTCTGTAGAGCCAAACTAGCCTATACCTTTATCATCATCATCATCAACCCGGTATATCCGTGCCGTTAAATGGTAGTTTCTAGTCAGTTCAGTACGATTCGTCGTGAGGGATGTGTATCGCGTATTATGCAACTGAAGTTCTATCTTTTCTGTAATTGAACTTACATTTGACTTTGCTTTAATAATCCTGATAACTATTATGAAAAGATTTCGTCTACGATAGATGGAAATCACTGCATCTTTGGGCAGCAGCAGATAATGTGTTAAACTGCAATCGATCGCCGTCAAAAATGGTCAGGCGGGACTTGGTTGTATTCAATATAGAATTTTTCATCACATTTACTAAGAACATTTTTTTTTAAAAATGGCAAAAAGCCATGGTTATTTGCATCTACTTTGTTCCTGCTATGTAAGTTCCTGTCTATTTCATGCAAACACCATGAATAAAATTGACCAAACAGCTATCATGCTACTCTAAAAAAATCAGTAGAGAAGATTAAATTAGCGTAGGAAGCTGATGTTTTGCAAGTACTTTAGTGCACTTAGACACTGACGAATGTCTTCTTTAGTATTTTACAAAAATAATAGTTTAGATTGTAGTTTAGAGGTATATAGAATTTGTGGAGGTCATGTCTCGAGAAGTTTATGGTAGTCTTAATCAGACCCCACGATCTCCCAAACCTGGAAGACATACTGATGTGCCACCTCATCAATCTGCAAAGTATTATAATACGTCATCTATATCTCAACCTGTTTCTAGTCATGGTAGCCCTATAGCCAGTCGCACAGCTTCCTCTGACACAAGACGAGGCCGTTCTACTTATAGTGTCAGTCGATCTGGTAACGTTAGTCCTACATTGCTTGCTGACCAGCACGTGCCCCATTCTATAAGCACAAGTGCATTTAACGTTGGAAATCATTCTGCATACTACGACGACTTGGGTAGTCCAACGATGGATGGCCGTTCTGGCCCTAGTGCAGGTAGTGGTCACCATCGAAGTCGTTCTGCCACTAGAGTTCCCCTAAGAAACTATCATTCTCTTGAAAGAGATCAAGAAAGAGAATTCATGCCAATACGCGAACCGCGAGATCGGTCATTAGACCGAAATGACATGGCATCGAGACATCCAAGAAGTCGCGAGCGGTCTTTAGATCGAAGTGGATATCGCGATAGAGAAGTAGGTCATGTTGGATACCGTGATATTGATGGGCAAATGGAGGGTGCCCACATGTCACGCATGGCCCATGGTTCTTATACTGACACCCGACATGGATGCGGACGTACATCTGATGGATATGGAAGAAGTGGTGGGGATGGCTTCGTTATGGAATTGCAATCCCGACTTAATGAGTTGCAGGCTCAATACAGCAACATGAAAAGAGAACTGGATATAACAACTGAAAAGCTTGGATCCAGCATGCACAGTATTAAAACATTTTGGAGTCCAGAGCTAAAGAAAGAACGAGCACTGAGGAAGGAGGAAGCAGCCAAATATGCACTGCTTAATGATCAGCTCAAAATGCTCCGAGCAGAGAACCAAGTAAGTATTTTTGATGGGTATATGGTGACTTAGGCTATGTAAAAGGAGGGAGAAATAGCTTGCGACATTGAGTGAAGTGCTTTAAGCCACCCCAGGTTGTTTCTGCACTTACCATTTTTTCTATATGGATGTAAGTCACCATTATTACTTCGTATAATTAAGTAACTGGATTAACAGAGGTTTATGCAGCTATATTAGCTTTTAAATTTTCTTTTAAAATGAAAGTCACATTTTTATGTGTACAGATGTTAAATTAATGTATTTTTAATTTATGTGTTCAATTATTTGTTACAAAAATGTCCATATCCACTAGATAATTCATTTATTTAGAAATAGGTTTAAGGAAAGGAAAGGAAATATATCTATATAATCATCAGCAACCAATTTCAATCCACCTCAAGATGGAGGTCTCTCTGTTATTACTAGGGCCTGGATCTTGATGACCTAAAAACTCCTAAAAAATGCCCTTAGGATTTAAAAAAAAATCCCCCCAAAACAATTTGCATAATATTTTTCCACGTTATAAATTAAATAATTTCAACTTTAGACAATTTATAGACTAGAATTTTCATTCTTTCTTCGTGATGCATCAAAAGCATATGCGTAGAGTTATATGGGCCTGTGGGGCCCGAGCCCTCCCAATAATTTTAAATTCGCGATTTTACGTGTCCTGTAACGTATAAATGTACATAGAATGTACTTGGGCCCCCAATAACTTTGAGAATTCTACGTTGATGGTCAAAAGAAAAAAAAAAGGAAAGTAAATACCTGTTACAAGTGAATTTTAATGATATGTAATCTAATCACTTGCAAGAACATCAAAATTGCACTGAATAATAATGCATTTTTTACATTGTAAAAAGTCTATTTTATTTTCAGAAAGCAAATTTTGATGCATTGAAAAGCTCTTCTCAACACTTACATATGTTATTACAATGACTCACAGAATGAAACTTACATATGTTATTGGAGCATGTTTGGAGGAAACACGTTTATTTCTATGGAAAATTCTTTACTAAGTCCTGATGTTTCTGCCTCTCCAGTCAAGATACCAGAATTTTTTAAAGTCTGAAACTCGGAGGGTTTTTTTTTCTAAAACATAGATTAATTTTGCAACAAGGGAGTGTCCAGTCTTCCCCTTGGCGTTTTTTAGTACTTCGCTTTCTTTATCGCTGTAACCAATTAAGTCAACACGTTTCATTCTGTGCTTATGGGCTCTTAATAATGGACTGTAAAATGCTGAAGTTTGATCTTATGTATGCCAAATTTCCTTCTATTTTTTCCTGAGAGAACAGACATCGCGCAATTTGAATAAATGCTGCGTCTTCTGAATGAAACTCATTTACTGTCACCTTTACAGCATCAAAATTTCCGCTGTAACAAATGCTCATCCATTAAGCATCCAACCATGTTCCTTAATGCATTATTGAAGGATTTGGAGGCAACATTAAACTAGGAGCTTTCATTTTAAAGGCTTCTGTGTGATAAAGAGATTTCAAGAATTTTTTGTAACATTAGAAACAAGTCTATCTACGTCCAGATAATTTGCCTGAATTTCCTCAGCATCCCTATGTAAGGCATAATCAAGCGACATGCCCTAGCTTTGGATAAAAAGTTTGTTTTTCTGGCTTTCACTATGTTTGGTGTAGCATCCGTTAAAAAGTGTAAGACGTTATGTTCCACTCCATTTGGACAGAGTAAAAGGTTTCTCAAATAGCTGACAGATGGTTGAATGATTAACTTTTTCAAGTACCTTTGAATTCAATGAAAATAATTAATATCAGGTAACAGTGGGGAAGCATAATCGCAGGATTGAAATAAAAGTTAGCATAAGGTTGAAATAAAAGTTGGGAATGGCGCTAAAGGCAAAGTTAAAAAGGCTGCGATTGATGTACATACCATAGTTGATTGACAATGAAAGCTGTTGAAGTATGCTTTTTTTTTGAAAAAATTGGCAAAAAATGACTTAAAACAAGGGAAAACCGCCTAAAATGTCCTAAAAACAGAAAAAGGGCCAGAAAATGTAAAAAATGCAAATGTTATCAACATCCGGGTCCTAGTTATCATACATACACATAGTACGGCGAAAGAAATACAGAGGAAGCAGCCTTAAGCTCACCACGTTGGCCAGACGGGTTGTCAAGCTGGATCTACAGTTTAACGAAGAATCCGAACTTCGGTCACCACAGCCAAAGTTTTGCGCTTAGGCAGGACTTGCTGTGTCACTCCCTCCTACGGAGTGACCGCCACTAATGCTGCTTTACAGCGGCATTCGGTCAAGTGTCGGTATTCTTGGCAGAGGATGGCTGTGGGTTTTATATATATATATAGTCAAACCTCCATGTGAGTGGGGCAAAACTTAAGAGTTATGGAAAATTTGAGTTATAGAGTAATTTATTCCTACACATGAATTCGATATCAATAATACATTTTAAAAATCATGCAAAGTACTGTAATTTCTATAAACTCATCAAAAGGAAGTCTAACATGTATATACCATTAAAAATTATGTTTTATTAAAAAATCTAATTTTTCCTTGTCATTTCGATGCAAAATTTTCATTTAGAATGTAAGCCTCTAGATCAGCAATTCTCTTAAAAATGTTTTTAGGCATTGATTCGAGAGATTTTGCAAAGTATCTTAATGTTTCGATTGCAGAAAAAGTGCTCTTAAAACTTCAGGACGTGAACTTTATACTGTAACCGTGTCTGTAGAAGTGTTTTAAAAATTTTGGTAGTTTGGTCCACATGTGGAAGATTTGATGTTGCATTTGGAGAAAAAATTATTTTAATTCTTTACAAAAAAAACTTCGGGTGAGCCGGAGAATTGTCAACAACCACTGGAACTTTTCTTCCTTTCTTTTAAAATTTTCTTTCCAGTTTCATAATCCAAGATTCTGTACCAGGTCATTCAGATCTTTTCATTATTCTTGTAATTTATAAGTAAACATTTTACATTTGCAAAATAGCTTGGCTTTTTAATTGTGCCTGTCATTAACAGGGGCAACTTTTCTGTTCCTGACGTGTTGACTCATACCGTGATGGTAACTCGCATGAACAGAACTCCAGGAAGGTGACAAACTGCATAATGTTTTAGAAATCTAGTCAACCAGCCGGATTACTATGGGCGCTATCCCATATGCATTTGGCAATGAAAGGAACTACAATTTAGGGATTTTATTAGGGATGTATTAGAGAGTTTTCCAATCTCAATCACAAGTTTTATATTTTGCACAATATTCCACAGTGAACGAAAGTACAGTTTTGAAAGAAACAACTTTCCCGTAAGACTTCGAGTTACAGAACGTAAACCTGCACTTCAACAACACAAAAAACTAGAGATAGAGAAAACTTCGACTTGTAGAATATGAAATCCACTGGAATTTTTGCAGAATACTTAATATTTATTCGAGTTAAGGAAAAGTTCGACTATATATATCATCATATTCAACCATTTTCTATCCATTGCTGGATGAACGTCTCTCCAAATGCTTTCCACACAAGTCTATCCTGAGCAATCCGTTTCCACGTCACCCTCACCTGTTTTTTTTATTTCGTCCACCCATCTATTTTGAGGACATTTTCTAGGTCTTCGGTGGTCTCTTGGAATCCAGTTCAGAATTTCTGTTGTCCATCGTTGATCAGTTCTTCTTGCAATATGCCCAGCCCATCGCCATTTCAGTCCTTTTACTTTAACAATGATGTCCTCTACTCTAGTTTGCTCTCTCACCCAAGTGTTTCTTTTTCGATCTCTCCTAGTTATTCCAAGCATGCACCTCTCCATGCTCCTTTGCGTTGTCTGTAACTTTCGTATTGCTCCAACTGTTAGACTCCATGTCTCTGATCCATAAGAGAGGACTGGCAATACACACTGGTTGAAGACCTTTCTTTTTAGACACAAAGGCAATTTCCCCTTCAGGATAAAACTGTTTCTTCCAAATGCACTCCAGCCAAGTTTAATACGTCTGTTGAGTTCTTTCATAATGTTGCCATCCATTGAAATCAGCTGGCCAAGGTAAATATATGAATCAGCAATTTCTAGCTCAGTGTTGTCAACTTGTATTTTTGTTTCCTCTACAAAATTATTGAACATGATCTTAGTTTTTTGTAGGTTCATCTTGAGTCCAACTTCTTCACTTCTAGTTGAGAGCTCTTGTACCATGTCTTGGAGTTCTAATGGGTCCGTTGAAAAAATAACAATGTCATCAGCAAACCGCAGATGATTTAAATATTCACCATTTATTTTTATTCCCTTGTTATTCCAATTTATCAGCTGAAAAATCATCTGTAAAGCTGAAGTAAAAAGTTTTGGAGAAATGGTATCTCCCTGCCTCACACCTTTGCCAAGTTTGATAGTTTTGGTATCTTTATGTAACCGAAATTTTGCACTTGCATTTTTATACACACGTTTCACCATGTCAATGTACACATCCTCGATGTCTGTTGATCTTAAAGAGTTGATGACTGCTGATGTTTTAATAGAGTCAAAGGCCTTCTCATAGTCAATAAATGCCACACACAATGGAAGTTCATATTCATGTGTTCTTTCAATTAATTCTCTTAATACTTGAATATGGTCCACTGTACTGAATCCACTTCGAAATCCAGCTTGTTCTCTTGGTTGAGCTGCATCTAATTTTCACCCAGGCTATGTGGTAGCATTTTTGGCCAGAGATTTTATAAATGGCGGGTAATAAGATAATTGGTTGATAATTTTAAATCCTCTTTATGACCTTTTATGCAAAAATTGCTGCTGTTGCCAGAATCCATTGGTTTGGCATGTTACCACTGTTAAGACATTTGCTAAAAATTTTGTGTAATAACTTCATGCTCTCCAGCTTCTTTTTAAGACATCTGTGTGATGCCATCATTGCAGGGGCTGTTCGCCCGACTATCACTTAAAAGGGTCTTCCTTTAATCCACTGTTTCCTTCATATAGCTTTCTGTAGAATTCTTCAACTCTTCTATTTCCTCCCTATTTCTTGTTCTGGTGCTATCCTCTCTTTTTAATTCAATGATGTGTTTCTTCACAACAGACAAACATCTTTCAATAACCCTAAGGCTCTTGTTGTTTTCAATGGCCTTCCTTACTAACTCACAATTGAATTTTCTTATATCTTCTTTCATGTTTTTGCGCAAAGTTTTGCAAAGTTCTACATACTCGATCTTGCGACTGGTATTTTGATTGTCCACCTTCATAAGTCTTCGCCTTTTCATGAGTTGTTTCGTCTTCTCAGATAATTTGCTATTCTGCTTTTTACATATTACACCACCAATTTCCCCAGCAGTTTCAATTATTGTCTTAACAATGTTTTCATTTGCTTCTGAGATGTCAACTTCTTCAATAAGTCCTTCCAGTGCAGAAAAGCGATTTTTTAATTCCAACTTGAATGCCTCGGTATTTTCTTTTAATTTCTTTAAATCCACCCTCTTACATACTTGTTTCCTAATGAGCTTCTGTCTTTCTAATTTAGTATTTAAGTGCATTTTACATCTCACCATTCGATGATCACTTCCAGTATTAAATCTGTTCAGTACACTGCAATCTTCAATAATTGATTTCTTGTTTGCCAGGATATAGTCAATTTCACTAGTTCCCCCATTTGGGTGTTTCCATGTCCATTTTCTTTGCGGTTTCTTCTTAAAAAATGAATTCATGATGCTAAGGTTTTCAGCTTCTGCAAATTCGATGAGTTGATCGCCACGTTCATTCCTTTCCGCGTATCCGTATTTACCAACCGATGTCTCTCCTTGTTCCTGTTGTCTAATTCTTGCATTAAAATCCCCCATGATGAGCTTGATGTGTTGTTTCCCCTTATGTAGCTATTTGATTTCTTCATAGAATTCCTTAACCTCTTCGTCGGCATGGCTTGATGTTGGTGCATATGCTTGTATTATCTGAAGTTGGTATTACTGGGTTAGTTGAACAAGGAACTTCACTGCTCAATCTGACTTGCTTTCAACTTCAAGAAGGTAGTCTTTAATTCTTTTGTTGATTAAGAAACCAACACCGTTTGTTCTTCCAGTTTCCGTTCCTCTATAATGAAACAAATGTCCGCTTTTAAGTTCCAACTCTTCACCTTTTCTTCTGACTTCACTGAGTCTTACAATGTCACATTTGATTTTGTCAAGTTCTTTCAATTCCTGAAGTTTTGCTTCAGAAGCAAGGAATCGTCCATTAAACGTAGCCAAGGTCAATATCAAACGGCAGCTTGGGCCATTCCAGTGATTCTTAGCATTCCCTGCTTTCATTTTACACTGACCGCTGCCTTAACCTGGAGACTAGGGGCCATGGTTTTTGGTATATTAGCATAGTGGAGGAATTAGCCATCATTTCACCACGCTGGTTAGACGGATTGGTGAATTAGCCTTCACCTTCCCCCTTTCTATTCGTGCAGCAAATAATAATTTGCTTCATCGACAGAAAGCCCGGCCCAATTTAATGTTTTACCAGATTCCTGATATTCACGGTATACCTGTGAAATGGTCATATGTGAAAATCCAAATTTTGTCGCTATCTCGGAGATGCTATGTCCCATCTCTCTTGTGCCGACTATAACGCCACGTTCAAAATCACTTAAATCTTGATAACCTGCCATTGTAGCGGCAAGAACCGATCTAATAGCTTTGCCAGACATCTCTTGTCTTATATAGGCGCTGCCGACCGCATCGCGTTACGCTGATTGGTTGCAAAGCTCCGTTATTTGCATACGCACGCCTGTACCAGTTTTTCTGGCACTTCAGTATATATACTAATAGTATAATAGTAGTAATGTTGTCCCCACCTTACTAATTATTCCTGTGTTTAAAATTTTATATATGAACGTACATAAAGTTGAATTGCCCAATAGAAGATGTTTGTAAGCAACTTCCATTACTCAATTTTTGAAGAAATTAAAAATATTACATCGAAGTAGTCAGTCTTTTGATAAATTTCTTAAGTACAATGAATTTTACATTGTACTGATACATTTTCGAAGTAAAAGTGTACAATCCGTTACCTACTGATTTTTTTAAGTATTTCCAAACCAGCTGGCAACGCGGCATCTAGCCTGCTGCCATGTTGTTTACGCTGGTTTTGGGGCTCTGTAATTTTCCTGAATCAGTGAAGGGTAAGTGGGGAAGAGATCCCATGCCACCCCCACTTCTTGCTTTGCCCTTGCTGCCCTTTCAAGTCACTTTCGAGTTATGACTGAATCGTAAAAATGTTGAATGTTTGGGAGAGAGCGTGTGAAAGTGCCTTTATAAACGCTAAGGAGGTGCCTAAACATGACTTCACAGAAAGTATGTTGTCACAAGCCGATCTACTGAAATTATAGAGTATATATATATATAGGAGGAGCGAAAATTAGATGACAAACCATGCACTGCGCCATAAAAGGTTCTTTCAGGTAGTCTTGGCTACAGAAAATAGGGAGTGAGACAATTTTAGGTCTTGATCATTTTAACACTAGATTACTAAATGTGTCTTAACAGACATAAATGCTAATGACCACTCGGACTGCTGTAAAATTAAAATTTATTGCTGCAAAGGCATATATTTTTTATATGAAGTATTTTATGTAGTGATATTAAAAAATGAGGTTAATCGTATGCATATTTAGCCTATATATACATATTAATTATGATTTAATTGAGGTTACCAGATTCCAGAAAGGATTTGCTTTCTTCACACTTGAAATATAGAGAATAATTATAGCAGTAATTAATTATATGGTGAATAGTAACTTCAAATGTGAACTTTAGATAATAAGAACATTATTAAAATTTATTTTTAAAATGAACATTATTAAATGATTTCTCCAATAGAAAATGTGTGCTTGTGTGGATAAAATTTTTGTATCTTTGAAATGTTGATAGAATTATATATGGTTATTAACTCAAAATCAGTAGATAAGTGTGCAGCATGACCATTGTAGTCCTTGAGCCATAAAACCACAAACGAACAGTAGGTAAGTTCTTTTTGAATATTTAAAAGACATTATTCCCTATAAAATGAATTAATTTTAATTTAATTTTGCGAGTGGAATAATAAAGGCGATATCCTTGGCTTTAATAAACCTTTTATAGCGTAGTTTCTTGATCACTAGTTTTATGTAGTCTGGTGTCTTAGTTTCATGCACATAATAGCGTAGAATATAACTGTGATACGATTTTTTTCCTACTTATTAACTAATTATTAAGGTCGAAAAACCTGTAGATTCTTGTTTTATCTCAGTTTATCATTGACATTTTTTATTTAATAATTTTCTGTATGATAGTTTTATTTTATTTTCTGTCTTTGATTTTGGAGAACATAGTCCAAAAATCGGTGGCTTCATCGGGAGGCTTCGATATAGTTATTAGTATTAAAATATGCTTCTCCCACACAGTTATCTCTGATTTTAAATTTTGATTTTTTTTTTCACTGGTCATTCTGAATGAAGACATCGCCATGTTTTCATAATTTTTTATGGTGAAACTGCACAGTCCGTCATACGCCTTCTCCCTCCTCCTGAAATTTGTCGAAAATTGCAGTATATCGGCTTGTGACGTCATACTCTTTCTAATATCATAGTTGCACATCCCTTTTGAGTTTTTAATGCCAGTTTTGTGTTTCTCAAGGCTGTGTTTTTTTCGTTGCAGTAAAATTATGTTGGAAATACTTTCATAATTGTTTCTAGTCTTATTTTTAATTAAGAAGTTGCCGGTTCTTTAGCGATTCAATTACATCATCAAGATTTATCGTTTTGCACAGTCGCTTTATTTCTGGCCACCATAGTTTACAAATGAACTACCTATTTGTATTATACCTTTCGGTTACTTAATTAGACATAATACCGAGACATTAATGAGTTTTTTTATTGTTTTTGATTAAAAACAATAACCACAGAGCAGTGAGGCCTCCCCTTGAGTACATTGTGTGGGGGTACCCTGTACCCTTTTGGTTACTATGACACTGATGTTCCAGACGTTACGAGGGTTATTTATCATTTGATTTAAAAAAACAAACACACAACACAGAGTTGCCAAGTGCTGGTGAGGCCTCCATCCCCCTATTTGTTTTAAGTATGAATTTGTAAAAGTAAATGCCCAAAAACACCATCAACAACTTATTTCCAACATGGCAGAAGGTGACTTTGCCGTTGCCATTTGATTTTGGCAACATAGCAAAATATTCAGGAGATATAGGGCATGTGACCAATGCGTTTCACCTTATTTATTATATGGTGCTACTGGTTCAGATAATGTTGTCCAGTTTATGTTGGAAGACAAAATATAACCTATATAAATTATGACATTTTGAGTTTTGCATGAACATTCTAAAACCAAACAGCAGCAGAAAACAGTACAAATTTTAACTATTGTTTTTCATTCAAAATATTGAATGAAAAACTGCATTATTAGTTTAGAATTTATTAGTTTTTTAATTAGAATTTTAGTTAGAATTTTTGATTAGAATTTTAGTTTTTAATTAGAATTTATTAGTTTAGAAGCAAAAACTGCATTTACATATAGTTGTTATTGAATTGACGGAAAGTTGTAATTTTGAAGTGAAATACAAAGACAAGGCTTAACATAAATCTGTTTTCAGTTGGATATAAGATGTATTTTTCTTACAAAAGGCTAATCACTGGTAAAATTGTAAATGAAATCAATTATCTAAACTTTTGGACATAACAGCATCAGTTCTTCGTCAGGAGTATTTCCTAATCATTACTCCTGAAGAGAGAGAAAGAGGACTGCTGCCGATGCATCCAAAAACATGGGTGATCTATTTCATTTACCAGTGTTTAACCTTTTGTAAATGGAATTTTTTGCTGAAAAAAAGTGATTGAAAACATTGAAAAAATATATCTCGGGGGGGGGGGGAGCATTATTGCTTGAACTTCTATGGATGTGAGTAAATAAACTTCAACTTGTTGCCGGTTTGAAACAATAGTATGGATAACAAGCAGTTATTTTGGCTTACTTCAAAAATTGGGTTTAAAAGGCTTCCTTGACAAAGGGCAGTTGAGAAATAGAAACGTCATTTTAAACCTTCGTAATTAAAATAACTGTTTGTTATGGAATCTCCTGGTGAAACTCTGTATTGTTTCGTTAATAGTATGGATGTGTATATAGCTGCATTATTCCTCACCCATCCCCCCAGTTCACATGCTATGTTAAGCTATTGATCTTATCCTTTAGTTACTTCCCATTTGGTGGTGATGGGACATAATACACTTGTAGTAGATCCTGTGTATCTTGAAATTTATGTATTTCCCTGTATTTATAGCCTGAATTGAAAATGTGTTCCCCAGTTATTTCGAATACTTTTCTCCCAAAACCTCCATATCCTAAATTACAAACTGAAGTGTCAATTATGAATTCAAAGGTGACTGAGAAACGTTCCTAAACGTCCTTAGTAACAGTCATGACATATATACAGGGAGTCTGCTACACCCCTTATATCCCCATAAATTTCTTGACACACACCCCTTATATCCCCATAAATTTCTTGACACACACCCCTGAAACTCAAAAGTTCATATACTTGCTAAATATTCAAATTACAAGAAAACAAATTTTGTGCAAATTATTGTTGTATACCTTTTCTGCATATGTAAATTGTAAATTTCGATCGTTTTGAATACGGATGAATGTCCACCAAATCACATCCCTTGCAGAAATATAAAAAAATAAACATCAGAAGAAAAGATTAAATAAATGGAGAATTGAATAGAGAATTCATATCTCTCTAAGACCGAAAGTGCATGTCTTTAGTTTTAATAAAGAAGAAGTGAAGAGAGAGCTAAAGGTATGAGCTAGGTTTTAGTTAGAAACCATCTAAAATTCCAAACACTGTAAAACTTCATTCTACGAAAACATGAAAACGAGGAAAGGAATGAAATGAGTGCAAAGCAAAAAACATATAATGTATAACTTGGGGACAAGAGAGTTTTGATTGTGAGTTAACGGTACCAATCGCTAACTCCTCCCATTCCTAGATCTGGAGATACAGTGTGGTTAAAAAAAAAAAGTAACCCTATTCTAGACCCTCTAGAGCAGCGGTTCTTTAACTTTCCTAGACCGCGGACCCCCTTCAGAGATCACTCGCCCTCGCGGACCCCCAAGAATTAACTCAAAGTTTAAAGCCCAGAATTTGCATCATACATATTTATTTCTAGTGTTTCATCACTAATTTTCACCATTTAAGGGAGGAAAGAATTTTTCGTCCCCTCATAATTTATTCTTAGCATTAAAGAGCAAATGCTCTTTTCTCAGTATTTTTCCGAACCTTTGTAGAACACTGGATCTCACGGACCCCCGATAAGGGGCCCGCGGACCACAGTTGAAGAACCGCTGCCCTAGAGCGATGAGGAAAAGAGACATCGCCACAAAATTTTGTAGGTAGCTTAATTAGGGCATGGGGGAACGATTTAGTAAACAAAAAATGCTCCAATCCAAGTTTTGCTACTAGGAGCGAAATTTGCGCGCCAGGTATGTAAATCTAGATTCACTTACACAAAAATATGTTTCGTATGCAAAATTAAATCTCCCTGTAAAGTGCGGAATACTACACTAACTGGAAACAACAGTCATTTCTTTCAAAATGCCATTTTCCCCCTGGTGGCGAAATTTGAACTAAATTTAAATTGGTTTCCCATGTGCAAATTACACTAGCTGCAAAATTTCGTGACAATATTTTTTTCCACATCACTCTATAGCAGCGGTCGCCAACCTTTCGGACCTCACGGACCACTAAATTCATAATTTTAAATCCCGCGGACCACATTTCGTGAATTTAGTGCAATATAAAGGTGGAAATTGTCATTCAGAATATGAGAATTTCTTAGAATATTATTTTTGTTTTATTATTAATAAATCATTAAAAATGCAAATAATGTCCAGATTTTTCTGCGGACCACCAGTAGCACACGGACCACCGGTTAGCGACCGCTGCTCTAGAGAGAGTATAGAATAGGGCAATTAGTTTATAATCACCCTGCATATTAGGTTTAAAATTCCCATGTTAAGTCTATGAG
Organism: Dysdera silvatica; assembly: GCA_006491805.2. Classification (NCBI taxonomy): domain Eukaryota; kingdom Metazoa; phylum Arthropoda; class Arachnida; order Araneae; family Dysderidae; genus Dysdera; species Dysdera silvatica. Next base: position 51,093,539 of record QLNU02015360.1, read on the forward strand.
TTAATTTTTATAATTAATTTTGTTAATTAATTGAAAAATAACAAAATTAATGTGACAATTGCTGCCATTTCACATTGGGCAGGAAACATAACGAGGAGGTTGTCAGAAAGTTTCTATTAACGCCTTCAGTTAATCATCAAATGGGATTAAGTTAAAATGAAATAAATAAATTATTTATTTAAACATCAGAATGAAAGTGAAAACTGTAAACATCTGTCTCATCAACAGATAATAATAAACATTAAAAAAAGTGACAGCAAATAGAACACCTGAAAAAAGCTTGATTATTACACTTTGAACAATTAAAAAATAGGTTTTAAATTTAATACAATATTGCTTTGGCATTTCAAACTGTTCAGGGAGAGTTGATGTGTAGCCGGACTTGTAAATACTTTATCTCCACATATTCAGGAATAGTGGAGAACACATTTGGTTGTGAATTAGACTTTGTAGTTTAATAACGTTGTTTTGTATTGATGAAGTGAATACATCGGAATGTTAACTTAACGCATGATCTGTAATGGCTTTGACAAGTGATTTATAATGATAAAATCCGCAGACATCTAAAGGTTGACATATTTTGTATAGTGTTCAGGAATGTTCAAAATATCTCTATCTTTGTTTGGGAAACAACCTTTCATTTCATCACGATTTTTTTTCAATAAAACTGCCAAATGAATCGCAAACCAATAGCGATTTAGAAACAGCTACTTGATTTATATTTTCAAAATTTCACGTGTTCCTGTCTTTCCTGATTTTGTACAATAAATGAGTAAATTAGAGGGTTTCAACATACATTCTTGTACAATAGGACCAAAATTATTACCCGTAGTTTCTTGTAATACTAAACATGGTTTTCTAACTAGTTGTCCATTAAATCCTAAAGTAGGCATGATTGTGCATGAATGTGTCGTGGCATGCGTTCTTAAATACGTATCTTTTTCACCTTGAAATGAGAGAGTTCGTGTGCCGACAAGTTCGTATTTAAACTCGCTTTTGTCAAGGTTATTTACATTTTGTAGCTCATAATTTTTAATTATTGACGCTACCTGTTTAACAAACTTATTTGAGTTTTGCTTTGACTCTGATAGTTTGGGGTGGATTGACACTGTTGTGAGTTTAGTTGATTTACGGCTAACAATTCCGTGTTTAATTTAAAATTTTTCAATCCAAGAGTCAGAAGCTTAGAAGTCAAGAGTACTTACCTAGTTCGTCTGCTTTTTCAAGAGTCCAATATCTAATTTGTATATAAGTGACTTTCTCGGCTTAGTCTCTAGCCTTTTTAAACTGCTCAATAACATGATTGTCTATATCAGAACACATTTCCTCTCTATCACTTGTTTTAGTTTGTTTTATCCAATTGTGTAAATTGCCGCGCATGTGTGGCGAATAACCCTTTTCAATCTTTTTTAAACCAATATCAGATTTAATTCTCTTTTTATGTGTTTTTGGAACTATAAAACATATGTTCTGAATTATATTTGTTTCCTTCCGTGACATAGTTAATTTAATGCTAATCTTTTTACGACCTGAATGCTCACCGATTTCAAAAGGTGAGTAGTCTTTGTCTTGAGGACTATGAAGTTTTTTCATAGGTAATAAGCGACGATAACAGTAACTGTCTGGAAGTTCATAATATGCTGTTTCTGAAAATTCGTAATTACTATAGTGATTTTTTATCGTATTTACAATATGCTTTGCAAACTTTTTCTCATGATTAGAATGTGGAGATTGCGTGTCTAATATTTTATTTTGTTTTAAATAACTATGAATTCCATTATTTACAATTTCCATCACATTATATATAGATTAACGTCGCTCATATTTTATATAAATTATAATAAAATTAATTTCTTAATTCAACACAAGTAGATAATATTTGGTAGATAGTGATAAGCGTGAAGGGTAACTGCAATCATATTATGTCGTTAATTTCAAGCTTTCTCTTTAAATACTGAATTTACTTTAAACCGAGTGTTTTGTTCTGAACGACACCCCAATGGTGGCTCGTAAGCTGAGGTTAGGCGCCAAGCTTCGCGGTCAATACGGAAATAAAATTATTTTAAGCCAAACAGCGAGTAACCTTCCCGTAGACCAGTGGTTCCCAACTCAATTTAAGCCGCGGACCACTTTTCCACTTCAATTTTACCCGCGGACCACTTCGAAAAATTCGGATTTAGAGGGCGGGGGCCTATTGCTCTCCTTTGAATGAAAATTTAACATTGAAAAGATGCAAGGTAAAGGTCCATTTAGGTATCATTTTCAAAACTCAAGTCATTAATCGCCCCCCGAATGACCTTTAAATCCGTCCCTACACGAGTTGACTGCAAGACCTTAATAAAAATATATACATACTTTGCTCGTTGCTTCTGTGGTTATTTTTACAGTTCGTTTAACTGCCTGAATTTAACATGGAAATTCTTTTATGTCAAAAGTTGGTATCTGCTTGGAATGAATGAGATCTAAGATTTCATCGGATGTTGCAGATACTAGAAGTGGAGGACAGGTAATTTTCGTTGATCACCAAGTTATCAACCCAGTGTAGTCTTTTGCATCAAAATTTAAATCAGGAGTGATGAACGTACATACGGATCTGCATTTCTCTGGTATTTCCCTGGCTTTTAAAATGTGTGTGAGAGCAAACTCTCTGACATGCCGTCTTTCGTCTTTCACAATAGCCAGAAAAAATTCTCTGGATGGGCAATGAAAGCATTGTTTTGGATTACTGGATCAATGATTGTTTTGAGATGATCTGGTAAGTACTCACACAGTGTAAGTATACACTGAAACACATGTTTTGGGCCTTGAAGTATTGCTGGTTGGGTTTTGATTGTGAACCATAGAGGTGAGTATACTTTCAGGATGAACGTTGTGATATGAAGAAGATTTGAAGATGGGTCTGAGGAAGCAACGTATAGTCTAAGGACTCTATTAGCCGTTGTCAACCACCTGGAATGGCTGAGCAATAAAGGGTTACGAATGGCAAGATCTGGAGGACAAACACCTGCGTAGATGTCCAGTGAAATTTCCAACAAATATTTTTGATCTTTGCTTAGGATATTCTTGTTCACTTTTGAAAGTATGCAATGAATTTCCAGAAATTTTGCCATTGGTAATTTTTCGCATCTTTGAAGGTGCTTTTCGATAGGTTCAGAGTACGACTACGGGGCATTTGTTTTGCCATCTAACTTTTCAATAAAGTGCCTCAATGGCAACTCATTGAAGTGGAGCATACAGATGGACCACTGTAAAGGAATTTTGACAGAAATTTCTATAAACCTAATGGCTCCGTTTTTCCACCCAGTGTTTGTGTTTGTTCCATCGCATCCAATGCCTTCTTTGCCCACCTTAAGAATCTTCTTCTGGCTATGGTGAAAGACGAAAAAAAGCATGTCAGAGAGTTTGCTTTGAGATACATTTTAAAAGCCAGGAAAAAACTAGAGAAATGCAAATCCGTACGTAGGTTCATCATTCCTGATTTTAATTTTAATGCAAAAGACTAGACAAGGTGGATCATCTAGTCATCAACGAAAATTACCTGTCCTCCACTTCTAGCATCTGAAATATCCAAAGAACTCTTAGACCTCATTCATTCCAAGCGGATACTAATTCTCGACATAACGAATTTCCATGTCACACTCAGGAGGTTAAACTTACTGTGAAACTAATCACAGAAGCAGTGAGCAAAGTATGTGGCGGTGACAGCAGAGATGGTTTCATCAGAACATCTTTGCTTTCCCGCTGCCAAATGTCAATATTTGAAAACGACATCCAGTTCATGTGGAACCAAACCAAATCAAAAAATAGTGATTTTCCACTTCCAGATATGGTTGATTGGTTGGAAATGGCGTGGGTGGAACTCGAAGTGCGGCCACCACCCCGTGGTGAGTTCTGAGTCGTTTTCCTTTTCACTGAATGTGAATGTAAATGGGCGAAGATCTGCACAGCCGGCACAGAAGATCAAACAATCGGCTAACCTATTTTTCTGAAGTCATGAACGCTTCTACGGTGTTTTGTTTTTTTCACAATTTTGGCCAATTTTCGTCCTAAAGCGACCCCCTGCCAGCTCCCTTTTTAGGTATTTTTGTCCTTCAAAGTATTATTTCTCGTTAACTAGTTTCAAATTACTCCCACAACTGAAGTTTCATGATAATCCGACCAATTTAAGGCACTATTCAAAAGTTTCTAAAAAAGGTCAATTTATGGCTAATTTCACAAATTTTGAGGGTCATGCGCGACCTGAAGATATTATCCGATTCCAAAACTTCTTTTTTCACTGTGTTTATCTCGAGAAAAAGCAACTTTTCCGCACTATTACGTTTCGATTCGAGCAACTTTTGAAAATTCGACCCACCCTAATATATATCTTCAAATCTAGGAGGGGGGGGGGGGTTAGGGATTGGTACCGTTGTACTCGCAATCAAAATTGCTGTCGATTAAGACCAATAATTCAAAAATCCCAGAATCAATTCTCCTAAGGTTCCCTTGTAAGAGTAAGAGGATTGTCCCACATGTATAGTGACGAAAATTTATCACCACCGAACCGTGTTTCAAAATCTAACCCCTGTGTTTTAAATCCAACACTTTTTTAATTATTATATTGTTGAGTAGGTCATGTTATGTAGGTAAGGGGTCTTCAAACTTTTTTCAGTCCGAGGACCAATTTTGCTTATTCTTGTAGGCTCGCGGGCCGCACTACTGTACCAGCAATATTAGGACTGAATAAAGACGGATCAAGGGAGGAGCAGGGGGCGCCCCGCCCATGGATCTGCCATTGTTGCCGCTTTTTCTTCGGTCTCTATATTACTCTACTTAAAAGCTACGTAGACTAACTACAAAATCGCCGTCGTTATAGCAGGTTTCGTCGTTATATACGATGTCGTTATAACCGATATATTTAGTATGGAGTAGAATAGCAAACCAAACTTCTTGTAAAAATTCCGTTATATGCGGTTGGTCGTTATAACCGACGTCATTATATACGATTTCCACTATGTGTATATATATATATGAGAATATGTAGTTGTAGCTCCGTAACCCCCCCCCATTGTAAGTCTGTAACCTCCTTATAAACCTTCTGCGTATGCCTTACACGCATACGCAGATATGAGTGCTCCGGAATAGTGACATTTTCAGAGCATGCAGTCGGATGGTTGGGAAGATTTTCTTATCGATATATTTAGAATAGAATTCAATGAGTCATAAGTTGAATTTTTTTTTATTTTTTAAAGTGACTGTTGTGCTACAAATCAATAAAATTACCTCTAATGCCCATATACGCTAGAAAACTGAAGTAAAACACGATTGAGGGAAGACCGCATGTTACTTTAGTTCTCTAGTGTTTTAAGATATTTATTACGAAATATGAATAGAATAGAATACATAGAGTTAAGACTCGGAGGGAGCAAAGGGCGTTATTTTTTATGAGAAACAATTTGTATTTTTCATAAGTCTGCAGACCGTAGGTTGAAAACCCCTGATGCAGATTATAGCCTACACGAGCATGAAGATAAAGAACTTTGAAAAGCCGTAAGAGCTCATTGTATTTGCTGGTTTAATTTTGAGTACTAGCGTTGGTTGTCGTGCCAACCCCGAACGGTTCATTCTCGGCCGAACTAAAAAACGTGTCAAACCCGACTGAATTTCAAATCCGAAGGGCTAAAAGAAGGATTGTTACTGTAACAAAAGATTTACTTAAAGGGAGTAACAGCAGGGGATATCCACTATCATCGAATAACAAGTTCTTTGAATTGCCTGCAAAAATGAAATTTTAATTGTTACTAGGATCACTAAGAACTCAGTTATTTTTAATTTTTCTTGGATGAATTTTCCTTCACACCTTACCCACGTTTAGGATTGGCGTGTTTAAAAGTTGATTTGTCGTAATTTAATTCGTTGGTTTAGTTTATTTAGTTTTTTTTTTAAATTTTTATGTAGTTTTTATGTTTTTAATTTTCGTTCTTTATTTTTTCCCTTTCAATTTAGTTTCTGTACGTATAAGTATTGTAAAGCGTTTTCGGATGTCTGGCCGAATTGTACGCTTCAAGAGTCTTCTTAATTTGTTCATCTACTGTCACGTACATATTCTTTTTTTTCTTTCCTTCTAAATTAAGGTATCTTCCGTTAATTAAGCAATCGTAAAATTCCTCTTCTTTTGTTAAAGCTGTGGCAACTTTGGAAAAGTTTGGCTGTGGTCTGTTCAGTATGGAATTGAGTTTAAAATGCTACCCTTCTACGGTGTTATTGGTTCGGTGGCGAGCATTGAAACGATCCCACATTTCTGTTGCAAAACTGGTGGTTTCCATCCATTGAGAAACGAAATAATCGTAAAGCTTCTGTAGAATGGGATCTGATGGTGTATTTTCCTGAACGTACATCCATTCTTTCTCAATGTCGTTACTGGTAAATGTGCAAGAGCTGCACACATCCGTATATGGAGACAAATATCCTCATTTTCAGCATACAGCCGAACCAGTCCCATTTCTTGCACTTTGCGCTATAAACAATGCGCGAAATGAAAATGACAACCATTAATAACTACATTCGGAAATATATATCATATTGCCAAAGCTGCTCCCATTTCAAACTTAAGCTTATCTGATAAATAACTTACCTTTCTTGAAATTGATTATCTGAAGAAATGCACCATGCCTCCTCATAACCCTGAGTGGTTTTGTAAGTCTCCCCGGTGACCCCACCTCCCCGTGAACCTTTTGTTAATATTACTTTCAACTCATCCCCTCCCCGCCTCAATTTAACCCTTAACTCTCGATAATAGATATAATAAATTATATATAGATATAAAATTATTAATAGATATATTAAAATATACAGGGTGTTTATAAAAGAAGTATACAACTTCAAATTTTATTTGCATCGAAACTACAATAGCTAGAAACTTTATTTTTTTTATAAATTACGTGGCAACAAAGTTTTTTCAGTATAATTAGAATGCATCCACGTGTCGAACAGTGCACGTACATTCATTGAATGTAAAAGACACCGAAAACAACAGTGATGGCATTGGGGCAGCATCCGCATTCTTTTCAAGGCTTTATTTCAACGATGAGCCAACTTTTCATGTGTCCGGCGAAGTTAACAAGCATAACTGTCGAACCTGGGGCACTGAAAATCCCCATGTGGTCATAAAACACGAGGAAGAGATAGCCCAAAGGTTAATGTTTGGTGTGGTGTAATGGTAAACAGTCTTAATGGACCCCCTTTTCTTTGCTGAAAACGTGGTTACTGCCAAAACGCATTTGGGCATGTTGAAACGATTTGCAATCCCATAACTCCAAGATATTCCAAACATTTTTCAACATGTCCAAATACGTTGCAACAGTAACCATGTTTTCAGCGAAGAAAACATCCAATAAGACTATCTGCCATTACACCACCCAAACATTAACCTTCGGACTATCTCTCTCGTGTTTTTTTTTTGACCATATGGGGATTCTCAGTGCCCCAGGTTCGTTAGTTATGATTGTTAACTCGCCGGAAACGTGGAAAGTTGACTCATTGCTGAAATAGAACGTTGAAAGAAATGCGGCAACTGTTCCAATGCCATCACTGTTATTTTCGGTGTATTTTACGTTCTATGATCGAACGTGCACTGTTTAACACGTGGAGACATTCTAACTATGATGAATAAAACTTCGACTGTTGCCTCATAATTTAATTTTTTTTCTAGCTATTGTAGGTTTAAAGCAAATAAAATTTGAAGTGGTATACTTCTTTTATGAACACTCTGTATGTTATATATGTAATAGATAATAGGATTATTTGATATCTATATACAGGGTGGTTATAATTGAACTTCGCCTATGTAGAACTCAGTGGAGTTTGAACCATTCATCGGATTGCCACCAAAATTGGTATATAGACTATCCAAAGGATGCGGAAAAGGAATCTGCAAAAATATTTACTTCAAAAACGTTCGCTATGGGGCGCTTTTTAGCGCAATACTGCAAAAGCAACCCATGAAATGACCAACACGCAAGACAAATCACATTTTTAATGTTTAGTAACACTTATTGCATCGAAACATTTCAAATGAACGTTGTGCGAGCAATAACAGTACGCAGGCGCTGCAGGTGTACAATGGAAAAAAAAAATGAATTTGAACATGCAGATAGCGCGTAAAGAAATATGACATTTAAGCAGCTGTTAATCGTGTACAGGACGATGTAATGGATGTTCCTCAATGTGGCCGTCATCATTTATTTGTAACAATTCAAGCCAATGCAGAATGTGTTCAACAGCGCATCGCAACTAATCCTCCGTGAGGCTTCGCACATGCAGCGTTATGGAATTCTTGGATTCTGCTAACATAGCAACACTTCCACAATAAACCAAATTCTTTAAATGATCCCACAACTAGAAGTGAGATCCGGCGAACGTGTGTCAGTGATTAGTAAAGGAACGACGGATAACACGCTCATCGGTGAAGTGCTGGAGCAAAAAGTTTTGACGGATCGTGCGACATGTGGGTGCGCACCATCTTGCACGAAAATGGTAGATGTAACGCACTGTCGTTTCTGTAATTGCGGCAAAACAAACGTCTGGAGCAACTCACGGTACCGAAGAGCCATTGCAGAACATTTGACAGGGCCATAAACTTTTACAAGTGAACGATAGGGACCATATTGAGCAACCTTTATTGCATCATTCTGTACACGATTAAAAGCTGCTTGCTGCATTTCTTTACACTCTGTCTGCATGTGAAAAATATTTTTTTTCCATAGTACGCCTGCAGCGCTGGTGTACTGCTATTGCTCATACGACGTTCATTTAAAATGTTTCGATGCAATAAATGTTACTAATTGCCATTCGTGTTGCGTTTTGGTAAGTTTATAGGTTTTTTCGTCGTATTGCGCTAAAAAGCGCCCCATAGCGGACGCTTTTGAAGTAAAATTTTTTTTGTAGATTCCTTTTTCGCATCCTTTATGTAGTCTATATACCGATTTTGGTGTCAATCCGTTGAACGGTTCAAGCTCCAGGGTGCTCTAAATAGGCCAAGTTTAATTATAACCACCCTGTATATAAGAGATAATAGAAATGTCTCCATAGTGGAGCCTTCTAATTTCTATAGCATTCATACATGTCTCTTCAGCGGAACCTTTCTAGCGCTAAGGGTTAAAATATGTTAAATATGTTCGGGTTTGATACGTTTTTTCGTTCGGCCGAGAATGAACCGGCCGGGTTTGGCCCTATTTCACTTCGTGGTTTTGCACTTGTTCAAGTTTAAAGCACCCGCTTTGTTCTACTCGAAAAACCCAATTTTCATTTGCAGCTTGTGGTACTTCCTCATCCTAAACACTGGTCCTGCCTGGTATCCAGAAGCGAAAAGCAGTACCGCGTACTTTATCTTTATAGGATTGACACAGTATTATAGTTACCTCCTTATTTACACAAACTTTATAAGAATAATTATTCCTCATTTTCTGTTCAAGGTTTTATATTGAGCTACAAATCCCAGTTTTCCCACGTTTAACTTTAGTATTCCAGGAAGGAGGGGTGGAAAACATGAAAACACTATGGCTAATCTGCTTGCTATGTCGCAGCGATGCATGTTACTTCCGATATCTCAATTGTTAGCCCAATGTGTATCAAGTACAGTCTGGATAAAGTCCATATGTTAGTATCTGGTTGTATTAAGTCAGTGATTCCCAAATTGTGCGCCGCGCGCTCTGGGGAGCCGTGGCTTCCTCTCTGTGCGCCCCGAAATAATATGAAGGAAATTTCATAATTTTATTTGCGTGAAGTTGGGTTTTCGGCGGTAGCTGTGATGTGTGTGTGTGTGTGTGCGCGCGCGCGAAAATCGAATGTGGAGAAGGAAATGAGGATAGCTCTGTCCACTTTGATTCCACGATTTGGGAAAATGTGCGGTGATCAACAGGCTCATCTATCCCACTAATTATAATCAGTTGAATTTTTCCAATTACTTTTTTTTTTGTGCGATCTTCAGCGCGTGTTTTATTTTTATTATTCTACCTGAGTGTACTTGTTAGAATTTGACATAGGTAAAATGTACTTGTGAGTATTTAACGTAGGGCGCCTTGGGAAAACCTGAATTCGGCAAGGGCGCCGAGAACCGAAAAAGTTTGGAAACCACTTAAAATTAACCAATTTCACTTCGATTTGATGTGATCTGATCCATTTTGAATTTGGTATCGCAAGTGGCAACAATCTTCGACGATAAATGGTTCAGAAGGGTCATTTGTAAAAACTTGGGTACTCGAGGTAAATTAGTCTGGCCAGTGTTGTACGTTTTTCAATTATTTATTCTGTATTTATTCCTCGCGAACTTCGTCTTATTGTGGATGCGTTGTCCACAGATGCACATGAATTGTATAGATTAGCGCAGTGGTTCCCAAACTGTGTGTGCCGCGGTGCACATTTGATCCACTAAAACACCACACTATACTGTAGCGTGATGCACTAAGGGCGCCGTTAACTGCAAAAGTTACTGTATATGCTGACTCGACCTAAGCGAAGTGAGCACCGTAAACCGAACAAGAAATTGCATAAATGAAAATACTCCTGTTTGAATTTTCGGAAGGTGATACAGATCCTCATTATAAAAACGTTTATCAGCTATATAAAATCGAATTATTGGAGTTGCATGTTAATATTAAATTAAAAGAAAAGAAAAGAGACGACGTATAATTGTAGATAACGTACTTATGTACTTTTGCGTTTAATTGAGGCCATGTCATGATCCAGAGGCCAATATGTTAAAAAGCCTCTGCTCCATAATAAGTTGTCAAAAAAAAAGATGTCGCATCTTTCGAGAATAAATGATTCAATTGTGAAATCCACTTACTTTTAAATACATTCCGTACGCGTTGGAGTTATTAAAAAAACAAAACTTAGCCGCAAAATGTTTTGTTCAAAATACATAGTATTAAAATAATCATGTATAAATTGTAATACCATATTATATGCCACACTTTTGTTTCAAAATTTAAAATTAGTAAACTATGCAATTAAGTTTTTGTTTGTTGTTTTCGAACGTGTTTGCCGTATTGACATTTATTTTGCTTACAAAGGTCAAGCAAATCTCTACACAGTAGATACTCTCGAAAACAACTGCCGACAATTCTCAGCCTCTACAGAATATAATTTTCTATTGTGGATGTTTGAAAAGAAACTTGTTATTACATTCTTAGTCTGGACTTAGGCTAAGCTTGATCTAGATTGCTTTTTGTTTTCTATGCTAAGCCCTTAAAAATCGGGAAAGGAAAGATGAAGGCCGTGTTTTTCTAAGTTAAATAAAGGCCGCGAAGGGTCTCTTGAGCATCATATCTGAAATTAGAAAATTTGTAAGTATTCCTTTTACATAACGTTTCTTGAAGAGTATTTTAATTCGTTATATTCAATTTATAAGTAGAAGTGCTTTAATTAGTATGTGTGTATATATTATCTTTAAAAAAAATCTATAAAATTAACAGTGAATTATTCAAAACGTACTTTCACATAAAATTCTCTTTTTTTAAGTAAGTCTGTTAAGAGTATGTTAAAGTTTTAAAAAAATAATGAGTTTTCAAAAACCACTGAAATTTTTGATTTAGTATTTGATCATTTGACTCATTGCGCAGGGAGAGAAACTTAGAACACGTACCGCTTTGGGGGAGAACCTTGAAAAAATATTGTATCCATTGGCGTACGCAGGTGGTGTTGATGGGGTTGTAACCCCCCCTTTTTGCAATGAAATTTTGTATATTTAACATAGGAATATGTGAGTTGTAGCTCAGTAACCCCACCTCATTGGGTCTATAACCTCCCCCCTTATGAACTTCCTGTGTACGCCTATGCTTGTATCACAGTTAGGCAGAAAGTAATTTTTTAAATTACAGAGATTTGTTACTTTTATTTAAAGTTTCCAATATATTCGGTTATTGGTGCTACATCTTCCCTTTTGCTTCGTACTCGCTGCGGTGAGAAGTGATTATTGCTAGTATCTTTTGTCAAGCAGTTAAGGCAACGGCCAGATGCAATGCATGAAATCATGCTATTGAAATCCGTTAATGGATAAGAGGAATATATGTAAAATAAACACACTTTCCTTATATCTGCAGCTCCATCGTTGCAAAACCACAACAAGCGTATGTGTTCAAGAGGAGGAGTAAAAACTTCGTACTTTAATAGAATATGTAGGTTATTCAGTTGCATGTGTAATTTGGTCATTCATTTATATACGACCGGACACAATTGAAATATCAAAAAAGAAGGCTTTAAAAGTCGACGAAACGATATGCAATAGCAGGGCATGGTACACAGCGCCGGGTGTAAGAAAATGTGTGGGATCTGTAACAATGGCTCTTAAAGTAGGTATAACCGATACCTTCGACAATCTGCTGTAGATTCCCAAAGGCCCCAGTATAACCCTTCCATTTGGCAGTGACACGTTCATCCAGACGTCACAGCATTGATTCCGGTTTATTGTTCGTACTGGTTGCGGATACTTTAGCAAGCACTGTCACACCACATTTGAAAATGTTGCATAGGGCAGCAGTCGCCAAAAGGTGGTCCGCAGAAAAATCTGGACATTATTTGCATTTTTAATGTTTTATTAAAAATAAAAATAATATTCTAAGAAATTCTCATATTCTGAATGACAATTTTCACCTTTATATTGCACTACATTCACGAAATGTGGTCCGCAGGATTTAAAATTCTGAATTTAGGGGCCCGTGAGGTTCGAAAGATTGGCGACCGCTGCTATAGGGGATAAACTGGGGAGGATAAGGGGTAGCGGAAGAGTACTTACACATCGTAGAGTCAGTTAAAAGATGTGGGCCGAGTGGAATCGTGCATTATCATGCTACACATGGCACCAAAAGCATTTCGCACAAATGAAAGAGAATGGATCAGTAAAGGTTCACTAAATATATCTCAGGGCAGTTAACATACCCTGTATATAAACACAGAGGATGCGAAATGGTGACACTCGAAACCAAAATCTTTGATGTGCAGGTACTGCGATATTCTCAGGTATCTGGTGGGTCCTGGACCTAACCTGTACCATGTGCACTATCATCAACCTTATCATTCATGTCCAATGAGTTTGATTTCTTTAAGATATCTGTTATAAAAATACATGTATATAATGGAACTCGCTTTCAAGCTATGCATGAATTGATTGTTATACACCGTCACGTTTCATTGACTGTTATAGACTTGGTTGATTTTATTAGCGCACCAAAGTTAGAAAAACGAAGAACCACTTTCGCGCTTTTGAACAAAGGTTGTTACATCTGTCCGTTTATGTTTTTGGGACGATCGAATTATGGTTTTAGAGCTATTGGAAGTTCTTTTGTGTAATATTTCCAATTTAACAAGGCACGCGATTCCGGGTTTCGCCTCGAAAAATTACGCTACAATTTTGAGGGAACGAGTTGGCAACTGTTCTTTGGCCTTTCGTTGCTATGGTTACTCGTGTAGGCGTTTGATATCATGGATGTATGCGTGGAGGAATTTTTCTCCAACGCCAGGAATTCTCTCTCTTATAGATCTTTAAGTTTTGGCTCTCTATTATTACGGCTTATTTCGATTACGATCAATACTTTTTTCATTACTTCGTCTTTTCAACTGGTAGCTTTTAGTTTCAAAATCCGCCATTTTCATGGCAATTTATTATTGTAATGTTATGACAGTCGGAATAATTTTATATTTCGCATATAACCTTTCATCTCCATATTCTTATCGAATGTGCATCACCAGAGGGTTTATCACCGTATTGGGGTGCGGGGTGGAACAGAGGCGGACACAGACTTTCATTTGGGGGGTCAAGGACAGAATTTGCCATGGTCTTGGAATAACACCCTTCATTTATCATGAAAGTTGGAATTTTTTACAGTGAAAAAAAAATATTTTTTGGAGGTCATGACCCCTGTGACCTCCTCTCTGTCTTCGCCCTTGCGGTGGAATCGGAACTCGCATGCTTCAGAAACAGAGTTTTTGCCATTTAACTATTAACCCAAACACCTGTTGACTACTGATGATGGCTTTCTTGTTTAGATGCAAACCAATTCTACGTTCAAATTCTTCACAAAAAATACTTATGAAAGCACTTGCTGATTCTCGATTCCGGATTTCTTGAAACGCGTAAGACAATATATTTCTAATCTCTCCACGTATATACGTTGGTCATTTTATATGATATATTACCGTGAAATATGCATATAACGATACTCTGTGTACAACGATATCCACCACCCCCCCTCTTTCTTCCTGCAGATATAGAATATATCATATTCGACCTGGTCTATAACGATGTGTTTTCCTGGTTCCTTGAGTATAGACAAATTTTGCTGTTATCTACTTTTTTACAAAAAAAAGGTGAAGCGTCATGAAGAAAGTGTTTGTCTGCGTTGAAATTAAATATTCCTAAAGCACATACGTAGATAATGAAATGATTATAGTTTCAATGCCGTAGAACATAACGACGGCTAACAATTGCACATTGAATGGTACAATCGGTGATTGGTGAAATCTCTCTTGGCCGTGATGCATGCTTGTATAGGGAGGACTAGGTAAGGAATGATATAGAGTCCTAATGTCATCCTGCGACAGATTTTACCAGACATTCTACAATTGTTGTTCCGGATCTTCGATGTTTCGTGATGCCCGAATCTGGCAGCCTACCATGTTCCATGCATGTTCAATAGGCAAAAGGTCTGGTGACCTTGCTTGCCAATGAAAAATTTGCACAGCACGGGGGCGATCCTGAGATATGCGTACTGTATGGGGCCTAGCATTGTGATTTTGGAAAATGTCCCCAGGATGACATGCAATGAAGGATAATACGAACCGTGTCAGAGTGTTATGAGCATATCGTTGAGCTGTTGAAGTTGTATGTAGGACTACTAGGGGTGATTTGCTCTCGTAGAAGATAGCACCCTACCCCATTATACATCAGGAGTAATAGCTGTGTGCAGTCTGCTTGGGAGCACTGGCCCGATCTTCTCCACACACGGATGCGATGGTCATCTGCTCCAAGACTAAAGCATCATTCATCACTGAATACAATGTGATGCCAGTCTGCTGGCAACCGTGGTGATCGGGCACTATACCACTCCAGGCGTCTTTGTCGATGTTGGGGGTTTAAAGGCAGACGTTTTAAAGTGCGACGTGTAGAGTGTTCCTGCCTCAGCCAAACGCCTTGAAATGGTGGAAGGTATAACAGGTTGCATAGGCGTAACTTGGGGGTTAAATATAGTATAAACTGGGGGGGGGGGGAGCAAGAGAAAACCCGAAATTGGGTGGAAAAAGTACGATTTTTCCTCTGTTCCAAAAAACGAAAAAAAATTG
Source organism: Dysdera silvatica (assembly GCA_006491805.2). NCBI lineage: Eukaryota > Metazoa > Arthropoda > Arachnida > Araneae > Dysderidae > Dysdera > Dysdera silvatica. The sequence goes on from QLNU02015360.1 coordinate 51,108,854, forward strand.
GGGGACAAGTGCCCCCTTGCCTCTGCCAGTTTTCGCCTATGACAGGTTGTATGAAAGAAGTTGCAATACGTTGCATGGTAGATAATAATGCCGTTGATTCAGTTCGGGCCTGTCGCATAATCAGCCGATCTTGTATGTCTTGCATTCGTGCACCTTGGCCTTCCAGAGCTTTCATTTAGTCGATGTGTACTGCAGCAACCATTGCTGCGAGCACCTTTACAAAGCCGTGTCCGTATGGCTCAAGTGACACTCTATTGCTCGATATGATCAGCCCACTTCGCGCATTTCAACTATTCGACCCCTTTCGAAGTCGTCTAATTGTCTATAAAGTCTTCGAGTATGTCGTAACGGGGGCCGTTTGCACACTACGTCTTATTGCACGTTTTATCTGATAGGAGAAATCCTATCATATAAAACGGGGCGTGTGAACAGCAAAACGTACTGTTCGTTCACGAAAAGAAGTTCAATAGAACAGTTAGAAATAACAGGAGGTGACGTCACAAACGGGTTAGTTCACTACAGCAGAGGAGGACTACAATTTCAGAACTGGCTTTTGGTGAACGTTTGTCGGCGCCAAAATCAAGTTCTGAAATTGGAGTCCTCCTCTACTGTAATGGGATAGGCCGTTTGTAACGTCACCTCCCGTTATTTCTAACTATTCCATCGGACTTCTTTTCGTGAACGAACAGTACATCTTACCGCATAGGAATGAAATCTAAGGTCAGCCCGGAGAATTGATAGGACCTTTGACAATTTTTGACTACTTTAGGGCTCAAATCGCTACAAACTCAACCTCTGTTTGAGTATTTTCTTCTTTCCCCAAATTTTGTTTGTCATATCATTGGACTTGTGGCAATGCTCCTATTAATTCCTCGCAGTGTTCATTGAACTCGACAAGAATTTAACCTGTTTGTGGCAAGTGAAAAATAAAGAGTACAGTGATCGGAATAAAAAGAACCTCACGTATGACCATGCACCATAAACCTTCCTCCATGTTGGACTCTTTAAATATTGGGTCACTAAAAATTAAATATCGTAAATACAATAATCAAGTGATACACTACTAGAAAGCCGAAGTCGGAAATGAGATGGAAAACGGAGGAAAAGTCGTTATTGTGTGAACACTTCACAAAACGTACTTTTTGCAAAAACTTTTTCAGCCCCTGAGTTAAAGTAACACTTTTGTAAAAGAATCCAGTCGACAATACTAGTTATGAGAAGTTCGCTCACTATAGTAGGTATGGGTGGAATAAAAAATTATTTCGTTTAATCTTAGAATTATAATCATCAGAAATGCTTTTATCGTGTAAAGCTTTCTAATTTCACGCCTTACCTTGACATCGAAGTAACGCGTTCGTCCCATTAACCTGGTTTCAATTTCAATGGTACCTTGGGACATGTGTCGTTTCTTCTACCAACCCTAGTCTGGGTTTTTTCCCCCTAGGCAATTAAGGTTCGGATTCCTCAGTAAACTAGGTAGGTCCCGGCGCAGCATGACCTTAGCGGTCCATGCTTCGTAAAATCCAGTTCCTGATTTTAAACTGAAATGCCAGTGAAAAACCATTAAGATTTTCCGAACTTCCTTCTAAAATATAAAAAGTGTCATCTGAATGCTTCCCATATTTTTTAATAAAATATCTTTTTTGAAAAACAGGAAAATTATAAAGGTAAATTGTGGGAACTAATTCCATTTTCTCAGTTCTCAATTGTGTATTGAAAGGATATTTTTGCCATTTTTCTCCTAATCGGGCGATTAATGCAAACTAGAGATGTGTAAGGAGTTATTCCAGAGTTTTAATTCATAAAAAGAGTGAGGATTACCCCC
>QLNU02015360.1:51110778-51123910 GCA_006491805.2 Dysdera silvatica
GTTTCTGCCCATCAACGAGTTTCTTTAAATTTCACCAGACATTTTATATAGGGTTCATGTCTGGACTATTCTCCGGCCAGGTCGTGGTTGTAAGAGAAGTTTCTTGTAAATGTTTTTTGACTAATTTAGCGAGATGACCGGGCGCATTATCATCCTGAAAAATGATCTCATCCTTATCCTCAAATTTCAATCTTCCATCGCAGGTATCAAAAAGTGTTCTAAAATTGAGCAATAAAACTTCAGCATCAACAGTGCTTTTAAGGTGGCATAAACTACCAGTTCCTTTAGCTGTGATACAGCTCCGTATCATAAAATAATGCGGAAATTTTGCTTTAGATAGCAAACAGTCCGGATAAATTTTTTCTCTCGGACGTCTCCACACAAATTTTCTAACGTCATCGCCACTGGCAAGGCATATTCTGGATTCGTCCGAAAAAATTATCTTCTCTCAATCATCAGCGATCCAATGCCGATTTTTTTCCCCATTGTAAACGCTTTTGGCAATGAACGCGTATGAGTAGTGGTTTTGCTTTAGTTTTACAGAAGGAAAATCTACGTTCATTCAACCGATTTCTAAGTGTTCTGTCAGAGACACTCACATCACGTAAGCTCTATATACGATTGAGTTCTTTTGACGAAGATTTTCGCATTTTTTTACAAATTTTTATGAGGTGACATCTTGTTGCTTCGTTGTTTTTTTAAAACGCCCACATCCCGTTTTATTTTTAACACTGCCAGTGGCTTTAAATTTTGCCCACAAATTGGATATCATACCTTGAGAACATCCCGTGATAGTAGCCACTTCTTTTTGTTACGTGTCTAAAATGTTCTTAAATGTTTAACAGTAAGATTCCTCACATCGTCTGAATATTCGCGTGTTGAAACCCATTCCTGTTCGTTTCATTGAAGGAAATGGTAGCGATACAGTCTTTGTGTGCAGACGCTACAGCGCAGTAGTTCATGTATACGGTCCTATGAAATTTCATTTTCACATACCATTTCAACACATTTTGTAATTTTACCTTCACCATTTCAACGCAGCAGCTTGTTTTCGTGAGTTTAATTGAAGAAACAGGATCCTGGCGAGGACGAAAACCAGTGCCATAACGGACAGTTACAAAAGTTGCGTCTATCCTTTGTTGGATTAAAGTTTCTCTAAATCTCTTTCACGCATGTCTGAGTCTTGGTCTCCAACCTCGTTTGGCGCAGAATATCCCCCTGGCTGACCTTGCTCCATAAAAATAAAATACAACCAACTGTTCGGTCAATTCATTTCAGCCCCATTGTGGCATAAAGGTAACACGTTCGTAGAGGTTTATCTTTCTGTTAATTCACGTTCGTTTCCAATGGCATCATAGAACACGTGCCATTTTTTCTGCTTATGGTAGTCTGTAGGTCCCGGCGCAGCTTGACCATGAGTGTCCTTGCTCGAAAAAAAAAAAAAAACACTGTTTCGACGAACTAAAGTTCATGTTGCTCCAATCTATTTTCTTACCTTATCCATCTTGTCCTAAGGGCATTTCTTCGGCCTTCGATGATCAATCCCCAGTATGCCCAGCTCCTTATCAGTGAAGGTCGCTTTAACAATGACGTCTTCACGCTCAATCATCGTTAGCTCTCGTTCACCCAAATATTTTTTTTTCATCATCCATTTTACGTCCTAAAACTACGATGTGACACCTGAGACTGGGTCGGTGGCTTACCATGACCAGTAGCGTAGCAATTCAAAACTCACGGGGTGGGGGGCTCAAGCGGCTTTAAAGAAGATTATACGATGCGGCTTTAGAGAACATGTGTTTCGATGTCCAATGGGGAGGGCTTGAGCTCCTCCTTTTCCTACGTCGCTGACCGTCACCTCCGAATCAGGATGATCATTATTATCGAGGCAGGAATAAGATTCGTCGCTCAACACTACATTATTCCATTTTGCACCTCACGCAGCTCTTGTGCGACATCATTCTAAACGATAACGACAATCGCTGGCTGTCAAGGAACCCTTCCCCAGCCATCCGGCTTTACACACAATAAAGCTTAATGGGAATTGAATCCAACATGGCGGGTCCGAAAACTTTGATCGTTTAAGCAGCATCCTCGGTTTCATGTGTCGAATGCAGTGCAATGCAATGGGGACCAATATAACAAAGAGCGTGGGACCAACGAATATACTCGCTGTATCCGGTCACTCACTAAATTCAGTTCGGAATTAAATATTTTGAAAGTAAAGTCTATATAGATAGCACGTATGCATAAAATATGCCTACAGTAACATCTAAGTTTAAATTGAATGACCAAGATATTATCGCTTCAATTTCAGTGTAATAAATAGAGCCCGGATTATATGCAAGTGCATATGCACTTGCATATTTTAGTGTCAGTGCATATAAATGCATAAAAACGATGAATTTCCAGAATAAATGCATATTTTAAGGGTTTTAGTAATTTTAAGAATTTTATTATTCCTTTCTCTAAAAAATTTCCCCCATAACGCTGTAGCTAAACTTTTCTCCTTATCTAAGCAGAAAGGCATAGGAATTTGTAAACATACACGTTTAATTATGTTATAGGGCACCAAAAACGAAGTCACAGCTGAATTATAGTTACTAGCCTTGTTAGGGAAACCGAAGATTCAGTTCCATTATACCAGACTGACAGTTGATTAAAAGTCAGATTAAAACAAACGCTCGCATAAGGTAAAATTCCACAACACTGTCAACGATAAACGTGTGTTATAGTTCATCACGGATAAACTATCTGTAATAGACAACTCGCAAAATTTTATAAGTGCTGTCCAATAATTTCTGTAGTTTTGGAAAGGAATCTTTTAGCATAAAAATGCTATTGCATAATAGAAAACAAAGCTTAACTGTTCAGAATATCGAGACACACATTGCGATATACAGTAAAACCTCCCTACAACGATGTCCGATATAACGATAAATCCCTCTACAACGATAATTTTTCTCGGTCCGTATAATAGTGTTGTAGAGAGGTTTTACTGTATAATGAACCCTCCCTATAACAATAACTCCCTCTATAACGATAATTTTTCTCGGTCTGTATAATATTGTTGTAGAGAGGTTTTACTGTACTATCATAGAAATTGTGCTATATAACGCATATCATTTTATGTATGTCGAATATTTCTACTTGACAGTCAAGAATAAATCTATTTGTTTTAAAACGCAGGACATGCGATTTTAAAGTAAGTTAAAAAAGAAATTTAAGTGCATATTTATCATTTTAGGCGCATTTCTATTAATTTTAAGTGCATATACATGCATTTTTTTGAGGTTTTTAGTGCACATTTGCATGTATATTTTGCTGACCTTTAATGCATATAATCCAGGCTCTAGTAATAGACTTAAAAAATAAAAATCACATGAAGGAAGTTAACGTTAGTAATCAAAAGAAGTTTTATTTGAATTTTGTTTAAATATTAGTGTATTGTTGGTTTCTTTGCTTTACTCTATTTACGTTAATAAACGTAATTTAATTGGAAATTTTCCGGTTTCAGGTGATGGACAAATTTTGTTTCATCATGTTCGTCACAGTTCAAAAGACACTTTCAATCACTCATATATTTAATAGAAATAAAATACAGGGTACCAGGGAGGAAATTACATAAAAAGGTTAAACACTGGTAAAATAGCAATGAAAAAGATCACTCAAGCTTTCGGACGCATCAGCAGCAGTCCTTCATCAGGAGTAATGACGATGTTATGTTTCTGTCTCTTTTTTATACTTGAAATTTCTGGAAAACCCTTCATCAGAGTAGTCCCGCAGAATGGGAAAACCCAATGAGAACCAATGGGAGGCCTCCAATAGAATCATGGAAGAACCCCAATAGGGACCAATGAGAAACCCACACTGCGGGTTACCTAATTTGGGGATGTCTCATACATTTCAGAGTAAGAGTTGTTTATAAGTTTCTGGAAGTGGTTGTGATGTATTAATGGCTTTCCCGTGTAGTTTGTAAGTTTCCCAAGATTCTAAGAAGAGTCTACTATTCTTGTTTGTGATGTGACGGTGTAGTATTTTTGTTGAGTCCCAGTCGGGTTCGTGTCCGTGTTGTAAAGCGTGTTCTGCCAGACGTGAGGCTATGTCTCCTTTCGCGAGTGCTTGTTTGTGTTCTTTTTTTCTTGTTTTGATCATTCTTTTTGTTTGTCCTATGTAATGTTTGTTGCAGTCTTTGCATGGTATTTGGTATATGGCGCCTGTGAGATCTTCTGGTGGAACTGGGTCTTTAACTTTTGTAAGTTGTTTGCGAAGTGTTGTGACAGGGGAATAGAATGTTTTGATATTTGCTTCCTTGAGGATGCGAGAGATTGTTTCGGAAATGCCGTGAATATATGGAATGGATATGCGGGTGTGAGATGTATTGTTTAAAGATGTACTATTGGGTCTACAGTTTCTGAGAATGAATCGTTTAGGGTATCCATTATTTTTAAGTGCCGTGTGTATGTGTTTTGTTTCTGTGTTTGAAAGTGTTTCATTACTGCAGTGAGAATTCGCTCTAAGACTTAATGTTTTAACAACGGAAGCTTTGTGGCATGTTGGATGATGCGATTTAAAATCGAGATATCTGTCTGTATGTGTGGGTTTACGGTAAACTGAGGTGAAGATAGAGTTATCGTGAGATCTGTGTACAAGAACGTCTAGGAAAGGGAGTTTATTGTTCTGTTCTGTTTCGTATGTGAATTTTATATGTGAGTTTAAGTTATTAAGGTAATGGAAGAAGCTTTGGAGTGTATTAGTTTTAAGTATAACAAACGTGTCGTCGACGTATCTTTTCCAGAATTTAATGTTAAAATTCGGTGAAGACAAGGCAGTTTCCTCAAATGACTCCAAGACCAAGTTAGCTACAACACTTGAGACCGGGGATCCCATGGCAGTGACAAAAACTTGTCTATGGATAGAACCATTTGAGGAGAATACAGCCGAGTCCAGACAAAATTTCAACAATGTGCAGATGTCGTGAGGTGTTAGTGAAGTGCGTTCATGTAGTGTTGTGTCATTTTGGAGGCGTGTAAGTGCGGTGTCGATTGCAAGTGATGTGGGAATGCAAGTGAAGAGAGAAATTACATCGAATGAGACCATAAGGTCGTCGTCGTCAAGTTGTAGGTTATTTAAAGAGGTGCAGAAGGATTGGCTAGTAGAAACAGTGTAGTCGTTATTACCGATTATAGGAGAGAGTAGACGTGCAATATATTTTGATAGGTTATATGTAGGAGAGCTGCAAAAACTAACTATAGTTTTAAGAGGAATATTTTGTTTATGAATTTTAGGTAATCCGTAGAAGGATGGTAAGCGGCCGGAAGTGCATTTTAAAGAGTCGTAGAGCTTAAATGTAAGTTTTTTAGATTTATAGAGTTTTAGAACTTTTTTTCACTTGCAATCGACACCTCACTTACACGCCTCCAAAATGACACAAAACTACATGAACGTACTTCACTAACACCTCACGACATCTGCACATTGTTGAAATTTTGTCTGGACTCTGCTGTGTTCTCCTCACATGGTTCTATCTATAGACAAGTTTTTGGCACTGCCATGGGATCTCCGGTCTCAAGTGTTGTAGCTAACTTGGTTATGGAGTCATTTGAGGAAACTGCTTTGTCCTCACCGAATTTTAACATTAAATTCTGGAAAAGATACGTCGACGACACATTTGTTGTACTTAAAACTAATACACTCCAAAGCTTCTTCCATTACCTTAATAACTTAAACTCACATATAAAATTCACATACGAAACAGAACAGAACAATAAACTCCCTTTCCTAGACGTTCTTGTACACAGATCTCACGATAACTCAATCTTCACCTCAGTTTACCGTAAACCCACACATACAGACAGATATCTCGATTTTAAATCGCATCATCCAACATGCCACAAAGCTTCCGTTGTTAAAACATTAAGTCTTAGAGCGAATTCTCACTGCAGTAATGAAACACTTTCAAACACAGAAACAAAACACATACACACGGCACTTAAAAATAATGGATACCCTAAACGATTCATTCTCAGAAACTGTAGACCCAATAGTACATCTTTAAACAATACATCTCACACCCGCATATCTATTCCATATATTCACGGCATTTCCGAAACAATCTCTCGCATCCTTAAAGAGGCAATTATCCAAACATTCTATTCCCCTGTCACAACACTCCGCAAACAACTTACAAAAATTAAAGACCCAGTTCTAACAGAAGATCTCACAGGCGCATATACCAAATACCATGCAAAGACTGCAACAAACATTACATAGGACAAACAAAAAGAATGATCAAAACAAGAAAAAAAGAACACAAACAAGCACTCGCGAAAGGAGACATAGCCTCACGTCTGGCAGAACACGCTTTACAACACGGACACGAACCCGACTGGGACTCAACAAAAATACTAACAAGAATAGTAGACTCTCCTTAGAATCTTGGGAAACTTACAAACTACACGGGAAAGCCATTAATACATCACAACCACTTCCAGAAACTTATAAACAACTCTTACTCTGAAATGTATGAGACACCTCCAAATTAGGTAGCCCGCAGTATGGGTTTCTCATTGGTCCCTATTGGGGTTCTTCCATGATTCTATTGGAGGCCTCCCATTGGTTCTCATTGGGTTTTTCCATTCTGCGGGACTACTCTGATGAAGGGTTTTCCAGAAATTTCAAGTATAAAAAGAGACAGAAACATAACATCGTCATTACTCCTGATGAAGGACTGCTGCTGACGCGTCCGAAAGCTTGGGTGATCTTTTTCATTGCTATTTTACCAGTGTTTAACCTTGTATGTCATAAGACATTTAATTTTTCAAATTTTGATTTTTTTTTTTTTTCCCTAAATTTGCTATTTTTAAAAAATCTTCTCCATTTTACGGGGTCGGCGAGAGTTATGCACGCTAAAACTGATTAAAATATATATCGTATTTAATCATTGTTTTAAATCAAAATCTATATTTTCCTTGCTAAATGCGGGCTTGTTGTAACTGGCTTCCACTGTATTATTATCTGTTTAAAGACTCATGGTAGAAAGAAAAATACACTGGCAGTTGAAGCTCAACGGAAAATTCATATGCACTATATCAAAGTCATTCTCTTTATATGAGCTATTTCTGAGTTAATATATAACAAATATATCTTTCACAAACGTGTATTAAAATATAGGCTATTACTAGCTCTATGCTAAGTTCGCATCCGTAAGTGAAGAAATCGCTTCCGAGAAAATATCAATTCACAGCTTCACCTCGTTTCTCAAGTAGGTGCTTTCGATAACAGCAGTCAATCCGCCATTAGCGCAAATTAAGCGATATGTAAATATCTTCAGAGTTGGCGCAAACAGCGCTCTTGATGGTCGAAACAGATGACGGGATGAAGAAAACAAAATCGTTCCAAAACAGCAAACGATGGCAAGGTCGATTTCAAAGTGATAGCGTAGTTTCATCGATTATGGTAAAGCCCATTATCAATCCAAATAAGTACCAAACAGTACTTGAATACTTAAAATGCGAATGGCACTATTTTTGGCGCTTATTTTGCTTTATTCTGCGCCAAACGGTGGCTGATTATTGAAAACATTAAAGGCAAATCTTGCTGTAATTAACCGTATTGCTGCAATTGACTCGGCTAATAAAATATTTTAAATAATAAAATTTAATAAAATATTTGAAATATTTCTCTCATAATAAAATTCTGTTAATATTTTCCCTTTCCCCTGGTCCACTCCCATCAATGGAAAATGTTAAGAACGAGCTAAGTATAACTAATAGATTTTGAAGACACTATCCACTGAATTCAATAAATAAAACGAAGATAGCAACGTATTGAATTAAAACTAGTATTTAATTATTAAATAAGTTTTTACACATTCAACATGTTATCTTTGTTTTATTTATTGAGCTAAATGTATAATTATTGGATTTCATTAAATTTAAGTCGGTGGCGGATTTACCAATAGGCTGAAGCCTACGGCGCCAAATTTTTGACAGCGAGACTGGCAATAACCAATTCTTCTTTGAAAGATCATTTTCTTGTTTGAAACGAATAAAAAATCGTTTGAGGTCTTTATATTGAAAAACAAATTAAATAACTTGGCAATTTTATCAATCGAATCGGATATATTGGGATCAGTTTAACGTTGAGGCTCCTAAAAAAGGAAACTGACGCATATCCGCCATTTTGTTGCCATTTTATCACGTGATCCTGGTTGCAAATTGTATTTATTGGCGACATTTTAAAAGCTGCACCAATGTGTGCATTCGTAGGATAATCGTTGATTATTTCTATGCCAAAATAGCGATCATTGCGAAAATTCGCGAAACCTTTCTCACCAAGGTATAGTGCATTCGCGCTCAGTTGTCGCCCGATACCGTTACCAGACGGGTTAGTCCATTGCAGTTTAGGGAAGGGCGTCTTGCCGAAACTGGTTTTTCGCGCGGGAAAAACCAGTTCCTCCAAGACGGCCTTCCCTAAACTGTAATGGAATAACCCGTCTACTAACGGGATCAGGCGTCAGATCTGCGCGAACGGACTATAAACGAAACCGGAAGTGTACAACAAAATGGCGTCTGAGGCGTCGGCCTAGAATTCTAGGGGCTCTATTTAACGCTGTTGTTAAAGATTTAGTAGAAAACAAACGTACATGGCAGTATATTTCAATTACCTATAATTAACCAAGGACTGCACTTTACTTGTGTGTAAAATGTCACAATTAGGGGCATTCTTTGGTCAGCTATACGTACTTCAAATATTTTGTAGTCTACGTTTTCTTCTTCTTCTTCTTCTTCTACAAAATCCTTAACGACAGTGTCAAATGAAATTGACCTTCAGTATATCCGATTCCATTGATAAAATTGAAACTCGTTTCGCAATATTTGTTTTCTAGATACGGTACCGATTTGTCTGAGATATAAACATTGAGATCTTGCTTCGATAACTATGTGTGGTATTTATCTTACCCGATCATTACGCGCGTATGTTAATTTTGAGCCACATTTAAATCCATGCTGAAAAGAAAGGAAAATATTTTCTATATATCGCGGACATTCAAATTTTGTTAATAGCATTTTTAATTGAAGCAACTGTCCTGCTTAATCTCCCGTACAGCGAGTCCCCTGACTACGAGTTTTTGTTAACCAAGTACTTCCGAATATACACTGTCTGACAGAAAAAATTTTCCACCATGAAGGAATATTCAAAACCAGACCAAACTGCACGTATAGATAGATAGATAGATAGATAGATAGATAGCCAAACAGGTACAGAAGAGACGATTTAATTCTCGCATACAGACAAGGCTCCTGTGGCCTGAAGTACAGGATGGTCAAAAAGAGGCGTGACCTCCATCTTGGGTGGTACATTGCTGAACTCGACGCGGCATCGATTAGATGTGTGTCCGAATACTGTCCCGGGGTATCGTTGACCATGTAGTGTTGATCCGAGTTCATCTTCATTTCGTACAGGTGGGAGGGTATTTAACCGACGTCCAATCGTATCCCACTGATTGGCGAGAGATTGAGGTATCTGGCCGGCCAAGGAAGCACTTGCACACCTTGCAAAACATTTAGGCTGATCAGAGCTGTACGCGGCCGGGCATTATCCTTTTAAAAAATGGCGTTGGAGAGTCTCTGCAGTTATGGTAGTGCCACGGGCCGAAGCACCTCATCAGTATGGCAGTGTGCCTGTAATGCGTACGAGAATTGAGCAGCTGTTGACGTTGATGGCACCCGAAACGATGATGTCGCGTTGACGGGCTGTGTGGCGCTCTGAAATGGCTAAGAAACCCGATCGATGGCCACTTCGTCTCCAGACACTCATACGGTGATCATTATTAGCGAGCATTCGTCGCTGAACACTACATTATTCCATTCTGCACCCCACGCAGCTTTTGTGCGACACCATTCTAAACGATGACGGCAATCGCTCGCTGTTAGGGAAGCTTTCCCCAGTCACTCAGCGCTAGGAGCAACCGGCGCCATGAGTATCTAAGATGAAACCTCTCGTAAACTCATCCATTGATGAAATTGCGTACGACGGCGCCTTAAAAAGGCATTAACACTCCTTGTTCGTTTTCCAAACACAGAAGTAGCAAAACTTCTCGCAGCGCTGACAACGTTTTGAACGGCTTCACGTGATGGTTATCTACTTATACAGTTCGCGAAAAAAGTATAAGGACAAGCGAAAACCCGCCAAATCTAGAAATCTTTTAGACGGAAACGTATGCAAATTTCTTAGGGAAAAACATGATAAAATTAAGTTATTTTTCATGTAAATTAGTTAAATTTTAAACCCATATGATCTTGGAAAAAAATATGAGGACAACTGATTTTTCATCTAAAATTATAGTAAAGTTTGCATATTTGAAAACATAAAATGACCATTTCAAATATAAAGACTGGGTTTCTAAACAAAATTCACACGTGCCTCATTTCTGCACGAGTTCTGTACGATGCCACAAGGAACTCACCTTTCTGACCTTGAAAAAGGGAAAATTCTTGCTTTTAAAGAATCTGGATTGAGTGGCCATAAAATTTCGAAAAAAAATTAAAAGATCTAAAAGTGTAGTTTATAATTTTCTAAAAGAATTTGAAATGTATGGAATGAATAAACTAACAGGAAGACCAGAAATTCTAATGCATCGACAGAAAAGAATAGTTGTAAGAAAAGCTTGCGAGAAAAAAGAAACTGCAAATAACGTTAGAAGAAATTTGGACTTACCATGTTCCACACGAACAGTTCAAAATGTTTTGAATAAACATCCGAATATTTGGTATGGAAAGTTAATGTTACGTTCGCCTTGTACAAAGCAACGTAAGGAAAGAAGACTGGAATTCGCAAAAAATTACATTTCTCTCGGTCCAAAATGGAATGATGTAACCTTTTCGGACGAAAAAAAAATTCAACCTTGATGGGCCAGACGGTTTTCCCTAATTTTGGTATAATCTGCGTAAAACCAACGAAGTTTTTTCCAAACGTCAAAACGGTGGGGACATAGTAATGATTTGGGGCGCTTTTGCAGCAAACGGAACCACTCCAATAGTTTTTATCAACTACAAAATGAACTCTGACAAATATGTTGATATGTTAGGTGAAAATTTGTTACCTGAGGCCCCACTAATGACTTCAGGTGACTATTTTTTCCAACAGGATAATGCTTCCATGCACGTTTCTAAGAGTGCAAAACTCTTGTTTGAAGCCAATTCAGTAAATTTACTTGATTGGCTGGCGAGGAGTCAAGGTCTGAATCCTGTAGAAAATTTATTTGGCCTTCTAGCCTGAGAAGTTTATAGAAATGGCACACAATATCAGTGTAAACCGGATCTTGTATTAGCTATCGAACAAGCTTGGAATAACATTACCATAGACACTTTAAAAGAATTTTCAGCATCGATGACTTCCCAGCTTATTCAAGTAATTGAAAACAAAGATTGTTTTCTTGATTATTAAGAGAAATCATATGTAATTTAGAATATGTCATACTTTATTTAACCTTATACCTTATAATATCAACAAATTCATTTTGATAAAATGAAAATAAGTATAATTTCATTCAATTATATGTTGTTCCATACTTTTTTCGCGCACTGTATTACGAGTACGGTTCATGCGATTGCCTAAGAATTTTAATCATTTGCTTAACTTACACATATGCATCCGTTCTGCAGTTTACCTGGCACTACATTCACATCTTCATGGTGTGGCATTTTCTCTGCCAGGCGGTGTACTTAAATATGACGCAACATAAAGTCTGCTGACATAATATATCTCCAAAATTAGAAGTTTTGTAGCAGTTTTGAAGACTTTTCTTTTGGCTTGCACAAATTAAGAACCGCAACGAAACGAAAAATCTGAAAATTCTATAGCAATTTCCATTTCAACTGTTTTATTGCCCTGCGGTGGCGCAGTGTGGTAACGCGTTCTCCTATTGCGCGGCTAATCCGGGTTCGACTCCCAGCAGTGCAAAAAGAACGCTTACTCAGAGATCTCATAAAGATCGCACTGCTCACTGTAGTCCGGGGTTTGGTTCCCTAGGCCTTAAGAGGTTCGGATTCCTCGGAAAACAGTAGGTCCCGGCGCAGCATGACCACTGTAGTCTTTGAGCCGTAAAACCAAAAAACAAACAAACAAATCAACTATTTTATTTTGTGACTTTTTATTTAATTTTGTCTGACCTTGACTATTCATAATATGTTATGTTTTGGTTTTTTTTTTTTTCCTGTACAAAGACATTGTTAAACCTTGGATTATATTTTTAGATTTCTTGTACCCCATTTATATTAGGCTTCTGTACATAAAATGTTTATTGTATTTTTCATTCGTATATGATATAATCTCCAGCGTTTCAGTTCCAGTTATAACTTTCGTTTATGTAATTGTTGTAATAGACGAAAGGTAAGGAGAAGCGCTCGCCCTTATTCGTGGTAGTGTAAAATGTACTTATATTGCAATATGTATTTTAATTTTTGTATAACGAAATCGCCCTGCGGTGGTGCAGTGGTAACGCGTTCGCGTATTGATTATCCGCGCAAAAAAGCGCTTACTAACTAACTTCTTACCGTAGTCCATGAGTTTGTTCCCTATGCCCTAAAAGGTTCCGATTCCTCAGAAAACTGTGGTTCCCGGCGTAGCATGGCCCTTGCTGTCCTTGCGCCATAAAACTCAAAACTAACGGAATAATTTCATTCGTTTGTTTGTCCCCTCAAAATTTTACTTACATGTGCATCGTGATTGTGGCAATTTCTAGTTCCACTATAATCGAACGCTGATTTTTCAGTCATCATTTACTTACAACGTGAGAATCACCTTTTTAAAATAATAATGGAATTGGGAATCTAGTTTATAAATTGCTGCATTTTGACTCTTGTAGTCTTTCTTTCGTTCGTTGTAACAATCTATCCCGAATGTTCGCGAATCAGTCTTCTGACGAAAGGGTGATTAGCCATTCCTTCCGTTCTTTTGATCCCAATATCATTTTTCAATTTCTTGTCTGGTATCGACTTTTACAAAAAAGCTGATTAAAGGCAATTGTTTTTCACATATTCTACAAAAAAATTTGATGTATTTATGTATAATAAATCTCTTTTTTTCTTACAAGGGAAAGGCCCGAGCTGGACGACGTCGATTTTAATGA
>QLNU02015360.1:51124010-51137997 GCA_006491805.2 Dysdera silvatica
CACCTACGTTGCCTTGCGCCATAAAAACTCAACCCACCAACCTTCCACCCAAGCGCGGACACAGGGGTCATGACCCCCAAAATATATTTTTTCACTGTAAAAAATTCCAACTTTCATGATAAATGAAGGGTGTTATTCCAAGACCATGGCAAATTCTATCCTTAACCCCCCTCCCTCAATGAAAGTCCGTGTCCGCTCCTGTTTCCACCATTGTAACATTCTAAGCAGTAATCCCATTTCTGTTGTGGAGTCGCGTAACTGAGTTGGCATTTCTTCTGTCTTTAGAGTCCACAGCTTAATTCCCTTGTTAATGGGACGACTTTTTGTTTAACCGCTGGTTAATGGTTGAGGTGACTAAGAAAACCACGACCTCTTTCTTCGGGATTTGAATTTCCACCATTTTTGCGTTGTTGCCAAAACCAGTGTGCTAACCTGCTTCATGAAAATTAATGGATTTCCTCCACGATCCCATTCTACTTGCTTCGGGAGATTTACGTGCCCTCTTTGATTTTGGTACTATGGGAGTTAGCTTGCAGTTTCTAAGATGTTTTCGGAGACACCATAAATCGCCGTCTTATATTATGGTTAGTACATTCTTACACTTTGCAGCATATTGTATAAATTTGACAAGCCGTTTCGTGTTGGTTCAAAAGAAAATTCTCTTTTCTATTTTTAATATACTTGCTGGCAGAAGTTTTGAGGTTAACATATAGCGAGACGGTGTTTGAATGCGCCCGTCACTGACGGAAGACCTTGCTTGGCCCAGAATGACCAGTGTTGTTCTTGCGTCATAAAAATACAACCAACTAATTTTACAGAAGCTGGAAATAAAGCGGATGAAGATTTCGATTCACAGAGGACGGAAAGATTTGAAATTGATTCGTTTATGTTACATTATTTATTATGTTATTCATTATTTTTTATGTTACATTATTCGTTTATGTTACATTCGTTTATGTTTTTATTGATTTCGTTTATGTTACAGTTCTTCCCTCAGCCACTCGATTTTGTCGCCTCTGTATCTGGAGGATTTTAACTACTGTATTCCGAATGTCATAGATGTACATTTATTGCTGTATTGGAATAGAAATGCGAGGTATCTGGGAAGAAATTTACGTACGAAAGGTCACAACAAACCATTGTACGAGGCAATACAATCTTTGAAAATTTTTCTAATACAAAATTATGAAAACTCAATAGACATCGAAAGGTATTGGTCAGCACTTTAAATTACATGCTAATAACAATTTAATTTTTTCTTTTCCTATTAATGTAGATATTTTTCAAAGAAAAACAAGACAAACAAGGAAATAAAAAAATACAGAAAAAGATTTTATTTTTCTGTACACAAAAAGAATAATGGTGCAAAAAAAATTTCGAACTCATCTCTGAGAACAGAGATACAGCCTTTTGAAATTCCTAAAATTTTAGAAAAATTCAGCAGATTTCGCTGAAATTTCACATATAATAATAATAAATTTTATTCAACCCGATATACAACATTTAGTGTTACATTGCCATAACTTATATAATGCTTAAGTTATGTAAGAGAAGATCTATATTAAATTATTTTAAGTTTTGAGGTTAGAAATGGAAGAGAATATAAAGCCGTAGCTTGTTACGAGATTCTCTTTCAGAATGCGGGGATGTTGGCAAGAAAAAAAGGTTGAATTTTTATGGTTCTGAATTATGCTTCTTTTAAAGATCAGTTTTTGTATATCTTTGGCAGAAGGACGTGAAAACCTTGTAACAACTCAAGAATAGACTGGGCGTCGTTTTTACGTTTTAACCCGGGAGCAGGCACGCCGATTAGAGGAACGCGCGCGGGGTGCTTTGCACCCCATCTGATTATATAGCATTATTTCATTAAAAACGTCCAATTTTACAGGGAACAGTAACTGGAATTTTCACTTTGTCACCCTACCCCAAAGATTGTGACTTTGAAGGCAACAGGAAAGAGTTTGGCCAGTTTCAGAAGCAAGGGTGGACGTTTTTTTTTCACAAATTGTAAATTGTGGGGTGTTCTGTTCGCGGGTTAATAAATAAGAAGTATTAGTGTTATTTAGGATTTTTCATGGGCCTCATTTGAGAAAATTGCGATACACACCTGGATAAAACTTGTGAAATTATCTGTTTATCAAAATGCTAGCCAGAATGATACCTGGTGTGCCTTTCCTCTTAATAGCTGATGAGACAGGAAAGGGATGGAGGGAGGAACAGACCGTGCGGGTGTAAAGACCATTTGACGGGAAGAGGTAAAAGAATAGTTTTGTCTTCTTCTGATCCGTTGTTAATAACAATAATCTTAATTTGATAAAAGTATAACAAATGAATTGTAAGAACAATAAATATCATTTTAGCGTTATTGAAATTCGAATAAATTACGTTTACGTTTTATAATGAATAGGGGTCTACAATGTAATGACAAACATTTTACATTGCAAGTGAGTCGGTAATAAAAGGGTCGGCCCTGGAGCCGCCGCTGTACGCAGATGTAAGTACTCCCAAATAGTAACGTTTTCAGAGCATGCAGTCAGATGGTTGGAAGGATGTTCTTATCGACATATTTAGAATAGAATTTGATGAGTCCTAAGATGAATTTTTTTTAAATCACTGTTGCACTGCAAATCAATAAAACTTACGCTAATGACCATATACGCTAGAAAACTAAAGTAAAACATGACTTAGGGAAAAATAGAGTGTTACTTTGGTTCTATAGTGTTTTAAAATATTTATTACGAAATATGAAAATGCCAACAGAATAAAATACATATATTTCAGACTCCAAGGGAGCAGGGACGTTATTTTTGTGTGAAACAATTTGTATTTTTTCATGAGCTGGCGGGCCATGGGTTGAAGACCTCTGCCGTATGTAGTCTCTTGCTATAAATCTTCATAACTTCGTTATTAAATTTCGTTTCTGACAGTAAGAGTTATGCCGGTAGTGCGAAAAACTAATGAGGAACAAACAGTCATGGTCTTTCCGCATAATACGTAGACAGTTTGTTTTTTTTCTTTTTTTTTCAGTGGTTGTCAAATGTCATCAGCAGCAGTACTTCGATAAAGCCAATTGAAAACCTCGGAATGTTAACGAGAATTTTATCAGTATATTGTATAAGTAGCGCTTTTTTTTTTAAACGACGTTTTTAATATTTTTTAAAAAATGCGTTGCACATTATCTGGGCCATGAATGGGAACTAATGTTTGACGGAATACGTATAGCTTTTAAATGTCAGTATGAGTTTTGTTATTCTTTGTACTGGATCTTCCTCATCCCTAGACGGGTAAACGTTCACAAAGATTACGTTTACATTTTAAAGGCGTCCTCTAGGGGCATAGGCGTGCGCAGAAAGTTCATAAGGGGGGTTATAGGCTCAATGGGGGTTGCAACCCTATTTGCAATTTCCAAGCAGAAACTAGATCGAAGAAAAAACGTGTAGAAATATTTATATATAAAGGAATCGTTTGAATAGAGTAGTGAAACTATAGGAAATGATAACATGGATTATCAAAGAAGGCAGAGTTGCTGAAAATTTCAAGGCAATAAATATATAGAGATTATATATTATTAACTTAAATATTATAATTTTTTTTTTAATTGAGGAAGTATTATAATACTTATTTTTATTACCTAACCAAAGTGAAATAATTTGTACCTGGGATTTAGATTATGAATTCCGGGTTTTTCGGTTTCGAAATATCATCCGGGTTCCTCGGATTGGAAACCCTAATCATGCAGTCTTGGGAACAAAAATACAAAAACATCTAGAACAAAATACGTTCATACACATTGTATAGCCCATGCCCTCTTACATAGCATCGATAAAACCGAGTATATAAAAACTATAAATGAAATTTTTCTTAACCATGATTTTTTTTTCCGCACACATATGCGCAATAGAATGAAGTGGCACTCATCCCATGACCTAAAACCCATAGTTGCTAATCAAGAACTTTATAGGACAACTGTCAGGAATGGGAGTATTTTCATTAACAAAGGCCGTTTTGGCCCTCTCCCCACAAAAATGTCCTTCTAGTGTTGTCCGTCCGATCCTGATTCTGATTACTGTTATATATATATACGTGTTTGCGTAAGTAATGAAATTGATGCTGGTCCAGAGGCGCTAGGTCGCTTGACAAGGAGGGAGCTGTTCATGTTCACTTTGGAGAAAGTGTCTGTCTCCACATCAGATTAATCCGGACCGTTGCTGTTTCGAGTTTGGCCATCTTCCAGCATTCGTTCAACCCTGAACTTTAATAGTACTCGCATCTAAAACCTCCAAACTAATGCGTATTATTAAAAAACTTTCCAACTTCTTTTGGAGGATGCGATCCTACTGTGAAATGGAGAAAAATGACTGCTCTGACATTGTTATTTATTTATTTTTTCTTTGCTCTATTTGCTGTTCGACATTTCTTTGGTCCGTGAAAAAGATTGCTTTCGCTATCTAGAATGACGTCGAGATTCTTTCTTCAAAAGATTTATTTTATTTGTATTCTGTATCTCTGTGGTTGTGTTTATAATTCTGAGGACTTTAACCGAACTTTGCTTAACCGAAGTGACCTGCTATACTATTTTTTGTAATTATTTTTTTTCAGCGGACACGTTTTCAACGTTTTACTTGTAAATACAGTTTAACCCCGGTAATCCGAACTTCCCTTAACCGAAATGACCTATGCTATCGGATGACCGGGTTTCTGCCGCATAAACAAATAAAACGTTGAACGAGTGTTCTCTTAAAAAAATAATTTACGAAAGTAGTGTATCAGGACATTTCGGTTAAGCGAAATTCGGAATACTGGGGTTCTGCTGTATTTACACACACACACACATGCACACGCACGCATACACACAGTAATATTATAACAATTTTGTTCGGGCGGCGATGGATAAAGATTTTTACGTCAGATGAAGCCCAGATTCTCCATCAGTGACTCAATAGTAGAACCACAATACGGTACTTCATGTACAATAATAAGCAAGATAAGAAAATAAATGAATAAAATATGATAAAAACACAAGAAAAGTAACTTATGAACTAGTTAGCAAATTAAGTAGACGTCTTTTAAATAAAATAAGTGAACTAAGATGTCTCAGTTCATCCGGAAGACGGTTCGACACCCGGGGACTTAGGGAACCGATTTCATCGTGTTATTTTTTACAGTAAGTTCTATGATATCCAGTCCCGTTTGAATTGAACGCAGTTATTTCCATCTCTTTTTTTTTAATGCAAATTATATTTTGCATGTATATTTAGATTAAGCGACCACACACACATCTCTTAGCAGACGTAGGGTCCAGTTTTGCAGGGGTCGATTAGTCGAAAGCTTACTGTATCTTATTTGTTTGCGAAATACTATATAAGCTTAACTCCTATCTATTCGTCTATCCATTCGCTCGCCCGCGTCTGTAACATATATGAAGTTTTTCCATTATTGCATTTCACCGTTCTGCCTAAGTTAAATTTTCCTCTTATTTAAATCTTAAGTGACAGAACATTGCTTGTTCGTTAAGAAATGTGGAAAGGTGCTGCACTTTATCCTAATGGATGGGCTGTGAAGGGTGTAGTGAAAAAGAAAAATTAGTATAAATGAGATACTTGCTCCGGTTTAGAAACCCTTTTAGACTTGGAATTAAGTTTCTAAAGGAGCACAAATTATAAACGCTTCCCCAGGCGCATTATGAAAGGGTACTTTATATTTTCAAAGAGTCCCTGGTATAACGTACTCTTTTATATTATAATTACTTGCTAAATGTTTATACCTAAGGGCAAATTTTCCAAAAATCTGTCATCTTTTAGCTTTGTCTGTTCTCAGGAATTACTTGCTTCAAACTCCAATTACGTTCATTGCATTTTTGAGCTGTTCCCACAGGTTTTTTTTTTTTAACGTAAGAAATGTTCTGTAAAAGGATTAAAATATACGGTAACCAAATTTGCAAGCAGACGAAATTATACTAATCAGGGTAAGCGCTGATCAACCTTTGTATTGTGCTGTGTCAGTGGTATTCTGTTTGTAAGCGTGATTATGAACGTGCTAATTTACCATTTTCTTCGCGGTACTCAATAAACATAAACATTAAGAATTTAAAAATGGAGGTTGGGGAAGAAACACCACCGCGCACACATTCGAACTTTGATTTATTTGAATACTATGATTGTTGTGTTTCTATTGCTTTTACTCTCTCTATTTTGTGCGTGTGCTGTTGGGACTCGTGCTCAAAAGCAAGTTAGCCTTGTTGACACCGCGTAGCTATTTTATGTATCGATGTAGATTTCTGAAAGAGGCAGTTGGCTCATTTTTAATTAGTCTTTAGGTAAGACGATTGTCGTGCACAACAAGCGTACACAAGATGTTTATAAGGCGGCTATTACAGGGCTGCGTTTATATATACATGTATGTCTACATAAAAATGTAGCATGTATGTCTACATAAAATGTAGCATGTATGTCTACATAAAATGTAGCATGTATGTCTACATAAAAATGTAGCATGTATGTCTACATAAAAATGTAGCATGTATGTCTACACACAAAAATGTAGCATGTATGTCTACACAAAATGTAGCATGTATGTCTACACAAAATGTAGCATGCATACACAATGATTATGACTTCGTTAACCTCTACCCCACCTCTGTGCATATCCCATGGTCGTATAACACCTGGTTCAAAGTGGAACCTGCATTAGGCATAGTTCAACTAGAGAGCGGCTCCGCATTATCTATAGTAATGGGGGAGGGGATTCAAAATTTCGTGAGAGTATACAGCGCGTACTCTTTGGGGATAGCCCTGCTCTTTATTATTACAAATATGTATAAATTATATAGCAAAACCTAAAGCTGTAGAGTAAAAATAGATAATAAAATAAAAAGTTTAGTCCAAGTCACTTATAGCGAAGTTGAAGGGAGTCGAGAAAATATTCCATGTATATATACTTCAGTAAATCTGTAACTGCTGCTGCTGCTTTTTTTTTTAAGTCAGGGGTAAACGTAATGCAGATGCATGAAACCTA
Organism: Dysdera silvatica; assembly: GCA_006491805.2. Taxonomy (NCBI): domain Eukaryota; kingdom Metazoa; phylum Arthropoda; class Arachnida; order Araneae; family Dysderidae; genus Dysdera; species Dysdera silvatica. The sequence goes on from QLNU02015360.1 coordinate 51,131,025, forward strand.
ATTTTAATTAAAATTAATGCATTCTTGCAAGAAATGCAAACTAAAATCATTAAGGAAGTATTTAATTATATGAGGAAAAACAAAAATTTAACGTTCTTAAATGACCGCCATCTATTGCTTTAAAAAGGTGTAATTAATTCAATTCATATTGATAGGCGTGCGACTGCTTTCTTTCGGTCTGGCAAAAGTCCGTTTCTTAAATGCATTATAAAAGAAACAATGCAAATATGAAACAGCAAGTACAAATTTAAACACGTTCATTACTTTTTTGGAAGGGCGGATCATAATACTGAAATTTGTCAGTTAGCGCCATCTACTGGACTATCGTTGAAGGTATTTTTGCCCACCTGTTAGTTCTGATCACGGCCAACTAGTTGGCCGTGGTTCTGATAATTGCCAGTTTACTCTATGTAATGATCCGATTTAAAGGTTATGTTAAGCGGGCACGATGTCATTTCTCAAACAATTATGTGACCAGTTGAATACACGTAGATAGCTCTGAAACTAATTAACTTTTTATTGATGAATGTCTCAACAATAAACCACCTATTTCGTTTCAGCTCTTTCGAGTACAGAAATATGCGTAAGAGAACGTCAATTATGAAAAGCGTTTATTAACGGGATCTGCTTTCCTTGTTTCGTCTGATTGTCGCAACCCACTTCGATCTCAATGAAGTTAAAATAATCGCCACCCTGTTTGGCCAGAATGACCATTGCTGTCCTTGCGCCATAAAAATACAACAAACCATCCAATAACCACCTTTCTCACACTGTCAAAAGTTTTAAATGAAAGAGAATACTACTTTATAGGTTCAAAAAGGATGATAGATATTATTACCCTTCACAGGGATAACACAATTGCCAAATATGGTCAACACAGAAAAGCCTCCGGGGCGAGATTTTTGTGAGTTTTCGTGGGGGAATTTATTATACAATAATTTTTGCCACCCACGTATTACAGCTCAAACTAGAGCTTATGTAATTTTGGAGAAAAAGAGACGCTTTCCCCATCCTGGATTCGAACCAGGGAGGACCCTGGTTCGAATCCAGCATGAGGACGGTGTCTCTTTTTCTCCAAATATAAAAAAAAGCTCTAGTTTGAGCTACTTAAACGTGGGTGAAAAAAAAAAAATTGTATAATTCAAAAAGGATGTTTTGTTGTATCACGTGTATTTGACTAGCGCGCAACACATTCGTCACACTTTGATGTATATTTGCTTATTTTGAGATTTGCATCTAAAACCGGTCTATAAGGCCATTTTAAGAGGTCTTGTGTGGTTCATACTAACGAAGAGGGAAGCATTGTACAGACTGCTTTACAAATAGCATTAATTTTTTTTAAAACTAGTAATACCCACTCGTACGTTTAGTACTTCCGGAAACATTCATTTGAATCTTAAAATTTACTTATTTCACTGACACATCGCATATGGTTTGCATTAGTAGAAACTCTCTTCTTTCCCTCTGCCCAAAATCAATTGCCCATCCGTGTTCTAACAGCATCCCGCGATATAGGGCAAATCGTTCGCTTCTTAGTCCGATCGATAAAGTTACAATTCCTTCTTAGACCGTATTCGTCGGAAAAGCTGGTCTACTTTTCTTTTGAAGGCGAACGAGTTTCCACAAAATGCAGAATCCAATTGTATGGACCACGTTAAGAGTTAAAGTTTCATAAATATATAAAACTGTATGTATTTAAGAACAACGGGATGTGTCCCTGATAAAAATCTTGCACTATTTATATTTTATTCACCGCCTTCAAGAACAGTAGAAATTTCGCAAAAGAAATTAAACCGTAAAGAACTAAAATATTTTACCACTAGAGGCGCGTTTTAAAATGTTTCGTGAAACTGTTTCGGACCCTGCAGTGGCAATGTGTCCACCTAGAATGCTGTGAATCTGGGCCTATCTGCTGCAGGGGCGTAGCCAGGGGGCGGTTTTGGGGGTTGTAACCCCCATCGCAATGAAATTTTGTATATTTAACATAGGAATATATGAGTTGTAGCTCTGTAATCCTCCCCTTATGAACTTTCTGCCTACGCCACTGATCTCCTGATGATGAAAAAGAAAAACGTTGCGGGGGACTAATTGTTCACTACAGTCCAGGGGTTGGTTCCACTAGGCCGTACGAAGTTCGAAGTCTGAGAAACTGGGGTTATAGCGTCGCCTTTGGGTGACCACCCTTCCCAACTCTGTCTTGTCTAAATTATCTTTCTCTTCCTCCGGAAGATGTTGGTTTGCTAACCTACGGGGCGTAGTGATAATGTATCCGTCTGTTGTCCGATTAATTCGGGTTCGACTCCAATGTTACCACAGAATACGTGCCGCCCCCCCCCGCCCCCTCCGGTAGTTCAGGTTCGGTTTCCCTCGGCAGCAGAGATTCGGATTCCTCGGAAAACACAAACTGTTCCACTTATTAATTTTTATTCCATTGATTTATATGAATTTACTTAGATTTTTATCCAGTTGATTTATATAAATTTTATTCAATTGATTTATAAATTTATTTAAATTTTGTCAATTAGTTTATAAATTTATTTAAATTTTTATTCAATTGGTTTATATAAATTTATTTAATTTTTATTCAGTTGATTTATATAAATTTATTGGGGCGAGTATACTCGTGAATGAGGCATAAAACCAATAAGGTTTAAAAAGTTTGATATTAGCATTATTATAAAATTGCTGATAATACAAATTTGTTGATGCCCCATCTCGACTATTGTCGATAAGGATGGGATTGCGGTACTATATAATGCTATGAAATTTGACGGGGGAGGGTATTCAGAAACAGTTCGCGTGTTAAAGATAATTCATGTTAAGAGTGCTCACTTTAACGAGGTTAGACTCTATATATAATAGAAAAAAGAGATGAGCTTACAACACTAATAATAAATGTACATATATAATATCCCCTTAATCCGTATTTCCACTCGCAATATCTACTCTTCTAATCAACTTTACGGCTTGCTTATTCGCACCTTGGGACTCGTAAAGAAGATTCTAAAGCTTGTAGTGAGGTGAAATTCCTGTGTGGAAAGTGTGATTTAAAAAGTGGATTATTTTTTCTGGAAGTATCCTTTCATTTTCAATGCTTCCACGGAGCATAGTTCGGGAACATCTGCAGCAAACCATTGCATTACCTCTACGTCACCATACGGCTGTATCGATGTTAAGTAACCAGTTGTGTAATCCCAAAACTGAAACAACAAGCCTTCACATACCAATTTTATACAAGATGGCGTATTATCCAGCATCGCAATTTTCTACAATAGCCTTATAAAGAACATGTCGGGTTACAGAGAGACATGTTATAAAAAATAATTTTCTCGAATTCAAAAAAGAAAAAAAAAAAATGGTTTCTTTGTTAACTATTTGAATAATTAATTTTTATTTAGAATTAAAATGTAATATATTTTTTTCCTTGCGAGACGCAGCTCTTTTTTTAACAGGGAAGTAAGTGTCCACTTGACGCATTTTAAAAAAGAAAAAAAAAAAATTACCCTACATAAAATAGTGTGTAATTTTTAAAAATTGACCAACGGAAATAAATTAAGACGAAATTGTATAGATAATAGGAAAAGGTACTAAAAAAAATATATGTGCATAAACAACTTGTATTTAAGAGTTACCAGCGAACGTGTGTGCCAGAAACAATCGATTTTAGAACGCACTGTCCAGGTTTACGGACTCCGTCAGTCGATTGGAGCTGTTGGCAGCAATCCAGACCTTGTTGAGTGTGGGTAGCGAATTTCAGTGGCATATCGGAACTTTTTTTGTTTGCGAGTGCGTATTTCCCCTTCATTGTTCTTCGATAACCCGCCAAATTTTTGAGCAAGGAAAAAAGAAAATGGACCTTTTACGTCCAGGACGAAGTAGGAATGGACGTACTTTTCTTTTACATAGACGTTGCGAGTTCATGGGGAAGTTGAAACCGTACATACGATCTCACCTTGTTTGACACAGTATGACCTTGCTGTCCTTGCGCCATAAAAATTCAACCTGTCTGTCAAACCGTCATAACAAAAGGTTCTCGTATTAAACAGCTTGACGGGGCAGTTTATCGTAGCTTGTTTAATTTTTCATTTTATACACACATTTTCGTTTTTCAGTGTGCTTTTATATAGGTGTAATGCACAAAAATTTTATGATTTACGTTCACCTTCCAAACATATTTACATTACGTGTATACTGTTTTTTTTATGAAGTAATTTTGTCCTGGGAGTTTCACAATTCCTAAACTTACTTTCATCAATCAGTGGTTTGTTCGGCGACAAGCGTTCGAAACAAGCACGAATTTTCATAAATGCAATAAAATTTTATATAGTCAAGGTAGTAACGCGGCTAGCTTTCTGAATAAATCATCGGTCCATTACCAGGAATCAGAAATGAATTAATAAAAACTTCAGAAATTGCCTGATCGCCACACATTTTGTAACATGCAAATTGGTGAACCAATTTGCTCCAGTAATTGAACTTCTGTACATTTCACTTAATCCTGATCTTATAACAGTAAATAAGACAAATACAGCTTTTTGGTCAAAGGTTCAAATGGTGTGCTAAAATATATTTTTCGATATAATGAAATACGAAGTTATATGTATTGCACGCTTATGTGTTTTATAACACAAATCAAAACGTTAAGTCTACGTGTAGAAAATCGAGATGTAATTTTACCTTAGCATTTAATATGGAAGGTTGTTTTTTTGTTTTTTGAGGTTCCTATTCCTGAATTTAATATATTTGCAATTTTTATATTTTGCTATTCGCAAAATTTTAGTTTCGAGAAATTTGCACAAATCCCTATCTGGTTCAGTTTCTATTTCGTTAACGCTACCTATCGTCATTAGTATTTAACAAACCAGTTTTAAACGTGTGCATTAATTATTGTTGCGCGGGAGACGGATGCTACTACCACTTGAATTTAGCCGACAGTGATTGTAACTGCCAGCTTGTAAGTGCGAGTATACTCGCGTCTGCCGATGGTGTGTGGATGATAAATCAGTGACCTCTGCGCGTGTAACTCATCCCGTAGCTTCGTATGTGATACGTTCGAAATGGGTGCCCCTCTCCCAAAACACAGTCGTGTGCGCTCAGACTTCCAATCGTGATGACACGATCCATTAGACATCTCTGGAAACAAAAACAGTGTGTTTATTTACGGCGGCGTTCACTGAGCGAGACACGTTTTGTGGAAAACTTCCACTTCGAAATAGAACTGTCAGGACTCATATTGCATGTAGAGATACGTGCGTGTTACTTTCTTGCCGGCTCCCGTGTATCTCAACCCCACGTAAAAAAATTCTTATTCTCCAGCAGGGCCTGATTAAGACCAATGGAGGCTATAGGCACAGTATCAGATAGATGGGGCCCTCCTTACCTTTGGCGACAAATTTAAATTCCTAAAAATTTGGGGTGAACTTTCCAAATTGCCCCAAAAAAAGGTTGTTTTTATTTAAAAATTTGCTAGATACTGATCAAAAGTGAATAACCAAATGTTGACTTTAAAAAAAAAAAAAGGAATTTGGGACCCCCTCCAACTTGGGGCCTTAGTCAGTAATTGGGCCCTGTTCTCAAATTCATGGGCCAATTGCTTTGGGATATGTGACGTCGCAATTGTATAACTCGAAATTCTCCAATGGTGATATAAAATTATAATGGCACGTCATTGTTAATTCTGCTAAAATGTTTTTACTTTCTAGCTTGAGCGCAGTCTTCGTGTTGTAAGTGCTTTACGCGCGGACATGATTTGGATCGACACAAGAAATGACCGGTTGAAAAATACCCTTTTTCATTTTAGCTTTCTGAATCATTAATTTTTTTCACGTCAATTTTCAAGACACTTACACTCGTGTTTCGCGTAATCAATACCTTCATTCATGAAATTACCACATCGATTGCAGCGCCACTCTTTATACGCTCTGGAAAAAGTAAAACCACAAGTAGTAGCGCCACTTAGCGGATTGAGCATAGACGTTACTATAAAAATATTAAAGAAATATATCGTTTTCCAACGACAAAATTACTTGAAAGTTTCAGCCACAGACTATATTATTATTGCTATTTGAAGCATGCTCGTTGCTCATAGTAATTAGCATTCCTCCGTTTTAATAAACTATGGGCCCTGCGGTGGCGCGCCCAGTGGTAATGCGTTTGCCTAGTGCGTGTTATCCCGGATTCGATTCCCAACTGTGCCAAAAAAAAGAATGCTTACGGACTAACTGCTCACTGTAATCCGAGGGTTGCTTCCCTCCGAAATCCAAGTCCCGTCGTAGCATGACCCTTTCTGTCATTGTGTCGTAAAACACACGAACAAAATAAGCTACGAAATTTGTCCGAAAACTTTAATTTCATTGAAGTATTTCGGTGCGCATGTGTGAAATATTTGAAGTTTTGTTAAATGATCTCATCATGTGCATGAAATAGAAGGAAATCGGATATAGCTTTAAATTTACTGCTAATATCCATAAGGTTGGCAACGTCGTCAGCATTATTTTCATTCCTTAGAAGTATTTCGTAAAATATCAGAATTGTAATAAGAAAAATAATAGTTTAGCAATGCTTAAAGCCGCCCACATATTAGATAGCTCAAAAAAGAGTCGTAGATTTTCTTTTATTCCCCATATTTTTCTCAAGAAGCGGAGGAAGACGTAAATCTCTTGGAATCAAAATCGCGTGACCCACAAACCTATTGATCCGAGATATCTGTGCCTCTTGGCTTCTTGTGAAAGAAATGAAATTCCGTTTTCGTACTTCGGGACTCGAATCCCATATCCGCAAATTAGGAGTGGCGCAAGGTTAATATCCATCCTCTGCAAAATTTTTCTTAATTTGCGTCCTTTGGAGCTCTTTCTTTTCGTTTCTTCCCATTCGCTGTGTGGAAGTAATAAACTGTATCACCAAAGGCTTTTCATATGTTATTAGCTTTTGGCCCTGTGTTATAATTTGCATGTACAGTAGAACCCATATATAA
>QLNU02015360.1:51145206-51179049 GCA_006491805.2 Dysdera silvatica
AAGTTGACAACACTGAGCTAGAAATTGCTGATTCATATATTTACCTTGGCCAGCTGATTTCAATGGATGGCAACATTATGAAAGAACTCAACAGACGTATTAAACTTGGCTGGAGTGCATTTGGAAGAAACAGTTTTATCCTGAAGGGGAAATTGCCTTTATGTCTAAAAAGAAAAGTCTTCAACCGGTGTGTATTGCCAGTCCTCTCTTATGGACCAAAGACATGGAGTTTAACAATTGGAGCAATACGAAAGTTACAGACAACGCAAAGGAGCATGGAGAGGTGCATGCTTGGAATAACTAGGAGAGATCGAAAAAGAAACACTTGGGTGAGAGAGCAAACTAGAGTAGAGGACATCATTGTTAAAGTAAAAGGACTGAAATGGCGATGGGCTGGGCATATTGCAAGAAGAACTGATCAACGATGGACAACAGAAATTCTGAACTGGATTCCAAGAGACCACCGAAGACCTAGAAAACGTCCTCAAACTAGATGGGTGGATGAAATAAGAAAAGAGGTTGGGGTGACGTGGAAACGAATGGCCCAGGATAGACTTGTGTGGAAAGCATTTGGAGAGACCTTCATCCAGCAGTGGATAGATAATGGTTGAATATGATGATGATGATATATATATAATTAGATCGGTCATTTTGAAAGGGGGTTAGGTTTTCAAAATGACTGATTCAATTGATGCATCGTGTTGCATTTTTTTGCACAAAATTGGCGTGTTATATATATATATATATATATATTTATGCTTGTATATATATTGTGTTTGTTTTGCATATATATTATGTTTAATTTGTTTACTTTGAATATACAGGTCTATTTAAATTTATTTATTTACTTTTTTATTAGTTAATTATTTTGTGTTTATTTTGAGTGTAAAATATTCTTGTAAAACTTTGTTATAATTTGTAAAATTTTTGTTATATGTTGTGTATTTTCTCGTTTTACCATCTTCTTATATATTCTTATTAAATTTCTTGCTATTTTATATTTAAATTCACTTTTTAATTTTACTTCAACACATTAATCACTTTCCAGAGCTCTACTACTTGTTGTAAGTTTTCTTTAGAGCCGCTTACAACAATTGAGATTGTTCTCAGTATTAATAAAGAGACCCTTCCAAATTACTAAAATATTGTTAAACTAATTATATTCTGGCTTTTTATTATCTTTAACTATTTTTTTGATTAATATTGGTTCAGTGTTGGTTACAAATCTCAATTATTGTAGTCAGAAAAAGCAAACCAATAACAGGGATTTTGTGCGGTCCCTGATGAAGAACAAAATCCTTAATATTGTAAAATCTTTCCTTTACTACCTTCCCTCCTTTTTTTCACTACTCTAATTTATATGGGTTTTACTACTTTAACTTTGACTAAGTTAATATGCATGTAAACGTGGTATATTTATGTACATAACATAAGAAGGTACTACATGTCATATATATATTAGTTGATATTAAATAACTTCGTTTACATGTTTTTTTATAAAAATTGTTATAAAAATATTCGTATTTAAAACATAAACAATTTGGTGCATTTTAAAGTTTTTTTTATGTTTTTAAACTGATAACTTACATTCTACACTCCCTAGAATCAAATGACCAGGTCTCTGAAGACACCAAGGCAAAAAGCAGAACAAAGATGCAGATTCCAAATTTGAATTGTCTTCCCTGAAACGCAAGAATTAAAAAAATTATAAAACAAAAGAAACAATGTGCCTCAGGAAATACATGCATCCATATGTGCAGCAGGGGCGCAGTCATTAAAAATTATGGGGGAGACCCACGTAAATTTAAAAAGGATCATATATGATCTGATAATAAAAAGTAAAATGTGCCTTAGTTTCTCATACGTGGCGCTTGAATCGCCCTTTTTCCAGGGCACGAATATTTGGTAATATGTATTTATTTCTTATTACTGGTAACAGAGAGAACAACAAATAATAAATGTCGATAAATATTAATCTTCTACTTAATATATAATAGTTGCAAACGAAATAAATAAGAATGACTTGTGCAGATTTATCGTCAATTTCTTAGAAATTGTGCTGACGTGAAATGTCTGGAGCTTATTATGGGCGCCCATATGGGGGGCAGGGAGGGGCTCGGGTCCCCCCTTAGCCGTTTAAAAATTTGATTCGCCCGAACCTGCTATGCATTTACTTTCAAAAGTTTTACAGTCACATTTTAAAATAAGGTACTTTTTAGCTCATTACTAATTGTCAAGCAGTATCAATTATTTTTGTAGCATTTTAGTATCTTGTACATTCACTAAAATTCTCGACAGCTTTGAGAAGGAGGTAATAATTTTTCTCAGCCCCTCCCCCCCTAAAAGTACTCGTTAATTTTTCTCATCCTCCCTCCATAGAAGTACTCGTATGGGCGCCCATGGAGCTTATGACGACTTGTGTAGCTTGTACTAGCTTGTGCAGCTTGTACTAGTTTGTACAGCTTGTACTAGCTTGTTCGACTTGCGATGATTTGTGCCAGATATAGCAAAACTGATCAAGTTCGGTAACGCATATATTAGCATATTTGATATTCGTATTTCTATTTTGACTTTACTTTCACCTTATATTTTGCATCAGTTGCGTCGAACATATGAACACATTCCCAGAATAAAACGCTTAAGTATTTAATCCTTCTTTATTTGCCATGTTCTTAGTTTTCGACAACTAGTGTAACCTGTAATTAAATTGCACGTAACTTTTTAAATAAAAGGTTTGTTTATAATTTGTATAAATGCGCACGTTTAAAAATGGACGCACAAAAAAATTTGAATTTTCACCTCATTCGAAGTGTGTGCTAAATGTTTAATTTTTAGCGAATGTATGGTCGGCTATTGGTATTTACTAAATAATAATAATACTATTCAAGCGCAGATACAGAGAGGAGGTCACAGGGGTCATGACCCCCAAATATATTTTTTCACTGTAAAAAATTCCAACTTTTATGATAAATGAAGGGTGTTATTCCAAGACCATGAAAAATTCACTCTTCGACCCCCACCAAATAATAGCCCGTGTCCGCCCCGGACACAATTTTGGTTACTACTATCACCAAAAAGTGGGGTAATAGGTAACTTTATACCCCAAAGGAAGCTTTATTACCACTGGATCTTTCATGGGCTGATTTATCATTTGGTATCGTATCTGCTGTGGTGAATACTCATGTACACCATATTATCAAAAGTACTCGGACACTACAGTATGCTTGAAAGCATATCATGCTTATGAAAACTCACAATATTTTTCAAACCATCTTTTTCATGCATGAAGGTGGCAACACATTGAAACATACTCTCAACCGATTTCTGAAAGGTGCCGACAGAAATGGCTTGGCATCCATCCTGCAAATCTACTGCTAGAGATGAAAGCGAAGGTGTTCATTGTGTGCGATTTCATATCTGCTCCCATTCATGAAGAAGGTATTTCGTTAGATTGGGATACTGAATTATAAGCTAGTATTATAATTCTACCTCGTTTGCAAGAAAACAGTCGAACATGCATATAGTTGCGTTAACCATTCTAAATGAAGACAAAAGTGGAAGTCGCGTAAAAAAAAAAGGAAAAGTTAGTCACTGAAAAACAATGAAGAAGTAAAATTAGGGCAAGCTTGTCTGTATGTAACCATAAACATAGGACAATGAAAACTGCCTCGAGATGTATATGCGCCATTCTGGAGAGAAACGTAAGGCAATATCGGCAAAACATTGGGTGGTGTGGACAATATACAAAGACATCTTGCTTAATTCTATATATTGATATACTGTAGAACCTGTCTAAAGCAACCACCTTGGGACTGGACTGCAACGGTCACCATAGAGAGGTAATCACTATACACGGCAGATTTTGGTATCGGTATGTCTAAAAACCTACCAGTTCTCTTTTATAAAAAATTATCCATTCAGATAGATGAACTAATATATCATCATCATCATCATCATATTCAACCATTATCTATCCACTGCTGGATGAAGGTCCATCCAAATGCTTTCCACATGTCTATCCTGGGCCATTCGTTTCCACGTCACCCCAACCTCTTTTCTTATTTCATCCACCCATCTAGTTTGAAGACGTTTTCTAGGTCTTATGTGGTCTCTTGGAATCCAGTTCAGAATTTCTGTTGTCCATCGTTGATCAGTTCATCATGGGGGATTTCAATGCAAGAATTGGACAACAGGAACAAGGAGAGACATCGGTTGGTAAATACGGATATGGGGAAAGGAATGAACGTGGCGATCAACTCATCGAATTTGCAGAAGCTGAAAATCTTAGCATCATGAATTCATTTTTTAAGAAGAAACCGCAAAGAAAATGGACATGGAAACACCCAAATGGGGGAACTAGTGAAATTGACTATATCCTGGCAAACAAGAAATCAATTAAATAAAATTAAACATATTATCACAGTTAAAATAAATACGATGGTTTATAGCTATTTCGGAAGCGCGTTTAGGCTTCCTTCTTCAGAACCCTAGTTACACTAATGTGACACACGTGCTAGAAAAACTATCGATGCCAAATTGCTAGTCCAAAATTAGTTCGGGTAAACCAGTTGTGGGTCCGTAGCCGCGTCTTTTGCTATGGGACGAATGAAGTTTCTCCAAATAGAGGACATGGAATTGAACGGAAGCTGATCGTTAACAGTAGAAGAGGAATGCGAAAGAATATGGAAGGCTTCAAAGAAATTGAGGTCGGCTGGTGAAGAAACTTTCTCTATTAGATGGGCCTTGTCGAAAGAAAATTTGTGGCCAGCTTCCCAGGCGTGTTTGGCTAAAGCAGATTTTTCCAGTTGTTGTTTACGCACGTAGGCTTCATGCTCTTTAAGCCGAAATCGAAGGGCCCGACGTGTTTGACCAATATAAACACGATTACACTGGCATGGAATGGAGTAAATTCCAAAATAATTGCAATCAGGAATAATATCCTTGAGTTTGGAATAACCGAGTTTATTGATTGGAGTAAAAGTGACCTTGAAATTAAATTTACGGAGGATGGAAGCAATTTTTGAAGAAATTCGTGGAACGAAAGGAATGCTGATAAAATTACAAGGAGAGGAATCAATCAAGAGTGTACTGCACAGCTTAGGTCTAGTGAGTTTCTTCAAAGCGTCATCAATAATGGTAGGATTGTAACCACGATCTCGAGCGATGTCAAGAATATGGTTAAGTTCAATCTTGAGTAATTCTTCAGATGATGACAATTTTAGAGTACATGAGACCAAACCTGTAGAACGTGCTTATCGTCTAATTTTGTGGATGGGCGGAAGCAGCATGCGGCGTTTGGCTAACAACAAAATGTTTCCGATATACGCTGGTTTGGAACCCGGACGGCGATCTATGTACCAAAACGTCCAGGAAAGGCAATGAACCGTTGTTTTCTTCTTCCAAAGTGAATTGTATGTGAGGGTTGACGGAATTTAAGGTGGTGAGAATTGTAGAGAGATCTGAACAATCGTTTGGAAGAATAGCGAATGTGTCATCCACATATCTAATCCACAGTTTAAATGGTATGCGATTGAGAATATCCTCTTCGACATAATGCATGTAAATATCACATAAAACGGGTGAAAGAGGATTTCCCATGGCAAGGCCATCAGTTTGCGAAAATAATTGATCACGGAAAGAAAAGCAAGTCTGTGTGATACAGATCTCCGTAAATTTGACTAATTCACGGATTTCAGCATCAGCAAAATGAAATTCTTTCATACGAAAGATAAGAGCTTCAAGAGCTCCCTGAACGGGAACATTTGTGAAAAGGCTTTTGACATCGAACGAGACTATTTTTGAAGAAGCGAAAGAAGAAGAGGAATTTAATTTGGAAATGAAGTCAGAAGAATTAAGGACAGTATCATGGTTGTTAGCCAGGAGAGGAGAAAATCTGCGGACGAGAAATTTGGCTAGGGGATGGGTTGCAGTACCGATGTTGGAGACTATGGGCCGCAATGGAATGCCGGGTTTATGAACCTTCGGGAGGCAATACAGTCTTGCGACATTAGCAATAGAAGGAACTACGGATTTGTTAGTTTCGGGATCCAAGATGTTTGATGACCGGACTATTTTACTAACATTAGAGAGTTGAGCGGAAGATGTGTTTTTCTTGAGCACTTTATAAGGACCTTCACTGATGAGGTTGTCGACTCCTTCAATGTATTTCTCTTTGTCCATAACTACTATCTGCCCGCCTTTGTCTGCTTTAGTGATAATCAAATTATCGTTTGAATACAAATCCCTGATCACACGTTGGTCCGAGATAGGAATGTTAGGTTTCGGCTTGGAGTTAGAGGACAAAGCTTCCGCCACCAGATGCCTCAGTACCTCTTTTTGGCCGCAGTTGATTTTGCTGAACTGTAGAGCACGCTCCACAGGAGCGATAAATCTTTTAGGATGAACGGGTTTTGAAATGCAAAAATTGGAGTTCAAAGACAGCAGGTTCAGTTGTTTTTCGGAAAGTGGGACCTTAGAAAGGTTAAGAACCGCCTTCTGAATTACTGGTGGTTGGGTGGTCGGTGGAGTATCAATAAGCTTCGAAAATTTGATTGAATGTCTGGAATGAAGGTGCGCGGAAATAACCAAACATTTTTCAAAGCTTTTCTGATCAAAAGAATTAAAATTAGATACACCTGCAGACAGTTTGAGATGGAGCGGGTACAGTTCTTCTTCGATGCGAGCCAAATTTGCCCGGACTTGCTTGATAATGGTACGCAGAATGCTTAGTTTGCAAGAAAATAGAGTCTTATTCAAACGAGAATTAGGAATTAAATTGCATTTCAGCGATATAAACTGAGGAATGACCTTATGGTTGCGACAATTTTTAAGAAATTTAAGATGTTGAAGTTGTTTACATCTTCGAATTCGGAGTTTAGAAAATCTGTTTAGATCCTGTAACCACGATGAAACGGAGAGCGACATGATAAAGGCAGTGAAAAATAATTGTAAATTACTGACCGTGCTGAAGAAATATCTTGAAAGGTCAACCAGGTTACAGGCAACACGTTTGAGTCCGGCACCGCGTAGAAAACGTGGAAAGCGTAATCCGTCTTAAATTGAACTTAACCATATTCGTGACATCGCTCGAGATCGTGGTTACAATCCCACCATTATTGACGACGCTTTGAAGAAACTCACTAGACCTAAACTGTGCAGTACACTCTTGATAGATTCCTCTCCTTATAATTCTATCAGCATCCCTTTCATTCCACGAATTTCTTCAAAAATTGCTTCCATTCTCCGTAAATTTAATTTCAAGGTCACTTTTATTTCAATCAATAAACTCAGCTATTACAAACTCAAGGATATAATTATATATCCTTAATATGTTCCCGATTGCCATTATTTTGGAATTTACTCCATCCCATGCCAGTGTAATCGTGTTTATATTGGTCAAACACGTCGGGCCCTTCGATTTCGTCTTAAAGAGCATGAAGCCTACGTGCGTAAACAACAACTGGAAAAATCTGCTTTGGCCAAACACGCCTGGGAAGCTGGCCACAAATTTTCTTTCGACAAGGCCCATCTAATAGAGAAAGTTTCTTCACCAGCCGACCTCAATTTCTTTGAAGCCTTCCATATTCTTTCGCATTCCTCTTCTACTGGTAACGATCAGCTTCCGTTCAATTATATGTCCTCTATTTGGAGAAACTTCATTCGTCCCATAGCAAAAGACACGGATACGGACCCACAACTGGTTTACCCGAACTAATTTTGGACTAGCAATTTGGCATCGACAGTCTTTCTAGCACGTGTGCCACATTAGTGTAACTAGGGTTCTGAAGAAGGAAGCCTAAACGCGCTTCCGAAATAGCTATAAACCATCGTATTTATTTTAACTGTGTTAATGTGTTTTATTTTATTTAATATTTTGGTGCAGTTAGTCGTTTTATCTTTACTAAGAAATCCATTATTGAAGATTGTAGTAAAATTCGAACAGATTTAATACTGGAAGTGATCATCGAATGGTGAGATGTAAAGTGAACTTAAATACTAAATTAGAACGACAGAAGCTCATTAGGAAACAAGTAAGGAAACCGAGGCATTCAAGTTGGAATTAAAAAATCGCTTTTCTGCACTGGAAGGACTTATTGATGAAAGTGATATCTCAGAAGCAAATGAAAACATTGTTAAGACAATAGTTGAAACTGCTGGGGAAATTGGTGGTGTAACCTGTAAAAAGCACAATAGCAAATTATCTGAGAAGACGAAACAGCTCATGAAAAGGCGAAGAGATATGAAGGTGGACAATCGAAATACCAGTTCCAGGATTGAGTACATAGAACTTTGTAAAACTCTGCGCAAAAGCATGAAAGAAGACATAAGAAAATTCAACTGTGAGCTAGTAAGGAAAGCCATTGAAAATAACAAGAGCCTTAGGGTTGTTAAAGGAAGTTTATCTGTTGGGAAGAAACACATCATTGCATTAAAAGGAGAGGATGGCACCGTAACAAGAAATAGGGAAGAAATACTTAGAAGAGTTGAAGAATTCTACAAAAAACTATATGAAAGTAACAGTGAATTAAACGAAGACATTGAAATAGTCGAAGGAACAGCTCCTAAAATCTTAAAAGAAGAAGTTTCATTTGCAATAAAAAATATGAAGAAAGGAAGAGCCCCTGGTGATGATATATTATTAATAGGTATCCCTAAAAGAAGCTGGAGAATATGTAGAAAACGTACTTTTGCAAAATTCTTTACCAAATGTCTTAACAGCGGTAACATACCAAACCAATGGGATTCTGCAACAGTAATTCTTTTGCATAAAAAAGGTGATAAAGAGGATTTGAAAAATTACCGACCAATTAGCTTGTTACCTGCTATTTATAAAATCTTCACAAAAGTTCTAACACATCGCCTGCAGAAAAAATTAGATGCAGCTCAACCAAGAGAACAAGCTGGATTTCGAAGTGGATTCAGTACAGTGGACCATATTCAAGTATTAAGAGAATTAATTGAAAGAACACATGAATATGAACTTCCATTGTGTGTTGCATTTATTGACTATGAGAAGGCCTTTGACTCTATAAAAACATCAGCAGTCATCAACTCTTTAAGATCAACAGACATTGAGGATGTGTACATTGACATGGTGAAACGTGTGTATAAAAATGCAAGTGCAAAATTTCGGTTACATAAAGATACCAAAACTATCAAACTTGGCAAAGGGGTGAGGCAGGGAGATACCATTTCTCCAAAACTTTTTACTTCTGCTTTACAGATGATTTTTCAGCTGATAAATTGGAATAACAAGGGAATAAAAATAAATGGTGAATATTTAAATCATCTGCGGTTTGCTGATGACATTGTTATTTTTTCAACGGACCCATTGGAACTCCAAGACATGGTACAAGAGCTCTCAACTAGAAGTGAAGAAGTTGGACTCAAGATGAACCTACAAAAAACTAAGATCATGTTCAATAATTTTGTAGAGGAAACAAAAATACAAGTTGACAACACTGAGCTAGAAATTGCTGATTCATATATTTACCTTGGCCAGCTGATTTCAATGGATGGCAACATTATGAAAGAACTCAACAGACGTATTAAACTTGGCTGGAGTGCATTTGGAAGAAACAGTTTTATCCTGAAGGGGAAATTGCCTTTGTGTCTAAAAAGAAAGGTCTTCAACCAGTGTGTATTGCCAGTCCTCTCTTATGGATCAGAGACATGGAGTCTAACAGTTGGAGCAATACGAAAGTTACAGACAACGCAAAGGAGCATGGAGAGGTGCATGCTTGGAATAACTAGGAGAGATCGAAAAAGAAACACTTGGGTGAGAGAGCAAACTAGAGTAGAGGACATCATTGTTAAAGTAAAAGGGCTGAAATGGCGATGGGCTGGGCATATTGCAAGAAGAACTGATCAACGATGGACAACAGAAATTCTGAACTGGATTCCAAGAGACCACCGAAGACCTAGAAAACGTCCTCAAACTAGATGGGTGGATGAAATAAGAAAACAGGTTGGGGTGACGTGGAAGCGAATTGCTCAGGATAGACTTGTGTGGAAAGCATTTGGAGAGACCTTCATCCAGCAGTGGATAGATAATGGTTGAATATGATGATGATGATATATATATATATAATGCAAACATTACCTGAATTTTCATTTTTCAGCTTTATCCTGTAAAATGAAAGATAAGATATAAGAACAAAACATCAATACAGAAAATTCTTGTTAATCTCGCATAATCTTTATTAGTTAGTATTCAATATTAGTTAGTTCAAATTCGTGCAAATTTGACTTGCCCAATATTATTCAGATACAAATATCAGCAAAACTTGTAATTGCAACTTGCTTAATTAAAAAGAAAAAAAAACCCGACAAAGTTTAAACCTATTGAGTTTTCCTAACTTTTATGAATCAACATTATTTGTACTTGTTTACATTCTATGGCACATGCATACAGCAGGTTATGCGACGCCTGGGAGTACGGTTTCCAGGGATATCGGAACCTCATGAACCTAGGAAATTGAACTCCGGACTATGTGGCAATAGGAATCTGCACTCGTTTTATTCATCCACCGGGAGCCTAACCGGGGATTTCAACGTGCTAAATTAACCACGTGACCACACCATCCGAGGGCGTTGTAATTGGTAGAAAAAATGAAAAATCTTAAATATTAATTGTACATTAAAATAGCCAACCGGTTATGCCAATGAGCACAGCGGACTTGAAATATAACCGTGTCTTTCTCTTAGGTGGCCATAATCATCCCTTTTGCACTGCGTGTGATCTTTAGAGGTGTGTGTGTGTGTGAGAGAGAGAGAGAGAGAGAGAGGTAGATAGATAGATAGATGGACGGATGGATGGATTCTAAGTCTTACTTCATACCATGACTTGGCCGTTCTCTGCCTTTCACCACTAAGCCAAACACTATCCCGTAAATCTTAAGAAAATGCAGGTGGAGAGAATCCGCCAACGTCGAATATTTACGACTGCAAAATTATGTCAGCTGCATTGACGTGCTGATGGGGGGTTGTAACCCCCCATTGCAATGAAATTTTGTATATTTAACATAGGAATATGTGAATTGTAACTCCACGATCCCCCATTGAGCCTATAACCCTCCTTTAGACCTTTCTGCGTACGCGTATGGTCAGTTGTGATATCCAATCAAACTTAGCAGAATTGATTCAAGTCACCAAAACTGGCTGTGGCAACCACTGAGCTATATTGCAACTGGAGTGCAGGCTGACCGTGCCGGTTTCGAAGGACCACATCACTCCTTTATTTATACGCGGTAGGCAAACAACCAGCTTCAATGGGACTTGTGATGTTAACGGATACTTTTAAGGATAAAAAATAAAGGAACTATTTCATTTTAAGTTAATGTAAATCAAAGAAATAACGCAGGACTTTTGGTGAAAATGTCTTTTATTTTCAAATTGTATTAAGAAGTAAGAATAATTTGGATTTTAGTTGAGAACTATATATTCCGTTAACAGGCCGATATTCAACGCTAATTTTTGTGTTTTTCTACAAATTTATAAATTAACAATTATTAGTATCTACTTTAGACCTTCAAAGATTAATTAATTTAGAAGATTATGAAACATTTCTACGGCATACATTTGGTGTACGGAAGTTAAACTTATAATTTTGGAATTTAAAAAGCAAATATATATCACACGGCATATAACAAAACTAATCTAAAACACACAGAGTCATGGGCGTAATATGACAGGGGCAAGGGGGAGGCACTTGCCCCTAGTTTTTTTTTTTTTTTTTTAGAAAGGAGGCAAAATCATACCTTTACAATTTTGGGTTTTTGTTCCTCCCCACCCCCAGTTTACGCTATATTTAACCCCTTAGTTACGCCTATGCACACACTAGTTGTGAAATATTGTATCTTTAAATTAAATGTAACTTTTTAACAGCGGGTATTATTAATGGATCCGGTTTCAGTATCGTTCACGGATTGTTTGCCTAACTCGCTTACGAAGTGTATCCTTCTGCAGCAAAAAACCGGCTTCAGGTACCGCTGGGCTGTTGAATAGGGAGTCTTCACTCCAGTTATGATTTAGTTCAGTGTGCGAAACAGATCTGTTGGGGGAGAATATTAAACCTTTGCACTCCACTGGCTCCGCTGGAGCGACATTCAGTATATGGCTTTGAATTCCTTTGGCTGAATAGCCTGGAGTGCAAAGGGTTAAACCTGTCTTTGACCCTGAGAATTTCACGGGATTTGGGGTGTAGGGACAGACTCAGCCCCTACCACCCATGGAGAGTGAAACAGAGCAGAGAATAGTCTTAGATAGTTCCATGTGAACTTCTTTAATTAAAACTTACAACTTCCTTAAACAAAATGGAGTACACCTGATCGATTTATTTTTTTCCCCTGTATTTTCTTCGAAGTTTTAGAGCTAAGAACATCTTCATTTTTTGATTGTTCAGAAAAGTAAAAGGTATTTACTTTTAATCAACCTGTCTTCAGTAAAATTCGAGTTCTTTATTTTAAATTGTTTTATGTTTTGTTGTCGAAAGTGAGCGTCCTTACCGGCAAACAAACTTTTAATCAAAAAATAACTAGACATCTCGGCTAAAATGGTTTTGGAAAAAAAAATTTAAACAAAATATCGAACTATTTCTATAGCAGCAAAAATTAGTATCTAATTAATAGGTAGATAATATGCATTGTAACCCTTTTTTTATCAGTAATATAATAGTTTAATAATATGTAATTAAACATGTTCTTAGGTGGTTTCTTTTCAGCTTCACACTGAAAATTGAATTTTCATGTTATCCGAAATGGGATCTTTTATTTCGGTTAGTCCGGATTTTACAAGTGCAATTTCGAAATTTTTTTTAAGTAGAAAAAAAAAATGCAAGACGCTCTAAAGCGAAAATGTTTAAACTAATTTTAAAAAATTTCAAAAATCATACTGGAAAGGAAATGTTCCTTTGGGACGAATTGGACTTTTTTTTTACCAAAATTTAAGTAAAATAAAGTTAACATATTTTTAATTAACCATCACCGGGCATCACGGCTCGTCAAAAAAAGTACGTCAAATTTTTGTTACGCTGTGTTTACTTTTATCGTGAAATAAACTGAAAATGTATTCCTTCGACGAACATCTGAGATCAATGAGTAAACAATGGGCTTTAAAGGAGTTCTGGCTTTGGACAAATTGTCAATAAACTGCTGATTATATTCACATTTGAAATTTCTGTCTACATGCAATAAGAACAGTATTGCCATGCCACGTATACATTTCTTGGATTTAACGTCGTTTCTGAAGGTCGAAAATTGCCAATGAAGGAAAATTTCCTTCAGATTTAGGAAGTATAAAATCTACACAACTTGCCGAATTGCTGTTGCATATAGGGGTACTAGTTCTAGTGACTTTTTACTAAATCAAGTACAAGAAAATTACAAGGAATCAGGAACGTTGTAATTATACATCATATTGTATAGCACGTCGAAGTTTGTACAAGATATACATCATATTAACTTATAATAGGTTATTGAGAAACCAGAAATTATATGATTAAAGTTGTTGTATTATAAGGTGATTGTAATTGCACAAAATGGAAAACTGCACCAAATGTCAAAAAAAGTTACCAGGGGATTGTCGATCACGTTATATGCCATGGATGCATGGGAGAAGTATATTACAAGTGTGCTGATACTACGGGAAACGCCTATAAAAATAAAACAATAGAAGAGCGAATATCTTGAAGGTGCGAAATATGTTCTATAGAGAAAGGGAAACAAGTGAAGGTGGGGCAAGAAGAAGGAACAGAGCAAAATGTGGAAAGCAATACGACATTGGAAAAAGCACTAGAAAGAATCCTAAATAAACTGGCCAGTATTGAAAATAAAGTTGAATAAAACCGGAATGAAAGCAAATGCTAAAATGTATATAGTTATGGAGGCAGCACAATTTATGAGTAACAAATTTGAAGAAATGAAAGTTATATTGGATACCACGCGGCAGGGGTTGGATGAAACAAGTAGGGAAAGAAAAAGATTAAGAACCTCGGGTTCAACGCGGAGACCCTGGTTCGAATCCGGGATGAGGACGGCGTCTCTTTTTCTCCTAAACAAAAATAGCTCTAGTTTGAGCTACTAATACGTGGGTGTCAAATTTATTTGTAATAAAAAATTAAGACTAGCAAAAAGAGTATATTATTATCATATTTTTGAAAATGCAAATACGGAAAAAATATAGAAAAATATTAGAAATTTGATGGGAAAGGGGGAGACAAAGAGAAATTATTCAGAGATTACACTGAATATTAATAATGAAAGAACAGAACACTTAACACTAATAGTAAATAAGTTTGGCAAACACTTTATTCAGATTCCCCAAATACATATTAATTCAATACCTAATTTTTAGGTAAACTTCAAAGATTATTTATCACAGGAAATCAGTAACACATTTTATTTAAGGACAATAGATATTCAAGAGGTTATTAAAGAATTAAACTTGTTAAACATAAAAAAAGGACCAGGAGAAGATGGATTTTCATCTAAGTCCATAAAAGGTGTTGTGGGATTTCTGGGAGAACCTCTTACTTTAATTATGAATAAATTCTTTGATAATGAGAAAATTCCAGAAGATATGAAAATTTCAAAAATAATACCAGTTTGTAAGTAAAGTTCCAATGTGGACATAAATAGTTATTGACCAATTTCAATACTAAATGTTTTTTCCAAGGTTTTTGAAAAATTGATATGCAAAAAATTAACAGGGTTCATTGAACGTTACCAAATACTTAACAATTCACAGTGTGGATACAGGAAAGGGAAGAGCACAGCATTGGCCTTAATGAAGACCATTAATTTTATACAGGATACAAGCATGGACAAGAAGGTATTAGGAATTTTTTGTGATTTGTCAAAGGCATTTGATGCAATGAATAGGCAAATTTTATTGGAAAAATTAGAGCACCATGGTTTCAGAGGTGAAATAAATAATTTAATGAAGAGTTATTTGCATGAAAGACTACAGTACGTACAAATTGGGGAGACAAAAGCAAATACACAATTATCGCGGACCGGAATACCACAGGGATCAATCTTGGGACCTCTTCTGTTTTTACTGTATGTAAATGACTTAAATAATGTAGACACTTCAGTTGAAGTTATAAAATTTGCTGACGACACAACATTACTGTTTCATGAAACACATTTAACATCACTTCAATATAAAGTTAATGAAAAAATGGAGAGGTTTTATGAATGGCTCTGTGCAAATATATCCTGGCAAACAAGAAATCAATTATTGAAGATTGCAGTGTACTGAACAGATTTAATACTGGAAGTGATCATCGAATGGTGAGATGTAAAGTGCACTTAAATACTAAATTAGAACGACAGAAGCTCATTAGGAAACAAGTAAGTAAGAGGGTGGATTTAAAGAAATTAAAAGAAAATACCGAGGCATTCAAGTTGGAATTAAAAAATCGCTTTTCTGCACTGGAAGGACTTATTGAAGAAGTTGACATCTCAGAAGCAAATGAAAACATTGTTAAGACAATAATTGAAACTGCTGGGGAAATTGGTGGTGTAATATGTAAAAAGCAGAATAGCAAATTATCTGAGAAGACGAAACAACTCATGAAAAGGCGAAGACTTATGAAGGTGGACAATCAAAATACCAGTCGCAAGATCGAGTATGTAGAACTTTGCAAAACTTTGCGCAAAAACATGAAAGAAGATATAAGAAAATTCAATTGTGAGTTAGTAAGGAAGGCCATTGAAAGCAACAAGAGCCTTAGGGTTGTTAAAGGGAGTTTGTCTATTGGGAAGAAACACATCATTGCATTAAAAGGAGAGGATGGCACTGTAACAAGAAATAGGGAAGAAATACTTAGAAGAGTTGAAGAATTCTACAGAAAGCTGTATGAGGGAAACAGTGGATTAAACGAAGACTCTGAGATAGTCGAAGGAACAGCTCCTAAAATCTTAAAAGAAGAAGTAGCATTTGCAATAAAAAGTATGAAGAAAGGAAGAGCCCCTGGCGATGATGGTATTACATTAGATATCCTAAAAGAAGCTGGAGAATATGTAGAAGACATACTTGCAAAATTCTTTACCAAATGTCTTAACAGCGGTAACATACCAAACCAATGGGATTCTGCAACAGTAATTCTTTTGCATAAAAAAGGTGATAAAGAGGATTTAAAAAATTACCGACCAATTAGCTTGTTACCTGCTATTTATAAAATCTTCACAAAAGTGCTAACACATCGCCTGCAGAAAAAATTAGATGCAGCTCAACCAAGAGAACAAGCTGGATTTCGAAGTGGATTCAGTACAGTGGACCATATTCAAGTATTAAGAGAATTAATTGAAAGAACACATGAATATGAACTTCCATTGTGTGTGGCATTTATTGACTATGAGAAGGCCTTTGACTCTATTAAAACATCAGCAGTCATCAACTCTTTAAGATCAGCAGACATCGAGGATGTGTACATTGACATGGTGAAATGTGTGTATAAAAATGCAAGTGCAAAATTTCGGTTACATAAAGATACCGAAGCTATCAAAATTGGTAAAGGTGTGAGGCAGGGAGATACCATTTCTCCAAAACTTTTTACTTCAGCTTTACAGATGATTTTTCAGCAGATAAATTGGAATAACAGGGGAATAAAAATAAATGGTGAATATTTAAATCATTTGCGGTTTGCTGATGACATTGTTATTTTTTCAACGAACCCATCAGAACTCCAAGACATGGTACAGGAGCTCTCAACTAGAAGTAAAGAAGTTGGACTCAAGATGAACCTACAAAAAACTAAGATCATGTTCAATAATTTCGTAGAGGAAACAAAAATACAAGTTGACAACATTGAGCTAGAAATTGCTGATTCATATATTTACCTTGGCCAGCTGATTTCAATGGATGGCAACATTATGAAAGAACTCAACAGACGTATTAAACTTGGCTGGAGTGCATTTGGAAGAAACAGTTTTATCCTGAAGGGGAAATTGCCTTTATGTCTAAAAAGAAAAGTCTTCAACCAGTGTGTATTGCCAGTCCTCTCTTATGGATCAGAGACATGGAGTCTAACAGTTGGAGCAATACGAAAGTTACAGACAACGCAAAGGAGCATGGAGAGGTGCATGCTTGGAATAACTAGGAGAGATCGGAAAAGGAACACTTGGGTGAGAGAGCAAACTAGAGTGGAGGACATCATTGTTAAAGTAAAAGGGCTGAAATGGCGATGGGCTGGGCATATTGCAAGAAGAACTGATCAACGATGGACAACAGAAATTCTGAACTGGATTCCAAGAGACCACCGAAGACCTAGAAAACGTCCTCAAACTAGATGGGTGGATGAAATAAGAAAACAGGTTGGGGTGACGTGGAAGCGAATTGCTCAGGATAGACTTGTGTGGAAAGCATTTGGAGAGACCTTCATCCAGCAGTGGATAGATAATGGTTGAATATGATGATGATGATGATATATATATATTAAATTAAAGGTTAAACACTGATAGATCAGCAAATGGGAAGGTAACTCATGCTTTCAGACATCAGCAAAAGTCTATCAGGAGTGAAGGTCATGTGTTCCTGCTTGTTTTTTACAAACGGTGAGAAACGGGATGTATGAATGGGGTCCAGACATAATCCTGACAAATCAATAATTCTGAGTTATTCTTAATAATATTAATTAAATACCAAGGGCAGGACTGGGCCCATCCAAAGGAAACATACCTTGAATTTTTAGAGGGCAAGAGTCAGTGCCAGATGAAAGTTAGGAGCAACACAGACTTTTATTTGGTTGGGGGGGGGTGGTGGGTCAAGGCCAGAATTTGTCATGGTCTTGGAAATAATACCTTTATTTATCATGGAAGTGGAATTTTTTATAGTGAAGAAAAAAAAAGTTGGGGGTCATGACCCTGTAACTATGCACCTACCATGGGAACTAAAAGATACAGAAAAATTTTAAATTCTGAAATTGTTAAGCATCAGCTAATTAATAGGATACAACATATTATTATGTCAATATGGTGAATACAAAACTGCACACAATTAGTGGAATTAGATTCTCATCACTGCTGCATCACAAATAAAATCTATTTCATCATTGATTTCAAATTTGTACTTATATAGAAGAATTATGAACATTGTACAATAATAAGATGCCTTACAATGATTTTGCCTTGCAATGGAATTACCAGAATTTATGTGGTGTGAACTCCACTCAGACACACACACATAACTTTAAATATCAAAGTAAATGGCTAACCTTATTAAGTTCTTTTTCTCTGGCATCTAACATTGCTTCAAACTGTCTGCAACGAGATTCGGTTTCTATAATTTTGCCTTTCATTCTTTCAAATTCTATCCTCTCTTCTTCCATAATTTTCCCTCCTTTGAGATTAAAAAATAATTTGCTATTATATGATTAAATGACATGAATGGTTATGAATCAAATAAAAAATAAGTTTTTAATGCATGTGTTTTATCACTCTTTTATACAAATGGGCTCCAGTGTATGGGTAACAGTAAATGGGCCTCATTACTGTATTTTAACCCACTGGACTGAGCTAGATTCTTAGTAAGCTTGAATGTAAGTAAATATATTATGGTTTGAATATTACATTAAGCTGTAAGTTGTGTCTCAGATGACTCTTAAGTGTTGTCTGAGAACATAAAACGAAAACATGTAAATACAAATATAAAATATTATAATAATTATTGAATATTTACAGATCAATTTAAATATTAATAAATTATAACAAATACAACATTCAACTTAACATCACTGACTACAAATATATAAATTTACAAACACCAATGCCCTTCTGAATATAAAAAGTCTTGTTAATATCAAACCTAGTTTAATAACTTCACCAACTGTGAAGCTTTTATCAAGTCAATTTAAGATTATTTAAACTATTACCCATTTACAATGTTACTTAAGTTAATCATGCAGCAAGAGCCAATGTTTGAAGCATTGTATGTCCATTGTGGCCTCTACAATGTTTTAGCAAATTATATTTTATATTTCAGTTTCTAAAAAACAGTTTTGCTCACATACATCGCCTGCATAAACTACATTAAAAAAATAAATGTAAAACAGTCTCAGCAATAAATCACGGGAGAGGGAGTTAAAACAATATTAATTACAACATACATTTCTAAATAAGACAGAAAATGAAGTTTAACAGGAATAAGAATTAAAGAAATAGAAGTTCACATATTTTTATTTTTCACACGTATGCCTGCATATACCAATTTAAAATTTCTTACTTATAGAACAAGAGTATTCTCGTTAACAAACAGTTATTTCGACACTGGCGTAAGGTTTAAAAAAAAAAAAGTAAAACAAGTATTCTCGTTTTTAGAAAAGAAGTATCTTTTATCAACTCAATAGCCACATTAAACTTGGCTGTTATATATTTGAAAGAAAATTTTACCTTAATTAGCAAATTAGAATTGTGTATAAAAAATTATTTTTAATCAATATGCTTTGCTTAGTTGCCACTAATGGATCACAGATGACAAGGACCTAAAAAGAAGGCTATACAGTGATTGCATGTAGTTTGAAAAACATGACCATGGAGAAAGCAAGCCAAATGCAAAGAAAGTTGATCAGTAATGGGTGATTTTAAACTTATTACATATCAAATCAAGTAAGTGCAAAGTGTTATAAAAATTATCAACATAAAAGGATATGCAAAATAAAAACTCTGGACTAATAAACTAATCACATAAATAGGCAGTTTAAGTAGGAAAATGCTTAAAAATACACTTATTAAGTAGTAAATTGATAAAATGAAATGAAGATTTATGGCATGGGTTGCAGTTTGGCATTGATCTTGAAACATTCACACACACGCATGGTAGATACTGTTCATTTTAAAGTTTTAACAGAATTTAAGAACATCACAAGATGTTAGTGAATTCAGTAAATGATCCAGAAGAAAAAATAGTTAGCATTTAAAAAAGAAAAAAATTGTATTTTTTTTTTATCAACAGAAAACCACAGGTACTTTATAATTAGTAAAAACATAAAGATTTTTTTTTTTAGATCTTGAGAATGTGCTGATTATGTTGAAGTTAGCAGTAGTCAACTGTATGAACATCTCGATGGATGAATATGGGCTGCGACACAATGAATCAATTCCACCCAGCTTTATATAGACTATAACAAGTTATTTCAAAACTGGCGTAAGGTTCAAAAACACGACGTTTCGGGAGTCAACTGCTCCCTTTGTCAAGTGAAGGCAGAACGAAGAGTTCGTGAAAGTCCTAAGCTTATATACCCGTATGTTGGGAATCCCCATTTGATGTGATTTGGTGAGGGGTAGTCCCAGCCAGGACCCCCCCCCCTTTTGCACCCAATGATGTCAGATGGCTCCACATCTGGAGTTCTCCACAACTGGAGGTTTAACAAAAATTTTGTATGGTTCTGGTAGAGGTTTTGAGATGGTAATAACATGACTCCTCAATCTGTTTCCCATGATTCCAGAAAAAGTCTACTCCCCAGATTCATAACGTTCTGATGCAACACTTACACTGAATATCAATCTTGTTTGTAGTGGTCCTTGAAAACATGTTTGGATAATTGACGAGTTGTCTCCTATAGCCACAGTATGCATACAAACCTTTCCTAGACCTTTCAATGATCTTTCCATTGGTCCAACATACACCTTGTAACAGTCTCCACACGGTATTTGGTAAATAGCACCAGATTTTTCCTCCTCAGGGACGCGATCCTTAACTTTAAGTAATAGATCACGCAGGGTGTAGACAGGTTTGTAGTAGGTCTTAACATTCATATGATGGAGAATTTGGGACAACCGTTCTGAGACACCCGCCACATTTGGCAAAACCACTGATGTCTTCCTGGTCTCATCTTCTACATTCCTGTTTCCACCACTAACACCACATTGGTTACGAGCGATAAATTTAGTCGGGTAACCGTTCTTTTTCAACACGCTTTTGTTACATTGTATTTCAACATTTCAAAGCTCATCATTATGACAGTGAGTAAGGGCTTGCCATTGCAAGGCTCTAATGACAGATGCTTTGTGTGATGCCGGGTAATGAGAACGAAAGTCAAGATACCTATCAGTATGTGTTGGTTTCCTAAACACCGTAGTCAACAGTCGCCCATGCCCATCTCTATTTATCCGAACATCTAAGAAGGGTAATGAAACGCAATCTTCTTCCTATAACGTAAATTGAATATGAGGGTTCAAGCTGTTCAAATAGAGATGAAAATCAGCAACTGAAGATTTTGCAGGATAACAAACATATCATCCATATACTGTTTCCACATTTTTACATTATAAATACACTCATCTAAAGCACTGTTTTCAAATGCCTCCATACACAAATTTGCCACCACACTAGAAACAGGCAACCCCATGACCATACCTCTATTTTGTTGGTTGGTTTGTTTGTGGTTTTATGGCTCAAGGACTATAATGGTCATGCTGCGCCGGGACCTACTGTTTTCCGAGGAATCCAAACCTTTTAAAGCCTAGGGAACCCTGGATTATATAGTGAGCAGTGCGATGTTTTGTTGGTAAAATTTACCCTTGAAGCCGAAAACCGTGGAATTCAAGCAGAACTCGAACAGGCAATATATCTCTTCCGGACTAAGGCTAGTTCTTTCTTCCAGGCTTCCATCATGCCTCAGTCGCTCCAACGCTGCTGATACCGCCAAATTTGTTGGAATACAGGTGAAAAGTGAAACAACACTAAAAGGCACCATAGCATCATCGGGAGCGATTTTTACGTTTCTGATAGAAGAAATAAACTCCTCAGAGGTAGACACCAACTGTTCAGATGACCTAACAAGAAATAGAAAACCTGCAAGATATTGTGAAATGCATAGGTTAGTGACTACAAAAACTCACAATAGGTCTAAGAAGAATATCGTGTTTATGGACTTTTGGGAGTCCATAGAACAATGGTATTCTTCCAGACGAACAACGGAGTCGCGAGTAAAGTTTCTCATCCAGTTTCGACTCTTTGTGAAGTTTTAGCAGGCAACCATTCATCTGCCTCTCAATGCAATCAGTAGGATCTTTATCTACAACGGAATAGGTATCGCCATCATTTAAAAGTGACATTACTTTATCATCGTAAACCGACCTATCCACCACCACCATAGTACAACTCTTACCCGCCAGTAAAACCACACCCTCTTCACTGTTTCTGACAGCCTTCAGGGCTTTTCACTCAGGAACAGAATGATTATTCACAGGTGCCTAGCGTTCAAACAGCACTCTTGAAATTCCCATGCGTACTTCAGCAGATACACTCTGTCATTTTCCAAAGTACCGGTTCAATGGCTGAAAGGATTTTTGGAACAAGGATAGACACAGGTGCAAAGTTCAAAACAAGTGTCAGCACAGATGTTTCATAGTCACTCAGGTGTCACTTGGAAAGATTATCTACCCAACAAGAGTCCATTCGGCTACTTCTTGAGTAGTTTCACTTGTACTCTGTTCTTAACAAGGTTTTTCATGTGATTAGCATGAAATCTAGAATGAGTAGTTGCTTTTCCACTTTCAGCTAAAACAAGGGCAAAGGTTTCAGAGTCGAGAGCAGCTTCCAGACTAGATTTAAAGGACTCCACTACTAAATGTGTATGATGAATCATTATGACAGAGACCAATCTGTGCTGAGACAAATTAGAAACTTTGTATTTTTTTTGCAACGTTACATCCTTCAATTTTAAAGATAAGTGGCAGTAGAGCAGGTAGTATATAGGGGCATTAGAGCTGCATATAGGCTTGAATCTGGCCCTTCTCAAAATCATTCAATTGCTAACAAACCTGCCTATGACATGCCTGGAACAACATTTGTAATTTGAAAGCAAACTTACAATTTAGACAGCAGTATGTGTATTTCTATTACACAATATGTATATTTCTTCTACACAAGGTGAGACTGTACATATGGTTTACTTGCAAATCAAAGAAAGCAATAGTTTTTTTTGCTGTTTGCTCCACTTTTTACCTAGAAAACTGTATATGTGTGTGCGTGTGTGTTATACTACATTGGTTTTGAATTTTAATAATTTGTGTGTGTGTGTATATATATATCATCATCATATTCAACCATTATCTATCCACTGCTGGATGAAGGTATCTCCAAATGCTTTCCACACAAGTCTATAATGGGCAATTCGCTTCCATGTCACCCCAACCTGTTTTTTTATTTCATCCACCCATCTAGTTTGAGGACGTTTTCTAGGTCTTCTGTGGTCTCTTGGAATCCGGTTCAGAATTTCTGTTGTCCATCGCTGATCAGTTAGTTCTTCTTGCAATATGCCCAGCCCATCGCCATTTCAGTCCTTTTACTTTAACAATGATGTCCTCTACTCTAGTTTGCTCTCTCACCCAAGTGTTTCTTTTTCGATCTCTCCTAGTTATTCCAAGCATGCACCTCTCCATGCTCCTTTGCGTTGTCTGTAACTTTCGTATTGCTCCAACTGTTAGACTGCATGTCTCTGATCCATAAGAGAGGACTGGTAATACACACTGGTTAAAGACTTTTCTTTTAGACATAAAGGCAATTTCCCCTTCAGGATAAAACTGTTTCTTCCAAATGCACCCCAGCCAAGTTTAATACGTCCGTTGAGTTCTTTCATGATGTTGCCATCCATTGAAATCAGCTGGCCAAGGTAAATATATGAATCAGCAATTTCTAGCCCAGTGTTGTCAACTTGTATTTTTTTATTTCCTCTATAAAATTATTGAACATGACATTAGTTTTTTGTAGGTTCATCTTGAGTCCAACTTCTTCACTTCTAGTTGAGAGCTCTTGTACCATGTCTTGGAGTTCTAATGGGTCCGTTGAAAAAATAACAATGTCACCAGCAAACCGCAGATGATTCAAATATTCACCACTTATTTTTATTCCCTTGTTATTCCAATTTATCAGCTGAAAAATCATTTGTAAAGTAGAAGTAAAAAGTTTTGGAGAAATGGTATCTCCCTGCCTCAACCATATACATATATATATATATCAGGATGGAGCATCTACATACAAGCCAATTTCATGCACCCAGAAGTCTATGAATGGTAATTTTAATGTTAAGCAATATAATAAAAATAAGAAAGAAATGACATGGGTAGAGATGAAGTTGCATAGAAATTACTTAAAATGCTTTTAAAAAATAGAAATGTAGCCAGTATGACATAAATTAGAGGAGGAAATCAAGTTTGAGAATAAAAAGAAATAATATATCTTTACCTACTCCCTTCATTTCCAACAATTTTTTAAGACTTTCGTCTCTTGCACCTAATGTTTGCTTTTGGGTTTCTATTCTCATTTCTAGTTCCTACATAAAAATTTCAAGAACATAAATAATTTGAATAATACAGGGTAATCAAAAGAATCATCCTATTACAAATAGTTATAATAATGTAACTGGAACATAATTATCTGTGATATACCAAATTAAACATTAACGCATCAAGTTTTACACAGATGATGTTCGAATACGTTTAATATACATGTAACCCACAATGCATTTAGTTTTTGAAACGGAGAGTTCTAACCAAAAACGTTTTGCGTTCCAATAGGATGAGGTACCTCCACATGGGCATTCATATGTCCATAATCACCAGAATGAACACCTGCAAAGACAGATTGGTAGCACAGGAACACATGACGATGCAGACTTTGCACGGTATCTGAATTTGTTGGACCTCACCCCTCGCAATTTTTTTTTCCTGTGGGGGTATAATAAAGATATGCCCCACCACTGCCATCTGACCTAGATGAACTCAAACGATGAATTAAGAGATTATGGGTTCATATCCTATGAAGAGTCAATAGCTCATTTCTTTTCTTTGAAAGTAATTCATCATCTAAAATAGACTGGATATATGTTGCATAACAAAAGGTTCTTACATGGATCATCTGTAATATGTGACAAGAGTCTTTGTGTGTTAGTGTTTAATTTGGTGTACCATGGATAATTACGTGCCAATTTACATTGTCTGCTATAACCATTTGCAATAGGATGATTCCTTTTGACTTACCCTGTATATTACTTTAAAACTGAAACTATATGATTTTAATTATTTCTTAATAAGGTAAAAAAGTAGGTATCAGCAAATTAGGTAAACATAAAAATTAAAGTATTCTTATAGATGCATGTGGTCTGATAAGTTACTGGATGGAAGTCCATGTGTTGAATGTAAATAAAAATGCACGAAACTACACAGGAAGCAACTTGATGCTCTATGTGATTTGCCAACTAGTGCAGCTTTCTATAACATAAATCTATATTTAAATTCTGGGCAGGACAAAAGATGGGGGTTAAACATATCAATTTGTCTTACATACACACACACACACAAAGTGGCGAATTAGAGAAGGCAACACTGGACAAGATGGCGATGTTTATGTTTTTTTGCGCTCCGCATTTATTTCGCAATATGCCATGGATTTTTCGTTTTACTTTGCTAGAATGGGATTTTCTGTTCATTTTGGGAGACTTTTCATTCTTACCTCAAATGTGGTGAGTATATTAGCTTTAAATATTGTGAAATTGTGAAGTTAAAAGTGTAATTAAAGCTTACGACATCCATTTTATTTTCCTGAAGTCAGACTATCGTATATGTAAATCAGGTGATTGCATATATACTTCAAGCTACTGTTTAAATCGTATTCGTTGAATATTGAATTTGATATGTCGTTCCATGAACTATGTTCTTCTGATTGCGGAATTTGCAATTAACTACAGAACACAGGCTTTGCATATTGTAGGGGATGCCGGCGTGGCATTCATTTTAAATACTAAAAAATTTCTGAGTCCAATTACAAAAAAAATTAATAATGATAAGAAGGCTCTTTGGAGATGTCCAACATGTAAATCACAATGATTGCCTTCTGATATCGATGGGGCTATTTTATTATCTTCTTTATCTGGGGCTACTGGCCAAATTAAGGATATTGTACAGCAAATTCCCCAAGGAAAATTACCCAATATAAAGCTGAGATCAACGATATGAAAAATAATATTTCTGTCATGAATTCCTCTCTTTTGGATATGAAGGTTTCATTCGGAGATATGAAGAAAGAATATGAACAGACGGTGATCCAAAATGATGTTTTGCAGAGGGAAACTAAGGAATTGAAATCACAGGTTAATGACATGCACTTTGAAAGAATAGAAATCAGACAGTATAGCTATCGAAATAACGTTGAAATCAAAAATATTCCCAAATTTTCGGTTGAAGACTGTGCATCTGTAATCATCCATATGGCTAAAAAAGTTGAAATGAGTTTGGAGCTTTCAGATATAGACACTATACACCGTGTTCCTACTAGAAGTTCTGTTTCTCCGAGACCAATTATTGTAAAATTTGTAAATAGAAGAAAGTGTGACGAATATTTTGACAGAATTAGAAAATTGTCACCACCAGCCAGTTCTTTTGGTTTCGAAGGCAATCAGAAAGTCTTCTTGAATGATCATTTATGTCCTGAAAAAAAGAAAACTTTTTAATGCAGCTCTCGAGTTAAAAAGGGAGATGAGTTGGAAATTTCTCTGGATGAAGTTCGGTGCAATAAAAATGCATAAATCCGATACCTCACCAATTATTAATATTCTGGATTATAACAATTTAGATAATATTAACTAAACTTTACTGTTCGTTTCTTTCTCTTTTTTTTCTTGCATTCCAGAATGGGTGCATATTTTGAATATTGTGATTTTTTAATACTTTGAAATCTAGAGATCAATGTTTCTTCTACACATGAGTTGTTGTAGTGCTGGAGGAAAAATTGATTTGGTGGAGAGTTTGATACATGATACTGATTCTAGTATTGATTTTCTTTGTTTGACCGAGATTTGGCAATCAGGAGACTTGTATTCATATAAATGGTTACCTTGAGTTTTTTATAAATAGATATGATTCAGCGGGGGGAGGTGTTGCTATGTTGATTGGTATGAAATATCCAGATTTGATTTGAACCAGAGGTTTACTTCTATAGATTCAAACTGTGAAATGTTGACTGTTGAAAATAACTTCTGTATGAATTCTATTGTTTAGCTCTCGGGTAGGGGAAGTATGTATTTTGGATAAAATATCTTTTCTTCTTGAATACTGTACTGTTTCCCATAAAACTCTTAAATTTACTTGGTGATCTTAACATAGATATTTCGAATCCTGGAAATTCAGCTCAATTACTTATTAATATTGTTCACTTGACATAACATCTCCTAGTAGAATAACAAATCATTCTCAGTCTACTTTAGATCAAATAATTACAAACAGTAAATCATTTAATTCTGGTATTCTGTTGTTCCATATAAGCGATCATCTTCCTATTTTTTTTTTTGAACAATGATATGGGTGGAAAAACGGGAGAACATATTCATAGTCCTATTTTCTTTACAAGAAGGTTAGACTAGAGAATTTCCGTTCAAATATACTATTGGGATATCAATATATTGGGATCATAATACTATTGGGACTGGATTAGCGATAGATCTAGCGTTGATTCTGCTTTTCGCTCTTTCCGTGCATATTTAATGTCCATATGTGATAAATTCTTACCATTAAAACCTACTTTTAGATCTAATAAACGTCGAAAACCATGGATGACTCAGCAATTATTGTCTCAGATTAATAAGAAATATAAACTCTTTGCACGTTTCATATGTACTAAAAATTCTGCAGATTTTTTAGCATGTAAGATACAAAGAAACCGGGTTAACTCAGCAATAAGGAGGACTAAACAGGATTATTTTTTTTAATTATTTTGAATTTTGTGATCATAATAAAATTTGGAAGGGTATTAAAATTTTAATAAATGAGCGAGGGAATGGGGAAACCTTTACTTACAACAATGGCCACATCCTGAGCAATGAATTGGAAATTGCTCAAGCTTTTAACGATTATTTTTATTCAATTCCTCAGTTATATATTTCTAAATTAAACAGATCGCATAATGATTTTTGTAGTGTTATGTCTTCACAACCACAATGCATCTTTTGTGAATCAATCTCGGTTTCGGATACCTTTAAAATTTTACAATCCCTAAAGATAAATAAACCTGTGGGGGCTGACGGCCTTAGTCTTCGAATATTAAAAAATATAATGAAGTGATAAATCCTTTGACCACATTATTTAATTTTGCCTTAACGGAAGGTGCTTTTCCTCCTTTATTGAAAATAACTAGCGTTTCCCCAATTTTTAAATCAGGAGATAGGCAATGTTTGGCTAATTATCGTCCAATTGCTATATTACCAGTTTTAAGTATTGTTTTTGAAAGACTCATTGCTTTAAAATTAACGAATTATTTGAAACATTACAATATTTTATGTGATTACCAATATGGTTTTAGAAAGAATAAATCAACTGAATCTGCATTGATTGCGGCAGTTTCTTTTATTCAAAAAAGTCTTAATTAAAAAAACCACTGTACTGGTGTTCAATTTGACTTGTCGAAAGCTTTTGATCTTATTGACCACAATACTTTACTGTCCAAATTAAATTTATTGGGTATTCGAGGACAAATGTTAAATTTACTTAGATCTTATCTGACATCTCGTAAACAATTTACACGATTTGGTAATGGGCTATCACACACTTGTGATATTCACATGGGTGTGCATCAAGGCAGTATTCTTGGGTCCCTACTCTTTATTATATTTCTGAATATCTTTTTAATTAATATTCAGCATTTGTTGTTGCATATATGTGGATGATATTTTTTTCTAGCCTAAATCTTTCCCAACTAGTACTTTAATTCAGAACTGGGCACATATCTTGATTGGTTTACAGGCAATAAATTATTTGTAAATCCCAATAAAAAAGTGCTATATTATTTTGTCATCATGCTAACTCACTACTGTCTCGGCTGCCCCAGGCTTTAATAGATAAGTCACTTATTTTTTGTGATCAAATTACATTATTAGATGTTATAATTTGTAAAAACCTTAATTGGAACAATCACATAAATCATATTTGTTGTAAAATTAGTAAAAATATGGCCATAATTTTTAAATTATCATACTTTTTACCCCCGAAATTACTCCTTGTTTTATATAATACCTTAATGTATCCTCATGTTATTTACTGCTATTTGGTTTGGGGAAATCTCACAAATAGGACTATAAGCTGTTTATCAATCATACAAAGGCGATTTGGCAGATTAGTATCTTTTCAACTTAACTTGTCTTCTATTTCTTTAACTCATTACAATATTCTTCCTATTAACAAAATTTTTCATATAAGATTGGTATTTTTATGTTTAAATATATTAAGTTAAATCTTAAGAGAGAGATTTATTGTCCAACATACAACAATAATCCATATTCTACTAGAGCTTGTGGAAATTTAAATATTCCATTTTCAAGAACAAACTACTTACATAATAGCATTTTAGTGTTGTGTCCTAAGAATTGAAACTCTTTCCCAGATGATTTGAAATCTATAAATAATGTCTTTATTCAAGTGTAAATTAAGAAAACATCTTCTAATATTTTGATCTTTGTATACAGATACTGGTTTTTGAAAATTGATATTGGTATAAATGTTTAATTAATATTTAATTATAAAAAATATCATTATTAAAAATATTAATGTATGTAAAAATAAATAAAGTTATTTATTGTATATTGCATTGCCTCTTGTTTTGCGTTGCCTTTTCGAGAGCGTTGGGAACTTGTCAGGTCCCTGAGCCTTTTTTCCCCCATCTCCCTCTTGGCATAGTAGTTTCATACTAATTGTAAATATTTTGTAATATATCCATTACTATGCTGAGAAAATGAATTGAATACATACATACACACACACGATATTATTACCCTCCGCAGGGATAACACAATTGCCAAATAATGGTCAACACACAAAGCCACCGGGGCGAGATTTTTGTGAGTTTTCGTGGAGGAATTTATTTTTATTTAATAATTTGACATCCACATAAACTCACACTAGAGCTGTCTTTTTTTTTTTTTTAGGAGAAAAACGGATGCCATACTCATCCTGGATTCGAACCAGGGTCCCTCCGTTTAGCCCGGAGTGTCCTGATCACTAGACACACAAGGACAAGAACAACAGCCTTTTTTTTTCCGTATATTAGGATGAAAGATATTATTACCCTTCACAGGGATAACATAACTGCCAAATAATGGTCAACACACAAAGACACCGGGGCGAGTTTTAGTGGAGGAATTTATACTTTTTTCATTTTTGACACCCACGTATAATAAATACAAAATCTTACATCCTTATATACGGAGAAAAAGACCACTGTTCTTGTCTGGATTTGTCTAGTAATCAGGACACTCGGGCTAAATGATGGGATCATGGTTCAAATCCAGGATGAGGGCCAGCATCTATTTTCTCACTAAACAAAAAACAGCTCTAGTTCAAGCTTATTTCTATGTGGGTGTCAAAAATTCTTAAGTAAAAAAAAATTCTATATATGTCAGGGGTGAATATTCTGGATGTGCTAGGTGTACGGTGCACAGTATTGAAGAGGAGCCCAAACCCTTCGATTGATATTCTACTTGCCCCTTGTATTAAGAGAGTTCAAGTTTGAAAGTAAACTGTTCTGGCTTCGTTCGACCGGGATGTTAGCATCTGGATTAGCTAATCCAGATTATTAATTGTTAAATACTTTAAATTTTTAGTAGCTAAATAGTTCAGATGTTGCACATTCTTATAATTAATGACAAACACTTTTGTAGCTTTTAACTGCTCTGGTAATGCTCATTTGGTA
Source organism: Dysdera silvatica (assembly GCA_006491805.2). Lineage (NCBI taxonomy): Eukaryota > Metazoa > Arthropoda > Arachnida > Araneae > Dysderidae > Dysdera > Dysdera silvatica. Next base: position 51,175,885 of record QLNU02015360.1, read on the forward strand.
GGCTGTCACTTGCCTGTGTTCTTATGAAGAAGTTAGTGGCTTTTGTACTTGCTCCAGTACTTGATATGTTTACTGAGATCATGGGCTTGAATACATGTTTGAGCAAACATTATTAGACTTAATTGTAACCTTAGGATTATAATAAACAAATGATCATAATCTTGTGTATTTACTGCCAATACAGACCACTGACCAATCTATATCTCTTTCCCCGTAAAATTATAAGTTTTGTAACAACTAGTAAACTTTTAGAAGCATTTAGAAGTATAACACGTTAGGAGCATAAAACTCTAACTCTAGTTACGTCACAATCTAGAGTTTTTCAAAGAATCTGGAACTCTGTTGCCTAGGGAAACAAACTCTGGAATACGGTGGTCAGAAAAATGGCATGCATTCTACAGTACCGTTGGAATCAAACTTGGGTTAATGGCACAATAGATGAATGTGTTAAAAAATTAGTAGACATCGATTCCTTAAAAAAAATTCCAAAAGCATGCCCGGTGGATTTATGTGTTAAACAGTTTAGCAATTGTGTTAACCCTGCAAAGGGTTACAATATCTTATATAGAGGTAATCATATGGCTCATGCAAGGGAACAAGCAGGATTTTGAAGTGGGTGGTATATGGTAGATCATATTTAAGTGTTACACAAACTGACTGAAAGAATAAATGAATATGAACTCCCGTATTGCATTTATTGACCATTGGAATGCCTGTGAAGTTTCGAAGCTTCTCAAACTGGGCATTAAAGGTATGTATCTGCTAATTTTAACTACAGCATGTAGTTTAGAGCAGCATAGCATTAGAGAATAACCAAAGCGTTATGAATTCAAATCTTACTTTTATTGTTTCCCTAAGAAAATAGATCTCCTTCGTCATGTGTTCCTTTTCATTATAAAGGGCTTCTAAATGCTGCTGAACTTCAGCATCTGGGTTTCTCATATGTGACAACCGAAGCTCTTCTTCCATTTGTCTAATGAGTGCGGACTGTTTCTATTAAAAAAAAACAATATATATACACATATATATGCATATACATACACATATATATGCATATACATATATATGCATATACATACAATATACACACATACGTACGATATATACACACACATATGCTATATAGTGAAACTCCTCATTAGCAGTCACACGTCAGACAGAAAAATTTTGCCATAAAAGAGGAGTGACTGTAAACAAGGGGGAGGGGTCATTCTAGAGTAGATGAAATATTACAATTAAATACTTAATTTCGAAACTTGCATATTTTTAAACACAAATTCAAGAACAAATACAAAATACAAGCATTTGTTAAATATAACAAGTAAATTTACAACAAAGGGTTAAACATTAAAATGTATTGCCTAAGAAAAAAAATTGATCAACAGCCGTTCTGGGATTTTTACTTACGAGTCCTCCTCCTAAGAAATGTATTTTTATTTGCGAGATTAAATTCATAGTTTTTCTGTTGTTATGCTTACAGGACCTGCATGCTAGTAGAGTGAACAATAATAAATTTGAACTTCGGTAGTTTTGTGTTGATAATTGTATTGGTTTCGCACAGTATATCATTATATGATTTATTATCAAAGTCCTTGTTAAGCATTAGTCAATTGAATCAGAGAATCCGAATCAATTGGTTATCTGAATCGGTGAATGTAAGTCAATTGCCACTCTTTTTTAATGGGAAGGAAAATTCTCCTTAGCTCTTATCTAGTTTATCCTTAATTTCCTGTTGTGAGAAATGCAGTGAAGATCGAAGATCAACAGTTTTTGTCCGTATGAATTTTGTCTGTACAGGGGTTCTGGTCTAATGAAATAAATCATGAAAATAGTGTCCATGTTTATATCTGAGGGTGACCGCTGAGTAGATATTTGAAATACATTATTGTAAATCAGTTTTTTGCCAGGGAATTTTTATCTGACTATAAAAGGGAGGTGACCATATCTGAGGGGCGTCCGTTAAGAAGTGTTTCACTGTACATGCAATATATACATATTTAACCATTTAATAAAATATAGTGCTAGAATTATTCCTGATTGATCATTAAACCAAAATTATTCTAAACACCTTGTCAAAAAATAACTCAGCAAGGCAATAACTGTAGCATACAAATTTTATTTAGCAATAAGAAGAAAAGACTGTAGACTAGCAAAATAGTCTTTAGTACATGTGAAATAGGAAAACATTTTAGCGGATGGATTCCCTTTGTATATCATGCAGCAGCGGAACTAATTTTTAAATATAAAATAATAAACAGACAAGTTTTTGTTTGTGTTTCATGGCACAAGGGTAGCAAAGGCTAAGCTTTACCAGGACCTACAATTTTCCGAGGAATCTGAACCTTGTAAGGCCTAGGGAACCAACCCCGACTACAGTGAGCAGTTAGTCAGTAAGCATTCGTTTTTATTTTTTGCACAGTTGGGAGCGAAACTCAGAATAACTATATGCTAGACAAATGAGTCACCATTGCAGGGTCTTAAACATGAAAAAATATTTTTAGAAAACAGTTATTCTTGTACCATAAATTAATATACACCTATTTAACTGTTTAATAATAACCATATTTAATCATCAAACATACTACTTCATACCAACCAGGTAAACATATACAACACAAAATGATGGATAAAATTTAATAAATAATGAAGACACTATTAACCTACAACCTCCATCCATTTTCACATATTTCTACTAACACAACTAAGAAACGGAGACTTCCCTTATTTCTTGGAAACAGCTATTTATAGACTGATTAAAGAAACACCACTCACAAATTTAATGCACAACAGAATTTGACTGTTCGATTGGATTTTAAAAAATTGGGTCGTTCTACCAAACCAAAATTAGCACAAAACTGGATTTCAGGTGCTAGAGGTACGTTTACCATGCTTAAATCACTAAAAATCACACTTTCAAAATTTAGATTGGCTGAGATAAATAGCCACGCATGCGTGTTTGCTTTCGAAATTATATCTAATAAATTCACAAATGTGCTATAATTGGCTTTAAGCTGTGTAAAAAGGTGTTTACGAATAAAAACTATATATCAATTGGTTAGCTACAGAAATAAGAAATAGTAATGTAGCAAAACATATATATGATGCCAGAAGTTAAATGGTTAAACCAAAACCTAGTGCAAATATTGCTCTGCATGCAAAAATAAT
>QLNU02015360.1:51179149-51226612 GCA_006491805.2 Dysdera silvatica
CATTGCTTTCAAAATCACTTTGGCCATTATCAAATTATGTATAGCATATGGCGTCATGTAAACCGTGTTTACGAGAAGCCATTTCAAATAAAATGAAACAAAAGATGCCACGCAAACAAATAAACAAGCAAATAATAAAATTAATTTGCAAACGAAAAAAAACAAGATTGAACGAATGCAAAACAAATTCCCAAATAAAGTTTGGCGAGATTTTAGTTGAGTAGAGCTAACTAGATTTCAATTGCAACCATTTGTCAGCTTAGATCATCGAAACACATACCCATAAAATCAACCGCAGATAGTTAATGCCTCGGGAGGTGCGGGAGTTGAAGACAAGGGTCAAGCCCCTCCACATGCTTCACCCCCAGCCGTACGGCCGTTTCAGAAAGCAAGTAGTTTGGCGGTTTCGGCCGTTTCAGAAAGCAGAGAGTTAAAAAAATGCTTTTTATTACAGAGCAATGGCAGCACGAAAGTCACGTGTGAATATATAGTAGAACCTCCTTTGGTAGCGATGTAAGCCAATATACAGTGTCGCATGTAGTCGATTGATGTTTTTATATTGTCCTGTAGCAGATTCTGTCAGATTTTCTGTAATTGTGTTAGCCTAATTCGTTAATATTATATGGTTTCTGCAACTGCTTTCTCAGTATATTCCAGACATGCTTGATTAGTAAAAGGCCTTTGGACCTGACTAACCTTAGAAGTTTTTAATGCTGGTGGAATTAATGTGTTAACTCCTAGTGAAATATACCCTGGAAAGTATGACAGCATGGACAATACAGTTGGCTGCAGAATGTTGTTGATGTACAGGTATTCTTTCGACGTGCCTTCTAACAAAATACGGGGAAAATTGGATATTCTAGGAGCTGGCTCTCCAAACTGCAATCTTACAGGTGTAACAGTCATGTCCATTGTAGCTTGATTAGATCGATGCCTGCGTCTCCTGTGTACACAGATTTTGTGATTGCTTGTGCTAATTAAAGAGAGAGAAGTGAAATTGGTCACTAAACACAATAAAGCTTCAATTAGACACCGTCTAGAATTTTTGGGCTTGGCTGCACTTCAAACGGTGCTACCTGTGTTGTGTAGTCAGTGTGGTAGATGTCTTAAGGAACACTAAGAAGGAACATCCATTTCTGCCAGTTATCGTTAAATGATGTCCCTTGATTCCACATGTTGCAAAGAGGAACAGGAAGAGAGCTTTTTTGAATGGAGGACAGGTACCACTGGTATCATTATGGCCACTGTCCTGATCATATGATGTCAAGCATTTGCTTCCCCAGGATATCCTGATTCTTTGTGATTATATGTGCTTTCTTAAACCCATGATTGCCATATCACCCTGACCAAAACGGTTCTTGACAAGTCTGCAGGACTACTCTGTTTCTTTCAAACCTATGATATGATATTTCTCAAACTTGTTCAGATGCTCATGCTGCCAACATATACATGTTGGCAGCATGTATACCTTTATGATATACATGCTGCCAACATGTATATCATAAAGGTATCTTTATAAATTGCTTAATTTAACCAAATAGCAAAACCAGTCAGGTTTACCCATACATTCAAAAAGTTTGCTTTATATTGGCCCTAAACTACATCCTTCTCATGCACTTTTAAAGTGCCCAATGTGTTCATTGACAATGAAATTATAATCATTTGCATATCTAGCTGAAAGACATACATGCCAAGTTTTCATAGTTCTTGCTGTATTTTTTAAAAGTGTGTCACTTCCATGTGGTACTGATCCTATAAAATTCCTTTTCTTAAATGTGAATAGTCATATGAAAAACTCTTTGTAAGTCACACCAAACGATTTTTGATGAATGTAATCGGAATTCTTGCAGTTAATCAAAAGCAAAAATTCAGACCATTCATCCAAACAGAAATTGGTATCGTCTCTTCTCACAGAATATTTCAAAAACAAATACTAACAACTTTCTTTCCAGAAGCATTAAAGAAAATGCCAGTCATTTATCAAAATGACCTTTTAAGAACTGCTGTCGATAGTTGATCTTACCTCAATAAAATTTAGCCCTAAAAATTCAACCAACCAACCTATTTCAATAAAAGAGTGTAATTTTGTTCAAGACTTCCTATATTGAGGAATCGGGTATATGCTATATATTGTTTTAGTATTTGATTGTGTGCATTGCTGCTACCAGTAATTACTTTGAGTGATCTCTTAACAATAGCAGATTCTAGAAATAAAATACAGGGTACCAGGGAGGAAATTACATAAAAAGGTTAAACACTGGTAAAATAGCAATGAAAAAGATCACTCAAGCTTTCGGACGCATCAGCAGCAGTCCTTCATCAGGAATAAATGTACTCCTGATGGACTGCTGCTGACACGTCCGAAAGCTTGAGTGATCTTTTTCATTGCTATTTTACCAGTGTTTAACCTTTTGTATGTAAAATAGCAGATTCGTCAATTACCCATGGTTGTGTAGTGAGCCACTGATAGCGTTTTTAAAAATGTGGTTTTTTTTTTTTACTGCATATTAATCCTATGCCGCTATTGCCAACTTCCTTCCTGGATACTGCCATGATGGATTAACATTTTCCAAGCCCAGAATTTCCATAAATGTATAAAACCTCTATATTATTGTTAATTATAATTGTAATAGGTGCTAATGCAGAACACATACCTTGGTGTTCTTCCCCCCTTTAATTCACTCCCAAAGTCAGTTGTTACTTATGGCCCATATTTTACCACTGCAGTTCACAGAATGCTAATGACAGGAAGCACAGAGAAATGGCTCAAGTGGCAGTATGATAGAACTGATGCACAGATACACTATGTAGAAAGAATTCTTGGACCAATTTAGAAGTATAGCATGAGTTTTTGGCAACATAGCTTGGTGACCAGGATTAATATCAGAGTGCACTAATCTGGAAAAGTCAAGGAAGTTTTTTTTTGACTGGAAAAATCAGGAAAATTTGAAGTGCAAAGGCCAAAGTCAGGGAAATTTGAAATTCATTGTTATAATAAATAACTTATTAAAATAATTTTCCTGAACTGTGCTTTTCATACCACATTACCTACTGAAAATTTTGAAAAACTTGTACTTTTGACTAAACTTCTTCCAAAAGTTACCATTTTGCACCAAAACTAATATAATTTATATAAAATTATTAAGCCCATATATATTTAATGAAAGACTGGTTGCTAAATATATAACTGAAACTTGGGGGGGAAAATGTGCTTCGTTAAATTATCTAATCTGTAAAGGGTTTTGATAATACCAATCTCTTTTTCCTTAAAGTTATACTCACTTTTTAAATGGAATAAAAGATGAAGCATCAATTTGGCGATTACAGTGCTAAACTCATCCATAATGATTTTAAAAAGGGCTGAATGAAAATGTTGTAAATATTTAATTAATGCAAGTTTTTAGTGTAAATTGAAAAGAATTGCATTTTTTAATACCATTTTTGTATTTGTAAATACTTTGTAATTAAGTTATAAACAGCTTTGGGGTTTGCGTCAGTGGATTTTATAGTCTTAAAACTTGTTTCAATTATGCCAATTTTAATACATTGTAATGTATTGTATACTAAAATTAGTGACTGGAAATCCATTAAGATTTGGTCTGGAAAAGCCAGGGAAGGTTGAATTTGGCCAGTCTCTCTCTTTTTATTAATTTATTCTTACCCAACTAATGACAATAATATTTTATGTTTCTTATAAGTGCATACAGTTTCATTTTTTTTTTATTATCTGGCTTGTAATGATGGCTGAACCATTAAAGTGGGGCATGAAGTGTTAAAATATGCTGAACAAATAATAGAGAAACATTAGAATTAAGAATTGAATGTAAAAAGTCTGAAGAACAATGATAACTTAAATTAGTTTGATATTTATTATAAAGCAATAACTTTAGTAATTAAAAGTAATGTATTGTGTATCTAAGTTTGTGGAAACCCTACACCTGGAATTTTTTTTTACTGGTCTTGAAAACATGGAAAAGTCAGGAAAGTTTGAAACAAAATTAGGGTAGACACCGTGTAATATACATTTTCCTCAGAAATATCCATAGATAAAAGATAACTTTTGCCAAAATGTTCTTGTTCAGTATTCATCGTAAGGTGTAAGCCTGCTTTAAACAGCCTGTTTGTGATTTCCATAATACAAAGACTAATTTTAACTGAGTAAGTGCTGAATTGAAGCAGTACATGGTCTTTCTCTAAAAGTTTGATCTATTACTTCCCCCATATAGTAGTTAAAAATAGATTAGGGTTCTTTCTCTCTCTCTTGCATAGGACATCATTGTAAACTATTGTAGAACTTAGGCAATAAAATATACAGCTGCAAATCGAAAATAATTTTTAAGTTTCAGCAGTCTTTGTTCGGTATTTATTTCTGCTGTCAGTTTTATCTATACATCTCCATTTTGTAAGTCATCCCATGTAGTCGGGGATATTTTTTCCAGAAGAGAAGTTAGTAATGTGGATATGATTTTCCTGTTTTACTGATTGGCTATTTTCCGAACTTTCTGTGTAATTTCTGACAAATCAGAGGTTATAGTAAAATAAAAATGGCAATTGATACCAAACAGAGAGAGGGGGGATTAAAAATATATTCTTTGTGACTTGATTTTGAAAGATGATTCTGTGATTTGAAATGAAAAGGTTGAGTTTTGAAAGAGTCAATATGTAGTCTTTGAAAGAGAAAGACTCACATAGGGGCTCCTACATTTCAGAAGCTAATTCCATGAAATGTGTATACTCAGGCATTAACAGAAAAGAGAGTAAAGTATCCTTCTAGATGGCAAAAGAAAACCTCAGATCACCAGTGTCCAAAAATTTCTACCCTTTCAGAGTAAAGTTACATTACACCTCTGTCCATTAATAATATTATGTTGCTGAACGTGATTCCTGGAAATAAGTAATATGTATTAGGTAACTAAGTATTTTTAGTTGAGGTTAGACAATTTGCCTGTTAAATTTGATAATGTTTAGAATTGATCATATTGTGTGTGTATATACAGGGTTCCTAGGAAAGACCGGATGCGGCCAATAACTTTTGAACCAAGACAGATATTGCAAAGAAAGTTAGATATTAGTTAATAAAATGACTATGTACTATCAGACGAGATGAACAGCAGCGCTCCTGATGGCGAATTGAGGAAGTTAAAAATTTTATTTCGAAAAATAATAAAGATGGCGAATTATTTTTTATTAGAAAGTTGTAGAGCATCCTTCAGTTAGTAAAAAAAGAAATACGGCTCACATTCCGTATGTGCACGTACTGTCACAAAGTGAGGTGTTCCGGATGTTTCAATGCATAGCTTTCAGTTAATGCTTTCTAGAGCTTTAGAGGTTGAATAGAAGTTCTTAAAGGAAAGAAACCGTGATCTTCCCCCAATACGAACTTCAACTCAACTTTTAAAACATCAGAAAGCATCAATTGAAAGTGATGTATTGAAATTTCCGGAACACCTCACTTTGTGGTAGTATGTGTACATAATGCATGTGAGGCATCTCACATGCATTCTTACTAACTGAAGGATGCTCTACAACTTTCTAATTGAAAATATTTCTCTATCTTTATTATTTTTCGAAATAAAATTTTTAACTTCCTCAATTCGCCACCAGGGGCGCTGCTATTCATCTCATCTGATAGTGCATAGTCATTTTACTATACCAATACCTAACTTTGGTTGCAATATCTGTCTTGGTTCAAAAGTTATTGGTCGCATTCGAACTTTCCTAGGAACCCTGTATAATATGATCGTATTATTACCTTGTGTCTTTATCTCATTGGTTTTATATCTTAGAATGGGCCCTGCAATAGCAATGCATTCGCCTAATGTGTGGTTATCCCTGGTTCGACTTTCAGCTGTACCAAAAAAAAAGTGCTTACCTACTAACTGCCTGTTGTAGTCTAGGGGTTGGTTCCCTAGGCCTTAAGAGGTTTGGATTCCTTGGGAAACTATAGTTTCTGGTGCAGCATGGCCCTTGCACTGTAAAACTAACAAACAAAAAAATTATATCTTACAATGATGGGTTGTGCTTCATAAGGGAATTAATAATTGAAGTGGTAACACCTTTAAAAGGATTTGTGAATTGTATAAAATATACATATATATAATTGGATAAAATCGTTGTAATTTAATTAATTGGGACTGTTGGGTAGTGTATAGGAAGTGGTGTTTCTCTCTCTAGGCTAGGAGGTGGTGGGGGGGGCAATATAGCCTGATTTTATTATCCTGCTTATGTGCATGGGTGCCTCAAGCGGCAACCATGCATATGTGCAGGAATTTATGCCCCCAAAATTTTTTGTCTAGAATTCCCATTGTGTATAGGTAACTATACTGATTTAAATATTTTGTTATTAAGTTATGTGCATCTTCTAAGACTTATTCTCAGGGCCTGATCACCGCAAAGGTGTCCAAAACCTGAGCTTTGGGCTCTGCAATTTTTGGGGCCCCAAGAAAAGCTAAAATGCTACTTCATTTTTATATATAACTTTTTTTACTTTACCAAATCTTTCCCTAAAAAATAAAAATAAAACTGCAGCTCAGTAGCATTGCGAATTTGTTATTATAGTGTTACCTCCCAATAGGGGACACCTATGAAACAAGAAATTTTGTCCCTTAAATAGAGGTGTCTCTTCTTCGGAGGTACATGCGTTGATATATACATATACTATGGACCAGAGTAGTCGTTCCTTATTTGGAGGAATTCCTTACAAGATGTAACACTGTCTTTACATATCCAACTTATAGTTTGACCAATTCTACAATGTCCCTCCTAAATAAGCTCGGCTCGCTACTGAGGGTGTTCCCAAATTTTTGTGAGGACAAGGGCCCCAAATGTGTGCCTGGCCTAGTACCCGTTAAGGCATGATTGGGCCCTGCTTATTCTATTTTCATGATGCTGACGAAATTTGGGAAGAAGCCATAGACAGTGTTATTATCACAATGTACTAACATTATTATCATATTAATATTATCTCATTATTCCAGCCATTTTTGTAATATATTCATCACTGTGTTATATTGACTCTGTCCTCCACATATACATGATGCTATGACCAGGATTTGAACTGGCCAAATACTATGTTATGAATTAATTGATTGGGAATTAAAATTTTGTTAGCCCAAACTAATAATTTTCATTAAATATTTGGCCAAATCCTTTAAGTAGATGCAGTTTAACCCCAAGTCCATACTCGCATTACTATAGCATTGATAGGGCCATAATGATTACAAAAATTAATGCAAATTTCATTAGACATTTTTTTACACCTATGTTTAAGCTCAACTAGTCTCTTTTTTTTAAAAAAAAAAGTCTTTAATCCAGAAAGAACCAGTGACACTCTATATAAAACAAAGTGCTTTAAACTACTTTGTGCTCTGGTTCATCTGAGGGTCTAAGGTTTAACTCGGGCCAGGACAGTGTCTTTTTCTCTTTATAAAAAAACTTAAATGTGAGTATTATACAAAATTATTAAATATTTCACATATGAACTTCCCATGGAAAAATTACAAAAACGTGTCCCGGTGGCTTCATGTGTTGACCAGCTGGCAGTTGCATTAACCCTGAGAAGGGTAATTATATCTTAAAAACAAATTTCATTTATTAGTGTACTGAAAAACACTATTCAGCATAAATGCCATTGTAGCAGTATAAATAAGTCCTAATAAATATGAACTTTGGAAAATGATATTCCTTAATACATAATACATTGTAATCCAATGTATACGTGGAAATAGATATGTAAAATCATATTTAATATTACCAGCCTTACATGGCTCTTAAACTAGCAAAAGGGAGAAAAATATTTAACATTTAGAACCCAAAAGAATGGATTATCAGTTTTCAAGTCACTATGTATTGTTACTTAATAATACCTCTATACAAAGTTTTGTCCAAAGGTGAGGGTCATCAGCTACCATCTTTTATTTATCAAAATTCATACCTCACCATCCAATCACGACTCTCTAAGTGTCCAGAATGATATTTTTTTCCCCTCTCTCTCTCTCTTCATTATCGATTTGCCTTTTTTTATTTTACTTTCACCTCCGATTCATCATAAATTGCATAGAATATTAGGAAAACAGCCAGTCATCAAGGTGGGGAAATTACTCCCACATTATTAATTTCTCTTCTGGGAAAAAGCCCTGCGGTGACACAGTGTAGTAACGTGTTTGTCTAGTGTGCCATTAACCCGGGTTTAACTCCCAATGGTACAAAGAATGCTTACTTAGAAATCTCATAAAGATCACACTGCTCACTGTATTCCGTGGTTTGGTTCCCTAGGCTTTAAGAGGTTTGGATTCCTCTGAAAATTGTAGGTCCAGAGGTTTGGATTCCTCGGAAAACAGTAAGTCCCAGCACAGCATGTCCATCATAGTCCTTGAACCGTGAAATCACAAAACCAAATATCTTCTAGGAAAACCATCCCTGATCACATATGAAGACCCATAAAATTGATATAAATATAGCAAAAAATAATAATAGTAAATAATAACATATATTAAAGTTTGGATAAAACTATCAGCAGAGATGACTGCCTGAACTTAAAAGGTTTTTTTAAATCTACAGCTTTGCGTTTTACTTCCTAAGTTGTATAATAGTTTATGACAACCTACCATGCAAGGGAAACCTCTGCTATATTTTTAAATGCTTTAAGTAAAAGAGAAAGTAATAACTTAAAGTTTTACAGAAAGACCATGACTTGCTTCTATTCAGTGCTTGCACAATAAAAGTCTTGGTATTATAACCATCACAAACATGTTGCTTAATGCAGGCTTATGCCTTACGATGAATACATAACAAGAACGTTTTGACAAGTTACCCTTTATCTCTGGGCATTTTGCAAAAACACACTGTACATATTAGTATTTTGATAGATAATCGTTCAATGCGTTCGGTAAAAATTTTCATATTTGCTTTCTAATGTAAATCCGGCCTTAAGAAGGACTAATGCAAATGGGAAATGTTGGACATATAAAAATAACCCTTCTGATTTACTAATGCTTTAATTGTGGTGGTCAGTTTGGGAGGATTATTTCACTGATACTTCTTTTACCTTTTGTATTTTATATCTGTTCATTTAAGGTAATAAAAACAAAATAAATAAATAAAATATAAAATAAAGAAAGTAATATTAATAAAAATGAAAGGATTTGGTTTGTAAAATTTGGATTCATCCAAAGGACCACACTTCAGGGCTTCAATGGTTACAGATTTCCCACCCCTGGTTTAATCCATGTTGTATTTATTATGATTTAATCCTGTTACAATTGTATTCTTTAGTAAGGACAGCCCTCTTGAAACAAAATTAGAAAATTTTCAAGTTATTTTTTATATACTTTTTTTTTTAGATGGAAGAATTGCGAATTGAACTGAATCGTCGTGATCAAGAAATTATGGCGATGGGTGCTAAAATGAAAACTTTAGAAGAGCAACATCATGATTATCAACGACATATTGCTGTACTCAAAGAATCTCTTTGTGCTAAAGAAGAGCACTATAATATGCTTCAAGCCGATGTAATCCTTTAAAAATTCATTTAATTTTATATCGGTTTACAAAACTGATTAATATACTGTTGAAAATTTATTTACTTTTAAACTCTATATTAATATTATTCGATAAGATAGATTAAATAGCAGGAAATTTTACATTACTCTAATGTAGATTCAGACTTATCAAAATGCTCTGTGTACATGTAATGCTTTTAACGTTGTCTGAAATTAGGTAATCACACAGGTCTGCGAAATGATACTTTTTAATTTTTTGCTGCACCGTTTTAGGTGATTTTAATGTTTTTCAGTACACTGAGTTCAGAAATACCGAGCTTTTCCCCTGTATCACCTAAGGTTTTTCCATAAAGGGAGGATGGAGGCCCAGGAAAATCACACAGAAGATCTAGCAGAGGTTAAAAAAATTTATTTATGGAACAACTTAAAAATAAGATGTATTTTACATTTTATTACCAACATTTGTCATAGCCACCACAAAGCCAAAAATCATTATAATGTCTCTTTTCCTTCCCCTCGAAGCTCTGTTTAGAACCCTTTCTCCTGTGCGCTGCTTGCGCCTCCTCCCTAGTTAGCATCCAGCAGTAATCTGCTATTATGTTGACGTTCCACCGGCTCTGATACCTCCATTCCATTTCCTTTATTTTCTGGTTCCTGGCGGAATCTCTCTCCTTGCTCTTCACTTGCAGCTACTAGATTTTCTGGAAACTAGCTTAGATGGTAGTTAAAGGTGGTTCTTCTAGCTCATTGAGCAGCCCAAGACTGTGAAGTTATCCTGCAGGTTTCCTACGACGTTCTTGAAGTCAGGGTCTTTCTGCTTGCCAAGAAACTTCTTTACAACTTCTTTAAAGGATTTTCAAGCTGACCTCTCAATGTTTTCCATTTTGGTTTTAAAGATTTTGCCTGTTATGAGTTTTTGAATGTCAGGACTGACAAAAACCCCTTCTTTCAGCTTCACTTCTGACAGCCCTGGAAACATAATTGCCAGGTACTTGAAGGTATCATCATCTAACAGGGCTTCCACAAACTGCTTCATATTTCCAAGTTTGATGTGAATTGGAGGCAGGGATACTTTTTTGGGGTCCACCAAAGATTCAAAATGCACATTCTTTTCCCCTTATGTTTAGCATCCTGGCCACACCTTCTGAGTCCAGCGCTTGGTTTTAGCATGACTGTTCCATTCGCAAAGGAAACAGGGGTATTTAGTCTAGCCACATTGTTGACCGAGGATCATGAAGAGCACTTTTAGATTGTCACAGATGGTCCATTGGTATTCCTTGTAGTTAAGTTGGTCATCAAAGCTAAATTCTGTTACCTCTCTTTCAGATGAACAGAGAGGTCAACCGGTATGGAGGCATATCTGTTGCAGTTGTAAAGAAGGACAGCTTTCAAACTTTTTTGTGATGAGCCAATGAAGAGTCTCCAATCTTTTACCTTAAGTTTTGCACTCTTTTTCAATCCATTATAGATCAAAAAGCTCTAAATTACTTAGAGTTCATTACATTGAATTACTTTGTAAATGTACTTTGATTTGTAATATTTATGTTTTTGACTTTTTGATAGCATTTTTTTTTTTTTACTTTATGTTTTAATTTATCGATCATGAGGCAAAATACCTCCTTCTAAGCAAAAATATTACTTTGACACATTTTTATAGTAGCACACCTAGTAGGTAGGCAACCAGACAGAAATTCTCGATTTGTGTCAAAACTGTACGTGATAGAATTTTTTAAGTATTTTTCCTGAAATCAGGAAAAGTAAATCAAATCCCCCAAAAAAGAGCATCCAAAAGTACGTAAGAAACAGCCTTCACCTTGAAGAAAATAATTTCATCGCAGGCCTGTGTTATTAACGTATTTTTGCTTGCAAGAACACTTAAAAGAGTTCAGGTACTTTTTAAATCTAGAAAGCATGGAAAATTTCGTAAAATGAAAATTTTTATATATAGTATGAATAACTTTTGTTATAATCTTTTTTTTCTTTATAAAATGGAGGATAGATATTCACAGCTTTCACTGCAAGTTTGCATGCATTTATTATAGTTTAGTCATAAGAATCTGATAAAAGCAAAATGTATGTTACTTTCGTAACTGCATTATTTTGAAATAAAACTAACTTTCATATATTTATAAGGGCTATACCATTAGCATCATAGCAAGACCATGAATCTGCAGATTTGCCAATTTTTACATAAGATTAAAATAATGCTAATGATAAAAATGATAAATTTATACATGAGAAAATTAAATATTTCGATAGTAAAAAGTTATTTCCAAAAACTCTATAGTTACTTTTTATATAAAATATATACTTCGTCTTCAAATAAACTATTATATTCATAATAATTATATAAAAATTAGTACACAATAAGATAATTTTAGTTTGCTTGTTAAGGTTGAAGAGCTTCGTGTGCGGTTAGAAGAAAAAAACAAATTAATTGAGAAGAAAACCCAACAAACAATGTCCTCTACTCAAGATCGCAACAGATTGACACAAGAAGTGCAGGAACTTCGAGATCATATGGAAATTAAAGACAGAAAAATTAATGTTCTTCAACGAAAGGTATGTTTATGATTTTGAAGACTACTATTTCACAACTTTAATTTTTTCTTCACAGTTTGATATAGGAATTTTAAATTTTGAATTATTCAGAATCAAAGAGGAAAAAAAACTTTGATGTGTTAAAATTTTAATTCACAAAATTACAAATCTCATAAGCAGGAAAAATATTCTATAAATAAAACATAAAGCAGACATAACACATTGAATGTGTGTATAACTTACAAGGGAAGGTCGGAAGGTGGATGACGCAGATTTTAATGACATTAGGCTAGTTATTAGACATGTATTATAAAACATTATTAGACACGTATTCGGGCATTTTTCAGAATGGCCATAAATATAGGTGTTATAGGGCCGGAGAGAGCAAAAATGGGACTATTTTCAGAGATTTTATAATATCATATTTTCAAAAGTATTAAACTTCTCACCCCCCCCCCATTACATACCTTGCAGAAATCCATCTGATACGTGTTTCACATTTTTTGGAGAAGTAATTTATTAATAATGTTTTTTAAAGGTTATAAAATGCATGCGGAAACAAGTAGCCAAGGGCAAGAATTCGCCAACTTATTGGCTGCTTGGCACATTTGCTGGTGTAGTATAATCAGTTATTTTCGAAGGTATAAGTAGTATTATAAAGTGGCTTACATTCGGGAGTGTTGCATGACAGTTCATTTAAACTGTTCTTATATATCGTACGCATAATAAATTGTTAGTTTCGTATTTAAAAAAATTTGACTTCGCATTCAACATATATGTTTATACTTCTTTAAAACTTATTAGTTTGTAATTTAAATCTTTGTGATATATCTTGTTCTTTTAATATTAAGCTAAAGTTTAGCTTCTGCAGAAAACCACAGAAAATTGAATTTTTGGCAAATTAACTTTTTTTTTCCTGTTTACTGATTTTCGCTTTATACATTAAAATGGATTTATTGCTCATAAATGCAATTAATGTTACTCATCATTTGCAAAAAATAACCGAAACAACATATTCAAATTTCTTGAACATGTCCAGTGATATCACCAATTGTGAAAAAGCTATGTTTGTGGAACTGTTTAGTGTGTTGGAAATTATTTAACAAAACCGCAACTTAAAGATGAAGTAGTCATCGAGATTTCCGAAAAAGATCCAGAACATTATTCTATACATGATGATAATGGGGTATAAATAAAATGTGAGCCTGGTTATATAAGTATAAACGATAAGGAGCATATGGTCGCTATTAAAGAAACTCATCCAACCTGGAAATGGGACACTTTAATCAAAAAGGGCTGTAAAAAAATGCCTAATCAGAAAACATATCTGCGTTTTAAAAAGGATATAGTAAACGGAGGATTACTAATCAGTATGTATGAAGCAATCGACATGGAAGTTTGGGAAAAATTTATGGAAATTAGGGGCAAAAAACTATGAATTATACATAGTTCCAATATTTGGAAATGGGCAATTGAAACTTCTTTACGTTTCCCTAAATTAAAGTTTTTTACCTCAAGCACATGGATAAAGGACTTTTGTAAATATCATGGCATAACGTTCAGGAAGATAACAAAACTTGTAACGAAAAAACTAGTGACTTCTCCGGAAATGATCTGAAACGCTGCAACAAAATTTCAGACAGAAGTGATAAAACTATTTAAAACATATCCTCCCTGTTGTATATTTAATACCGATCAATTTGGATTCAATGACGAATTAACAGATAGTCGAACGCTTTGTTTCCGAGGGGAAAAAATAACATTGGGTTGTGCATCATCTCCAACTAATCAGTGTACTCACTCGTACACCGTTCAATATTTAATAAATGCCGATGGCAAAGTTGTTGGTGATGCGTTTTTATGTTTACACGAAAGCACAAGCCAATTTGGAAAAAGAGTCCAATCTTCTCTGTTTAAAGCTCCCAATGTAACTATGACTTGCAGTTCATTAGGAAAATTAACGACAAACCTATTCCAGCAAATTTCGGACGAGCATTTTTTCAGAAATATGACTGAAAATTGTGTCCTTTTGTACGATTCTTGTAGTGTTCATAAAAATCTGTAGATTTTTGAAAAGAGGTGTAGCATTGGGGGAAGCCAGATGGGGTAGTTAAAATTATTCCCGAACAGACAATTCCCATTTGCCAACTTTTAGATCGCTTTTTTTTAGAGAAATAAAGTACATAGCGCGAGAAATATATCGCTACTTCAAAATATCTGCTCATGGTTCTGAATTAAAAATTCGAAATAATATTATCCAATTACAGTCCTTGATACACTTCCAAATGTGTTCTGATATTTTTCAACCCATGATCAATAGCATGGATTACATCTGGGTTATCAGAAGACGAAAATCCTGATTTTTTAAATGTCCGCTAAATGTGTTTCACATTCACAGGAAATGTTTGTGATAAAATACCTAATTGTAAAAATTCTCCTTTTATTCGATGCAGCCAGCCACTGCAGGAAAAATTCATATTTTTCATGATTTGGGATTTTCATACAATTGATTGCTAAAAATCGTAATATTCGATAAAAATTGTAATAAATAGATTTCTCCTTTCTTAAATAAAAATGCAGAAAGTTCAATTTCATTTATGTTCCTTCCTTCTAATGATATAAATCTCGATTTTCCTTTATTACTTTAACTCCTTCAACCATCACAATTTTTGTTATTTTTATGTCATTATCATACCATAAGTATACAGGAAAAAGAAATGCAACATATTATATTCGCCAAGCAGCCAACAAGTTGGCGAATTCTTGCGCTGGGCTACTCGTTTCCGCGTGCGTTTTATAACCCTTTAAAAACATTATTAATAAGTTACGTCTCCAAAAACCGTGAAACGCGTATCCGATGGATTTCTGCAAGGAACATAATGAAGCAAAAAAAAAAATAAATATTCAATACTTTTGAAAATATGATATAAAATCTCTGAAAATAGTCCTATTTTTGCTCCCTCCGGCCCTATAACACCTATATTTATGGCCATTCTGAAAAACGCCCGAATATGTGGCTAGCAACTTTTTGAGAACTTCCAAATGAGCCTAATTTCATTGAAATCCGCATTGCCCACCCTCCGTCCTTCCCTTGTTAGTTAATATTAGGTCTACCGTAAAGTTCTGTCCGATAATGTCTCAAGTTTCAACACGCATGCACGTGTTCATTTGAGACATACATGGCTGTCTCTCTTTATCATTGTATTTATACACATGTGCTCTTCTAAATTAACTGAAACAAATGTGTCTCATTTCATTATCAAGTGAGATGCGATCGTATAAACATAGCTACTGATAAAATTCATTACACTATATTTTGTACGAATTACAATAAGGCAGAAATGCTACAGAAGCATGTCGAAATTTAGTGAAAGTTTTTGGTGGATATGCAGTTTCGTATAACACATGCAGGAGATGGTTCGAAAAATTTAAAGCAAGTGATTTCGACCTTAATGATAAGCCATGCTTTGGGTGGCCATCTTTGATCGATGATATTGTCAAGACCATGATAGCGCAAGATCCTTTTTCGACAACATCGGAGATTACAGAAAAGCTTAACTCAGCTCAACAAACCATTTCAGACCATATTTGGAAACTAGGATTGGTCTATAAATATTCCAGATGGGTGCCTCATGAGTTAAGTGAGAAAAATGTGCATGATCGAGTCGCCATATGCACATCTCTGCCTGCTCGGAACAAAAACAAACCCTTCTTGGACCAGATGATAACTGGTGATGAAAAGTGGATTAACTAAGAAAACATTGTTAGGAAAAGAGCATGCTGTGAGCCCATACAACCTGCTGCCTCCACCTCTAAATCGAGTATGAGCCTGAAGAAGAGAATGCTGTGTTTATAGTTGGACATCCAAGGGCCAACACATTACAAGCTTTTGAACCCTAACAAAAAGCTCAATTCAGAGAGACACTGTCAGCAAATGGATGATTTAAACAAAGAAGTCAAAGAAAAGAGGCCGGCGATATTCAATAAGAAGCACATCATACTGCACCATGATAATGCTAGACCACATGCTGCTTTGGTGACTCGTCAGAAACTTACAGAGCTAGGCTGGGAAATTCTGTCGCATTAATCACACTCTCCCCAGACCTAGCACCTTCCGATTATCACTTGTTTCTCACCTTGCAAAATTTTCTAAAGGGGGAAAATGTTCAAAACTGAAGCAGATGTCAACCAAACACTACTTAAGTTCACCTCCAAGGACAAGACATTTTTCAAAAATGATCTTTACAAATTACAATCACGCTGGCAAGAAGTCTTAAGTAACGACGGAAACTATATTGTGCAATAAATATTATTAAAGGTATGATAAATGTATTATTTCCTTTCACTTCCCAAATGGATAGAACTTTCCGGTAGACCTAATAATTAAAAACTCAATGCATCTTTAACCAGCATGTGCCTGGCTCGAAATGCATTGAGTTTTTATTAATCAAGTTTTATATGCATTCGGTATGTTATCTCTGTTTTATTTATTGAATTTTGTGTGTAGTGTCTTCAAAATATATTATAAAAAATACTGTTTGGCTTTCAGTGAAGTAATATTGTAGTAGATTTTCTACTATAACTTAGTCATTAGTCAAATAGTTGTTTAAAAAAGAAAGTATCCCTTTAAAGTTATCGAAACTGTATGATTTGTAACCAACCATTTACAAAGAATTAAGTAGGAATTCTTTATCCTATATTAGAATTTAAATGTGACTGTTTTAATGCAGTTGCTGTACTTCAAGTGGCCAGTATTTACATCATGTTGAAAACATTGGTTGCCATCTAATCACTGAAGTTAAAGCATCATTGAGTGTGATCTGTCCCATGAAAGATATCCATCTAAGATCACCACAATCTGTTAACTTTTGGGTGATGTCTATTAGCTCCTATGTTATATATACCACCACTTTCATATGCTTGGCAACTTTCTACCATTTCCTAGCAGCCAACTACTAGTCATCGCACATTCAAAAAATAAAGACATGATTTTATGCAGTTGTGGATATAATTGAAAAAAATTATATATGATACATGTGATTTAATAAAAAAATCCTTTAATCATACATTAAAAATTGCAATTAAAAATCATAATAAGAACATACAATTTTAATATTGACATGAGATGTGTGAAACAATTGTATGAGCTTAACAATGTTTTTTGCCTTGTTCATTGTTAATATTGAAGTGTTATTTTAGCAAACTACATGGGTAGGAGAAAACTGGTAAAAATTTGTTTCACGAAGCACATTGCTAACTGTATTGTTTCTTGTTAAGTGACAATGCTAAAAAATTTGTTGCAAAAAGGATTAAGAATGTAATAATTGAAATTGTATTGTAAAATAATTGGATTATTGAAACTCAACTGTATGTACTTTTATATAGATAATAATGTTTAGCAATGTTTTCCCAGATTGAAAATTTAGAAGACTTGTTAAAAGAAAAGGACAATCAAGTGGACATGGCGAGGGCACGACTCACAGCTATGCAAGCGCATCACTCATCTTCCGAGGGTGCACTTTCTAGCTTAGAGGAAGCTATCGGTGACAAAGATAAACAAATTTCTCAGTTGCGAGAACAGAGAGATAGAGCAGAACAAGACAAAAGTGAAGAAAGAGAATTACATGAAAGAGATATAGCAGAATATAAAATGAAAATGCATGCTTTGGAAAGTGAAATGGAAAAATTACAGGTTAGATTAGAGAAAGCTGCAGCAGAGAAAGATAGAATAGAAGTTAAACTTGAAAATTCTCAATCGGAATTAGGGCAAGCTAGGGCTGAACTGGATAAAATGCAATCTGAAATGAATAAATCGTTGACAGACACGGATCGTAGTCGCAGCGAGTTTGCTAGGCTTGCTCTTGAGAATGAGCGCCTAAGAGAGCAACTGGAACGATTAAAATCCGAGCTCGATAGGTCACAGAATACTTTTGGAAAATCTCAGCTTTTTCAGTCAGAAGAAGTCGAGAGGCTTCAAGATAGGTTGGATAAAGCACAGGCTGAGTTACGTAGAGTACAAGCTGAATATCGAATGCATCAAGCAGAACAAGATAGATCACGAGGAGAAGTTGAGCAACTGCAAGAAAAGATAGAGAGATCACAAGGGGAAATTTACCGCTTGAAAGCAAAATTGGAGAATGCTCAAGCAGATAAAGAAAGCATACAAGAAGAATACGATAGAGTTCAATCAACAGTTGCAAGATCTCAGTCAGAAAGAGACACTGCTTTGGCAGAAGTAGAAAAGTTACATGCAGAACTGGATAGAGTGCAAACATTGCTTTGTAAAAGCCAAGCAGCACATGAAAAAACACAGTCAGGGCTTGATAAATCACAACTAGAAACAGATAGAATTCAAGAGAAACTTGATAAAGCAAATGCTGAAATTAGGAGAATACAGTCAGAACGAGAACGTGCTCAAAGTGATTTAGAAAACTCCCAAACTTTGATCAATCAAGCTCAGACTCAAGCACTTAAATATCAGAAGGAAAGGGAACTTCTTGATTTACAGCATGAAAAGACATGTGAAAAATTGGAGAAGGCTCAGTCAGGCTTACTTAAACTTCAAAAAGAAAAAGATCTTTGTCATGCAGAAATGGATAAACTCCAAGAAAAGTCAGATTATTTGCATTCTCAACTTAGTAAAGCAGTGAAGGATAAAGAAAATTCCCAGGCTGAATTTGAAGTCATAAAAGAGCGACTAGAAAAGACTCTTATACAGTTGGAAAAAACTCAGAATGATGTAGATGTTTCTCTTTCCGATCAGAAAAATTTTAAAGAAAAGGCAGAAAAGTTACAAACTCAATTACAAAAAGCTGAAAATGAAAGGGATTCATACAAGCAAGAATATGAAAAACTTGTTGAAAAGTCTGAACGATCACACACTGACATATTTAAAGTGCAAGCAAAACTAGATCAACTTCATACTGAGTCACAAAGGCTAAGCTTAGAACTTGAAAAGGCCCATCTTACATCCTCAAAGGCAAAAGATGACTATAAAAATGCTGTTGATGAATTAGAGAAACTTAGAGAGATTAATTCCCGAACAGCTGTCCAGCTCACAATATCAAAAGAATCAGAAGAAAAATTAAGGTCTGAATCTGATCGATATCAAATGGAACTGGGCGTTATCAAAGAGCAGTATGATAAATCCCAAGAAGCGTTAAGGAAAATGCAAATGCATCGTGAAAATTTGCAAACTGAGCTAGACAGCTTAAGGAATGAATTGAATCGTGTTCAAACTGAAGTTGGAAAAACACAAACTTGTCATGAAAAATCTCAAGAAGAACTGTCTCGATCTCAGACCGAAATTGAAAGACTGAAGGAAAAAGTGGACAGACTACAAGAAGAATTAAGAAGAATACATGCTGAAAGAGATCGATTACAAGCTGAAAGTGAAAATTTGAAAATCGATGTTGAAAGATACCAAAGTCAGATGTTGAAACATCATACTGCTCAAGAAAAAAACCAGTTAGAAATCGATAAACTAAGAACAGAATTGGATAGACTGATGGACAAATATAATAAAGTTCTTGTAGACTTCGACAAAACTACCCAAGAAAAAGACAAGCTAGCATCTGATCATCACCGTCTCGTGATTGAATCCGAGAAGCTCCATTCTGAAAAAGGGTCTGCTGAAAGGGAGCAAAGCCGACAAAGTGAAGAAATTGTCAAACTGCAGCATGAAATAGAAAGGTGTAAAACAAGAATTGAAACCTCCAAAGGTGAACTTCATAAAATGCAAGATCTTAAACATCAACATGATATAGAGCTGGAGCGATTAAAGCGAGACTTAGAAGTTGCTGAACTAAAAGCTGAAAGGCATGCTACTTCAGAAGATAGACAAAAGCAGGAAGTTGAAAAGGTGAAATTTGAATTAGAAAAGGCAAAAGACAGATTGGAGAGGACACAAGCTGATTTAAAGAAAGTCCAGGAAGAGAAAGATACTCTCACTGGGGAAACTAAAGCCCTTCAATCTTCTCTTAATCAAGCACATAGCCAACTGGAGGGACTACAGACTAATCAGCAAGCAACGGACACGGATCTTCAGCGAGCAAAAACTGAAGCAGACAGAGTCAGATTACTGCTTCACAAAGCAGAAACAGAGCTGCATAAAACATTAGCAGAAAATACCCGTTTACAAACAGAAATGGAAAAATTGAAGCAAGAACTTGTAGATTCTGAACAGTCACTTTCAAGGCATTATAAAGATCAAACCATTAGTAAGAGTGAAGTAGAAAAAATACAAAGGGATAATGAAAGATTACGAGATAAATTAGAACGAGCTCAGTCAGAATTACGTAGAGCTCAAGAAGATAAAGAACATCTCGATATAAAACTTCAAGAATTTCAGAATGAATTGGACCACTATCGAACTGTAAGAGGGAAAACAGAAGAGTATCATCAAAAATCACGTGCAGAACTAGATTACTCACATATGGAACTTCAAAGACTGAAACGTGAGTTGCAGAGATCTGAACAACAAAGAGAAGAAGCTTTAGCGGAGAATAAGGAACTTAGAAGAGAACTATCCAAATCCTTGGAAACCATTGGTGGTATCCAAAGAGAATTGGAAGATACACAAAGTGACCTTAAACATGCAGAAGAGCAGATTAGGAAAATGAAAACTGAAGCTAATTCCCAAAGAACTGTTGAAACTGAACTGTTGAAAGTTGAAGAAGAACTTCTGAGTGCTAATTCTGAAATTCGAGAATTAAGAATGGAACTTGCTAAATCCTATGAAACGTCTTCCACATCACAAAGGCAGTTAGATGATGCACAAAAAGATGTTAGTATATTTGCTGAAGAAAATAAAATGCTGCGAGCAGAGCAAATCAAATCACAAAAGGCTGAAGGTGAAATTCAAAAACTGGAGGAACAAATATTTGGAGCAAATGCTGAAAATCGGGAACTTCGTATGGAACTAGCAGAAACATATGAAACCGTTACCAATCTTCAGAAAAGGCTGGAAGAATGTGAGAAAGAGCTCAAACTTCTAGAAGATCAAAATGTTAAATTGAAAACTGAACAGTCAAAGTCAAAAAGAACTGTTGAAAGTGAATTAATTAAAGTAGAAGAAGAACTTCTGAATTCACATTCAGAGAAAAAAGAACTTCGCATTGAGCTAGCAAAATCATATGAATCTATGTCCAGTATTCAAAAGCAATTAGATAAATGTCAAGATGATTTAGTAAAAGCTGAAGAAGAAATACTTAAATTAAAAGCAGACCTGGAAAAGTTCCGTAAAACAGAAGCTAGACTTCTTAAAGTTGAAGAGAAAATGTATCATGCAAACTCTGAAAATTCTGATCTTAAAGCTGATTTAAAAAGAGTTTATGAGAAAGTTTCCAGCATTCAAAAACAACTTGATGATTCTAATTGCGAATTAAAGAAATCAGAAGAGAGTAACAAGCTTTTGAAACTAAAATTAGAAAAATCTCAAGCTAACGATAAGGAACTAAAGAAAATTGAAGAACAACTGGATAATGCTAACAAAGAAAATAAAGAATTAAGATTGGAACTTTCTGGTTTGTACGAAAAAGTGTCAACCTTAAAGCTACAGCTTGAAGATTCTCAAAATGATTGCATGACTATGGAAGAACAAAATCGGAAATTGAAAGCTGATCTACAAATTTCAGAAGAGCAGTTGGAAAGTGAGGTTAAAAGGTTGACTGAGCAGATGCACAATACAAGTATGGAGAATAAAGAATTAAGAATGGAGCTGGTTAAAACATACGAAACCATGTCAAATGTTCAAAAGCAGCGAGACGATTTGACTGTTGAAGTAAAAAATCTAGAAAGTGAAAATAAGCAAAATCTTGAGGAAATAAAAAGGATTACACTTGAAGCTGATAAACTGCAAGTTTGGATGAATAAATGTACAAAAATTGAAGATGAGTTAAAGAATGCTTCTTTGGATAACAGGGAGCTTAGGATGGAATTAGCAAAGACTTATGAAGACATGTCCAACACGCAAAAGAAATATGAAGATGCTATGGATAAATTAAAAGCAAAGAATCATGAATATATAAAATTGAAAGATGACATTGAAAAATTCCGTTTGGTAGACATTGAAAAGAAAACATTAGAGAACAAATTAGATGACACTACAAGGGAAAATGATACTTTAAGATCTCAACTTACAAATTCATATGAAACTATTTCTAATTTGCAAAATGATATAAAACTAAATGATACCCAGTTGAAAAACCAAGAAGATGAAATTAGGACTCTAAAACGTAATTTGGAGAAATCCAAGCAAAATTCTGTAAATGAGATTACATCTCTGAAAGAAAAGATTAAGGATGCTGAAGCAGACCAAGAGGAATTGAAAATGGAACTGACAAATTCTTATAATAAAGTTACACAATTTCAAAAACAATTAGGGGATGCTAATCATGAATTAAAAAAAGCTCAAGAACAAAATAAAAAACTAAAATTTGAGCTGGAGAAGGCTGAAAGTAGACTCCAAAGTGAATTGCAAAAAACGGAAAGTTTATATGATATTAATGAAGAAAACAAGCAACTACGTACTGAACTTACTAATTGTCAAGAAACAATTTCAGATACACGTAAAAAACTAGATGACATTATAGTCGAAAATAAAAAGTTAAAGGACCATGAAAATCAATTGAAAGTAGAATCTGAGCGAGCCAGAATGCTGGAAAAAGAAGTAAAGGAATTACAGTATAGATTTCAGCAATTAGAAAAGCGGAATTTAACTTATGAAGAAGAATTAAAAGAGACTAAAGAGTTATTTTCTAAAACACAAATACTCTTTCAAGACTCTCAAACTGAACTTCAAAAGTTGAAAGACAGAAATTCAAAACTCCAAGCAGACCAATCAGCATCCCAAAAAGCAGTTAATTCTGAACTTCAAAAATTAGAAGATGAACTTCAAAATGCTAGCTTGGAAAATAAAGAGCTACGGTTTGAACTTTCAAAAGCCTATAATGATGCAACTGAACTTAAGTCACAGCTTCACTCTGTTCAATCTGAAAAACAAAAGATTGAAGATCAAGTAAAAAAAGTATCATCTGAGCAGTCTAAATCTAAAAAAACTTTGGAATCTGAAATACAGAAACTTGAACAAGAACTAAAAACTGAGAAGTCCGAAAATAGTAAGCTGAAGTCTGAATTAAGCAAGCATCATGAAACTCTTTCAACTTTGCAAAAGAAATTAGAAAATGTTACAGTTGAATTAGAAAAATATAAAGAAGATAATAGAATGATAAGGTCAGCATCTACTGCCAAACAAAAGGGAATGGAAAATGAAATAAAAAATTTAAAAGATGTAATTGAGAATAAAGAAACTGAAACAGCAGAAGTTAAACTTGAACTGTCAAAATCGTATGAAACAATAGCTGATCTTCAAAAGCAACATGAAAATACACAAAGTGAAATGCAAAAAATTAAAGATGATAATAGAAAGTTACGATCAGAACATTTACACACTCAAAGAACTATTGAAGATGAATACCAAAGAATGGAGGATAAATTACATAATGCTGAAGCAGAAAATAAAGAGCTGCGGATGGAACTAACAAAATCATATGATAATATCTCAACTCTTCAAAAGCAACTGGAAGAACTATATAATGAAATTAAAAGGACTAAAAAAAGTTATGAAAAGCTTAAATTGGAACAGTCAAAATCTCACAAAGGTTCTGAAGTTGAAAAGCAAAGGCTGAATGAAAAACTCGAAATAATTATCTCAGATAATGAAAAACTGGGGTCTGAACTAATGAAATCAACCGAAGCTGTGAATATTTTGACTCAACAAATGGAAAATGATAAAATAGAAATACAGAGACTAAAAACTGAAAATGAAAAGTTAAAATCAGACCTTTTAGCTTCCAAAAAAGAAATTGAAAATCAGTTTGGGAAAGTAGAAAAGCATATCCAAAATAGTGATGCTGAAAAGCAGGAACTTCGAATAGAATTAGCAAAATCTGTAGACACAATTCAAGTTTTTCAAAAAGAATTAGAGGATTGCCATATGGAATTACAAAAACACAAGGAAATTAATAAACAGCTTAAGTCAGAACAAGCCAAGACTCAGAAGAATGCAGAAAAGAATGTTGCTGGAGATAAGGAAATAGCTAAATTGAAAAAGGAGATAGAAAAACAAAAATTTGATTATCAAAAATTGCTTCAAGATTTTGAACCTACAAAAAAGCAACTTGAAAAAGCACAGAAAGAAATTCAAGGCTTTGGTGTAGAAAGAGAACGATTTCAAGCTCAACTAGAAATGCTTGTTCAAGAACTTGAAAAAAGGGAGGTCAGTGATGGAATTGCATAGTTTGCTTAAGTTGTGCTTCATTTTACTTGGTTCATCCTTGGTTGTTTTTGCTCCATCATTATTTTTTTTTCCTTTTTTGCACAGTTTTGGATGCACGACGCAGTTGTATTATCTTGTATTATCAGTGTATTTAGTTTATTAGTTTTTATTTTAATAACAAGTAATTTGTTCTGTGTGCATTATTTATAATTTTTTTTTTTGCATGTAATGCTTTATTAATTTTTCATTAATGTTTCAAATCAATGAAATAATGCATATGGGTATTTCATTTCCATATTTTAATCATGACTAAAGCATATTTTGTGTCTGTTTAGTTAAGATTTCGTTAAGCATTTGTTGTAATAGTGTCTCCTATGATTTTAAAAATAAATTTAAATTACTTTATATTTCAGAACTGTATCTGAAGTTTATTTTCATTATACATTTTTATATTAAAATGTGTTTGACCTCTCTAAACCAATATGTTAAATATGAGCAATATTTTTATTCATAAAATACTAAATTTTGTGTTCGAATTTCACATTAAGCAGCAGTAAAAATTGTAATACTTAAGTATCTGCTGTGAGAACTTAATTCTCAGATAATTTGAAACTAAAATTCAATTCTTAAAAATGCAAACATCTCAAACTTAATTTGTAAATTCAATACTACTGGAGTTGAGTCTAAAATTCACAAATACATATATATATTTGCAAAATAGGTGACCTATCCCAAGATCCTGTATTATGGCTCACTGCAAATATCTATAGGGTTTTTGTCATGTAAAGGTTTAACTTGATGTACAGTCATTGATATTTAACTGTTGCAGTACCCAAGGTGCCCACAGATGACATTTAAAATTAAAACTGCATACTCTAGGAAAGCATCGAACACACATTCTTATGGCTGAAGTTTCGCCTGTATCTGAAATCACTTCCATTGCTATTGTGTTATACACTCTGCCGGTCTGCTACTTCGTGCACTGTTTTTGGAATGACCTTATATGTAGGACTAACCAATCTTCAGTTGAAAATTGAAAATTTTCAGCTTGATTTATAGCTATACTGTAGGCTATATGATTTGAGCATTCTATGTACCCCATATTAGTGGTTCTCAGATTTGTTGGCCCTGTATCCTTTTCATTATATCTGAAGCATGACATTGCACCTCTCTAAGATTCTTTTTGACTGACAGTATCATTATTGCTACAGTCTGAATCTACCAATCTGAGTCTACAGTGAGGCCCTGTAGTGTTAGCACATTCACCTAACACACTGTCATCCTGGGTTTGACTCCTAACAGTGCCAAAAAAAGTGCTTATCAATTAACTACTCATTGTAATTCAGGGGTTGGTTCCGTAGACATAATTTGTAATCCTTAGAAAACCATAGGTCTCAGCATGTCATGACCATGGTTGCCACTCTCCCAACCTGGGGATGGAATTCCTTCCTTTTGAAAATTTTCTGTATATATATATAGTAGAACTTGACTAAAGTGATCACCTTCGGAACTAGACTGTAGTGGTCACTATCCACGAGACAGACTGGTGTAGGCATGACTAAGTCCCTACCTGTTCTCTCTTATAAAAAGTGGTCACTTCATTCAGGTGGTCAATTTACCAAGGTGGTCACAGTACCAGGTTTCACTGTATATATATATATATATATGTGTGTGTGTGTGTGTATTTTTAACAGCAATATTTACGCTAAAGGGTTTTAATTAAGGAATCCGCCTCACACAGTCTATGATTGGATTGCTTAGTCAACTTTTGTGCAGGCTGAATTTGCCGGTGCTGCCTAACGGTGTAATAAAAAGTCCCCACCTGAAAGATTCATAAATTTTCTCCTTCATTGAGCAACATTTATAGATCCGTGGTGGGTGGGGGGCTGTGTTTCCAAAAAGAGATGTAATAAAAGTCCATCCAAAATAAGCTACCCCCAACTGGCCAGCCAGACCTGTCTTTCCTTGAGGTTTCGCAGTTAAAACTAAGCATGTGTGGGAAAGGAAGACACCCCTTGTTTTTCTCTAGCACTGCTTAGGGTATGAGGTTCTCTGTCACTGTATAGAAGCATAAAGTTCTTTAAGTTCCAACCATAAATGTTCAGAAAAGCCTTCACAAAATTTATCAAAATGTTTTGAATCCAGCAAAGCTATGAATTTAAAATATTTTTGAGACTCAAACCTCACTTTTGTTTGAGCCATTGGAGTGTCCAGAATTTTATTAAAAATATTTGGAACGATCATCATTATTTTGTCCCTTTAGTCTTGGTACATTTTCTTCATTTCTATCCAGCGGAACATACGTTTTTATGAGTGGAAGCATAAAAACTCTTTTGTGCCTTTGCCAAACACATTTTTGCTTTTGGTGACTGTTGCCAAAGCAGCGCATCAAAAATAAGCGACATTTTTCTTATGCTGTTAGTAAGTTTTACTTATTTTTGTTCTCTAGTTCCTTCTACTTAATTTTCTTTCACAACGTTGTTTCTTTCTCAGCATCGGAAAGCGGGAGAAGCTATCAAAAATGATTCGTATAGCCTCAGTAATTTTTTCTCCCCAATGAATCATACAACATATATTTTTGCGTTTTTGGCAATAGAACCACTGACACCTTCTACTGTCAGTTGACTTTGCTTCGTGAATTTTTATTTCACATTAATTTTATCAACTTTTATTTGACATCTATTTTGTCTACATAAAAATGCCGACGTTTGCCATTTGCATCTCTGGGCTTCAGAGGTAGCCTTGCTAGCCTGGAGAATATGCTACCGGTATTATTAAATATATTAATAAAATACATCAAAACATTAACGAATTTTAAGTCCCTCCTGTAACAAGCATCTGGTTGTAGGCCTGCTAAAAAGTACACCGTATTTTGAAACAGATGATATTTTGCTCTACTGAAATTTGGGCCCTACGATGGTGTGCTTTTTTTTTATCCTGGGTACGACTTCCAACGATGCTGAAAAAAATTTAAACAAGAATGCTTATCTACTAACTGCTCACTGTAGTCTGGGAGTTGGTTCCCTAGGCCGTAAGAGATCAGAATTTCTCAGAAAACTGTAGACCCTGTTGCCGCATAACCCTTATTTTCCTTGAGCCGTAAAACTCACAAATAATTACTGAAATTTGGTGATTGCAATTTCACTTCTTTTCATTGAATGTAAAGATGGTACCCAAATTGATGGTAGTCTAGCTTACCACTTGATGTCTTTCTTCACCAAAGGTAACTAAGTTTTAAGGAGCATTTATATATGTTCAACAAATCACACTAAGAATAATAAATCATTAATCTGTCAGCTCAGTTTTGAACTTCAAGAACCCAGAATAATCACTCGTGAAAAAAAAATTTCTGCTGTAATGTAAGTTTGTATCTGGATTAAAAGATTTAAAAAATCATCTTCAAGGAAATATTTTTTTAACTAGGTATGTTTTTAATATGTTTGAAAATTTGTATAATATATTAGTGTATTTAAATCTTTTTTGAAACCTTCCCCCCCCAATTAACGAACCCTGATTTTCAGTCTTGGCCTCAGCACCTGAGTGGCACCCATGGGCATGACCGTTTCTGTCCTTGCATTGTAAAACTGACATACTGAGTCAGCAATCCCCCCCCTCCCCACACTTGAAACCATGAAATCCCCCTCTGGTTAAAAACTCTGCTCTATATTGTAGAAAATCAAATTAGGAACTCTATTTCAGCTGCAGTGTAGATATAAACCATTTATATTTAAAAATACTTAAAAGCTGTATATTTTATATTGCTATAGTATTAATATTATCATTGCAAGTTTAGTTGAAATTAATGTGCAGTTTTTAAGAACAATATACATATTCGTTAAGAATTGTTTCATTGAAAGATCCTGTAGATTTAAATTGAAAATTGGCTACTACCTCTGTTTTATCTGATTGTAATATTTTTGACAGCAGATGCAGCCTGGTCCTCAAGATGGATCCCAACAGGCTGAAATAATTTCTTTAAGGAAAGATAATGAGGAAAAGCAAAAAAAGCTAGATGATTCAGAAAAGAAGCTTAAAAAATGTCAAGAGAAATTAAAGCAACTAGAAAGTCAGCCACAACAGGTTTGATTTATACTTCTGCATACCTTTGTTTACAATCTATGTATGGTATTTTATTTTCTGTTAAGTTACTTGAGTATTTGTGGCTATAAAGTAAGTTTTTGAATTTGTGAAAGGAGGTTAATTTTTTAAAGTGGTAAATTTATATCAAAATTATTGAAAACGTGCCATATTCATTTAAGTTGACTTTTAAAGGGTGGTTGGCTATAGATAAATTATTATGAAGAATCCAGTAAATGTGTATGGTGTGTACTATAGGTTTTGTTTTGTTTTTTAATTTTATTGTCACTTCTTTACTTTAATTACTTAATTTACATTTATGGACTGAAAATTTAATATTAGTTTTCTTATATATGACTATAAATAGTGAAATATCTGCTCATTTATAGTGGGGCACATTTCTATATGCTAAATATTTCAAGTTTTAATTTTTGATCTAGCATAAGTTTGTTTTTTGTTTTTAATTATGGATATAAAATTTAAATACAGGGTGCATCATAAATTTAGTCAAACTTCAAAAATTCATAATAAAAAAAGTAATGCCCGGAAAAAATTTCGGTTTGCTCGAATATGATCAGAGGGACATTGGATTTTTTTTACATATATAAAAAAAAATGATTCCAAAAGTAAAAAAAATTATTCCGAAAGATGGCGCTCACAAGTCATATTGAGATGGTTTATGCAAATCAGGCAAACACAATCAGACAATGAAACAGATCACAATAACATGACACTGTGTATTTATTATTTTAAAGTAAAAGATGTTCAACATGACCGCCACCACAAGGTATTAGGCAAGTGAGGCGTGTCACTACGCCTATTACAGCTGAGTGTAACATGTCGCCACCGATGGTCCATCAAATGGTATCTTTCAGTTTCATCAAAGTGGCAGGGGAGCCCCGGTACACACAAGATTTCAAGTATCCCCACAACCAAAAATCTTCCGGGGTCAAGTCTGGTGATCACGAGGGCCACTTACAACCTTGACTTATCACTCGGCCTTCCGTCAAAGTTTCCAAGAGGACTGTCTTGACTGCACGTGCAAAGTGGGGCCGGGCACCATCCTGCATGAAGGTGATGACAGGTAATGC
This sequence comes from Dysdera silvatica, assembly GCA_006491805.2. Lineage (NCBI taxonomy): Eukaryota > Metazoa > Arthropoda > Arachnida > Araneae > Dysderidae > Dysdera > Dysdera silvatica. The sequence goes on from QLNU02015360.1 coordinate 51,208,636, forward strand.
ATGTCTTTTCTGCAATACAGGCACAACCTGGTCAAGCAAAAGCATAACATACTGTTCTGCAGGACTGTTTTGCGTATTGACATCACCATGCAGTGAAAAGTGGGCTTCATCCGTCCACATGACATTCAACAACCATTGTGGGTCACGTTCCATTTATGCAAGCGCCCATGTAGCAAATTTTTGTCTTTCATCTGTTTCTGCCGGTAATAATTGGTGAAGTGCCTGTATTTTGTACGGATACAGATTCAAGATTCCGTACAGAATACGTCGTATCGATGATTCCGGAATCCCCGTTATTCTCCTAGCTTCACGAGCACTGCTACTCCCCGTTGATGTCTTGGCTCCCAATTCTTCCATGACACTTTGTACAACATGGATGCGGTCCACGCTCAAGGATGGTCTGCCACTTTGTGGATGATCCTTCAAACTCCCCATTTCCTCAAAACGTCGTACTAAATTCAGTATCCCATTCAATGAAATAGGGCTTTTTTGCGCCTTCAGTCTGTTCTCCGTGCGAAACTTTCGCAATGCAATAGTTGTGGATTCACCATTCTTGTAGAAAAGTTTAACCACCATCACTCGATCTGGTAATGATAGTATGCTGCTGGCATCGAATGACGAATTCATTTCCAGCCAGGTGTTTTATTGCTAGCCTGATTTGCATAAAACGTCTCGGTATGACGTGTGAGCGCCCTCTTTCAGTTACTTTTAGAATCATTTTTTTTATACATGGAAAAAAATCCAATGTCCCTCTGATCATATTCGCGTAAAACGAAATTTTTTCCGAGCATTACTTCTTTTATTATGAATTTTTGAAGTTTGAACGAATTTATGATGCACCCTGTATTTCCTAAAATAGTATGAGATCATTTTGAGTATGATAGTTATGACTGTAAAGCAGTTTTAATTTTATTATTCATCGGATGAAATAAACTACATGCATGAAGTTTTACGGTTTAAAATAATATAAGAGAAGAATTTATAAAGTGCATGCATTAAATGCGATAGGTGCCAATCTTTCCGATTTACCTGGAAGGCTTTCGATTTTTTATCTACTGGTCGGAAAACAATTTCTTCAGGTTTTCGGAGATTTCTTCTAAAATCCCCAGTGTTTTTTAAAATACTGATTCTTTTTTTTTTTTTTTTTAATAAATAAGATACCTATTTTTCTTGATGTGTATTTATTTAAATTTTAGCGCATATGTGCATATTTAATAATACGCATAAATAAACTCAAATATCGGTAAAAACACCAGAAAAATTCGTCTGCCGTTGACGGCGCATGCGTGGCGTGACGTGGAATTTTAGCTCCAGCTATGATGTATGTCCCTGTGCAGTGAAATCGCTCATCTGTATTTGTAGTTGTTGGGGAAGGAAAGAAAGAATGCGTTATATCGATAAGGTTTTGGTCAAGCATGTGACTTTGTGTAGGGAAGCCATGTGTTAGACGTATCTGGTATTTCTTTGCTCTGGAAAGAAAGTTTTGTTTTTAGGTGTTTCTGGAAACAACGTTAACGATGTCGACCGTTAATAAAAGGTACTACCAAACGTTTAAAGCCAAATATATGAAGATGTTTAATTTTATTCAAAAATCAAGACTGGGGCCAAAATATGCTTTCTGCACGTGTTGCCGTAAAGACATAAGCATTACTCACGGTGGTAAACGCGATATTACTTTGCATTCTGAGACTGTTAAACATAAGAAGACGTTCAAGGCTGTAGAGTCTAATCATAGTATCAAGCCTTCATTTTTTGCATTTAACGATACCTCCATGATTAAAGCTGAATGTTTATTTACATTGTTTTTGATCGAACATAATTTGCCAATGAATTGCAGCGATCACACGGGGATGCTCTTTCGGAAAACGTTTCCTGACAGCAGTATTGCAAAACAATATGGATCTGCAAAGACCAAAACTTCTGCAATTATGAAAGAAATGTCTGCAAAGGAATCCTCATCACTTGTTGAAAATTTAAGGTGCTATCCATTTTCAGTTCCAACTGATGGAAGCAACGATGTTGATTCAAAGCTGTATCCAATAGTGGTAACTTTCTTCGATCCTTTATGTGAAAAAATTGTGAATTGTCTTTTATCTATGCCATCTTTGAAAGAAGATGCTACTGGGTTAAATATTGGAAATCTTCTGGTAAGTGCTTTACAATCTAAAAACTTTCCAATTTCTAATTGTGTTGCCTTTAGCTGTGATAATGCACCTGTTATGATAGGAAAAAAAGCAGGTGTAGCAGCAGTGTTAAAGAATCATCACCAAAATATTGAAATTATGGGCTGTTCCTGCCACCTTATTAACTTAGCAGCTGAAAAGAGTGCTGCATGTTTGCCATTTAAAATCGATGAAATTTTGGTAGACATTTACTATTACTTACAAAAGAGTTCGAAAAGAAAAGATAGGTTGAAAATTCTTCAAGAATTTCATGAGACTGATATAAAAAAGGTACTAAAACACGTTAGCACTCATTGGTTGTCTGTTGTAAAGTGCTTAGAGCGTATAATCCAGCAGTGGCAACCTTTGATCAGTTTTTTTAAGGAAGAGGCCATGAAAAGGAATCAAATCACCCCACTTTCTTTCTTTACTATTCCCTCTATCAAAGTTTCGGTTGAAAATGCAGATAAAGTGAAAGAACGTAACAGCAAAAAAGCATCACAGAAATTAAAAAGGAAAGCTCAAAATTATGTGGATATTTCTAAGAAACAAAAAACTGAAAACTCCATGTCTCGTGAAGAAAGGTTGTTTTATTTTCTGTCGGAAGATATCAATAAGGCTTTCTGTTTATTTTTATCTTATACTGTGCCTGTATTTAAAAAAGCAAATGCTCAACTTCAGTCTGCGGAACCACATATTCATATGCTAAAATCTCTTCTCTTAAAATTGTACAGAGAAATGCTAGTGAAATTTGTAAAACCAAGCATCATAAAATTATGTAGTGATATTTTGAAAGTCCACTATCATGAGAGGAGTAATCAAAAAGATGATGTTGATATCTTAATTGGAAATGGAACACTGAAAGTAATCCAAGATTTTAACATCCATGATAAAAATGAATTTTATGAAAACGTCAGAAGCTATTTCATAGCAGCATGTGACTACATGCACAATAAATTTCCTTTTGAGTTAGAAGTGTTACATCATGCAGAGGTTACACAAATATCGAATTTTGAAAATGCATCATTTTCCAGCTTAAAATATTTTACAGAAAAATTTCCTGTTCTTTTGTTCAATAATACAGAAGATGAAGCTGTTGATGCTTTACAAACAGAATTCAGTGAGTTCCAGGCTTTTAAAGTTCCACAAACTGTGAGTAATGAAGGTAGCATTGATGCACAATGGGCAGCCATAGGTAAAATAAATCTGCGATTTAATCTGCGTAGTGTTCGATTTATATAAAATAAATACATATGCTGCAACGTGCATTTCGATCAATTTAATACCAGTCTCTTTGCAATTTGGTTTAAATAGTAGTCTATGTACTACACCATTCTGCGAAATAACTGGCAACAATATATATACGTTCGTAAAGAGATTATATATTGTCCTTCGTAGCTCAGTGGGTAGAGCCTCCGCCCGGCAAGTGGAAGGTCGTGGGTTCAGGTCCCACCGAAGGCAGAAATATTTATTTTCTTTCGAACGTTTCACCATCTAATCACGCCATACCATCGGCGTTGGTATCACTACGCCAATAAACGTTGATTGATTGACATTGTTGTTTAAAATAAATGATACTGATGAATTAAAATTTAAACGACTTTCTCAGGTTATGCTGTCAATACTTACGATCCCTCACAGTAATGCAGCATGCGAGAGAGTCTTCAGTCAAGTGAAGAAAATTAGAACTGACTTCAGGTCAACCATGTCTGATGACACATTAGAAAATTTACTAATAGTTAAATGCAGACAACATGTGAAATGTTACGAGAATGTATTTGACAAAAAATTTCTCGAAAATGCAAAATCTTGCACTACAGCATTTGTAAATTCTAAGAATTAATATTGCGTTTAATACAGTTTAATCCTCTATTATTATTAATTTAATAAATACTTAATTTCCTCATTGTGCCCTTTTTTCATAAATTATGTATGATTTTGTTTAATTAAAAAATGGTGGCCCGCACCTGCGATTGACTACAGATTTTTCACTTCTAGAAGTTGGCATGTATGATCTATACTCAGTTTATAGGTGACACATTGCACTAATCAAATAGAAGCAAAAGTTACAAAAAAATTTATGAGTATAGTTAATTTATAAAATGCTTTTGCTAATAACTGTTTCGATATCATGTGGCTGTCATCATCAGAGCTTGGTGACTTCCGTTTATATCTGTGATGTTAGATCGACCATGTTAAGCAATACATTCATTTACCTAGCATGGCATTCAATCAGAGAGGGCTTGAATACTATCCTGAGATATTGTGAACCATGTGGTATTTTCCAAAATTCAGAATTCATCCTCATTTTAAGGTCACTGAAGAGCGTAAATTCGACATCCGATCATATCCTACAAATTCGCAATTAGAGAAAAATCTTAAGCATTTGCTACACAAGGAATTTCATTTTACAATCAATGTCCCTACTAGAATAACATCTCACTCCCAAACTATGATTGACCTCTGTATAACTAATACTTAGCCATACTTTTCAGGAGTACTCACATACCATATCAATGATCACCTACCTGTTTTTATAACTAATATTATTCAAGATTTTCATCATAATAAATTTGGAAGCTATTTTTCAATAAGGGTTCTTTCGGAAAGCAACCTAATCTTATTTAAATCAGAATTAACAAAAATCAATTGGACCACTTTACTTAATTTGAATGATGCTCGAGCTTATAATCTATTTGTTCAAACTTTTACCAATATATACAACAAATGTTTCATTTTTAAAAATACTGCAAGAAATAAGCGGATCAGAAAACCATGGATCAATGAATTTTCTTTTAAAAGAAATTTAAAAAAAAAAAAAAATACTTTTCTCAAGCTTCACACAACACAAATCATCTGATCACCTAACTGCATTTTGTAAATTTCGAAATAACTTAAACTAAAACTGGCAAAACGAAACTATTTCAAAAAATTCTTTAATGGCTCCAATCAAAAAAAAATTTGGTTGAGATTAAATGAACTCCTCGATGGAACTAAAGCATCTAGAAACCCAATTAGTAGCCTTGTTATTGGGATTCAAACCATTACCAATCAAAATCGAATACTTACAGCCTTCAATAACTACTTTATCGATTTTCCGTTTGGATTGGCACAGGCTCATAATACAATGTCCCATTTGAATAGTTGATGCTACAACTATGACGTTAAGGATTCCCTATTTCTTTCACCAGTTGCACCCGCTGAAATTGCTAAACTAATAAAGGAAATTAATCCTAATAAGGGCCCTGGACATGATCAGATTCACCCGGCTGCTATTAAATATGTTTCAGATATTGTAGTGCAGCCTCTCACCCACATTTGTAATCTAATTATTCCCACAAGTGTTATTCTACAAGATCTTAAAATTTCAGCAGTTACACCTGTATTTAAAAAAGAAAATAGATATGAGATTGCCAATTACAGACCAATATCAATATTGACAGTTTTTGCCAAGATTTTTGAAAAGATACTTTATAAAAGATTATATAGCTGTTTCTCATTAAACAAAATCATTCATCTAAATCAATTTGGATTTTATGGAGGGTAGGTCAGCGGAACAGGCTTTAATTGCAGTTACAGATTTTATTTACTCTTCTCTGGATTCTAAACAAGCAGCAGTTGGTGTGTTTTTTGATCTGTCGAAGGCCTTTGATACAATTAACCATGAACGTTTACTATATAAGCTTAGTCTAGCTGGTATCCGTGGCCCTTGCAATACCCTTTTCAAAAACTACTTAACTGACAACAATATGTTCACATGAATGGTTGCCGCTCTACACTCCGCGATTCATTATGTGGTGTGCCCCAAGGATCTATTCTTGGACCATTATTATTTAACTTTTATGTCAATGATATTTTTCATCTACGAACATTCTTCAAATTAATTTGCTTCGCTGATGACACAAGTATCTTCTCTAAACATACTGATATTAACAACCTAATCCAATAGTTAATGAAGATATTAAACACATTATTAACTTCTTTAACATTAACTACTTAACCCTTAACAGAACAAAGACTAAGAGCTTTTTATTCACAAATAAAAGAAATATTAATCTAAATAATTTTCATCTTAATAATGAATCAATTTCATTCTCAACAGAAATTTTCTGGGTATAAATAACATTTTAATCTAATTTAAAACGGGACACCCATATTCACACCATATGTACGAAAATTAGTAGAAATTTGGGAATAATAAGAAATATTGCATATTATTTACCCACTCCAATTCTTACAAATCTTTACTTTCCTTTGATTTTCTCTAACATTTGCTTATTGATTTGGGGCTGTACCACAAAATACAATCTCTCACGGATTACTGCTCTTCAGAAGCATTTTATTTCACTTTTGTCTTACAATAGTCATGTGTCTCACTCCTTTTATTCATCTTCCAATAATACTCAAATATTACTAATTGAAAAATTACTAATTTACAAGATCTATATTTTTATGTTTAATGCCATATGAATCGTTTTATATCTTAATCTTATGTCCTTAATCCCACCTGGACATAATCACTTCACAAGAAATCTAAATAATCTAATACCAGAATTCTCCAAAACAAATCTTGGATTGGTATGCACGGGTTGTATGGGCCCTAGGGTGTGGAACCCTCTTCCTGACAGAATTAAAATGTTGACTTCATTTTCACTTTTTAAAAAATATCTACATAAATATCTTTTGGAAAACAAATTTTTTGCATAACTTTATTGATTTATGCTTGTTATAATTATTTTAATTTATTTAGTTATTTTGCCTCGGGCAGCTGGGACTCTGTCAGACCTTATAGTCTCTACCCATAGCTGCCCGAGCAGATCGATTATTTGTATGTTTTTTTTATTCCATAATCGTTTCTGCCCGAAAATAAATTTGAATTGAATTGTGAATTCACCTCTATATCATATAAAATGCACAACCTTCATGAGGTCACGGCCCAGTAAATTCTATTTTATAATATAAGACAAGGTCCTAGTCCTAACAAAGTATTAGTAAATGCCTTCCTTTTTTTTTTTTTTTTTTTAAGTTTATACATTAAACTATCGTAAGTATAAATAATTAATAAATCACATAATCGTTATACTCCTTCTATTAATATACACTTACTTGCTGATTGATCACTGGCATTTGTAACACAGATATTATTTTGTTCAGTTTATTTTAATTAGCTTGTAGGCATTTTTTATAACTGGTATACTTTTTCTCCAATGCGATGTCTGAAAATTCTCAATCATTTATGAATATTTGCAAATTTAAAAATACACAGCTTGGTCACTGGCAGTTGCTGCACAAAGATGTTATTTAGGCATTTTGTGTCTGAGCTTTCTGACGCATTTGTGACTTATTCTCCTCAGAATGTTTCTACAATAAAATATTTATTCATGTAAAATGTTTAGACAGCTAAAATGGTAAATTGCAGGAGAATCGCTCACTGCCCAGTATAATTGGCCAGAGCCCGGTAGTTTAGAAGCACTGATGTGAAACATACCTTCTGATGTTTACTGGGTATGGCCATGAATTGTCATGGTGATAGATGGTATATGGTATATACTGCAATTAGAGTAGTGCTACAGGCTGCAGCACCTTATCAACATATTACTGTCCTGCCAATGTGCCTGTTATGTATATTAAAGGTGAAAGACTACTGTAGCTGATAATACTCTGGACCATGACTCCATGTTGACGAGCATTGTAGCACTGTCGAATGGTAGAAGGATTAGCTTGATTTCTACATCATCCCTAGACTCGCATTTGTCCTTAGACCGAATCAAAACTCGTCACTGAATGCCATTTTTTTACAATTCGTTACACCAGTTAACACTACACGCTCCATTTGCAGGAAAGCACTGCAAGCATGCACAATGATGATTCGGTATTAGGGGGTAGTCTTCACAAAGGGCACCTTGCCTGTAAGCCTGGCTCAGCTAATCTGTGACAAACCATCTCTGTTAATATTAAAGTATCCAGGTCTGCCTCTACACCCTATAAAATGTCACCAGCTGTGGATTGTTAGGCCTCTAGAGCATAAAGTTGTGTGTATCGATCTATGCATTGCGATGTTTGGCTACATTCTCCAGTCCCACTATAATGTTTACACTTCCTTCTTGGGCTCAGAATTACCCTTGCTGTCCTTGCGCCATAAAAATACAACTGACCAACTTCCTTCTTCATGCCACCATCTCCCAATACAACTTATGGTTGATGCACCCCATCTAATTTCTGCCAGAATAAAATTAATTAAACCTTGAGTTAAGTCATCTATTTGATGCATCGGTTGACAACAGCATCTTGCAGGTATTTCTACTCAATAAGATTTAGCCTACACAAATAACAGCACACTCACTTTTCATGGCTCTGTGAAGCTTCCGGGTAATTTAACAGGCTAGTATTTTCCTTTTATCTTCCTTACTAATCACACGATCAACTTGAAATTACTGTCATTGGCAAAATTTGTCTGTGTATATATATACCCTGTAGTTAATAAGGAACTTAGGGACTATCATTTGTGATATGTCTTGTCTCAAAGTGCGAGCTTCCACAAAAGTGGTTCCCTTGTTAGAAGAAATATAAGAATTTATTTTGGAACTAAACACTAAATTTAAAATGTGCTTATTTTGAATATTTTCTTGTTCTCTTTCACTAAAAAAAAACTTTATTGCCCCAGTTCCTAATAGCTATAACCACAGCCTTTGAACTCACTGGACTAGGTTTGATTCTTAATAAGTTTTGTATAAAGATATCATGGTTTGGAAGTCATGTTAAATTTTCAATCCCATTCTAAATGACTTTTTATATCTCATTACTTGTGCTAATACCTTTTACCCTCTTTATCCATTTATTTTGGAATATGCTTAGTTCAGAAAATGTTCTTTCTCCTAATGTAAATGTATTTACTTTGTTCATACAATGGCATGTAATAATCTAATATACACCCCTTCCCCACTTTGAATCATGTAGTCTATGTTTAAATAAAATAATTTTTTTCTTCCAATTTATATTTCTCCATTTTAATTTTCTTTAATTATCTTTCTTTCCTTTCCATTGATACTTTTCTTATTTATACATATGGCATTTGTCACCAAAAAAAAAGCAACATAGCAACAGTTGTTATTTCTAAGCTTTGCATAGAAAGCAGTTTTTTATGCCAGTATTTCTCATGTCATCGTTTAAATACTACAACTAATTTTACAAATGTTATATAACATGGATTAAATTTAAATGAAAAGTTATAAGAAGTTAAATTTTCAATATTTTCATAGCATATAAATTTTTTGATTTCAGCCTTCTAGTACTCCAAATGAAGTAGAAAAATTAAGAGAACGGTGTAAAAAAGTAGAAGAAGATAAAGAAAAAACAGTCAAGGAATTGCAAAAAGCTCAAGAGGATTCTAGTCGTTTGCAAGCAGAATTAGAGAGGCTTTTGGAAATAATGACATCTGTAGAGAAAGAAAAGTTTGCCTTGAATGAACAAATTAGAGAACTTCAAGAGTGAGTAGACTGTTTAATATTGACAATTTAGCATATTTCAATAACTATGAAATATTTATTGGAATATACCAAGAAAATGTAATTTAAGCTTTTGCTTCTGAATTTGATTTATTTAGTGTGGGAGTATAATGAAATATCTAGAAAATCATGAATTATTGTATAGGTTTTCTTATGAAATACTCCATCTTTTAGCTCTGCAAGAGATAGGGATGCAAAGCTTCAAGGAGCAAAACGGGGCCAACAATCTGATAGGACAAAGAACGCTCAAATGTTGGAAGAAGCTCGGCGTAGAGAGTCAGAAGCAAGTAAAGAAGCAGCAAAAGCTCAGGTAAAAATGATCTAACTTCAAATTTTACAAATACCCTATTTTTGTAGCATGTAGAATTTGCTTTCATAGCCTTGAAAGAATGTGCGTGATACTAATAGCTTTAAAACTCTTCTTTATATTTTAGCGTGGTCAGGTAGGACTTAAAAAATATTCACTTTTGTCTTTCACAATGTTTTTGAGAGTTGAAATACCTTACTCATGACAATAAGTTTACTCGTGCCCTATTCATGGTGGTTATAAATAGTGGCAAGAAAGACTTTTTTTTGCATTTGCAAGTAAACCTCTTTACTAGACAAGACATTTTATGTAAGCTGCAGTTTGCAAGTAAATATCGGTTCAAATATTGTATGTAATAGGCATTTTAGTATACGCCTAGAAACATCACTTAGGCCATGTAATGGTGCAGTGGTAACTCATTTGCCTAACAGGTGATTATGTCTGTCTGGTGCTATATCTGTACAGCGACAGGCAGAGGTTTCAAATAGTTATTCTTGGGTCGTAAAATGCTAAATGCTTTCACTGTCTGTTATAATGGATTTTTTTTTTTTATTTAACAGTAAATTCTATCTTTAAATATATATATATATACAGTAAAACCTTCTAAGGCTAATTACCGTCGGTTCTGGTGAAAAGTGGTCACTCAACCAGGTGGTCTCTGAATGAAGGTAAGTTTGGCATTGGTCTATGGGGAGAAAGAAAATCCATTTCAAGAAAAAACGGTCGTTAAGGAAGATTTACTGTGTGTATATATATATATATCTTTTTCAACGCTTTTGGATAGTTGGAAAATTGTGTGCTTCTTCCCCCCTCCCCCCCAATGAAGGTATGCTTGGACCGCCCTTGTTGTCCTTGCACAGAAAATTCTCACAAAATTATCTCTCCTGTGTATTACACACTTATTACAATATTTTGTCACTTTTTCAAAACAGTATTAGAAGTCCTTTTTGTGCCCTTTATTGTGCTATTGTGGCCGGTTCAAACTCTAGAAATGACTGAAAATTCTTTCCTTTCATTGTAATTTTCAACTTGGGAAAAAACTAAAAATTATACGGTACTTTGAATCTAGTGATTGTGATAGATGGAGATGCACCATTTTTTTCCTCTCAAAAATTATTGCATAAAAAAACAGTGCATGATAGAGGATGAAACTGTTTGCCTACTTCTGCAGTCCTGCCTCATATTCAAATCTGTAGTTAAATGAGTTGAACCAATCCACGAAGGCTGTTTACTTTGATACAAAGGATAATGTTGGATGCTTTAAAATTTCCTGAATCATTTGTTGCCTTTTTGATTAAACCATTTCACTGACTACTTCGATGTTTTGTCAGTGATTAAAGTTGAAGTGCATTACAATCTTCGTTTAGAATTGACTTACTCACAACCTTTATCAATTCACTTAAGTCATATGTAAACATTCATAAAAATGACTGGTCCTGCAGTGGTAATGCCTTCACTAGCATGCCATTACCCTGGAGCCAATGGTGCCAAAACAAAACGCTTACCGACTAACTTCTCACTGTAGTCTGGGGTTAGTTCTCTAGGCCATAAGATATTTGGATTCCTTAAAAAACTGAAGGTTCCTTGCAGCATGACCCTTTGTGTCCTTGTGCCATAAAAGTCACTGCAACATCTCTATAAGCTAACACTAGAGTATTTTGTCAATTTCTTTGGTACTTTCCTGAAAATTAAAGTAAAATTCCATTTTAATGCATTGTTTATGATTAGTTATTATGACAAGCTTAAATTTTTTTCATGAAACCTCAATCCAGGTGAAGAACTTGAATCTTATTACATTTTGTATGGAGGGTTCTGTACTTCGATTTCAGTGTGAACAGTGTATTGCCTCCTGATAGCTGACATGCTATGTCAGCAATCCCTATTCTGTTTGATCACTCCTAATATTATAGTAAAACAAAAAATTGTAGAAAACAAATATGTATATTAGAATTTTTCTTTCATAAGTGGCATAAATTGATTATAACTGAAATTTATTTTCTTTGTATGAGATAATAAATGACAGAATAAATAGTTTTAAGTAATTATGCATCATTTATAAAAATATACTAATTTTGTTCTGAATTATACTAATTTTAAGGTTTTTACTGGGGCAGATATAGCCATGAAAGAAAACTAAGTAATCAAAAATGAGCTGTGTATGTAACTCATCACTTAATTCTTCATATCTTGCGGGTGCACCTTCTTCTTTTGGAAATCTAAAATTCTACATTAACTTAAAGTACTACCTTTGTCAGGAAAGTTATAGGACTGACACTATATGAAATAAAATACCAAACTTATCAACTATTGGTCTCTGTTCCCTTTAAAATAGTCCCTTCCAGAATTGATGCACTCCTCCTAACGTTTCTGAATGATTTGATAGCAGCCTCAGAAAGCTTTCTCTGATGTACTTTTCAGCTTATCCATTGTGGCCTTCTGGATAGATGCAATGTCATCTTTCTTTCGTTGTTGTTTTTACAGCTAGAAAAATAACAAGAAATCACATGGAGACATCAGAAGGATATAGAAAAGCTGTTATTTGACTTTCTGAACCAACAGAGCAGTGTGTAGTATAGTTTTGTATTGTCATGCCATAAAATACTGTAGATGTTGGTTGATAGTACCTAATTACTTCCTTATTATTCATATTATTAATACCAAGTTCCTCAGATAACATGTGTACAGTGATGTAACAGGTGTTTTTGTAGCCTATTCTTAATGGGATTCACATCAGAAGTATGTGTTGTTGACTGCTTTTCAGGCCTTGGATCCTCTTTCACTGACACCCTACACTCAACAAGCCACCTTTGCCATTCAAACACATGGCCTCTTTCTTGATAAGGCTTGGTCACCATATGCTTGCTAGCCTATAGAATTGGAAAAGTTCTGTGTCCAGTTGCTGTCTTCCCTAACTTTACACAAAATTCAATGTTCACTCACTATTCAACTTCTACACTCATTTTCACCATGACAGTTTCTACCACTGAAACAAATAATGTATTAGTATGTACCGCCTGGCTACCTGGCAATATTTTGCAAAACTGCTTTCATGACTATGTACATGCAGGACACATTCTTCCCATGACTAAATACAGTATACTAGAATAACTGTAATCCAACATTTGCCTGAAATACAGACTCGTGTCTTGGAACTTCTATAACAAAGGTAATACTAAAAACTGTTCAGCAAATTGAAAATCAACAGGCATATTTCAAATATTTTTATAAATTTCTTTAATCATAAGTTAGCAATTTTGGATCTCAACATATGTTTTTTTTTTTTAAAAAAAAAAGTTTAAGTGTTCTTATGAAGCAAGTGAAAATTTTTATATAGTAAATTTCATACTAATGCTCACGTGTTTCAAATTTTTAATATTTGCTTTACACTAATTCATATTTCATTTATTTCCTCTCAACCCCTTCATCAATGTCTATTTTTTTGCTTTCTTGCAGCCTTCTGGACCTGCTGGTTTCTTTTCTAGCTTCTTTTGAAACTTTTATTCTTTATTGAGTATTTGATTTGTTTCATTTTTCATTGCTGAACTCAACAACCAAGTACCGTGTTCTGTTCTGCAAAATGCATTTTTTATTCTATAAATTCAGCCATATCTACCTTATAAGTTAATAAAGTTTATTTTATTATTATTTAGATGTTTTCATTTGCACTTTACACCCTTTTTGCTACTAAATGAGCCTGCAATTCATTTGTTTTGTCTTTTGTTAATATTTTACATTGTTTTCTTATTTGGTGCTTGCCCAAATTCCCTATTCTTTCCCTATTTTGTTCTCCATACTGTTAAATCATCAGGAGCAAGTGTTACAGCAGCTGGATCGAATTGAGGAATTGGAGGAAGCGGTGCGTAAAAGCGTTGACATAACAGCCCAGAGAGAGGTAGCCATTGCACAAAGTGAAGAAGTTATTAAAGTCGCAGAAGAAAGGGTATGAACTACTTTTTTTCTCCGTGTTTGTGTATGTGATAAATATAATTATAAAAATTTCACTAACACCCCAGCACCTCTATGTTTACAATTGCAGTATTTGAGTTTACTTGGTTTGAATCCTAATAGAGTTTGATCATATGTAAATATATCATTGTTGTGTATCTGTATTCAGATGTTTGTCCTATCTTAAATAAGTCATTAACCAGCATGATACTACAAACTTGAAAGCCAATGCAATCTTGCTTATTAAAAGTTAGTAACAACAAAACTTACTAAATGTTAGTAACAACATTGTGGAATGTAGGGTTTAAATGTTGAGTAGAGTGTATTATATAGCCTGTTTCAGAGACAAATGTTGCTTTCTTTTGTCTGAAATCAACGAAATGAACAAAGTATTGTAATTTCATGCTATTATGAGTTTTCTGGTAGCTGCAATGTCTTTTGGTAGGAAATATTGTGGACATTATTGTCGTTGTTACATTTGAAAACAACCTAAAGACTTAAAGAGGAGTATACTCACCAACTACCCATTGAGTGATCGCTTCTCTGGTTCTATATAACGTCAGAGGCGACACCTCTCACAATACCAAAGAGGTCAAAACACGGAAAAAAACATTCCTTTTTAATACGCATTTCTACTATATCTTTTCCCTTTCAGCTCTAGAATTTAACTGCACGAGAATAACAAAATCACTTTTTGTTTTCCTTAAAATAATAAGATAAAGAATGAAGTAAAAAAAAATTAAAAAATACGCTGTCACTGAGCATGATAAATAGAAAAAACTATGATATGTATGAATAGGTATGAATATATATGATATGCAGGGTGATTATAATTAAAGTTCAACTTTCAAAAAGCTGTAAAAAAAAGAACCACTGCTCAGAATGACCTGAAATTTGAACTGGATATATTCAAAGAAGGGGGAAATAGTATGGCACAAGAAAAAAAATAGTTCCAAATTTTAGCAATAGATGGCACATTAAGGGTTGTAATATGCAAAATAAGATTTTCATACGCACGGCACATTGCATTTGTTATAAAAACATGGGGTACATGGCGTTTTCCTCCTGTAGCATCTGAGAAGCTTGTCATGACTCTCTCAATAAAGGATCACGCTGTGCTTGTGAAGCTCTTTTACAAGGACGGTGACTGTGCGCCAGTAGCTCTGAAGAAGTTCGAGACAGTAAAGGATATGAAAGAATGTTGTGCTCCGATGTCTGCCAAGGACCTAGAGAAAATGATTAAGAAATTCGAAGAGACAGGTTCTTTTGAAGTGAAATCTGGCAGAGGGAGGAAACCAATTGCTTCGACGTAGAAGATGTGCTCACAGCATTCCAGGAAAAGACGAGCAGCGGTGTGCGAACGTGCAGTGCACGGGGAATTTCCCGAACTTTGGACATACCTGTGAACACGGTGCATAAAATTGTACGAAACATCCTGTATTGCTATCCATACAAAATTACCCATGTTCAGGAGTTGCTTCCTGCTGACCCGCCAGTAAGACACACTTTTGCTCTAGAATTTCTTGCTCGCATGGAATTGGACAATGAATGGCCATGGAACATTTCGTGGATCGACGAAGCCCATTTCCATCTCCAAGGACATGTCAATACTCAGAATTGCAGAATATGGGCAATGGAAAACCTGTTCTAACATGAACCAATACCTCTTCATTTTACAAAGGTAACTGTGTGGTGCGGGTTGACACCATTGTTTATCGTAGGGCCATTTTTTTTCGAGGAGATGGGTCGTGCGGGTCCTGTTACCTGTACCGTCAATGGTAAACGCTATGAGAGTCTTTTGCATGACCATGTCATTCCAACACTTCAACAGCATGCATGTGTGGGTAGCATTTTTATGCAAGATGTCGCTTCTCCGCACATTGCAAAGCCAGTGAAGCAGCTGCTGAAGAGGCATTTTGAAAATGATAGAATTATCAGCCATCATTTTCCAACAGCCTGGGCATCAAGATCGCCTGATCTTAATCCTTGTGACTTCTAGATGTGGGGTTACCTAAAAAGTGTTGTGTTCAGTGGTCCGATTGAAAAATTAGCTGAATTGAAGGCACGCATTGCGCAACACATTCACAATGTGACCTCTGAGACAGTCCGATCTGTTGTGGAACATGCTGTTTATCGGTTTCAACTTGTGGGAGAAAACGGTGGACAGCATATTGAACATGTCTCGTGCAAGTCTGCCGATAATTAAAAACAGATTTTTCCTATCCGATGTGGTAAGACCTTGTCGCGGTGGATGGGCTTTCCACTAACAGTGCCATACTTGTTGAATGACTTGGAAGTTTTTTTTTCAGTGAAAAAAAAAGAAAACGATACAGTCATGCATGTTGAAAAGTACAGTTGGTTTAACATGCAACGCACGCCATAGCTATCGTATTGCGATTCAAATGTCACTTGTAGCCGAACCCATTTATGTTATGACGTTCAAAGTACCATCTATTGCTAAAATTTAGAACTATTTTTTTTCTAATTCCATACCATTTCCTCCTCCTTCGAGTATATTCAGTTCAAATTTCATGTAATTTTGAGCAGTGGTTCTTTTTTCGCAACTTGTTGAAAGTTGAACAATTATAATCACTCTGTATATGAACAAGAAAACAGAAGTGTTGCAATTGAAATTATAAAAAGAAACATATTACTTAAGAATGAAAAATAGGCATGTGTGCAATGATGAAAAAGTACACCTTCAATATAAGAATTAATCTCCCAACAATAAATTGTGATGAAAAAATTTTGAACTTCAACCTTTTCAATATGTGAGTATATCAGACTTCAGAAGTGGGGCAACTCCAATCGTTCACGATATCCCTTCAAATAAAATTGTCATAATTGATACATATGTCATTATCATGATGATATACTTATAAAATGTGACTTTTTAATTCAAGGGAGACATGGTGAACATTTAGCGTTGTAGCAATTGAGGAACAAAAACATTTTAACTTTCTATTCATCAATTACTACTATGAGTACAATACTGGATTAATATTTTTGAGTTATGCTTAATATGATCAATATGTATGACTGATTACATTTACAACAAAATTTAGTACAGCCCCAGCTTTGAAAAATATGAATATTGTCTTTTGAAGATTGAATTTAATTGTATATATAAATTATAATTAAATATTAAAAAATGTAAATGAGGTTACTATATATATGTATATATTAATTTTGCTATATGTATTTTTTACTTATTAGATTAGCAATCTTCAGTCTGAAGTTAAAGCATTACAGAAAGTACACAATGCACGATGCACTAATTGCCCACTAACTAAAATCAAGATGTCAAGAATGGAAGATGAACTTAAAAGACTGTTGTCTGAACGAAAAAGTTACCTGGAGGAGCTCTTTGAAATGAAGTGAGTCTATTGGAATATTAATCCTTAAAAATGTTTATAGTTGTTAATCCTTTTTGAGACTTTTGAAAAACTATAATCCAATTTTTATTATCTTCAATTAATATTTTACTCTAAAAGTGCATTATTGAATAGAAAGCAGCAGCCAAATGATTTTCCCCCACCATGTATAAACAAGGCTTTTAGATGGAAGGGGAAATAAATTTTTCGATTTGTCTTTACCAGTTAAGTATAATGTCTTTTGATGAAGGAAATAATGTTAGCACTTTTTTAATTTTTAAAAAAACATATAGAATATGATAGTGTTATTTCAAATTTTTAAAAATAGAATAACTGCCAAATTTTGAAATTATGGAATATTATTAATCTCTCCATTGGCCGCCAAAGCATCATCAAATGTGCCTTAGAAATTCATAGTTTTATACATTCTGTTATTATCCATTTGTTTTTATGTATTTAGGAGGAGGTATCTTCAATGTCATGGTCAGTATTGTTCTGCCATTTGATTAATAGTTGAAACTGTTGATGCTGTTGGCTTTAATGCTATCATAGTTTTGCTAATTTATTTGAATTTGTCTTACCATAGTAGACTACTGCATCGATTTAAGGTCACTTCTTTTTTTTTTCTTTCTATGCTTAAGGGGAATACTGTTATTACAAGGGCAAATCAGAAAGTCTTTGCCC
>QLNU02015360.1:51233810-51265215 GCA_006491805.2 Dysdera silvatica
GTCAAATATTCTGTGAGTGTTCTTCGGTACCGTGAGTTGCTCCAGACGTTTTTGTTGCAACTACAGAAATGACTGTGCATTACATCTACCATTTTCATGCAAGATAGTGCACACCTGATGCTGCTGCACAGTCCGTCAAAGCTGTTATACTCCAACATTTCACCGATTTGCGTTTTATCAGTCGTTCGTTTACTAATCACTGGCATACGTTCACCAGATCTTACTCCATGCGACTTCTAGTTGTGGGGTCATTTAAAGAATTTGGTCTATTGTGGAAGTATTGCTATATTAGCAGAATCCAAGGATTCCATGATACTGCATGTGCGAAGCATTGCAGAGGATCAGTTGCAATCCACTGTTGAACACACTGTGCATCAGCTTGAATTGTTACAAGTAAGTGATGATGGCCACATTGAGGAACATCCATTACACTGTCTCGTACATGATTAACAACTGCTTGATTTTCACATTTCTTTACGTGCTGTTGCATGTGCAAAATCTTTTTTTTTTTTCCCATTGTATGCCTGAAACGCTGGCATACTGTTATTGCTCGCACAACGTTCATTTAAAATGTTTCGATGCAATAAGTGTTACTAAATGTTAAAAATGTCACTTGTGTTGCGTGTTGCTCATTTCACAGGTTGCTTTTGCAGTATTGCGCTAAAAAGCACAATCTCAGTGGAACTAAAAAAATTTTTTTGCAAATTTCTTTTCCGCACCCTTTGGATAGTCTATATACCGATTTTGGTGTCAATCCGTTGAACGGTTCGAGCTCCAGGGTGCTCTAAATAGGCCAAGTTTAATTATAACCACCCTGTATATCTGCAAATAGCTCTATGGGGGCCCACATCCTTTCTGGTCTCGGCGTACATGCCTTCTTCCATACTTGCATGTTTTCACTACCGTCATTGAACTGGTTTTGTTTGGTCATTGAACTAGTTGGTCAGTAGAAATATTCATAGTATATACTTTCAAAATATGTTCTTATATTTTAAAAATTTTATAATTTTATATTAATAACTAAATGCCACACTTGTTGAATGTTATAATGGTTATTAAAGTTGGTTTTTTTATTTTTTTATTTATGGATTGCAACATTTTAACAAAAGATTTGGGATAACAATTACAAAAACTTTCAAAATATTGCTTTAAGTAGTTTCTTCTTTGTGACTTATGTGAGTCGAAAAGAACTCTAGCATTAAAAAACAATCCTTTTGATTAACTGTAATGAATTTTCTTTAGACAAGAAGCTCTTTCTGCTGCAATTAGTGAAAAAGATTCACACCTTGCTGTTTTAGAAATGTCTGGAATTAAAAATGCTAAAACTGCTGAACAAGTAGACACCTTAAAAGCAGAAAGAAAGCGTTTGGTTGAACGAATTAAAACAGAAGTTTGTATTATCTTATTAATATTTTACAATTTACAAATATAATAAAATCTCTGACTCATTTTATAGTTAATCAATTCCCTTTTTTAAACTAATTATCAATTATTTCCAAAAACAAAATTCTTTTTGTGTACTATATTCAGGGTGTCTGTTGATCTAAAAAAGTCAGGGATATTTTTTTCTAACTGGAAAAATCAGGGAAATTTGAAATACAAAGGCCAAAATCAGGGAAATTTGAAATTCATTGTTATAATAAATAACTTATTAAAATAATTTTCCTGAACTGTGCTTTTCATACCACATTACCTACTGAAAATTTTGAAAAACTTGTACTTTTGACTAAACTTCTTCCAAAAGTTACCATTTTGCACCAAAACTAATATAATTTATATAAAATTATTAAGCCTATATATTTTTCAGGAGAAAATGTTTGCCAAATACATAATTAAAACTTTAAAAAAAAGTGTTTTAGCTAAATTATTTAATCTGTAAGGGATTTTGATCATAAAATTTACAAAAAGTGTTTTTAGCTAAACTATTTAATCTGTAAGGGGTTTTGATCATACCAATCTCCTTTGCCTTATATATAGTCATACACCTTTTAAATGAAATAGAAGATGAAGCATCAGCTTTGCGATTATATAGTTAAACTCTTTTATAATGAACTTGAAAAGGGCTGGATGAAAGTGTTATAAATATTTAATTAGTGCAAGTTTTTAGTGTAAAGAAATGCAATTTTTTTAATACAGCTTTTGAATTATGAATTCACTGTAATTAGGTTACAAATGGATTTGGGGTTTGTAGTAGCGGATTGTATGGTCTTGAAACTTGTTTCGATTATGCAAATTTTAATGCATTGTGTGTTGTTTACTGTAATTAGTGACTGGAAATCGATTAAGATTTGGTCTGGAAAAGTCAGGGAAGTTTGAAATAGAATTTGGGTATACGTCATGCATAATTTATATTCATTAAAATATCAGAAATTGCAATGAGTTATACACTGGGTTATCATCTGCCCAGAAAGGTCTGTACTGTGAATAGGTGATGAGAAAATAATGAAACTTTTAATATGGGGTTTCAAACATGGGGAAGAAATATATGCAAAAATAAAATTGGTTTCAAAAATTCCTAATAGAGAAAACTGATGCAAACCATTTGAGTGAACTGCTTCTCAGTATAATGACCATTGTGTATGACATGCCGACAACAGTAGCGTCCCATGGTGTGATTTAAGTGAAGCTGTGTGAAGCCAATTAACCAAAATCCAAAGTTACTCTAAATTTCGTTCGTATTTACTGAATGAGATAAAAACCGTTTTCTTATCGAGTATAGACCGTAAATTGTGTTTTGCTGAATTAGCTTCACACAGTTTCACTTAAATCTTGCCATGGGCAAGAGCGAACATTCAATGGTGGCATATAACTGAAATGCCATGCTTACTGGGTGTCATTTGCGTATTTGGTATTTCTATCAGTACCTCACAAAGTGCTGTATTTTCACCTAATGACGATTTAAAAAAGTATTATTTATTCTTCTTACTTTATTCTTTCTTTCTTTTTTTTTAATCTGTTTTGTTTGAAACGCCTGCATCCAAAATTTTAGTGTTACCCCACAAAACCATTCATGCTTCAAACCTTTCCAAATAAATGAGCCTTGATTATGCACATTTAGTATATTAATATGTAACCTTTTAGAGCCCACTGCAATTTTTGTATTATTTTCTAACGTTAAAATAATCTTTTATGCAACATAGAATGAAAATAGAGTAAAACTTTTGCTTGAACTAAGTGCATTATCCCATGAAAACAATGGTAAGAATGAAAATGTCTCTGAAGAAGAAAGCCAACATGTAAGTTCATCTATTTAGTAAATTCATCAATTTTCTTTTAATAAGATGCATATTTATACATAATCATGTTTTGCTCACTTATCACTTTATCTAGGATAAAAGCAGTCTCTCTTTCTATACAATTTTAAGGTTACTATAGTTCTGCATTGGGCTTCCAATATTGGTATTTCAACTCATGAAAGCATATTTTCTACACCAATTGCCTGCGTCTTAAAAATTCCATTCCAAAAAAAATCTACCTAAGTGTGTCTTGCAAAAATGTTTAAAATTCTATTCATAGTTTATTATCTTAGTAAGAGATATTATTACCCTTCTCAGGGTTAACGTAATTACCAAATGGTCAATACATGAAGCCACTGTGCATGCTTTTTTTGGAGGGTGGAGATTTGATTGATATTATTTTTGACACCTACATTTCAGCCCAAATTAGATCTTTTTATGTATAGGAGAAAAAAAGAGACACTGCTCTGGCCCGGAATCAAACCAGGGACCCAATTTATGAACTGGCATGTCTTACCTTCTCAGCTGCCATGGCATAGGAACAACACCCCTTTTCCTCATGTATAAGATTTTATAAGAGAGATTATTTCTCTTCTTAAGGTTAGCACAGTTGCCAAGTGGTCAACACACAAAGCCATTGGGGTAATACTTTTTGTAATTTTTTGGGGAGGGGGCATTATTTAGTGGATAATGTTTTGGCATCCCGCGTTTTCCTGAAAAGCTTCTTTCATGCTTACTAGCTTCATGTGTGGCATCCGTTTTTCCCTGCTTCTTTCAAACTTTACTGTAAAAAGCTTCATATTTGGCATCCACGTTTTCCTGCTAACTCCGCTTACTAGCTTCATATTTGGCATCCCACGTTTTCCTGCTTCTTTCAGCTTACTAGCTCATATTTTGGCATCCACGTTTTCCTGCTTCTTTCATGCTTACTAGCTTCATATTTGGCTACATACTTATTCTTCCTTCCTTCTAATTCTGGGCCGATATTTGAGAAGCTAAAGAAGTAGACCTCCTAGCAAAAGTTGTTTTGATGGTTTTTCTTCATTTGCATTTTTCCATCTTTTATGCTTACACATCACAGGGGTATTTGAGCCTGTTTGATTTTTGGAGAGTATTGTATTTGATATTTAGATTGCCCATGAACAGAGGAGGGGACCCAGAATGCACTATCTAGGAATTGGTAAACTGGTCCTTGTGACATAGAGGAAGAGGGAGCTGATCATGTTCTTTATATTTCTGACGAATGTTTTCTTCTTTATCTGTTACTGTGTGCTTGTTTTGTCAATTTTTTCTCTTTATTTCTGTGCCTCAATCCATCCAAAATATTTTGTTTCATGGCATGTCAGGGAATCAAGAAAAACTTTCTTGTAAGCATTTTTCTTTCTGAAACATGCATTATATGGAGACACAAATATTACATATTAAAAACAAGCTTCAGCAGGGGAGGGAGTGTGTCTCTTATATTTCAATTTGGTGACTTTATCTTCCAACACTTATTTGTTTGTGCTTGAAAGGTTTGTCTACAGTACACAAACGAACAGTTTTGCCCTTGTGGTATCTTGCTTGATTCCATACACTGACAAAACAGTCTACAGGCAAAGTTTCTAGTGTGCAATAGGCCTAACAAATGACATCTGTGCAGGGACCGCAGAGCTATTATTTTACCACTCCTCCTATTTTTCCTGTTTTCTATTTACTCCTCCCTTTTCCCCATGGTCTCATTCTTTGTTTTCAAAACAATGTGAAGACAAAGAAAGATGGGCAAAACCCTTTTTATTGATGTAACCGTGAACTGAATTATTGGCATTCCCATTCCTCCCCCTCTACACTTTCCTTTTTGTCCTTTTTTTTTTAACGTAGGACACTGGACTGTGTAAATTCGCAAATTTGACAAATAGCCAGTTTCTACACACAGTGTTATATTTTACTTAAATTGACACATTAAAATTGAAAGTTTTTATTATTTCAATTTTCATTTTCCAAAACAGTGGTGAATAAAGGATATTTTAATTTTTTGGTTTTAATGGGTATACACTCTATAACAAAAAAATCGATGCACCAAGAAGGAGTTGTCCGATTGTAATGAAATTTCGTATGCAAAGACATTTTGACCGAACATGCAAATGATTAAAATTTGGTGTCCAATGAATGAATAGCGGGAACTCCAGCGCATCGGAACTGCGCATTCAGCAGGTGTATATAAGGAGCGATTCTCAATATGTGGTCAAAATTTCTGTTGCATTTTGACTGCGGATATCTTACGTCGACTGTAACAATGCCTCGCCGAAAGATTCGTGCTCATTACGAGCATATGTCAGAGTTTGAAAGAGGTCGTGCTATCGGATTGAAAGAGGCTGGTTGGACGAATCGAAGAATCGCTGGACATGTGGGTCGAAGCGATGCGGCGATTGGACGGTGCTGGCAAGAGTGGGTCAACAATGGTAGATGTCAGCGTCGGGATGGCAGCGGTCGACCTAGGGCCACAACAGAGCGGGAAGACAGAGCAATTGTCAGAGCAGCTGTCACAGCACCGGATTCATCGTTATCAACTATCCATGTGACCCGCACACCATGGAACCTCAAACAATGGATCAACTTGGAACTGCGCTGACTGGGGACGTATAGTCTTTAGTGACGAGTCCCGTTTCCAACTGTGTCCTGACGACAACCGCAGACGTGTCTGGAGACGTCCAGGGCAGCGTGGGGATCCTGCCCTTACTATCGCACGCCACACATGCCCACAACAGGGCGTTATGGTCTGGGGTGCCATCTCCTTTGATAGCCGGACCCCTTTGGTGGTCATTTCTGGCACACTTACAGCACAGCGGTACGTAGACGACATTCTACGACCGGTTGTGTTACCGTTCCTTTTGCGACACCCTGGACTTACGTTTCAACAAGACAATGCCCGGCCGCACACGGCACGTGTTGCTATGAATTGTCTTCAAGCTTGCCCAACACTTCCTTGGCAAGCTAGATCTCCTGATCTCTCTCCCATAGAGCACATTTGGGACGCTATGGGAAGGCGATTGCAACCATCCAGGAATGTTGACGATTTAGCCCGACAGTTGGAGACAATTTGGCAAGAAATTCCGCAGGACACCATCCGGGATCTTTATCAGTCTATGCCACGCCGGGTGACAGCTTGCATCCAGGCCAGAGGTGGACCAACGCCTTATTGACTTCCTCCCTTTGTAACGGTCAAACTCTGCAATAAATCATTCAATTGTTCTGAAATTTTAATCGTTTCTTTTTCTATGTATGTTCTTCACATCCACCAATTTTTATCGCAATCGGACAACTCCTTCTTGGTGCGTCGATTTTTTTTTGTTATAGAGTATATATCAAAGTGCCACCATGCATAGTTTTATTAATGCACATTTTGGAAAGTTGGTAAAGATGATAAGAATTTTATAATAGGAATCAAAAAGATTTTGATTTCTTATTTGTTATTTGGTTTTTCAAGTAAAATTAAATTCATTTATAAATCAAAGTTTAAAAAAGGTTAAAATATTGGGGTTGATTTTTACGGCGATAATATTGTTGCATTGCTAACAACAGCTTGCATCATCTGAATAAACAATTCTTTGATATATGTCCCTTACTAACATTGCTGTTGTACCAATAAACAAAATTATTTCTTACTTTTAATATACGTGCATTGTATTTTAATGAACTGAATTGTTTAGTTCAAGTTTAATCAGTTATTGAGCTGGCATTATAAATTTTTAGATTCTGTTTTGAGTAAAATCACTGTTTACTTTCTTTTTGAGTACTTCTTGCTTACTAAATTTCTCTTTTCGGAAAGAATGGGGGAGAGGGTGAGGGATGTAGTATAAAATATATATATATATTTTTTTTTTAATTATTGCTGTCTATGAAAAGGACTCATATTTGTAAAAAATAGTCTGAATAAGGATATCAAAAAACTCTTTCAAAAATAAGCAGTTATTTCGAGAAAGTCTTGTATTGTTTTTTATGATCTTTATTGATCCTTATTTAAAAAAAAAATAATAATAAAGGTAAAAAAAAAGGGTTCAAAAAAATAGTTACCTAGTTTTTTGAGGAAAAGTCTGCTGGGAACCCTGCTTTAACATTACTTGCACCATTTTGTGTTTCCACAGATTCGATGAGCTTTAAATTGGTCCAGTATTAAAAATATTAACTAAAATCCTTTTCCATGGTATGAATTCTGTGATTGAAATTGCATCAGTACCCACATAATTTTTATAAAGTGATGGAAGTTTGTTTCCAAAACACATTTTATTTTTTCTAAAAACAAATGCATATGTTTCAAAGTGAGAAGTGTATGTGCGCAGAGGAAAACAGCCTGCACTCATTGGAGCTTTCTACATGAAATTATTAGTGGTATCAGTCAGATTGCACGTGGTAGCATATCGAAACAACTGGCACCAGACTTCAATGCAGTAGTCAAAGGGAATGTAAAAGTGAAATTTTTTAAAAATGAAGCATATCACTTTGAATATGTATTCCGTTGTTTTGGAGGAATGATTTTGTTCTTACAGACATACACAGTAAAAGTACATTAATTTAGAAAATTATTAAATATTGCCTTTACTTTTCGTATAAAAATGCTGATGTAGAAAGGGTTTTTTCATTAAATAATTACATTGCATTGGAAAACAGATGGAAATGTTTTGAGTCTGATATTATTATGGTACATGGCATGTGATATGTCCCAAGAAAAGAATGAAATACTTTTCCAGTTTCTGGGAAATTATTACAAAATGGGCCATGCAGCATATATTGCTTTTAAGGAAGCTGGAGAAGAAAAAAAAATGATGAGTCAAAAATGAAAAAAAAACAGAACGGAACCTAAATGCATCTAAAAGACAGAAAAAGATGAAAATAAAAATAAAATTAACATATCAGTGTTGCAAAAACAATTAGCTTTTACTAAGAATTGCTTATCCAAAGCGAATAGTGGACTATAAACTGATATAAAACAATAAAACAAAGGTTTTTCCAACATGCATATGACATCTATAATTTTGGATAAAGGAAGACATAAAATACAAGAACTCAATAGCTGTTTGATACAGTTACTAAATAATACATAATATTTGTTTCATTTTGGTGTTATGTGTTTTTTTTTAATCATTTTCTGGGATTTTTTTTTTTAATATTGCAATTATTTTTGTAGTTTGTAGGGAAAATTTTTGCTTTGCAAAGTTTTTTCCTTGTCCTAGCCCTGATTTTCATGGTAAGATTGTCTAATCTTTATTCGATTATCTAAGGTTGGCCATATGAAAATTATTCATTAAAGTGGAGAAATTTAACGTTGATTTTATGTGTATAAATTTGGTTCTAATAGATTTTATTTTTATAAGCAGGGCATTCGATTACTCATAACTTCAATTTGAATGGGACGGGGCACTGTATATGAATTTATTACTTTAGCTGTATTATGTATTTTTTATGCTATGTTTTATTAGGAATGATATTTACTGTTATTTTATTATATAAATCTTTCATTATAATTCATTTTCCAACGTTTTCTTTTTCTTGTATTACAGGGGTTTTTTTTCAATACTCATTCCTTTTTTCTTTTTTCAGTAATTTTTCCTATTTTTTCCCATTTTTGTAGATAATTTCCCTATTTCTTGGGGGTAACCACTCCTATTTTTACTGTTTGTTTTTTTTGTTTTGTTTTTTTAAATTGGCTTCTGCCCCTATGTATGCCGATACAATATATAGGAAGCGTTTGGTGGAATCAGATTCTCATTAATACCATATCAAATAATAAAGCCATATCGAATGATATTATGCATAAAAATTTGTTACACCATCATAAATAAAATTTGTGCTTACATAGCAAAATTTTGAATTTCATATTTATATATTATACAGTGGCACGAATTTCATGGGTTCGAGACACTTTTTGCACCCTCAATAATTTTGTTGTGGGTTCCTCGAACCCATAATATTTTTGCTCGTGGGGAAAATACACATACAGAAATACATGCACGAAGTTTTTCGTCATCAAGTCTTCAATATTTTCATTATTTATACCCTGTTCCCTGAACCTTTCATTAAAGAAAATTCTTCATTTTGTCTGGGTTCATAGAAAATACAAAAGTTTAGTCTGTAGCTCTACACACAGAGACGAGAATCTTTAGCGGCCATAGTGATAAAGACGAAAACATGTTGGCCAGTAAGTTGACCCACCCTACCTTTCCACAGCTGGGGGATCCACTCTTTTCTTTACGTTTTACTTCATTCTGCCTCTCAAGCATCCTTGGAGCACCTGAGGAATCTAGATTTAATTTCAGCCAAGTTCTTTTTAAAGAGATATGGGGGGGGGGGGCTGAATACGTCTGACAATGAATATTTTGGCAGCAATCCTCAAACTATAGGGGGTGTTATGCATTTAGGGGGAACCCCTCCCCTCCCAATTGTAGAAAAGGTTTACAGGACGTTTAAGGAATTTTGTCATCATTGCCACAAGCCACTCCCAAAAGTCTTTAAAGTACTGAAAACAAAATTGTAATTCAGAAATAATTTGAAGGAAAAAAAAAAAAAATGTTGGCATTTTAAAATTAGTAAAAGCATCTAAAATAAATTTTACATTTTTTTTTTTTTAAATTTTATGAAGATAATTGAGTTGGAAACAATATCTGTATGTTGTATATAGTAATGTTGCCCCTATAAAGTAAATTAAGTAAATAATTATTTGGAGAAAAGATATTTTCTATAATTAACTATAATTTGCTTCATTTTAACATTTCAGGTGTCTTATTGTACCAGATAATCTGATAATGAAATTTAAATTACACTTAAATCCTTTGAAATGTGTGCCGGTTATTCGATTTAAAATTTTTGGAACTCACAATAATTTTTCAAATCAGCGCCTATGATATTATAACATGCAATTAAATTTCTCCGTTCAGCATCAAATATTGAAAAACACACTACATATTCATTTGGATGTGTATGCATTTCCATCACGTGATGCTGGACAGAAAAATTTAGTTTTACATTATTACACAATGTTCATAATTATGCTACGTAAGCATAAATTTTATTTCTGGTTACAAAAAATCCTATTACCTATAATGTGACAATGAAGAGAAGCTGATTTCACCAACTATGCTTAGTTCTTTACTTATTCTATCAATTATTTCCTACTAATTATAGTAGATACTTAATAACTTTATAAATTACATTTTTCTGTATCACTTTTGGTTGCCTAGTTAGGTGTGTGGAAATATTATTCCCACTTTACTATGAGTGTTGGCAACGGATTGTGCTATGCATGCTGAACTTCGTTCGAAAGATCACGTCTAACCAAAACCTTACTTTATTAACAAAACTCAAAACTTAACGTTGAACAAAATCTAACTGATAAATAGCGAAACATAAATGAGAAATAACGAGCACCATGCTCATAGCTAATGACTCATTGCTTCTGGTCGAAAAGGGTGAGAGGGCATCATACAGCTAACATGGCCTTTTAAGCCATGCGGCAATACCCACTTCAATCTGTCCCACACAAAATAATGTTACAAGAAACGTCATCATAAGATACCACAACAGGTGCAATAATTTCCTCATTTCATCAAAGGGCACTGCCATTGATCCTGTTTGATCAGGTATGGTCACTTTACTGTACCTATACTTGACTTTTATATCTCTACAAGCCTTTATTCAAGAGTTATTTGTATGAAAAAGGACTTTACTTTGCATCCTGTATGTGTGTGTGTGTATATATATATATACGCACACACATACCTGTTCATTTTTGTAAAATGCATGAGTACCTGAATAAAATAATTTTTTAGACACTCATGGTATCTAAAACATTCAGAATAAAATAAGTATGACATATTCCTAATAATGTACTGTATGCGTTGTTATAGGTTGCACATATTATGAACTACCATTCATATAATTTAAACCTGCTAATTTTCATTCTGTATTTTATTCATTTTCAAATGAACTTTTTTTCTTCTCATTTTTAGAACGCTATGGAAAGTAAAGCAACACCACATTTATGACTACTGCAGCAATCTTTAAAGTATGTTTGAAACATTCTTTTTTTTCCCTGTAAATATAATTGAGTAATTTGTTAAACATATCAATTTTCTAGCATGTTATCTACAAAGCTTGACTAAATAATTTTATTCAATGCAGCATATTCATAACTGTATGATCATAAGCCAAATTTATATAGAGGATGAGTCATAAATTCGTTCAAACTTCAAAAATTCATAATAAAAGAAGTAATCCTTGGAAAAAATTTCGGTTCACACAAATATGATCAGAGGAACATTGGATTTTTTTTTCCACATATAAAAAAAATGATTCAAAAGTAACCGAAAGAGGGCACTCACAAGTCATACTGAGACGTTTTATGCAAATCACGCAAACACAATCAGACAATGAAACAGATCACAATAACATGACACTGTGCATTTACTATTTTAAAGTAAAAGATGTTCAACATGACCGCCACCACAAGGTATTATGCAAGTGAGGCGTGTCACTACGCCTATTACAGCTGAGTGTAACATGTCGGCATCGATTCCACTGACGGTCCGTTGAATGGCATCTTTCAGTTTCATCAAAGTGGCAGGGGAGCCCCGGTACACACAAGATTTCAAGTATCCCCACAACCAAAAATCTTCCGGGGTCAAATCTGGTGATCGTGAGGGCCACTTACAACCTCAACATCATTCGGTCTCCAGTGAAAGCTTCCAACAGGAACATCTTGGCACATGCAAAGTAAGGGGCACCATCCTGCATGAGAAGGTGATGACAGGTAATGCATGTCTTTCCTACAATGCAGGCTGCGTAGTCAGCAAAAGCATAACATACTGTTCTGCAGTGACTGCATATTTTCAGACAAATACAGGACAGCGCTCTTCAAAAAGAAAGGGCCCAGAATGAAATATGCAGTGAAACCACACCAAACAGTCACATGAGGAGAATGCAGTGGCTTAGTTAGGGTACTCACAAGGGTTTTGATATGCCCTGATATGACTGTTTTGCATATTGATGTCACCATGCAGTGAAAAGTGGGCTTCATCCCGTCCACATGATGTTCAGCAACCATTGTGGGTCATGTTCCATTTGTGCCAGCGCCCATGTAGAAAATTTTTTTCTTTTATCTGTATCTGCCGGTAACAACTGGTGACGTGCCTGTATTTTTGTGCGGATACAGATTTAAGATTCGTGCAGAATGCGATATGATGATTCGGAATCCTGTTATTCTCCTAGCTTCACAAGCACTGCTACTCCCGTTGATGTCTCGGTCTGGTGTCGTGAGGGCTGCTTAAACTTACAACCTCGACTTATCACTCAGTCTTCAGTGAAAGTTTCCAACAAAAACATCTTGACTGCACGTGCAAAGTGGGGCCGGGCACCATCCTGCATGAAGGTGATGACAGGTAATGCATGTCTTTCCTGGCACATGGTCACTCAAAGGCGTAACATACGGTTTTGCAGTGACTGTACAGGTTTTCCAGCTGGGTACAGGACATCACCATTAAAAAGAAAGGGCCCATAATGAAAGATGTGGTGAAACCACACCAACCAGTCACATGAGGAGAATGCAGTGGCTTAGTGAGGTAGTCACGAGGGTTTGACGTCGCCCAAATATAACTGTTTTGCATATTGACATCACCATGCAGTGAAAAGTTGGCTTCATCCGTCCACATGATGTTTCGCAACCATTGTGGGTCACGTTCCATTTGTGCCAGTGCCCATGTAGCAAATTTTTGTCTTTCATCTGTATCTGCCGGTAATAACTGAAGTGCCACAGGCACTTCAGTTATTACCGGCAGATATTTTGTATGGATACGGATTCAAGATTCCGTGCAGAATACATCGAGTCGACGATTCTGGAATCCCTGTTATTCTCCCAGCTTCACGAGCACTGCTACTCCCCGTTGATGTCTTGGCTCCCAATTCTTCCATGACACTTTGTACAACATGGATGCGGTCCACGCTCAAGGATGGTCTGCCACTTTGTGGATGATCCTTCAAACTCCCCATTTCCTCAAAACGTCGTACTAAATTCAGTATCCCATTCAATGAAATAGGGCTTTTTTGCGCCTTCAGTCTGTTCTCCGTGCGAAACTTTCGCAATGCAATAGTTGTGGATTCACCATTCTTGTAGAAAAGTTTAACCACCAATTCTCGATCTGGTAATGATACCATGCTGTCAGCATCGAATGACAAATCCATTTCCAGCCAGGTGTTTTATTGCTAGCCTGATTTGCATAAAACGTCTCAGTATGACGTGTGAGCGCCCTCTTTCAGTTACTTTTAGAATCATTTTTTTTATACATGGAAAAAAATCCAATGTCCCTCTGATCATATTTGCACAAACCGAAATTTTTTCCGAGCATTACTTCTTTTATTATGAATTTTTGAAGTTTGCAAGAATTTATGACATACCCTGTACATATAAAAAAAGCACTTGATAGTAATACACAACATATTACTTTGACATGCATTTAAGTTCAAAGTATGCTAACTTTTCATTTATTATATCCATGGCCCTACGATCTTGTAGTGGTAACATGTTTACTTAGCATGTTGTTAACTCTGGTTCGTCTCCTAATAGTGCCAGAGTAGAGCATATACTAACACTGCTCACTGTAGTCTGGGAAAGCTAGTTGCCTAGGCCTGAAGAGATTGAATTTTTCAAAAAAGCTATAGATCTCAGTGCAGCATGACCTCTGCTGTCATTACATTGTGAAACAAACAAGCAGTCCATTGTAATGTTCGAAGTGTATATACTGTTTTGTAAAAAAAAAAAAAAAACACCACCATGAAGAAATTATCTGTTTTTATTGAAATTAAATATGCATCCAGCACATACACAGGTAAGGAAATGATAAAAAATTCAAGGCCGTAGGACCCATCAATGGCTAGGAATTGCACATTGAATGTTCAAATCAATAGTTGGTGAAACCTCCATAGCGGTGATGAGTGCTTCTATACGTCCAGCTAAGGAGTGATAAAGGTTCCTAATGTCATCCTGCGACATATTCTTCCGGGCAGTCCTTACTTGTTGCACCAGCTCTGCGACATTTTGCGGTGCCCAAATCCAGCAGCCTACCATGTCCCATACATGTTCGATTGGCGAAAGGTCTGGTGACGTATCTTGCCAAGGAAGAGTATCAACAGCACGAGGCAGCTCAGAGATATGCGAGCCGTATGGAGTCTGGCATTATCTTGTTGAAAAATGGCCCCAGGCTGTTGTGTCATGAAGGCTGATGCAAACTGCTGCAGGATATCATCAGCATATTGTTGAGCTGTTAAAGTTGTACACAATATGACTAGGGGCGTCCTGCTGTCGTATGAGATAGCACCTTACACCATCACACTAGGGGTAATGGCTATGTGCCTCTGTAAAACAAAGGGTGGTTGGGACCGCTGGCCCTGTCACCTCCATCAAGGATCCAATGGTCATCTGCTCCATGACTGAAGCGGTATTCATCTCTGAACACTATGCGATGCTAATCTGCTGGCAGCCATGATGATCAGCTACGACACCACTCCAGACGACTCTATCAATGGTGTGGGGTTAAAGGCAGACGTCTTAAAAGCCGCTGTGAGCATAACCCCAGCCAAACATCGTGAGATGGTGGGAAATAGTATGGGTAGTGTGGAAGAGACTGTAGCGTGTTGTATGGTGGACAATGATGCCATTGGGTCAGCTTGGCCTGTTGCACAACCAATCGGTCTTACCTCGCATTCGTCCACCTTGGCGTTTCCAAAGCCTTCATTCTGCCAATGAATTCTTTACAGCAACCATTGCTGCCAACACCCTTGCACAGCAGTGTCCGTACGGTGCAGGTGGCGGCATATTGCTCAGTAGGACTAGCCAGCTTCAAGCATCCCGACTATGCGACCACGTTCGAAGTCATCCAATTGGCTATAAGGTCTTTGACAACGTCGTAATGGCATTACTGATTGCATCTTCAAGGAACTGCAACGCCGACAACGAGAAAAAATAAACCGTCTGCAAATTTTACCTCTTTTATACGATGATAGTTGCGCAGTAGAAATGCGCGCTATGATCGAAGTTAACACTCATTGGCTTTGAAAATTTAATCATTTGCATACTTGGTTTAAAGGAATTTGCATGCGAAATTTTGAGATGATCGGATAATTTTTTAGGGATGCTTTGTTTTTTTTTTGAAAAAGATTGTGTGTGTGTATACACACACTACTAAAGTAAAAAATAAATTAAACTTTGTTTGCCACTACATTGTGTTGACAATGACTATCCTTTAGCTGTGTAGAAGGATTAGCTGATGTGCTGTGTCTAATATAACAGACAATACAGCTATCGAGGTTAAGATGTTCTGTTGTATTTTCAAAAATACTAGTTAAGCTATCTGTCAGTGGTAAGATGCTACTTTAAGAGCAGCAAAGGAACATCAAGTTTTGTGTTAAACATAGTAAGACATTTATTTACCAAACGGTTAAAAAGGAAGCAGTGTCATGGACCCAAGTTTATCAGTTGCACAATTGATTGATGAGGAAACATTATCTTGTTTCCATAGAATATAATCCATATTAGCAAGAAATGATTGTCAGAGCTGTTGAAGAGATGAGATGAGACTGCAGATAATAGGTCAGTGACGTAGCAAACATGTTAGAAATCTCTCATGGTTCTGTAGTATTTTCTGTAATGATTTAAAGATGGAACATGTGTGCAAGTACATTGTTTTGAGGGTATTAACCCATAATCAATGGGAAGAACAAGCACCAATTAGTAAATAACTGATTTGACACAGTGGACGAAGATCCAAATCGTTTGAGCAGGATGATTACGGATGATGAGACATGGTATTTTCTCTATGCCCCTGGTCCAAATAGCAGTCACCAGCATAGAAATCACCCATCTCCATGAAAAAAAAAAAAAGATTTCATACAGACAGGTCAAAGGGAAACAAACACAGCGCACAACATATCTGTCCTTTCTCAGCCTTCATATTTTCTAGATCTTATTCCAAGTGATTGCTACTTGTTTTTGAAGGTCAGAAATGTGCTGAAAGAGTGCAATTTCAGCCAAGGAGATAAAGATATATGTGATGCATGCTTTGAAGAAGGTAGCCAAAAATAGCTTGCAGGATGGTTTTGAAAAGTGATATGGGTGCTGACAGAAATGTCTCTGCCCAAGGTGTTTATTTTGAAAATTATGCATAAAAGGTTGCATTTTCTCTAATAAAAGTTTCTACGAAAGTGTTTATTTTTTACTCTAGTGGTGTACTGGGTGATTATAATTAAAGTTATTCTATTCAGAGCTCTCTGTAGCTTCAACTAATAAGCAAAATGACAGCACACTTTATACATATGCTATTCAAAGAAATAGAAGAAGAATCGTGTAAAAAAAAAAAAAGCTCCAAAATAGGTGGAAATATGATGCTGCATGACACAGTCAATATCAAGAAAAAATAATTAAGAAAAACTTAAAACTTTTCTCTATTTAAAAATAGAAACAAACTTAAACTGCCACACTGTCCTTAGCCCTTGTTTATTCTATCACTTAATATTTCGTTTTTGATCTCTCCTGGTTATTCCAAGCACAAACCTCTATTCTCCTTTGATTTACTTGCAATTTCTATATTGTTATTTTTGTTAGATTGCATGTCACTGATCCATAAAAGAGAATTGGTAATGTACACTAGTTACAGACCTTCCTTTTTAGATACAAGACAATTTCCCATTCAGGATAAAACTGTTTCTTCTAAATGTACCCCAGTTAAGTTTAATATGCCGATGGAGTTTCTTCCTAGTGTTGCCTTCTATTGATACCAGTTGGGCAAGGTAAATACATAAATCAGCTATTTCTAGTTCCATGTCATCAACCTGTATGTTTTCTCTCTCCGTAAAATTATTAAATATGATTTTAGTGTTTTCTAGGTTCATGTTAAGTCCGACTTTTCTACTTCTGGGGTGAGGGAGGGTCTTAATGATAGCGCAATGATAATGTTTTCACGTAGCTTGCCATTAATCCATTTTTGTCTCCCGATGGTGAAAACAAAAAGTGCCTGTTGTAGTCTGAGGGTTGGTTGGTTCCCTAACCCTTTCCAGGTTTGGACACCTCAGTGGAAGATATAGACCCACTGCCCTATAGTAGCATAGTAGTAGTGCATTCATCTATCATATTATGCTATTAACCTGAGTTTGACTCCCAGTGGTATTGTGGAGCAGATGCTGTTTTCTTGCATACCATTGTTTGAGGTTTGATTTCTTGGAAAACTAGTTCCCAGTACTGCATGACCTTTACTGTCATTGCATCCTATAAAAACACTTTACCTCTAGTTGTGAATTGGACAATTTCTTGAAATTCTAGAGTAAAATGCAAAGAATATTCCCTTATTTGTCTTTACTATTTTGTTGTTCCAGTTCATTTGCTGAAAGATCATTTTCAAAGCTGAGGTTAAAAGTTTTGAAGTTGTGACCCTTCCCCACTCATTTACCAATTTTGATTTTGTTGGTATCCTTATGGAACCAAAATTTGGTGCTTGCATTTTTATACACATGATTAACCCATATCAATGTACATATTCTTGATTTCAAAGTTTATTGATTTTAAAGATGTGTGTGCACATTCACTAATGTTTGAATAAAGTCGAAAACCATCTCGTAGTAAGAAAATCTACATGCAATGTAAGTTCATATTCATTCGTTCTTACAATTAGTTTTCTTAATACTTAAATATAGTTCACTGTACGGCCCTCACTGCAAAATCTTACTTACTCTTTTATTTGAGTTGTATGTAATTGTTTTTGCCGGTGATGTGTTAGCATTCTTTTGAAGATCTTATAGCTGGAAATAAGCTAATGAGTTGGTCATTTTTTTAGGTCCCCTTTTCACTTCTTTATGTAATAGAATTACTCTGACGTTGTTTCATTGATTTGGTATGTTAATGCTATTAAAGCATTTGGTAAAGGTTTTTGCAAGCATCCCTTTTATATCTTATCCAGCCACATTCATAATTATATAATAGAATATATATTTGTTTTATCGTTCTAGTCTATCTAAGCACTAAGCTGCTGAATACAGCCATATATATTGCTTTCTTGTTATGTTGTAAGAATAGACTCAGATTCAAGAAAGAGTGTAGTGTGTGGAGACATTATTTTTGGATGCGTCACGAAGTATCAAAATTCGATTCCCTTAATTTATCCCTACATAATGTGATCTTTTTAATGAGAGTTCTGATAAACATAAAGTATATGTAGCTTTACTTCATGGCTTAGCAGTCAAAGCATTGAGACAGAAATCCTCAAGATTACTACTTTGAATTTATGGTCAATTTCACTTCTTTTTAGGCACTTATAATTAAAAAATAATAAAATTCTTGTTTGAGTCCATATTGTGACGTCATAAATTGAATTGATTTACTGTGAAAAAAAATAGATAACGAAGAAGCTCATGGTTAGAAGTTTGATAACTTATATTTTGACAAGTCTGTCATATCCAATTTCCCAAGAAACTCAGGCAACTGAATTCATAATAAGTAGTTCTTGATATACCATGTTATGCAGTGTAATTTTATGTTAAATATGTATATAAAGAAACTCACATATACATTGAAAATCTTATCAAATTTCTTTCTTCTGTTGTAAATGATGTAGACACATTTTAACTGAGCTGTTTATTTATAAAACAGCTTCTAATTTTATAATAATCCTGTGTAATTGTACTAGTTATATATGATTTTTAAGTTGGTAAATATATGTGTAGTATTTCATAATATGCATAACTAATATTTGATATTGTATATTAAGTAACCAAAAAAATTCTCTTTTTTGTATAAAAATAAAAAACTATAGAATTATTTCAAAAATGAGTCTGTTCATCAAAGAATAGGCACCATCACATTTAACAACTTTTTTTCCCGAAGAGGTACAAGCTCATTTATACCATTTCTATGAAATGTCTTGTTTTGAGAATCAAAAAACCTAGTCACTTTTGATTTTATCTCTACTTCATTTCTAAGCTATCCCTTTTTCATGTGGTTGTCCAGAGCAAGAAAAAGAGGATAATCACTTGAGGAAATATTATGGGTATGAGGCAGTAGTTCTTATTCTAAAGCACTAATCAGTGTGTGGATACCTTTTTGCTGCATGTAATTCGACATTGTCCTGTAAGAATCTATTTTCTCTGTTCACTAGTCCTGGCTGGCTGTGAATCAATGCATCCTGCACATGTTTAAGTTAGTGTAAACCTTTGCCGTAATAGTTTATCTTTTCTAGAAAAAAATTGTGATGCACAATACTGGCCTAAGTCCACTATGCACAAAGCATTAGTGTCTTTGGATGGATTGAAGCCTTTGCATAATGGGGAATTGGATCTTCCAGTGATAACTGAATCTATGTCCACTTGTTGCTGGACTACTAGATCCACTTTTTGGCAGATCATTATAAATAGTAACGTTCAAATGTTTGTCATTAATGGCAGGTCATTTAGACATGGTGCATTTTCCTGTAATTCTTTACCAAAAAGAAATTTTTTATACGACCTTTGTATGGTACAATTTGTTATGGCATTACTTCCCAATGCAATCAGTATTTCATAACATGCCTGTGCAGCTTTTGTGCAGAGTTTAAATTTATAAAGCAAACACAATAGAATGATGTTAGGTTTAACATACATTCTGAGTGTATTGCAACTTACCGAAAGTCAGAGCAAACATAGTGAAACTTTACAATGCACATAAAAACACAAACTGTACATATTCATTGGTGATAAAAACAGCTGCTGTCTGAAAAGTGACAGAACTTTTTTGGTTAGCTGATGATTTATATATAATTTAATATTTGTACTCATATGGGTTTACCGGAGCATAAAAATTGTTTGTTCTTTTATCTATTGTAATGCAGTCTAAAAAAATAACCTTTCAACATTGGCGTTGTGAGCAGGTATAAAAAAAATCGGGCTAATTGTAAAAATTCAGGTGAGCAAACATTATTGGTGGTGTTGAAGAAATCTACCTACTTCTGATTGACACTAGTGCCAGGTCCATGCACAGGATTTCAAATATTACGAGAGGGTGTTTTTGATGAAAGGGGGAGCTTTAACCCCTGAAACCTCCATCCTTGTGCACAGCCTCGGATAATGCTGCAAAACTAAGAATCATCAGCTAGATTTTATATGTAATTTTGCCTGTTTGCAAATTCATCGAAGTGTTCAAACATCATTTATTTTTACACTTAATCTTTATTATTTCAAAATCTTTTCTAGTTTTGACCAATCTGAAACAGAGGGAAAATCCACCCATTCAAATATGCCTAATAATGACAACAAATAATATAGTGGATGATATTCAAATATACCTGATAGAAGTTAAATCTATTTCATCAGATCATAAATTCATGTCAGTGGTCATCAAATGCTTAAATAATAAGTCATGAATTGAGATCTTTAAAAATCATTGCTGACTCATCGATACAAAATTAATATATATATATATATATTAATTTTTTCTTTAAAAATATGGACATTTTTAGAGTTCTTACAGATCACAAGGCAATTTTTGTTAATATGGACATGTCATGCTAAATACATCTGCTAACCCTAAACTCATATCCACTTTTTACTAATAGGCAAGTATTTATGGTAGTGTAATTTATTAATTTTTGTGACACTTCTTTTTTATAACTATTAGAATTGCTGTCGAAATTGGAGTTTATTGGCTGTATTGAAATAAAGTAGCAATGTATAACTCTTGTGTGGTGCCACTATCCTCTCTCAGTTGCTGTCTTCCAGGCTGAAATTTCCTTTGTTCTGAAGTTTTGAAACTGAAATTTTAGGTTTCTCAATCATGCCAGGGGAAAAAGTTCGTCTAACTGCCAGAGACTTCTAGATATTTTTTCCACTCAGCATAGAGCTCTGCTATCACTTGCAACTGGTGCTTGATTACTGCTTAGAGGCAAAACATCTAATTGTAGAATCTACACTTTGTCTTACTTGGGTACTTTTTATACGAATCTCTAAAATCATTGATATATATATATATATATAACAGTTTTTCAATTCTAAGGAATTCCCTTCTGATTAACATGTTCAATAACTGATTATCTTATTCTGTGATGAACTTATAAAAAATCTGTTATAAATAATTTTAATTCATAAAAATGCAATGAATATTACTTAAAATTTAAATTGCATTTCGCGATATGGTAGTTTATGGAATATTTAATTGAATTTAACGTTATGTATATTGCCTAATGTTGAAATGAGATTCTGTCTGTTTCATAAAAATGTAAGTTATTTATTAGTGGTTATGCGTAAAGAGGTATGCAGTTGTTACATAGGATTTTAATTGTCTATTTATATTTATTGGACTGGAATGGAAAGGAGAAAGTGAAAATATTTGTTAAACTATATAATGAAACTTTTGGGGAAACCATATAGTAGTAAAATATATGTTAATGTTATAGAGCAAATTTCTTTACAAAGAGCAATACTGTCTTAAATATTGGTATTACATTCTAGTAATTAAGAATCAACACAGTGTTTTTATGTTGATACTTTCATCACATGTTTCCTAGTATGTGTGCAGTTTTTATTGTTGTGGGGAAAAAAATAATGACAGTGTGTTAAAATGATCAGCATATGGAACAGACATTACGCTTTCACACTGGAAAAGCGTTGTTAGTTTTACTGGAGGAGTTTCTCTAATTCTTTATACCATTGTGATACTTTTAGTCAATGCTACAAGCCATGTTGTAGCAATTTAAAAGCACATAATTTAACTATAAATATGTGATCACACAAACATCATTCATTATTAATACTGATAAATTAGTCATAATGTTAATGCTAGCATTTGTATTGAATATATATTTAAAAAAAAAACTTATTTAGTACTTCCGTTTCACAAAAATGTTTTAAAATGCTCATTTTTCATTAATGTTACTGTGTATGGTCATTATTAAACAGTTGTCAGGGCTGTTGTGAACCTTAAAACTTTAGGTTTAATTTTAATGTCATTACTTTTGCATGATTTATTTATTTTACCATTCTATATTTTTAACTTGGATTTGTGAAGAAGAAAAGTGAAAGATTTCACTCAATTTTTGTGATTATTTTCCGAAAACATCTCATAGATACTTTTTATTTATTTAAATGCTTATGAAAATGTGTAAATATTTACAGCTGAATTTGTATCCATGTTCCATGCGCTATTTAGTGAATACATTGACTTAAATAAATGAAATACAATTTCACACTATGTTAAGATTAACGTTTTAATGCGAACGTTTTTGTTGATGCAACTTACCTTTTGCAATCATAATTATAATTCAGGGATTTTTATTTACATATATTAGTACTATGTCGAAAATATGTCATAAGCTGGAAGCTACAATTATACTTGCATTCAGTTGTTTTTGAACTACACAATGTACTTTAAGAATTCCTTCAAAATATATTATTTGCATTTTGCTTTGCAATTTTAGAATTCTTTATTGATAGTAGTACAAATATTGTTTTCTTCTTATACTAATATAATGATTTAGGATATATTTACAAGCAAATTTTTTTCATTAGCTAGTTTCAAAAATGTTTAAATGCATGAGTAACCGTAATTAAAATTTTTAGTGTATGAGTATTAATTAAAGAGAATCTCTTGAGCTTGTTGGTGCAAAGAATATATCTCAAGTCAATTGGTGTTTATTCTATTTATGCTTTGTGATGTATTTTCATGAATTGTAGTGTACATGTGCAATTGATTTCTGTTTACTAGTAGTGAATGCTATCTCTAAAAACATACTAAACACACTAATAAGCTCTAGTTGCAACTGTGACAGTATATATTAGCATTTTTAAACATGGAAAAACATTGTAAAATGTATGGCCAAGTGTTATTTAAATTTTTGATAGTTGTCTTTTTCGAATTTGACATTTAATAATTTTCTATTGTGCGTTATTTAATCTGTATTTTGTGCTACTTGCTGTCAGATAATATAGTTATAATTGCACATGTTTTCTTATGCTTGTTTTTGTTTGATTTTTTTTTTTTTTTCTATGATCAATTTTTCCTCATAACATAAGTTTGCAATATTTTATTTTTCATTATACTGTGTGTTTAATCTCTGTATTTTTGTGTATTGGTGCCAAATAATTTATTTTAGACTGATTTATATTTTGTGATAATTCTTATGCCATATATTTTTCATCTTGTCTCTTATTACTAGTCATGTGATGCAAAATATACCAATGACAAAAATTTTGAAACCAAAGATTTTGAAAGCACTATTAAGTAGTTTCCAAAAATAAATTAGCGGCTTTAAATAGGCACAACAGTTTCCATGAATGTTCTTTTTAATATATGGTAATGTGTATATCAACATTTGTACAGTTTATTGTGAAGCAGTTGTATAATGTGAGTGAAGAACCACAGTTACTCGTTATTAGAGTGCCATAAAATGCATTTGTATCTGCTTGTTGCCTTTAGCATGTTGATGGTTACAAATGCTTAATATAGTTTAAATGTACTAGAAAGATTTCAAATTTATTGAAACGTCATGAAACAAAGATGAATATGATGTTGCTATTTAATGTTTCTAACTGTATGATAGATATGACTTTTCACTATAAGTGGATTTGAGTTCTCCCAAAATTTGTGTATTTACATTAACTATTATGTATTTTACTATATGTACAATGCAGTAAAGGTGAGAGAGACCTCTGTAGATAGCTTTTTCAAAAATGAATGATGTCATTTTGTTAATAGTGTTTTTAAGCGATAGTGTTGTTAAAATTCTCATGTGATCTCATTCAATTTATCTTGTTTTGAAAGTTCTTGAAACAGTTTAACAGAATTTATATTTGGAAATGTTTGAAAATACCATAAAGTGAAACAAAATGTAAGTTTGCAGTATGAACTTATATTTATATCATTAATAAGTCACACTTTCTTTTATATTAGAATTTTTAAGTTCATCATGCTTTACATTTTATACAACATATACTAAATCAAACAACAATATCAATCAACGTTTATTGGCGTAGTGATACCAACGCCGATGGTATGGCGTGATTAGATGGTGAAACGTTCGAAAGAAAATAAATATTTCTGCCTTCGGTGGGACCTGAACCCATGACCTTTCACCATCTTTCTTTCGAACCTTTCACCATCTCTCCACGTCATAACGTCCGTACTGGTATCACTACGCCAATAAACGTTGATTGATATTGTTGTTTGATTTAATCTGCGTAGTGTTCGATTTATATAAAATATATACTAACTTCACTATATATTTAGCATAGCTTATAAGGAATTTTAAATTTATAAAGTATGTGTAAAAGTCTGAATTTTGCTGTCAAGGAAAAGGTAATAATTAAAAATATACTTATTTATTCTGCATATGATGCCATAGATATAACATATTTCTGTTATTCTATCATGTAGAAAATTAAGATTTGAATCTCTCAGGTAACAAGCTTTTT
Organism: Dysdera silvatica; assembly: GCA_006491805.2. Classification (NCBI taxonomy): domain Eukaryota; kingdom Metazoa; phylum Arthropoda; class Arachnida; order Araneae; family Dysderidae; genus Dysdera; species Dysdera silvatica. The sequence continues at coordinate 51,258,494 of QLNU02015360.1, forward strand.
TTTTTAATATCAATCCATATTCTAGAGTTCAATTTTGTATGCAACGCATGTTCATATCCCTCGGTAAACTGTAAGTGCTGGTGCAGCATAATCTTAGCTGTCCTTGCTTCCTAAATGCAAACACAAAAAATATGTATATGTAATTTACATCAGAAATCGACTCTCATCATGTATTAACTAGTCACAGGCTAAAAGTTTCCAGTATCCTACATTTTATAATTTGCATGAAAGAATATTGATATTGATTATATGCCAAATGGTGTTGATGTAATTTATAAGAAAGTTGAATTATAAAAATTATATCATTGAAAACAAGTTAACCCCATTTCACATATTACATTAAAATATAAATATAGTGGTTTTATTTTTCTTTTAAAATTATTTGTTATGTAGTTTTACTGTGTCTTATAGTTTAATATATTATCAAGCATTGAATTACAAATTTGCAAGATTATACGGAAAGCTTGTCTGTTTGCATTTGCTAAAAAAATGTTAATTTTAATTTTTATAGTGCTATGTTAATATCATCTGTCTTTCCTTATGCTATACACTAGCATAAGGTCAAGCTTTACATTCAAATTGACATAGCAAAAGTATCAGCAAATAAAAAAAAATAAAAAATTCATTATATGCATAGGCATTTTAATTTTAAAATGAAAATTAAACGTTAACTGATAATATATATATATACTTGACTCCACTCCATTTGGTCATAGATTTAATTAAATACCTTGCTTATAAAAATAAAATCCATTAAAACCAAGATTTTTCCATAATATCAATGTTAAATTTCCCTGTTTTAATGAAAAATCCTTGTGGGCCGACCTTAGATAATCGAGTAAAGATGATTAGTGCTTAAACAAGGAGGAAAGTGCCCCCCAATTAAAAGATTTTCAAGATCTTCCTGTTGTGTTGACTTTCTGTCATAGTTGAATACAAAAACTGGACGTTATGTTTGTATACTCTGCTCCTTTTTTTTTTAATTGGAGGTGAGGATTTTTCACTTCTAAGTAATGAAACCATTCATTGGTCTCCGGCCATCATATTGTCATGTTGTGGAAAGGTTTTTAAGATAAACATTAGGTTTATGGGATAAGCAAAAATTTTAGAGGCAATAAAAAATTATGTGCAGGTCAAATTGCAAGTGTTCCAAAGTTCTACACCAGTAAAGCCACAAGTATGCACTGTATACAAATTTGTTTTTCATTAGAAAATATGTGGGTATGGATAACATTTTGTTTTGTACATAATATAATTCTTTCAATACTACTTTATGTTTATTATGTATGTGCCAGTTAGTGTACTGTGATATGTAAGTACATATTTGTAGCTGTGTTTTTCCCCCAGATAATCAAATAACCCGCTTAATCGAATAACATTTTCTGGAACTGTATTTAAGTGAAAACATAAAATATTATACAGTTATTCTATACAGATATTCTGACAATATTTATTTTGGAAGTTATTCTGAACAATATTTAAGTGGGAATTTTGGAAATGACGTTCTCAAGAATCACGTGAATTATATAGTATATCGGCTAACAGGGAAATGTTGAATTAATACTGAAATTTAGAAATTTAAATAATATATAGGTGAGAAACGTGGAAAAGAATATATATGAGGGCGAATCAGAAAGTCTTTGCTCCTATTTTTTATTAGCCAAAATAAGGTACATACAGGTAATTACAAATATACGTACTATTCTACGTACCTTACACTATTTTTCCACATAGTCCCCACACCGATTCAAACATTTGTCCCATTGCAGCACTAAATTTGAGATGCCTGTGTGGTAGAATTTGTCCGGCTGATTGTGAAACCACTGTCCTGCCAGGAACTTCTTCAGCGGACTGAAAACGTGGAAATCATTAGGGGCAAGGTCCGGACTGTATGGTGGGTGATCCAGACTCTCCCAGTGAAATGACCGGAGCTTATGTACCTTATTTTGACTAATAAAAAATAGAGGCAAAGACTTTCTGATTTACCCTCGTACCTTTCCCCATATGTATACCTAATTCATATTAGTAGCTAAGTATATTATGGAAAATAATTATTAAATGAATAGCAAAGGAAATTTCTTATTTTATGTTACCAGTAAGTCTAATTATTTGTAATAAACTGCACATCGTTGGAAACTATCTAAATTCAAATTTTCACTATCTGAAATAGAGATATTTAACAATTCATATCTATCTTTCAAACTTTTACTTCCCATTAGTAAATATTATATCTTAATATATATAGAAATCAGATTTAGGTAAATAAAATCTACTGTTGCATATTCCATTAACTTCTGCAATAAAATCATGGCATTCTTTAACTAGAGAAATTTAGGTTTGAATGTCAATAAGCCTGATTATTCATAAATGAGTTATAGTTTAGAGGTTATTTCATGGTCTATTATTTGTTCACTTTCACCCGTGTGGCAGTGACCTGTTGAGCAATTTTAGAATGCAAAATTCAAGTAAGAATTCCCACCCTCTATCTGTTGATGCAATTTTAAACCCATCACACTAATAATAATGTCATAATATACAACTTCTGCATGAGAAGGATAATTGTTACTTCATTTTGAAAAATATCCAAGTTCTCTAATGCAATATTGTTTCTTAAACTTGCAAATTATGAACAAATACTAAATTGTGACTTATTTACCACCAGATATATTTATAACTTCAAATGCATAACTAAGGGACTGAAACATTCCGCTTATGGGAATGTCTTTTTTTTTTCCATGAATCACTGTATATTGTAATTCTTAATTTTTAATTGATTGATGATTGCTAAATTTGCGGACCAGTTAATTGACGAAAGTATGTGTACTTTGAAAGCTGATGTATCGATTAGTCTTATTTTTTGTTTAGATTTCAGACCTATGTTTACCTACAAATGGAGATTTTTTTTAAATTTTTGAAGCACATCATAATTTTTTGTATTGTTCTTAATGTCAATATATTTTCACTCTTAAAATCTATCCCATAGGTAAATTGCAAATAAAAAAAATCAAATATTGTAAATATTATAGTAAAGTTACACATATCAGTTAAGTGAGAATGTCATAGTGTTGATCAAAATATTTTTAGTTCTATTTTTCTTACCTTGAGGTAATGTAAATGCACACAATAAAATAATTAAATGCATTTACTATTTTTTGTTCTAATGTTAATAGGTTTAGAAAGTGTGAATATTTTTAATTGTCACTTTTGACGCCTTATTGTGAATTTCAAATTGTATTAAAATCAAAGTGATAAGTTACAGTTTAGCAAGAGGTCTAACTAACTATGGGACATATCATCAGTAGATAGTTACTTTAAACTACTGTTAACCACGTTAAAAAATGTGTTCAATCTCAAACATGAAGTATTACCTTCCTTACATTTCACTTCTACATGAGAAATTTTCATATTGTAATATCTTCTTCCAACACCTTATTACTATATCAACAAATCCTACGATGTTTAGTATGGAATAGCTAAAAAGTGTCGGTTTTCTTGAATCAGCATGATTTGCCATCATATTGTTTTATACGGTATTTTCTCACATATTGTGTGCAATCATTTTGTAATTTATTTGTCTAAAATTACTTATTACTTCCATTCTACAAAATGAAAAATGTAAATATTATCAAATTCGTTTAGTATGTTTATAGATATATTTTATTTGCTCATGAACTTTTTGTCAAAGTTCTTTTTTTAATAAATGTATGCATTTTTCCTCATTATTTCTTTCCTTTTAAAGCTAAAGGTCAGGTGTTTATTTGGCTTTATTTTATGTTAAATGATGAATGTTTCATCTTGCAATAATATTTATTGTAATAAAAACTTTTTCTTTACTGAATTTGTGCTTATTGCATCTTTTTTGTAGTATGATTTTGCCTTTTAAAAAAAAATTGTAGTGTTATCTACATCAGCGGTTCTTTAACTTTCCTTTCAGAGATCACTTGCTCTCGCGGACCCCCAAGAATTAACTCAAAGTTTAACGCCCCAAATTTGCATCACACATATTTATTTCTAGTGTTTCATCACTGATTTTCACTATTTAAGGAAGGAATTTTCCCTTCCCTCATAATTTATTCTTAGCATTAAAGAGTAAATGCTCGTGTCTTAGTACTTTTCCGAACTTTTGTGGGGCACTGGGAGGATCTCGCGGACCCCCGATACAGTCACGCGGACCACAGTTGAAGAACCGTTGATCTACATTAATGAACTTCAAAATATATTTATATATATATTACTTCCTTTGTTATCATCTGTAATAAGACCAGTTACAATAAGTCTCACTTATATTCCTTCTCTATTAATAGGCTACCCTGTAGTGGCATAGTGTGAATATACTTGGCCACCATGTAATAATTGGCGTTTAAATCCAACAGGTACCAGTACTTGCTGGTTTTTTTGGGGGATTTGCAATTTAGGAGTTGTTTCCTTAGGTGAAAAAAATTTAAATGCCTTGGAAAAACGTTGCTCTTAGTGCAGTATGAGCATAGCTGTCCTTGTACTATAAAATACAAGAAAATGATCGATGTATTATTTTCATTTTGAAAGATTTTTCCATTTCATATGTAATTAAATTACGTGTTACTCATTTTATAATATATGTATGAAAACAAACTTTTTTGCAGTGACAATATAATTTTTTCAAATACTCAGCATTTTGGTTTTCTAACCAATCGATGTCTAATATCTAACAGTTTTTTAAACTATCAGATACAGGCAAATAATTCTCAGTCATTTTGATATAAAGGCACCATGATAAGCAACTCCCACTACTCTGAAATATTTTTACAACTAAGTCAGATTGCTTTATAGTCAAATCCAAACCCAGCACATCCAAAAACGGTTTGAACTACTTGACCACTTTTAGCAACAATATGTGAACTGATACTTGTGATTATTCTTATAAAATGTGATTCTGAACATAATATATACAGGGTCAACCAAAAGTCTGTTTAAACTTTAAAATTTAAAAAAATTTAAAAAAAAAAAAGTCATTGCAGTGCAGTTTGTTGCATTAGTGATGCGCAAATGCGAGATGTTTTAGTCGATTGTCTCGATTATTTGAACTCGATGCGTCACCTCACCGTGCGTGATGGAACCAGTTCTCAATTCGTTGGTTTGTTATGGGAAGCTCAGAATTTTTTTTCCCAAACTATGGACTTTTTAAATAATGATCGTAGCGTTTTAATGAAAGTACATAACTAATTATGCAATGTTTCTTATGTAAATGCACAGATTCGAATCGATTTGCTGTCGCCAATGGCGGATATAGAAATCTTTCCATTTGTGGGGGGCGGGGGGTCCGATTTGTCTCCAATTCCTGTTTTTAACTGAGTGTCCTGTACTTTTCATTTTATTTTCCCATAATATAATCCCGGCTCAAGTGGGAGCTATCACCCCCCCCCCCCCCCTGGATCCGCCAGTGCACTTTTTAAAAGTAAGTTTAAAAAAACCTTTCACATGTGCATGGTGAACATAGTTTAAATATTGGTCCATAGATGGCGCCACACAAAGTACTTTTTTTTTATCCGATTTTCTAAAATAATAATTCTACCTCAATTTGTATTATAACTTTGCCTTTTTTGTGACAGAAATAAATTATATAGCTCATGTTCTTTTTATTCTTTCAAGTACACAACTGAAAACTTAATTTTAAAAACTTTGGTAAATCTTAAAATTGGATATAGACGAAGAAATGACAAACGTTATGCACAGATAGTAAAAGGTTTATTTAGCAACGTTTTTGAGCACAATATAACTTAAAAATTAAAAAATCGACGATCGTTTCGAGCGATCAATGGTCGTCCTTCTTCTTGGATTGTAAAATGTCGAATATCACCTAGTGGATGTTGCCGATTTCCGGCTATCGTTTCTTTTTTGTTATTTTTGTAGCAGCAACCTGAAATCAACGTGGCACTAGGTGTTATGTGACATTTACAATGAGATCGTCTGAAACAGTGTCGATTTTTATTTTTGGGCCCTGTTATACTAAAATATAAATAAACAAATTAGATATTATAGTACGTGCGGCTAGATATCATTGCCAGCAATCATTTGATTAGTGTTTTGCCCACAACCAACTAGATTACTAATGGACAAAATAATTGTCCGTAAAAAAGTCCAGAATTTTCCGTGAAACTGCGCTCTTTTATTTCCTGCAAAAAGATTTTTTATGAATAAAGCACCTGCATTGTTACAGAGCAATTTATGTACCTCCCCCCACCCCCACCTTGAAACAGCATGCAAGTATTCAGGGATCACACGCCTGCGCCAAATCGCAAATGCTACTACAAACTGCTACAAAAACATGAATTTGTACGTTTTTGCACCAAAACGAAAATGTTACTACAAACTGATAACAAAAGTGCAAATTTTTCCATTTTTGCGCCAAAATCACTTATTTATTTCACAAAGTGGGCCATTTTTCTAGCTTACATCATTATTGGTTATACTGTGTTGTATTTTTTCTCTTCTCCAAGTCGTTGGCGCTAAATCTCGCCAATAGCACCCACGTCACACGACGGTTGATGAACTGGTTATTTGATACTAACGTCTAGAGACCGGAACAGTTCAGTCTTCTGCGTATGTGCATGGGTTTTGCGAAAAATTCCTACCAGTGTTTCTATTCCATAATATTTATTTGACTAGAAAACACTAGCCTCAGGCGACGGGAGAAAATAGCTTTTCCTGTCGCATTTCTGGGTTTCCTCGTCCAGAGTTGCCAA
>QLNU02015360.1:51265315-51275854 GCA_006491805.2 Dysdera silvatica
AAAGAACTTGATGTGCATGAAGTTCTACTTTTTCAATGAAATATTTTACTTTTCATTTTTATCATGCACATTCATTTGATTGAAGTATTTTTTGCTTGCTACGAAACTGATGTCCGAACTTTTTTTGTACAAAACAATAAAGTTGTGGTGTTTACCTGCTACAAAATTGATGTAAAAGCTTTTTTTTTTTTTGCTATGGAATAGATACCGAATGCCATTTTTCCTTCTACAAAGGACAATTTTTCCTGCTACGAAGCTGATACGAATGGCATTGGTGCGAGTGTGGTCCCTGAAGTATTTCCAATAATGTAACTCAACCCTGTATGTTTATATACTTATACAGTGATCACACTCTCACCAATACTATTTGTTAAAGGAGAAATGTCCTTTCGTATCAGTTTTGTAGAAGCAAAAAAGCTTTTGCACCAGCTTTGTAGAAAATAAACACCACAATTTTATATTTTGTACAGGAAAATTGGTTTTTACATGAGTTTTGTAGTAGGTAAAAAATAGTTTAATCAAATGAATGAGCACAATAAAAATGAAAAGTCACATGCTTCATTGAAAAAGTAAAATTTCGTAAATATCAAGTTCTTTGTTTCGTTTTTTATAATTTTGAAACCTCTTCCAGATTCTTGAGAATCTAAAATTGTTGAAATACGCAAATTAGCTTTGGTCAACGAAATTTGCCCACTTTCGACTACAGATATATTATTTGTTTGTTTGTTTGGCTTTTTTATGGCGCAAGAGCATCTGGGCTATACTGCGCCAAACATGGTAAAATCAAAGACTACTGTAAAAGCCAGTTCTCTGTAAAAATTTAAAAATGTGTGTATGGTCAGGATTATTTCTTTGCATGAAAATTTATGGGTGCAAAATGTGACTAATGACCGCAAAGTTCGTACCCTGCCTGTAGGTGGTGTATCGAAATTCCTCTATTTTGATGGAAAAATACTAAAAAATGACCAACAGTCATTAATTACAGAATATTTAAAAAATTCACAATTTTGTCGGTAAGAGGCGCATTGAAAAAAATTACCGCTCGTTAATTAACATTAAAATCGTTCTTTAAGTCAAATTATTTTTTATAAGTTCTACAAACAAGCACCAGGTAGCGGTTTTTTTTGGTTTTTTTTACGGAATAGAATTATAAATTACGTAAATTAAGTATATCGAAGAGGTAAAGTTACTGTTGAATTATTAATCTGCAAGCCTCCACGCTTGTAGATACGAAAGCAGAAGGGGGCAAATATTCCGAAATATATGTCACAAAATTTTGGCGCAAATCGCGCGCTATTTTCTAATGCATTGTGAGGAAATTTTTCGAAAATTTTAATCAAATGCTGCGAGAAAAAGTTACTCAAAACGTGATAAAACTGCGGGTCCGCGTAAAAATTAAAAACTTTTGATGTTGGATAAAACGGCCATTCCTTACTACAAATATCGCGATACACTTGCAGGTAAATTGTCTGCCCCCTTTTTTTCCCCCAGCTGTTTCACAATCACGGCTGCGTTTCATTTCGTCTACATTCAAAGCAATTTTCACGCACAAAGAATAACAATTCGCATGCTTGTTCGTCGTTTTACGGCTCAAAGACTACAATGGTCATGCTGCGCCGGGACCTACTGTTTTCCGAGGAATCCGAACCTACAATTTTCCCGAGGAATCCGAACCTCCCAAGGCTTAGGGAGCCAAACCCACGACTACAGTGAGGTTTTTATGAGATCTCTGAGTAAGCGTTTTTTGCACTGCTGGGAGTCGAACCCGGATTAGCGGCGCACTAGGAGAACGCGTTACCACACTGCGCCACCGCAGGGCAGTTCGGATGCAAACACATACACAAAAGGCACAAAATGTTTTTATTCTCCCTCTAGGCTGATCCACAAGGCTCGACGGGGAATCCCGATGTGTTTGGTTCCTTGTGATATATGCTGGATAGACAGCAGTGAAGGAGGGTGAACTAGTCGGAAGAGTTGCATCCAAACAAGGAAGACGCGGGCCATCTGCAAAGGAGTGATGCATGCCTGGAATAACTGGAAAGGGTCGGAAACGAAATACTTGTGTCAAACAGCGCACAAGAGTAGAGGACATCATTGTTAAAGTAAAAATAAATAAAAACGAAATGGCAATGCTCTAGGCATATTGCAAGAAGAACTGATCAACGATGGTCGACCAAATTTCCCAACTGGATTCTAAAAGTCCTAAGAAATGTACTCAGACTATATGGGGGAATGGGATAAGAAAACAGGTGGAGTAATGTGGAAACGAATTGCTCAAAATATATAGACAGGTGTACATGTCACATAGAGACCTTCATCCAGCAGTGGATAGATAATGGTTGAATATGATGATGATGATATATATATAGAGAGAGAAGGGGAGGAGGTCGATATTATTCTTCCTAACTGTTTGCGAATCCATGTTATATGCGGATTTTAATATATTTTGTTGTTTATTAATCGCAAATGCACATGTACAATAATGTATAGGGGTTTTATCTTTCGTGATTAGTTAAGGCCGCATTATTTATTTATTTTCCTCTCTTTTTCAACTCAATCAGAGGACAAAATTAAAAAAAAAGAAACGTTTTGCTCATCCACACTTGCAAGCCTTTGTCAAAGTTCCCCTCAGTAACCCGTGAAACTAATTTATACATCCGTGAAGGAAAAAACGAAACCATTAAAACAATGTCACTAACGTGCGCTTCGGAAATTGTACAGAGAGAACTTATCTTTATAAGATAATCCTTTATCTACCTACTCCCATGTATTACGTATATATCTAATACGTAGGCGTATATTGATAAAAATGAGACTTTGGACATTTTTAGTGCAATAGTTTGCATGAAAAGATTAGAACAATGGGAAATATGCGAGAACACACGAAACAGGTGATATAGCCTCGACGGGCCGTAATTCGTGATCTAGCTAAAAACGTTCACCTGTCCTTATTTCATTTTAAAATAGCATCCAATATCCGTGGGATTTAGGTCGGGAATGAGAGTGAAATCTACAAACTAAATTGTATTTACGTATTGGTATAGTCTACTAGTGACAATAATTTCTGCTTCAAAAAGTTTAAAGTGAATTTATTTAACGCATCTTGCATCCTGGTGGAAATACAGGTGAGTTGTGATATATATTTTTGGGGCAAGTGAAAATGGTAGCTTTTCAATGATTCGTAAATAGTGAATATCCGCAAAACTTTATATTTAAAAATATCGTGGGTAAATGTTACTGGATGAGCAATGTCATTTCACTCCTTTATATAACTAATTGCTTTGAATTAATTTTAATAAAAAGTAAACATTTTTGGAATTTCGTAGTGGTTTTTTATATTTCCCTCAGGTAAGAGAGTGTAAAGAAAGACTTTTTATAATAAATTATCTCTTCATTTATTATAAAATGTAGTGTAGATAATCGTTCCCAGTAGCGGACATAGCGGGGTCTGCCATTTGCCATGGTCTTGGAATAACACCCTTCATTTATCATGAAAGTTGGAATTTTTTACAGTGAAAAAATATATTTGGGGGTCATGACCCCTGTGACCCCCCTGCGTCCGCCCTTGATCGTTCCAAGCACCTGAGTTGTTCAGAGTTTGTCCACCGTCTACGAGCCCAGTGAACCGAGTTCAACTTCCATTAAGCCGTTGATTCTGTCCCAAATTATCTATATAATGCAGTCTTGGGACATAAACTACACGCAAACAATAATCGTTCTGAGAGTTAAGCTAGGTTTACATTCAGCCATTGCCATGCATGTTCCTCGCGCTACTGCATTTATTCCCCAGAATACTTCTGTGGCAGCATCATAGGCAGTGAGTGTTTACATTGCCGCTTCATACTTACTTTACATTCGACCTCCGACAATGGAAAACGCTGCCGGTCCTTTGACTTCCGCACAAAAACCGCCAATAAAGGAAGCGGCAATGGCAGGAGCATGGTCAACGCGGGTGACGAGTTTATATACTCTCGCTGCCCACTCCCTTGCTCATTGCCATGGAAGTGGGCTGAATGCATCAACGTAGAGTTTTCAAAATTATTAGGAGGGCCCAAGCACATATTATGAGCATTTATACATTACAGTATATGTAAAATTGCAATTTATTTCAAATTATTGGGAGGGCTCAGGCCCCACGGGCCCATATAACTCTACGCCTATGGTTGAATGTAAATACTCCTGGTAGGGATACTATTGTATTGCGTGTTTAAATCATATTGACTTAAAAATGTACTTTTTCTAGGAGGACTTGCCACAAAACAATGGCGAGCCATGACTATATTTAAGTGAAGTTACGTGAAGCCATTTCACCAAAACCCAAAATTACATAAATATTTTCCTTATTTACTGAATAAGGCAAAATTTCTTTCTTATTTACTGAATGATGTAAAAAATTTCTTTCTTATTTACTGAATGAGGTAAAAATTTTTCTTATTTACTGAATGAGGTAAAATTTCTTTCTTATTTACTGAATGAGGTAAAAACCAGTTTCTTGGCGAGTATAGGCCATAAATTAATGCGTTTTGGTGAATTAACTTCCTTTGCAGCTTCACTTAAATCTTGCCACGGGCCGCCACTGCCACAAAGATAGTTTTTGCTTAGTAAATTTTAAGTTAGTTGTCCTCTACATGAATACTACACACATTAGCGTAACTGGCTCCAAATTCTAAGGCCCTCAGCATAATGCCCGACGCCAAGGGCGGACACAGAGGGGGATCACAGGGGTCATGACCTTCCACCCCCAAATATATTTTTTCACTGTAAAAAATTCCAACTTCCATTCTAAATGAGGGTGTTATTCCAAGACAATGAAAAAATTCTGTCCTTGACCCTCCACAAAATGTAAGTCTGTGTCCCCGCTTGATACGTAGCATTCAATTGTAATTTTCGATTTTCTAAGGAAGGCTGCACTTTTTCTGAGGGAGGCTATAAGTACATCTAATCCCATCCTAGTTACGCCAATGCCCGTACAAGATACTTTTTCCCTTTGTAGGGCAGGGAAATAAATGAGAATTTCAATGATTGGATCAAAGTATCTCACCCTATTAGAATATTTGATGTAAGAAATTTTGAATTTGCGCAATATACATTGCTTGTATTTATCATGATAGGCCTTTGATGTATTGATTGACATTTTTGTAAGTTTTACGGCGCAAGGACAGCAAGTGTCATGCTGTGAAGAGACCTACAGTTTTCCGAGGAATCCGAACCTCTTAAGGCCTAGGGAACCAAACCCCGGACTACAGTGAGCAATTATTCGGGTGTATTGATTAAATTTTTTAAAAATGATTATAACAAAAAAATACAAGGACTCATCTTACCATAACTAATAAAATTTTGTCCTTAGTACAAAGTATAAGAAAAGATTTCGCAACGTTTCGAGAACTACTGTTCCCTTCATCAAGCGAAGTATCGAGAATGTAAAAATGTCCTGTAGTTATTCCCGCAGTTCCGGGTTTTTCCCAGAGTAGTCACTAGGGTTTCCTCAGAGAAATCCAGTACCTAGGCTTTCCCTGAGCTCTTATCCGGGATAAGAGTTCGGGAAAAGCCTGTGTGCAGGACTTTCATGAAGAAACTCGAGTGCGGGACTGCTTTGGGAAACCCTCAAAACTGGGAGTAAAACTACAGGACATTCTTACTTTTTCGATATTTCGTTTGATAAAGGGCAGAATAGTTCTCGAAACGTTACGGAATCTTTTCTTATACTTTGTACCAATGACAAAATTTTACTAGTTATAAAAATAACTCACTTATGTTTGCTATTTCCACACACAAATATGATGCATACGGTCCTGAATTGCAGCAATAAAGTGTATAGTCCACTTCTTACAAGCATGATTAAATTTTCTTGCATCAATTACACACACACGCACGCACACGCACACACACAAAAAAAAAATGATGGGTTTTAGCATTTGCACGACTCAGATTAAAACTGTCCCTGGTATTAGAAACACAAAAGGATTTCAATTTAACGCAAAGACAGCGAAGTGGGAGATTTTTGAAAAAATTCTGTATGAAGAATTATCTGAAATGTTTTCCATGGACGTTACGGCTTATTATCCTTCTAACATACAAAAATTAGATACAAATCTTAGTAACTTAATTAAGGAGATTATAGACATTGATCCGTTTTTGATGTTATGTAATCGAAGTTTGAAAAAGGCATGCAAGAAATCTATGAACATGATTAAAAACAACCATATCTATGCATCTGAAAACCATAAAACGGTTGGTTGGTGGAACACTAAATTAATCGAGTTACGGAAAATAGTTAACACTAAACGTAGAAAATTTCAACTGACATACAATAACACTAACCTTCGTGAAATTAGGAAAAAAGATTACTTTGATTGGAAAAAAAATTATGTCGAAGAAATTAAAATTTCGAAAATTCAGTCTTTCAAAGAATTTTGTTCTGCTGAATGTGCATAGCCGTGGAACGCGTTATACAGAACTGCTTCTGACAAAATGAAATTTTCTTCCATATTTTTTTGAATATTATTAATTGCTCTTAATAGGATTTCTTCAGTTCATTTTTTTTGGAAACCGTTTTTTTATGGATAGTTTATATTTATTAAAAAAATCTATTAGTCTATTATATATTACCTTTTCAGTTAATTTAGAAAATACTGACATGATTGCTATTGGTCTGTAGTTTTCTTTTAAGTAGTTATTACCCTTTTTAAAAATTGGTCTAATTACTGCTGTTTTCAATTCATCAGGAAAGATTCTCGTGTTAAATATATCATTTATTGTTATCGATAATGTTTTTTTTAATTCGTTTTTACACAGTTTAATTATTTTGGAAGATAAATCGCCAAATCCTGGTCCTTTTTTTTATATTCATTTTATTTAGTTCTTTCTCTATATAGTGTTTAGTTGTGTTTTCTAAATAAAAGGTTTCTAAAATATTTGTGCTTAAATACTTTTTATAGTTATCAGTTACTGATTGACTTATATTTAATTCCTTATCAATGGTTGTGCAATAATTGTTAAATTCATCTGCTATTAAGTTCGTATTATCTGTTTTGGTATTGTGTATTATTAGTTTTATCTTATTTTCATTTTTGTTATTTGTTTTACCCAATAATTTGTGAATTATTCTCCATTTTTGCGTGGTATTTTTTGTTGATAATTGTTCAAGATAGTAGTTATTTTTTATATTTTATTTCCTTGTTTAGTTTGTTTCTGTGTTTAGTTCCATTTTTTTGTTCTTTCATTCATAAATTTTTTGTATGAATTTTTTTTCGTTATTATTTTTTTCTTTAAAATTGAATTAAACCATTCAGGATTATTTTTATTATTTAGTACTTTAGTTTTTTTAGGAAAGCTTTTGTTATATAATTCCTTTATTCTTAATGCAAATTTTTCATAAATAGATGTTCGAGAATTAATAGACGGTACATCAAAAGTTTGCTAGTCTATTTATAATAATGCCCCTTGAAATTTTTTAATATTTTTTGATTAAAATTTCTAATCTTTTTTAATTTTTTTGTATGTTGAATTATAATTTTTATGTTTATTAAAATCGTTCTATGGTCACTTATTATTTCATCTAAAATTGATGTAGAACAGTTATTTGTGTTAGTAAAAACTAGGTCTATTGTACTTGAGCTTGTTAGTGATATTCTAGTAGGTTCGCTTATTTTATTTGAGTCCGTGTGATTCCATTAAGTTTAGTAATTTTGATGAATCGTTATTTTTGTAATGTCCACGTTGAAATCTCTAATTATAAAAATTTGTTTTCCTTGAGTATTATTCTCTAGTAGCTTTTCCAGTTTTTCGGAAAAAAAAAATTTTATTTGAATTTGGTGGCCTATATAATGTTAGGATTTTTAGTCCATTTATGATAATTGTCAGTATTTCAACGTCTTCGGTTAGTTCTGTTTCATTACTTATCATATCTACATCTAATTCATCTTTCACATAGACCGATATACCACCTTCTTTTTAATAAAATCTCAGTAAATAATTATTAAAATTTATTACTATTTCATTTGTTTTTCAAGTTTCGACTATACAGATTATTTCTGGAGTATTGCAATGTTGTATTATTTCTTCAACCTGTTTAATTTTGTTGTTCAGACTATTTGCGTCACATGTATTTTACTGAGATAGGATTTGTTTTATTATCATTAGATGGTAGTTTATGTTTTTCGTGAATTAGTTTTTTTTCTAATTATATTTCTTTTTCCCTTTTTATTTTTCTTATGGATTAAATTGTTAATGAGTTTCTCATTATTGTGTATTTCCTTTTTGTCATTTGTGTTATTAACGCGAGTTCCTTCAGATCGTTGGGTTCATCAATATTTTTTATTTCATAAATTTCCGAATTTTCATTTTTTTTCTCATTTTTAACAATTTTTTGATATTCGTGCGAATTTCCAGTTATTTTTTTGAAATAATCTTACCTCTCTAAAGATTTTTGCATTTTTTTCAGTTAAATGTTCATTTATATGTATATTTTCATTAAGTTGCATTGAACACATGCCTGTTTTGAATTTGATATTTTTTCTTTGATTCCAGAATTCGTCTCTTTTTTCTATTTTTATAAACCAAATTAGTAATATACTTTTTCGTTGTTTATTGACCTGTAATCTATGTGATGTATCTATCTTTTTCTGATAAATCTATGTTTAGTTCTTTGCTAATCTTTAAGGTTTCATCAATGTGATTTCGTTTTGCTTTGATGGTAGTCCGTCAATTATTAGGTCCCTTCTCATTCCATATATTTCTGATTTATCAATTCTTTTTCCGATGTTGTGTTGGATTTCATAAAGTTATTGTATTTCCTTATCAATGTTGTTGTTATCATTGTTACTATTGTTTATATGATCGCTAACTTCTGTTGATATTTCCAATATTTTTGTTTCTAATTGATTATTTGTTAGAATGACATTTTCGTTTATTAATTTACGTTTCTCTTGCTCTTCTTTAATTTGATTTAGGGCTATATTTGATTGTTCAATTTTTGATAGTAGTAAATCTATTTTATTATCTGTGTCTTTTTTGTTACTTTCGATTTGCGATTTAATTTCTCTAATTTCCTTATAGTTTTGGAGCATCAAGTTGTTGTCTGTTTGACTAGAATTCATCCTTCCAGATAGAATATTTTTTCCGATTGACTAAGTCAAAATTTATACTTCTAAAGATAATTGAATTTTCTTCTTTTCAAGTTGATTATTTGTTAAATTGATTATTCGTTGGGCCCAAGCCCCCCAATAATTTAAAGTAAATTGTAATTTTACATATAAAAGTACTGTAAAAATGTGCATAACATGTGCTTCAGCCCCCACCCCCCCCAAAAAAAGTGAGAACTCTGCGTTGATGATTGTGGCTACAATTTTTACCTCAGCTGCGTGAGAAAAATCTAACACGCTATTTATTTTTCTTAAATTTCACAAGACTTCTTCCAGATTTCCCACCATCTGCGTATTTTCGAATTTGTACCACACCTCTGCACCCGCCGCAATTAGGCATCCTCATTTGCTATCCCCTTTTTTCTAGTCAAAAAAACATTTCTTTGTGAGTGAGAAGTTCAGAATATACAAAAGCAACAAACACTCCCATATGGTGCTTTTTCGGTTAAATGGTCAAAGTTTGTCTCCTTTGTCAGCGACTCCCTTGGGCGTGTATTGGGAGGGAAGAGTGGCACAAACATTCACTTAAACCCGTAAAAGATCTAATAGCTTCCCCAGCTGTTGGTCAATAAGGAAGGGTCGTAAAGTTTGGAGGAAAAACCGGATAGATGTTCAAGTAACAAGAACATAAAAATTTCTAAAATAATTCTTGAATGAAAATACACCAAAACAGTTCTCGCAAACTAAAATTCATTTTTTTTTTTTTTAATATTGTTAAATTATTGGGGGGCTCAAACTCTTATCCAAACATGTTAGGAGGGCTCAGGCCCATACAACTCTACGCCTATGCCTATGACCGAAATAAAAAAAACTGTCGAAGATACAATACTTTAGAAATGGGAGGAACTATAGAAACATTCAAGGAACGGCAGCGTAACAAAGAAATTTTTCCCAACCATCAAAGATCGGCTGAATGCAAACTATAACTATAAATTAACCCAGTTGCTAACTGAGAGAGAGAGATTGATTGGTTGAGATTGATTGATTGAGATTGATTGATTGAGGTTGATTGATCGATTGATTTAAGATATTATTACTCTTCATTTATAATAACACAATTGCCAAATAATGTTTAACACACATTTTTCGTGGGGGGATTTATGTTGACCATTATTTGGCAATTGTGTTATCCCTGCGGAGGGTAATAATACCTTAACACCTTTACATACGGAGAAAGAGAGCGTTGTTACCTGTCCTCATTCGTCTAGCGGTCCAAGACACTCCGGGCTAAACGGAGGGACCCTGGTTCGACTCTAGGGCAGGGAGGGCGTCTCTTTCTTTCTTTCTTTCTTTCTTTCTTTCTTTCTTTCTTTCTTTCCTGTAACTAAAAAAGCTCTAGCTTGAGCTTCTACGTGGGTGGCAAAAATTATAGTATAATAAATTCCCCCACGAAGAA
>QLNU02015360.1:51275954-51323501 GCA_006491805.2 Dysdera silvatica
CAATTGTGTTATCCCTGAAAAAAGTAATAATATCGTAGATCCTTATATATCAATATATTTTTATTTTACATGAACATATATACAATAAGAAAATATTTATAGTTTCCCACTCTTTTGATTTTAGTCCCCATATTTTAGCTGCATCTGTTGCCGCAAACGGCAATTTGCATGACATTCTAATACCTGCACGCGGAGTTACTTTTCCGCTATCTCTTATAGCGCCTTAACGATTACAACATATAGTCGAAACTAAAATATGAATTTTTTTCACTTTCGTGCCTTTAAAATTCAACCTTTACTGCCTTTGCTTTAACTGTCTTAGCAATCAATTGTACCGTACTGTCTATATACGTGTGAGACACCTAGCTTTCATAATTTTATTTTATTTTTGTTAATTTTTGTATCAAAACCAATTTAAAGATTACTTACGTTTGGGGGTCTTAAAAAAAATGCTTCATGAAAATTTTCTTGCTGCAGTCAGCCTCACTTCATCAGGTCATGGATGATCGAATACTCCGCTTATAAGAATAAAACCTAATAGAACCAAAAAATTTCCACAGGACGAATGTTAATTTTCCCCGCTTTAACGAATAATATTTGCGGCTGTCCACGGATAATCAAAAAAGACCGCAATCTTAGCATGGAAACCAGTGCTGAAACAAGGGAAAAGGTGTGCTGAGGAAAATTTGTTGTTGCAAACACCTCCCCTATCACCAGTTGCGTGAAGGCTTTTCAAAATTTTCCTATTCTGACTTAAGGACTACGTTCGTACAATTCCCTTTTGTTTCTTTGCAATGGGGGTGAAGATCTATTCACCCTTGACCAATCATTCAGACACTGATCATTGGTCGCCGGTTATCGCACTATCGTCTTGTTTAACAGTGCGTAGTTGCGAGCTGTTTTAGTTAGTTGATTGTCTTGATTATTTGAATACTTCGAAACCTCTCGATGGTTTTCAATCAGACCCGATGCATCGCGCCACCGTGCGTGGTGAAACCGGTTCTCGATTCGTTGGTTTATTATTGTAAACAAAATAAGAAAAAGATTCCAAACTATGTACTTCTTAAATGCGGATCTCAGCGTTTTAATGGAAAAAGTAACAAATAACAAAATAACATAGTAACAAATAATTATGCAAACAATGTTTCTTAAGCAAACGTAAATGCACAGATTCTCATCAACAATAATATCGATTCTCGGTCGCCTCAGCAACCAAGTCACGCATGTTTGTTTGAAGTCGGCATTTCTTCCGTAACTAATTACTGTCTCACTCATTTCTCTATGATTCCCTCGTTCGTTATCAATGACTTGCGTTTGAGGTCCTCGTTCCTTCCAGTAGGAATCATCGACTCATGTTGGCTGATTCGCTTCGATTATCTCGCATGTTACCAATGATTCGATACTTTTTATCATGTTTTTATCGCAAAAACATTTCGCAGTGGCATATCACTTGTCCCGACACAACCGTTTAGCGAGCAGTCGCCGTCCTTTCCGGTGCAAACCATTGGCTGCTGGCTAAGTCGCAATTCGATTATTCCGCTTGTCAACAATGGCTCTATACTACGTCTTTACATCGTAAAAATATTTCGTAATTTTACTTTCATTCGATATACTACTTGGTATCGAATGAAAGTATCGATACTGAAAGTACTCAGTATCGATTCTTAACCTGTATATACTTGTATTGAATCATCCCTAGCTGTACGTTCTAAAACTTACAAAGAAATGATGAAAATAAAGTAGCGCCAAAAGAATATTGTGAACACATTATGAAAAGGTGAAGGATGGGGAATAAAAAAAAAACCGCTAATTTTATCACTGCACTGAAAGAAAAAATAACGATTGTTTTAGAAAAAAAGAATGTGTGATACAATACGTGGATGTGTGTAAAGACTTGGATGGATTAAATAATCCATGAGCCCAGGAATAAGAAACTGCGGATTGTCCATGATAGCCACCAACTCCAATCCGAAGATGATACTTGAAAAAGAATTTAAATGTCTTTTAATTTAATCATAAAGGTCGATGTCTGATGATATTCACAATCTCAAAATTGGAAGACCGTTCCTGACTTAAATCTAGTTCGAGGAGAAGATTACAGTGCGTCTAGAAATCAATTTATATAATTTTTTTCTTGTTTATGTAAAATCAATTTGCTTTATTTTTCGTTCCATAATCTGTAAATATGTTTTTTGTACAGCTATATATAAAGCTCCAAATATATATAAAAGCATAAAAATATATTTACAGTCTATAGAACGAAAAATAGTGCAAACTTTTCTTTACATGAAATAAAAAATATGTATAAGTTGATTTCAAGACGTACTTTTTTTTTCTATTTACATTGGTTTCAGTCAGGAACAGTTTTCCGAACAAGAAGTCTGCTACAACCCCCAACACTCCCAAATTTCTTGACACACATCCCTAAACTCAAAGTTTACATACCCGCCAAATATTCACAGAAGAAAGAAAGAAAAATATTTGCGCAAACTATTTTTCTGTATATTTTCTGCATATGTAAATTGTAATAATCTTTTATATGTAACAATTTTTCAAAGAAAAATACGGATAGGGATATAAGGAGGGAGAAGGTATCATATAAAGTAAAATCCTGCCACCTCAAAAATTATCAACTGTCTGTGAACGTACTAAATGTCCAAGAAGGGATAGTTAAATTTTGTTTTCTTTCGAATGAAAAGAAATTTTTGTGCAAATATGGACGAATTATTTCATTGCTACTGAATATTTTATTTCGTTTCTTTTCTGGTAAGTACATTTATAACGAAAATTAAAATTTTGAAGGTAAATTTTACAAGCCCCAAACGAAATTTAACACCCCTCGAGAAAATATATTCTGGCAGACACCCTGCTTCCGAATGGGAGATTGTGAATATTTTGAAATATGTAGCTGGGCCAAAGGGCGTATTAAATATACTCCTTTGTCTGAACTATCTGGATATTTGCATTAAAAAGCCCTATTACCACAGGCGTAGAGTTATATGGGCCCTTGGGGCCCAAGCCGCCCAATAATTTGAAATAAATTGCAATTTTACACATATTGTAATGTATAAGCGATCATAATATGTACTTGGGCCCTCCCAATAACTTTCAAAACTCTACAGTGATGCCTGTCACCCATAGGTATTGTAAGAGATCTTTTCTTTTACTATATCTATATTATTACCCTATTCACCTCGCGAGTTGCCCGAGTGTACAGCGCATCCGCGTGGAAAAGAAATGCTCAGCGGACCATTTCCGTTAATCCGGATTTCGATTAAACGAAGTTCGGCTAAGTGGTTCTATCATCAACGTAGAGTTCTCAAAATTATTTGGGGCTCAAGCACATTTCATGTACAGTACATTTACAGTACATATAAAATCGCAATTTATTTCAGGGGTGCCTCGGGCCCCATGGGCCCATATAACTCTACGCCTATGGGTTCTATTGTACTAACATTTAATATTTAATAGCTTAGATGTCTCATATTTTAGAACTAGCTGATTTTACCTGTTTGTAGTTCTTCCTTTTCGCAAATGTATACTTCACAAAACCCGTGTGATTAAATATTTAGTGGTCTCGTATCGGACTCTGCATATTTATGTTGTCTATCAATACATAAAAGGATTAAAGGCCACGGGACTTTTGAGTGTATTTGGACAACACGAAATTGCACTATTTTTAAGAATTTATAACATTAGAGATATCCAATAGAAATCACCAAACCTGGTTGGAAATTTTAACCACATATTAAATGTAATTTTGTCTTTATGTGCAGGTTTTGATAAATATATGAATTGAGATTTTCCATTTTAGAAATTTAATTACGTAAGTCAAGGTTTAAACATGAGAGATTACAACATGTATACAGTGTGCATAAGATTTAAGATCAATGAAGTCACATAAATAAAATGTCTTAGAATGATGAACTTAAAAAGCATTTAACATTAAAAATTATTACTAAAATTTTTATTTTTGAATTATTGATTTTAAGAAAATATTAGTCATCAAAAATGAATTTTAAAAAAAGATGCACAATATATTTTCGAAAGTTTAGGTTTGCGTCATGCATAATGCAAAGTTTAATATGCATGCAAATTTTCTTACTTAGATAATAAGTGGTTCTCCAGAAATGGTGCGCAAAAGCTGCAAAATTTTCATTTTGAGAAAATTGACGTTGAAAATATATATTGACGCTAAAATACAGGGTGTATACAAAATGGCAGAAAAAGTTCACTACACGTTTCCTTGTGAAAAAAGGAATAAAAAATGTCCAGTACAATTTTTGCTTAAAATCATAGTTAAACCAATAACAAGGCAAAGCCAGCCCATTTAACATCGCTTTAATACAACGACACATGCGTTTGCGCATGTACGGCCCTTCTACGAAGAAAGATGAGAAGCTAAGATTTCACTGGTTTTTAAAAACTTGCTTAGGTCACGTGTTACTTGAAATTCAAGTGGTTGAAACCCCACCCAAAAGTTAGCTTGTTCACCTCACAGTCAACAGCATACACCAGATTTGGTGATTTATCGTACCAAATCACTCATACCAGGGATGGGATGTATACGGATCGGAATGGGCTGTTTGCCACTAGATTCAACCACTTTTCTTCTTTGTTGTGGGAAAAATATTATAATTAATAGTAACTTTTTCTTATTTTGTAAGTAGCCGCGTCCCAGCGACATTTCTTCGCGTGCCAGTCTGACAGGCTTGCGATGTATTTGCTATCAACAGTATAGTAAAGTGAACTCCAGACCCGCGCCTCTGCCCTTGAAATACATAATCCGCCATTGCCAGCAACGAGTACATATTCCAATATTTTAAACAGAGCTAAAATTGAAAGTCATTTGGTTTACCAAATTCATTGGCGGTGCTTGAGCAGTTAATGACTCATTGAGTAGGGTCTATGTACATCCTGAGTTTGTCGTAGGCTTATTTCCCTCTATTTGAAACTGGATTTTATTTAATTTTTGCAAAAAGAAAATTCATTAATTTTTGCTTTATTAATTTAAAATGATGTACTTTTTTTCCCTCAAAGTGCTTTCTTACTAAAGTTTTAGAAAAAGGAACAATGACGAACTGGGACCTTCTCCCTCCTCGGCCTTCCTATTTCCGTACTTCCTCTGTTCACTCTTCATAAAGAAATTACCCCCTGATAGCGGCTATGCGTCTTCGGGGCGTTCAAGTATTTTTGTATAATATTAAGCAATATTTTGGCCATTTTCAACACCACCCCCATTGGTAAGCAAAAATTAACATTGGCTAACATAGGAAAATAAGCACAAAAGCCACCCACTCCCGCAGAGGTGCTTACGTAATACTTGAACTCTGCCTATGCCAAAGGATACATTTTTTATAAAGTTACCAGATTCAGAAAAAGATTGGTATTCAATTGGCTTTCTTTGGTGATGAAAAAACTTTCACTAAGTTGCCATACTTCGGAATTCCAATGACGTATTTGGACACTCAACTAAATTTTCAGGTTTGAACTTAACGAATAAGAAAGCTTGTGCTTAGCCGTGCCTCTCCAAGAATTTCTTTGGTTTGCTTTTCTAATGATGGGCGTGTCTGGAGCGTGATTCGTTCATCTTTGGCCTTAATTATCTCATTAAATATTGATTTTAAGCAAAAATTGTACTGGACATTTTTTATTCCTTTTTTCACAAGGAATCGCATAGTGGACTATTCCCCGCCGTTTTGCATACACCCTGTATATATTTAAATGGCTACGTTTCGTGTAATTTCTCGCGAAATAATAGACGGATTTAAATGCGGTGGTCTTAAAACGTTCATAAGAATCTGGCGTGATTTTTAAAAAGTGCTTAAACACATGGATTTTTTGAAATTTCAATGGTCCTGTAACCCTTTAAGAAATAATTCTTAACAACACTTTTTAGGTATAGTAATAGTAACGCCAATGTTATGGCATGGTTAGATGGTGAAACGTTCGTAAAGAAAAGAAATGTTTTTTGCGTCTGGTGGGGCACGATTCTACGATCTTCTGCTATCCAGGCAGGTGCTCTTCCCAACTGAGCTACAGCCACAAACACTCAATCCCTGTCCGAATAACCCAGAAGGTCGTGGGATCATCTTGCCACCAAACGAAAAATGAGCATTCACGCCATCTATTCATGCCATAACATCGGCGTTAATATTACTACGCCTAAAACACGTTGATAAAAATTGTTTCTTAATTTAATCTGCGTAGTATTCGACTTGTACAAACACAAAAGGACATTAATAATTAATTAATATCCTTTTACGCCATACATAAAAGGACATTAATATTCTTTCATTACGTGGCCATGTGGGTGGGTCCATTCTACCAATTACAAACCGAAACTTGAATGGACTAACCTGCTTGTTGTACTTACTATTGAATAAACTGGTTTTCTTAGAATGAATAAACAGTCTTCCCGGGAATGAAAAAAATCATGTAAATTAAGTTTTATTTAATTTTCTACCCTACATTGAATCCAATTCCAATACTTACGTTCCTTTAGAAACCGCGGTTTTAGTACTTGGTTTTTAGCGCCTAGTTATTTGTAATGTTGTAGAATTGATTGTTTGCAGTTGATGTTTATTAGTTTAATGGGCTTTAAAATTTGTCATAAATTTAATATGGTTATAAAATAGGAAAGGAAGAAAAACTAAACAAGCTTTAAAATACTTCTTGAAGCGTAACGCAAGAAAGGCGAATTGTTGATATGGATTCAAAAAGAAGTTACACAGACATTTGTAAGTTGAAATTTAACAAAACCTTGTGGGCGTGTTTGTATTACAAATTTATGTTGTTGCTCTACCTGTTTTGCATTACGTAATGTTGGCTCTTGTCAGTTGCTCTGTCCATATCCCACCCGCGTAGTATACGTTGAGTCGCATCGTGTTCAGTTGTGAGATGTTTCACACCATGCCAGGTCCTAAAGTAACTCACGGTATGGTATTACGGCGATATTGCCATGAATATCAGAAGTCGAGGAATTTGTTTCATCAGAAGGGGTATGTAAATTAAACTGTTGAACACTAAAGGTTTCATTTTTGAGCACCGTAACTAATCCTGCCCACTGGCATAGCCTATTGCGATGAAATCATTATTAAAAATTAAATTATCAAAAATTAATTATGGAAATATACTTTGACTGCTCATTATGATATTTGTATTTTCAAATTTTTGGATTTATAAATCCGGTGTTAGTACAGAAAGTATCCCGCAGTGCTTTTTAGTGGGAAGTGTTTTCAACACTCATGACAACAATGTACCCACTTGCCCCCATGTTTACATCATGCTACAAGGCTCCGCCTCCTTCCCTCCTTTTCCCCCCCCTCTTCCACTTCCCGTTCCTCTCTCCTGCTCCTCTTCTCCCTTTTCTTGATCAAACTTACAAAAATGCAGGTACTAACCTTTATTCCTTTGCCGGGAATATTATTTTTATGGCACTTGAAATGACGGAAATAATTTTCTCTTTCATCACATTGTCATCCACGTTAGAGCCTAGCACACAATCTCATTTTCACCTTGTAAACTGGCCATGCTATTAAGCTTTCATCCAAAACCCACTCCATCACGCTAGTGTTCCTTTCCAATCACACTTTCACAAAAAAAAAAATCGAACGTTCACACATAATTCTAATCACTACAACCAAAAATTACAGCCCAAAACAAGGATGAAGATTTGTATGACATTAGTTTGGACATCCC
The DNA here is from genome assembly GCA_006491805.2 of Dysdera silvatica. Lineage (NCBI taxonomy): Eukaryota > Metazoa > Arthropoda > Arachnida > Araneae > Dysderidae > Dysdera > Dysdera silvatica. The sequence goes on from QLNU02015360.1 coordinate 51,283,656, forward strand.
AGTGTGTGACGTCACAAGCTCCCCTACAGCGACTTGTTCAACTTTTTTCTAGAGGAAAAAAGCCCTGCGGGACATGTTCTGTACTTCCACCATAAATCCTTGCAACTATGTATCTGACGGGGTTATTTTATCAGCCTAGTCTTATTGACTAGGTCATTCTCAGTTTTTTCTAATAATGGCGGAAAAATTTGAAGATGTTTATTTTCATAGCAAATTAGGCTGGAACAATTTTGCTTCCTTTTCGGGAAATGAACATGTGCAATTTGATTTTTGGCCGTGTGTTATTTTATTGACATAACTGAAAAGGACAGGGGTGTGAGAGAGATTTTGGCACTAGTACAAAACACGTCACAGCCCTGCTTTTTAGTGGGAAGTGTTTCCAACATACATAACAGTGTGCTGATTTGCCACCATGTTGATGTCATCACGGATTGACGTTTTTCAAGTTGCAAATTTTTTTTAAATGTTTTGCAAAAACTCCTAAAATTTTATGCTCTGGACATTTGCCTACACAAATCCTGGCTTCTCCTCCCCCTAAAAAAACGAAAAATGTAGGGGAGGGGTGCTTATTAGGAATTTTCTGATCGAAGAAATAAGAATTTCGTTGAGCTTTAAATGCGACTGCGGCAGAAAATCGTGGAATACCGGGAGTTGAAATTACATTATGTGCATTATTATAAAAAACGATATTTTTATTAATAAATTTATTTTATATTACAAGAAAAATATTTCCTGATTATTTTTTTTGAGGGGATGGGGATGAACGCTTTTCTGGTGAAAACAAATTTAAATATTTCTTGGATTTCCCTCCCCCCCTAAAAATAATAATGAAAAATTGTGGAAAATGTATGAGGAGGGCTCTTATTAGGAATTTTCTGCTAGAAAAAATAATAATTTCATCGATCTTCAAATGTGACTGCGACAGAAAAATGCAGAATACCAGGAGGGGATGGTCTGAAATTGCTTTGTGTATTATTATAAAAAATGATATTTTTATGAATAAATTTATTTTATATTACGACAAATATTTCCTTATTATTTGGTGTGGGTGGGGCGGGGGATGAATGCTTTTCCAGTGAAAGCGAATCGATGGAATTCAACAGATTTCAAAAATTTTGCCGTTTTTTGAAATTTTGCCCCACTAAAATTTAGTGCCTTGGACATATGCCTAAAACGTGCCTATTTATAAATTCTGATCCGACCACTCATGATCACGTTTTAAAATATTATGCACACATGGACACTTCGCCAGAGAAATTTTACTACCGATTTTGCTTAGCGTAGTCTTCGTAATCAAAAATTGATAGCGAAGTTAAAAATTGGAAATGAGCGTGAAGCCAAGGAACATCGCTAAACATAAACTATTGAACTTCCTTATAGGCCAAAAAGGCTACGTTAAGATGCTAGTTGAAAGCTAGGTGATTGAATCGAGGCATTATAGTGTTCCAGAGCCCGCTAGATTGCAGACCGTGGGTTTCCCCCTAACGAGAGCAACAACGATTTTGATCTTGCAACGTGCGTCAGTGGGATTGGTAGGAAAAATAAAGGATTGAGCAATCGAAATTTGCATTATATAAACAATAAAAATAAAGTTAGGTGCCAAAAATAACGACAAGGTCTAAAATCTTGGTCGTCAAAACAAAATTTATAGGTGCAAAATATGACTAACGATCGCTAATTTCAAGCCCTGCACATCACTGTTTAGTTGGACTCACTTAACTTCACAATTTTATATACTGCATTTGTAGACAATAAACATCCATTATTTTACTCATATTAAGTATTTACTATATCATAAAGTTACAGGTCATTATTTGTACAAATTATGTATCAAATCTGAACTGGCTTGCTCTACTATCACAAGCTATGGGCTGTGGCAGTAGGTACATAATGTCCATTAAATTGGAGGTGTGACTGTCTTTATTGGATGGCCACTTATACTTTTGGTTGCCAGTGAGTACCATCACATTTATTAGCACATTTTCGTTGGTTAGAGATACTATTTCCCCAGGATACAAAGTATCGTCATACTCCATTATTATCCGGTTATCAACTTCAAAATTTTCTTTCCCTGATGCAAAGAAAAGAAAATTGTGTTTTAATACATTATTTATAATTTATTACCCAAGGAAAGTTTTTAATTGCTTTAAAGTAAAAGAACTTACTTTTTTACTACAATTTCTGTTCACAGACTGCTACCGAAGATTCATTTCCGGTACCCAAATGAAAATGTTTACATCTCATCATATTGCACTGGAAACATGAGAGTGAACAAAAATCCAATTCATTACGTGTAGAACTATACACGGCTTGGTGAACTTTTAATGTTCCGATGAAAGGTTCCACATGTTTGAATGAACGTGAATGTGGCAAGATATGATATGAAATATCTTTCTATTTTTATATTGTGCACTCGGTCCGTCACTTTAACATGTGGATAGTTTTTTTTTATAGAATCTGGATGTTTTTCCAAAATCCAAATTGCAAGCTTTTCCAGCAATTCCCCACCTCTGAGTTTGTTGAACAAATTTTTGGAAACCATAAAAACGGAATAAAAACAGTTTGTGCATAAAAATCTGTGAGAACGTAATTAAATATACTGTAGAAATTTGAAATTCCATTTTAATGCTTTAAACAAAACAAAAAAGAATAATTACCTTCAATACAAAATACATTAAATGAAATTATTTAATTAAATTTACTGTAAACAAAAAATAACTTGCTATTTTACAGTACTCTCCCTTTAATGTGAAATTGTGGAAAGTGAAAAGAGAAAAGTGGCAAAAACCTTATATAAGGTTTTTGCCACTCTTTTTAACTAAATTTTTTAACGTATCTTGAACAAATTTTTAAACAGGACAAAAATATAATTTTTAATTAATGTTAATTATTTTTCTTTTATAAACTAACTTATAAGATTACAATATCATTCCCTCACAAGCTGAGATTGTGAAGGAATGGCTATGAGGGAATGAAGAAGTTATTTCTATGTGCCAATGGTTAGGCTTAACTATATTTTGACTTCAAGAACATGAAATGGCATCTGATACACACTTGCAAACATATAATGCCAGATGCTAATGTTTAATTTTTATTTCATGGATTTCACAATAGATGAGGGAATGACTGGTAATAAAAATACTTACTTTGATTTAGAAGTTGCAAGTCATATTGCACTTCCTATTCCAAGTTCAGGGAAAGATTCAATATGGTTTTCAAGACAGTGTTGCCAAACATGATTTTGAAAAGCCATATGGAGAATATGCTGCCATATGGTAACTGATCAGTGAAACTTTTTCTGTGCGGTGAGGGAATGATGCAAACCACTAGGGACAACAATATATATTCCAAAATACTTTTTAGGATAAGTAGTAATAACATAACCTTCCTCAACAAGTAATTTTGTATGTTCTAATGGATTAAAAACAAAAAAACAATTCATGGAAATCCACTTTAAAGTAACTATTTTTCAGTTTTTTATATGTGAATGGGGATATAGTGGGGAATGATTTTCGATTCAAAATACATATATTTTTAATATATTATTTTAATTTTAAGAAGTTAGTAACTGTGTTTCTTATTCCCTCCGTCAGCATAAACAATTAAAATTCAATTATTGCATTATAAGTTTGAACAGGGTTCGTATGGTCCTTAAAAGTCCTTAATTTTGTTCTCATTTCTCAATATTTCTCTGAAGTACATTTTATGTCAATTTTTATTAATGCCGTTCTTCTCACAGTATGAATCAACATAAAAAAAACAAACATGCAATTCACACCATGTGGGTTGTTATATGCCTTTTGCGAACATTAGGAATATGCCTAGAGGAGAACTCCCTCTGGGAATATGCATGGAGAACTCCCCCTAGAAACTTGCTTGAGCATTTCTTCAGAACTAGAATGACCAGTGCAATTCACCCCCTCCCTCTCCGAAACCTAGATTTAAACTTTGAATCAAAGTGCGAAGCGTCTTAGGCACAGCAGCGATCGTTTGGTGCCCCACCTGCCATGCTGTATATTTCGTGATTAGATATTTCTGTTATGAGAAGTTTTACTTTGTACTGTGTGTGTATATAATGTTCCTCTCAGCCGTTTTTGGAAGAGCGAATTGTTCTGCCTGGTCTTCAGAGTTAAGCTAGCCGCCCAAGAAAATACTTCCTGATGGAAAATCAGGAAGGAAGGGGAGCGTGGGGGGGGCATTCATGATTACCTTTTATGCATTATTATAAAATAACAATATTTTATGAATGATTTATTTATTTCATGATTTTCTTTTCCACTGCTTGGGGAAGGTAGCTGCGTTTCATGGAATTTTTCATAATTTTTAAAGGCAAAGTAGTGGGGTGCTTTTCTGAGGAGGGCAGATTGACTGAATTCTGCAGTAGAGACATAGCTCGAGATTAGCAGTCGTTAGTCGTATTTTGCATTTATAAATTTCATTTTGACGACTAAGATTTTAGACCCAGTCGCCATTTTTGGCGTCTAAAATGTCCAATTTTTATTATTTATATGACAAATTTCGATTGCTCAATCCTTTATTTTTCCTTCTACCAATCTCACTGACATGTATCGCAAGATCACGATCATTGTTGCTTTAGTTAGGACGAAACAAACGGTCTGCAATCTAGTTGGGTCTGGCCCATAATACCTCGATGCGTTGCACTAGCATCTTAACGTAGCCTATTTGACCTGTAAGGAAATTCTTCGGGAATAGTTTATGTTTAGCGATATTCCTTGGCTTTACGCTCATTTCCGATTTTTAACTTTGCTATCAATTTTCGATCACGAAGGCTAAGCAAAACAAAATTGGTAGTAAAGTTTCTTTAGTGAAGTGTCCACATATGCATAATATTTTAAATTGTGATCATGTGTGATTGAATTCATACTTATAAAGGCGTGGTAGGCATATGTCCAAGGCGCTAAATTTTAGGAGGGCACAATTTCAAAAGACGGTGGAGATTTTTTTTAAATTGCAGTTTATTGTTGAATTCCGTTTATTTGCTTTCACCGGAAAAGCGTTCCCCCCCCCCCGCACAATAATCAGGCTTTTTTTTTTGTCGTCATATAAAATAAATTTATGCATAAAAATGTTGCCTTTTTATAATAATGCACATAAGGTAATTTCAGACCCCTCGGCCCTCCAGTATTCCGCAATTTTCTGTCGCAGTCACATTTGAAGATGGATCGACGGAACTCATTTCTTCTAGCAGAAAATTCCTAGTAAGTGCCTCCCATTACATTTTCCATAGTTTTTCGATATATTTGTTTTTGAGGGTGGAGAATCCTGGATTTATGCATGGGCAAGTGTCCAGAACATAAAATTTTTAAAGACAGCAATTTTTTTTTTTTTTTAAGTGCAATCGTGGTCTGTAGAATTCCATCAATCAGCCCTCCCCTTGAAAGTGTATCTCCCGTTTTTTTTTCCCTTATCAATTTGAAATTCTGAAAAAAAATTTTGTGAAACACCCTCCACCTCCCACAAAATAAAAATTGGGAATAAAAATTTTGATTTCGTTGTTTTATAAAATAAATTAATTCAAAAAACATCGTTATTTTATCTTAGGGTCATTCCATGTCAACTCAATGCGGCTCACAACCCGGCATTATCCGATTTCCTTCAAAATTGGCAGAACTGTTGCACACCATGACTTATATCTGTCAAATTTTAGATTTTTACCAACTTTTTTTTTCCAAAGTTACAGATTTTTAAACTTCCAAAAATTGATGAAAAATTGCATTGCTGCACAATATAAAACAGCATGTAACTCTTCTAATTGTGCTACTGAGCTGAATGAAGGCTCATTTTGAAGCTGTTAATGTGAGGTTTTTGGGGAGGGGTAACATGGCCATGACACTGAAGGTCAAGGTCATGTGAACTTCGACCTTCATTATCTCAAAACATGCCCCTTTTGTCTTTCATGATTTTTTTATATTTTAACTACTTAGTTTAATGCCAATTTTCAAGCTGGAACTCAAATGAGATGTTAATAATTTTTGTACCTCATAATAATAATCACCAATTAGATAATTTAACTCATTTCTTTTCATTGCTCGCTTACGGAGTTTATAAATATAAAAAGTGATTAACAGTGATTAAGAACATAATTAATAAAATTATGTTCTTAATCATTTATAATAATTAACCTAAGCACAATATTTACTACAATGTTCAGTAAAATAACATGGAACTATTAATTTTTTCTTTTAAGCATCTTCATTTCAGTTGATACAGTGTCCTCTGTAGAAATTGTGTAAGTTCTTTCTGTTGCAGTATTTACATCCACTTTCTGCAATATGTCACATCTTAGCAAAATTAAAATATCTTCTTTTGTATGATATGCAAAAGAGGATGAAGGTCCATGTGGATGTAGAAACATAATCTTAATTTCTCCAGTTTCTTCAAAAGTATTTAGTAAGCATCCAACCCACCAATTATCCTTATAAATACATGTTACAAAGCCACAAATGTTTGTGAATACGAGTTCATTTTCACTCAAAATACATTGTTTTTGAGATTGTGGCATTAGAATACACTTTCATTTTGGAGGAGATTATCAACTGGAATGAAACAGTGCAATTGCTGTGTGTTGCATATAGTTTGTGACATTTCAAAACGTTTCTGCAACAACTGTCTTTCAACCCCATGCTGGCATTCAATGAAGTAAACAAAATCATATGCTTGAATATTTTCAGTTACCCAGTCATATAACTGACAAACTGTCATAATTTGTGAACTGAATGATCTCTGTAAGCTGGCTTTAGCTGCTAGTCTCTTAATAGTACCTCTTAAACCATCACAAGTACTTTTACCATATGAAGTGGCATAGAAGTGCCATTCAGCTGATGTACCAAAATCTGCTTTGTGGTAGCAAAGATTAATGACATTTTTTAGGTTTTTATAATGGGCAGCTGCTCCATCAGAAAAGTAATAAATGTGTTTAGGCTTAATTGAATTTTTTCAAAATAGGCAAGTAAATGATGTTGAAAAAGGTGAACTGTAACAGTGTCATGCTGCAGGCATTTTGAAATTACAACATAGCTGATATGTTTTACATTTTCAACGTCTTTATAATAAATTACAACAGGATGTATTGTGGCTTGATAATTGTTCCAATGAAAGCCTTGTGCAGCATCCTGTAGTATAAAAGAATAGTTTTCGGCAAAGTCACATATTACGAAAAATTCATCATCTTGAAGTTTCAATTTTACTTCATTTTGAAATAATGCTTGTTCTTTGGCTAAAAAGGAATGCTTACAAAGAATCGTCGGTTTTCAATAAATGTATTTACAAATTCCTTTACTGGTTTAGTTGCCACCATCAGTGTGGTTCGATCTGTGGATACCCACTGGTTAAATGTCAGTTCATCAATGCCTATGGAATCAAGCAAATCAGAAAGATGAGTGTGTAGTTTTCATGTTCCTGGGCATAACTTACATTCATGTAAATAAGCTGGCGAAGGTGGATTACAAATAATATTAGCAATGCACTCGCTGTACGATTTAATTGTTATACCACTTTTAGCAGGTAGTTCCTCAATTTTACAGCCACTCAACATTAGCTTTACCTTCTGATGAATTGTACATATATATAAACAGTATGAGTTCCACTTGCACCGGCAAGAACACAGTTCTTGGGTCTTAATTCACAAAATTTTGAGAAGCGTATTTTTAGATTTGAATGTTTATTTTTAAAACAAATGTAGGCTTCTTTCAAGTTGCTCAATATTAACAAGTTGCACCTATTTTCCAGTCCCTTGAAAGGGTGGATTTTTTTCTGTCATCCAGTTCTGAACTTTACTTAAGTTTTTTAAAACTTTACTGTGGCTTTTTAAATTTAATGGATTGCAGCAATATATTGTTATTGAAAGAGCATTCATTTTCAACTTCATACAAAAAAAGTTACTTTCATTAATACCTCAATTTAATAACAGTGGATATGTATTGAGACATCTATCACATCACCTTCAGTCTGTTCCCAAGTGCAAATTTAAACTAGTCCAAAACTAAAGGTTTTAAGTTTTGGTTTAGAAACTACTGAAATCCAGAACTAAAGATCTTAGGCTTTGGTTTATAAATCACTGAAATCCAAAACAAAATTAAAGACCTTAGGTTTTGGTTTACAAATGACTGAAATCTCAGTCAAAACTGACCCCCCACCCCTCCTTTTTTTAAAGTAGTAGCATGTTTTAGTTTATTTTAAAAATGATGTTTAGAACCAAAAGCACAAAAATTTTATTATCTGGAAGTCTTTATAACTAGGAAAAACATCTTGATATGAGATTTGCAAATTCAGAAGTCTAGAACATGATTAATTTAAAACTATAAGTAAAACTAAAGTAAAACTTCATTATAATTTTAATAATGTAAACACTAACCCATAACAATGTACTTTTGCTTATTCCTCTGCTATCACTTTTATTTACATTGCATCATCAGATGAGTGGTTTCATTATTGCGTGATGGTTTAGTCTGATGCCTCTTAATTTTAAATATTTTGAGAAAAGAAAAAATTAAATTGTTGAACACCTGTGTTTTCCATTTCTTTAACTTTTGCCAGAAGCAATTTATTAATGAAAAGTTATTCTGTTAGAATTTTATGTAAGTGCCAATTATTAAAAATTTGAGTGAAAATAAATATATATTCCATATTTCATCCTCTAGTTTAAACACATCAAAGAACTTCTCTATGTTCAGTGGTAATTGCATTACTATGTGAGTAATTACATTGTGTTAAATACAGTACTTTTGCCCAGCACAGTATTTATTGTAAGCACTTGACCCAGCACAGTATTGTAAGCACTTGACCCATAAATCAATGCTTTCATAACCTCAAATTCAGACGTCTCTGGAATAATTAAGCAATATGTGTGGTATCGTATTGCTGGAAATTATGCTTATTGTTTATACATAAAATTTAATAACTTAAAATTGAATGAGAGTTCTAACTTGAAAATTGGCAATCAACTAAGTAAGTAGTTGATCATTAAAATATAAAAAATCATGCAAAACAAAAGGTACATGTTTTGAGACATTGAAGGTCAACAGACCTTCAATAATACCCTATCTCTGTTACACCTCCAAAAACCTCACATCAAGAGCTTTAAAATGAAGCTGCATTAATCTCAGTAGCCTAATTAGAAGAGGAGTTACATAATATTTTATGTATGCATTTTTTCAGCCTTTTTTTAAAGTTTAAAAATTCATAACTTTGGGGAAAAAGCAGAAAAAATATAATTTGGCAGGTAGTTGTAAGTCATAATGTACAACAGTTCTGCCAATTTTTAAAGAAATCAGAGAGTGTCAGGTTGTAAATTGCACTTTTCTGCTTTGATTTGACATGGAATGACCCCCTATCATAATGTAAATAAGGTAATCACAATCCTCCTCCCCTTTCCACATACTCCATGATTTTCCATCCTACTCCAGGAGCTGGATCGGCGAAATTGTATTTTTATGTTTTAGCATAAAAGTCCTTGTAAACACTCTTTACGTTATCCGGGAATATTAATTTAATTTTTTGGGGGGGAGGTAGACATATAGTGTGTACGTATAAGGCGAGACCATATTTTTAAAGTAAATTTTTAATAAATGTTTTCTCACAATTTGTAAAATGCCTGTTTCGTTTATTATCATCATTACAAGTCCTGATGCTATGTATGTGAACATACACAGCACAATACTACACCTACAGGAACAAAATGAATAATTTTGAAATTGCACTTAAGAAAATCATTTTGGCAATTAAGGAAAAATCGTTAGGTACCATTAACGCCTAATTTTCTGTTCCAAATTTCTAGCCCTGAGTAGAGATTGACTACAGTTTAAAAAAGAGCAAAGTTTTTAAAAATTTGCGGCCTTTTTATAACAAATCTAATTCATTCTTAAAATAGTATTATAAGTATAAAGTCAGTTACATAGCTTATCTCTGATTCATTCTATTCCTGTTTGCTATAGGTCCTTATTTTTATTTTTATTTTTGGTCCTTAAAAGTCATGTAAGGAAATGTATACGAAACCTGTTGAAACCTCATCTCCAGGAATCCTGGGACAGGAATTTACCACTTTTCAGAGAATGACCCACATTAGAAATAATTCCAAAGTATTTTTGAGCATTCTATCCCTTTTTGGTTTCAGTTTTATGCTAATAAGGAAGCTCAGTTTTCTATTAAATAGTCTCATTTCCCTCTAAGGAAATGAAAACAGTTTTTCAAGCTTTTTAAATTTCTGAAGGGCCTTGTGGTGCCGTGGTGTCATCGTTACCTAGTATGCTGTTAACTTGGGTTTGACTTCCAATGATGCCAAAGAAAGAATGCGTACAAACTAGCTGCTCATTATGCAGTGGGACCTGGAAAATTGATCACCCAAATAAAGTGACCACTTTTTATAAGCGAGAATTGGTAGGGACTTAGTCGTCAGAGATTAGTTCAAGCTCATTTTTCAAGGCCTGAGCCCAAAAACTTGCAGTTTGAGCCAGCCTGAGCCCAAAATACTTCGTGGAGATTTGAACCTGAGCCTGCCCGAGACTTTGAATATAATTTTAAAACCTTGATATACAATTTAAATTTTAAAAAATTTGCTGGACTACACTATTTAATTTCCTTTGAATTTTGAAATACATGTGTTTCCACAATCCTTTAAAATGAATCACCTAATTATATTCCTTGGAAAATTTTGATATATAAAAGTCATATATATCAATATCAAACACTGTTACGACATATGGATATATCGAGTTGTAGCTCTGTAACATATATGGTGTCCTTGTCACCATATTTGTAGTGTCTACGCATATAGTGTCATGTATAATATAAAATCGTTTTATGAAAAATATTATTTTCTAACTTATTTGTGTATCCGTGAAACGTGAGTATGGGCAGAGAAAGAAAAGGTCCAGACGATGTTTATGGCTCTAGACGCCAATTCGTAGCAAAATGCATAATAGAAAAACATTAAAATGTCAAATTTTATGGGGGGGCCATATTTTCCCAGGTTGTAAAGTTCAGGGGAGGAGTTATCAAGAAACCGCAGGTCGCCCAGTGATAAGCGAGCCTATCTAGAGCCTGCAAGATGGCATCTTACGTAATAGCAAATATATTGGCTAGAGAATGAGTCTCTTATTTGATTGGGGAATTGGTTTTGATTGACATGCAAGTTGTGTTGGAGATGGCGAGGAAAGGAGGAGAGAAAAAAGTCTGGTGATAGCATCCGAGGTGCAGAGAAGTCTCACTTGGAGGTGAGACTCAATGTATATTTCTGCCTTCCTGGCAATTGAAATTGCCGCTTCGAAACCTCACAAGTTTCTACCTGAACGCAGTGCACAGGCTCTGTTTGATTATAAATTGGAAGCACTGAATCTTCTCTCGATTCATGCCCATGTTGAAGATAGGCCGTTGTATCCGATCAGAGAATCCACATCAACGCTTAAACTCTCTTATTACTACGAATCTATTGAGTAGAGGCGCAGAAACGTCCAGCTGTCCCATCAATAATTAAAATCTGCACCGACAACATTTGAACTCTTATTGCTACGAATCCATTAAGAAGTGATGCAGCAACATCCACCTGTCCTGTCAATCATTTGAATTTGCATCGACAACCAGTGAACTCCCTTGGCTCGACAAATGGCAAGAAGTGGTGCAGCAACATCCTGGCTGTCCGGTCTACAGTGTATCCCACTCCGCATCAGAACTACTACCGTCTCTGTACACACCACTCCCTTCAGAGGTCACTCGAGTCTCTAAAGTGCAGGTTGTCATTCTCACCTGCAAACAACGACTGCAAACTACAAACGATGACTAACACAACTAGCACTTGAGTTATTACAATTTTCTCTTTAAATAGGGGGTGTACCGGTTATGTTTAATTATAGCAAGGTGATAAATTAACACTAAGTTACATTAATAATTTGATTTTTCTTGCTGTCCATACTTACTATTACAGGTTAGAGTATGTATTGTAGCATCGTGTTCAAAATCTAACCTTACTGAATAGGTTAACGCTTGAGCTCTGATCGTTACTTAAGGTAACACAAATCAATTATTTTCATGTTAATGGTCATGTATATTTAGAGTGCATAATTATTGTCAGAGATCCGACAGAACCAGAATATCCCTGAGACCGATGAATTTATTCAGGAGCTTGTATTTGCATCTGTAGTTTAGTTAGCTTAAGAATCATTAAATTGTTTTGTTTGCTTAAACAGCATTTTTTCAGTTTATTTAACCCTATATTGATTCACGACCATTTTAATGATCACTTGGTTAAGCAGCAAATTAGCATTAGCAGATGCTAATAAGTGTAGAAACATATTGTGTTAATCACTGTTAAACAAATTAGTTAATTAGCAGCAGTAATCAGCAGATTTGTAAGATTTTACTAGCAGGTATTGTTGGAAGTAGGTGTTAATCACTCACGTTTCCTATATTTAATCGCAGTACAGTATATGCTAGATACTGTGACAAATTGGCTAATGAAATAAATATAAGAGTCTTACAACAAGGTCTTTATACCACTCCCCTCCCCAATTGTAAGCCCCCTATGAACTTTCTATGTCAGCCTATGCGCAGTTGTAAGCGCTCTAGAATAATAGTAACGTTTTCAGAGCATGCAGTCAGATAGTGGGGAAGATGTTCATATCAGCATATTTAGAATAGAATTTGATGAGTCCTAAGATGAATTTTTTTTAAATCACTGTTGCACTGCAAATCAATAAAACTGCATGTAGTGCCAATATACAGGGTTTGTCCCAGAAGTTCCCGGAATGATTTTTTGTAGTTGGCAACGCTGGCTGACGGGGCGGAGAAGTTGGTGGGGGATCTGAGCTTGGAAACGAGACCGGTATCAGTCGCCTGCGGGCAGTTGTTGAGGCAGGGTCACGCTCCGCGCAGAGGTATCTACTGCACCCTCGTCGATCAAAAAATGGACCAGTTTTTGGAGCAGCGTTATGCAATCAAATTTTGTGTGAAACTGGGTAAAAACGGGGCGGAGACACTCGAAATGCTTCGGAAAGCCTACGGTGACGGGGCGATGAAAAAAAGCCAAACTTTCATGTGGCACAAGCGGTTCCGGGAAGGTCGGGAGTCCGTCAACGACGACGACCGCTCTGGACGCCCGTCGACATCACAAACGGACGACTCGGTGCAAAAAGTGCGTCAAGTTTTGGACAATGACCGACGATTAAGTGTTCGGGTGATTGCAGAGGAGTGTGGAATACCCAAAACAATCGTTCATCGCATTTTAACGGAGGATCTTCAAATGAGGAAAGTCTGCTCGAAAATGGTGCCAAAAGTCCTGACGAGTGAGATGAAGGAGCAGCGTTTGTTGAAGTGCCAGGAATTGCATGAACGCTACGAAACGGACCCAGAATTTTTGGACAGAGTGATCACAGGGGACGAGACGTGGATTTTTCAGTACGATCCCGAATCAAAGCGCCAGAGCAGCGAGTGGCACACCAAGGAGTCTCCTCGCCCGAAAAAAGCAAGGATGAGCAAATCGCGAATCAAGGCAATGCTCATTGTGTTTTTTGACAGAAAAGGTGTAGTTCACAGTGAATTCGTGCCACAAGGACAAACAGTCAACAAGGAGTTTTACTGTGAAGTGCTCAAACGGTTGCGCAACAGGGTTCGACGCGTCCGAAACGAAATTCGCGACAATTGGATCTTGCACCATGACAACGCGTCAACCCACACCGCGCTCATTGTCTCCGAGTTGCTGGCCAAAATGGGTGTGGCAACGCTGCCCCAGCCGCCGTACAGCCCCGATCTGGCACCAGCGGATTTCTTTTTGTTCCCAAGGATCAAAAGAACCCTGAAAGGAACTCGGCATGGGACGCTGGAGGCGGTAAAAGCAGCCGCGACGACCTCACTGAAGGAGATTCCCGTTGACGACTTCCAGGGCGCCTTCAATGATTGGGTGAAGCGTTGGCAACGGTGCATCGAAGCAGGGGGAGAATACTTTGAAAAGTTCTGAAAAGATTGTAAACTGATATTGAATAAATGATTTTAAAAAAAATCATTTCGGGAACTTTTGGGACAAACCCTGTATGCTAGAAAACTAAAGTAAAACACGATCGAGGGGAAACCTCGAGTTAATTTAGTTCTATAGTGTTTTAAGATATTTATTACGAAATGTGAAAATGACAACAGAATAAAATATATAGACCTCAGACTCCAAGGGAGCAGGGACGTTATTTTTATGTGAAACAATTTGTATTTTTTCGTGAGCCGGGGGGCCACATAAAACATGTCAGCGGGCCACGGGTTGAAGATCCCTGGCCTACTGTATTCGATATTTTATTAACTTTTGTATATGTAACTTTGTATGGGGGAGGGATAAAGGCAGTTATCAAGAAAACACCATTTTTTAGTACTTCAAAATTTATATTGCTTTTTTGGACAATATTGCTTGTCATTTTTACATCGCACGATTGTATGATAAATCACTTAGGATTGGGACCAAAGGCTTAATGTGATCTCTGAACAATGATAGACAATCTAATTTTAATTTACAAACACATCTAAGTGTCCTGGGAATTAAACACAAACCAGTAAACTCAAAGGCTGTTGTTAGTGATGGATTTTTAAATAGACTGGGTAGGCTGAAGCCTGGCATTTTAATTGAAAATCTAGGTGGCCTCTGGCTAGGGTGTATGTTTTTGATACTCTCGGTCTTTTTTACACATGCTCTCATAATGCACTGTATTCTTGACATACTCTTTCCCATCTTCCTCTTGTTGTGTAGGATTGGAGCAGGGGGGTGTCACACAGATGGAACTGCCCAGGGCTTCATGTAAAGCTGGCACTGGCTGTTAAAAGCATTCGGCCACATTTGCATAGTAAAGGCTGTTTTCTTTCACAGTTAGTATAAACGTTTTAGGTGAGAATAAAACTAAGTGAATTTTTTCTAAAATTTTTGTAGTGTATGGAATTGCTCCTGTACTAAATTATCTGATGTAAATTCTGGAGTTTGTATTTTACCAAGACCAAGTACTTTTCAAGTAAAGAATAGAAAGCAATCTGGTAATTTCAAGGATTCTTTGGAGGTGAGATTCCACATGCTTTATACTTTTACTAATATGAGTAATTGTAGTTTTCACACAGAAACTTAGAAATTGTTTTCCTTCCTTCAAAATTATAGTATGACTGTTTATACATATACTGGGTGATCATCATTAAAATTAATCTATTCACATAGCTCTCTGTAGTTTTAACTAATAAGCAGAATGGTACCAAACTTTGTATGTCTGAAAGGATGTGGAGAAAGATTCTATGAAAGAAGCATTTTTCCCCCCTAAAATATGACAATTTAGAGAAAATATGACACTGTATAATAGAAAATAAGAGGAAAAAGTATAAAAAAATAAATAGGACAATTCTAAAATAAGATTTTCAATTCTTATTTTTGTTCTTTGCAAAAACAAACTTTAACTATCAGGAGATGTCCCAACTTCAATTCATTTATTGTTTATTTTTTATGTCTGCAAATGTTGCTGATGCTGAAGTTGATCTTTAACTTGGTAGCTGTTATTTTGGGCCAGAAATTGTAGATAAATACATTGTTTGTTTGGATTTTTATGGCGCAAGAGCATCTGGGCTATACTGCGCCAAATACATTGTACACTGCATTGACTTCAATTTTTATCCCAAAACAACGACAATTATGTCAAATCTCAATTTCAATGTAAGAGACATCTACAGATATAGAGAATAGACGATGAATGAATTGAAGTTCAAACAGTTTTTCAAACAATCATAAATGATTGTCCATATGTATATAATTTTTTGACTCTCTTTTACAATACGGTAACTGTTTTCATTTTGGCAAGTGTCTCCTTCCATATATTTTTTCGGTACTTCTTTATTATAGTGGCCTCCGAAATATATCGCCAAGATAGTAATTCTCGTCAAAATCTTGCCGTGTACTCTTATATTAGCATCGTATTGCATTTTTATATATAAGTGCAAATATGGCCTATAATGTAAATCTGTATAACAATTATTAAAAATAATCTTAGGAAACAATATGTGAGTATTCTTTTTATTTTATTTTTTATTTTGGCGATCTTGGTGTAATCTTAAAGTTGCCAAATAAGATCGGGGGCCGCTATAATAAGGAAGTACCATTTTTTCTTACTTAGATTCCAGTTTTCTCCCTTTTTTTCATTTTTTTTTCCTAATTTAAATTCAACTTAGTTTTTTTTCTCTGATTTAAATTCAATTTTGTGCGGCTTTTCAAAACTTGCCGTCATAATGAACGTGTATGTGTATCACAATTCCTCCATTTTGAGAAAATAATTTCTTGATTTAGTCAATAAATGTTTTGAAATTATAATAACTATAAAGAATTCGCCACTATTATTAACATAATATTTGCTTTTAAAATAGTTCACCTTTAATTTAGCTCATCTGCTGTTTATAAAGGGATAATTGTTTTAATAGCTTGCAATTTTTTCTTTACATGCATTTTTCCTATTTCGATTCTGGGTTTCTTCTACCTTTTTTGAAACTTTTTCCCCCCCTCTAATTTTATAGTTTTGATAAAAAAAAAAAATCACAGAACTTCCGAACTCTGGCAAGAGCCTATTTTATTGATGGACCGCGAATTGGCACCCTGCACTCTTTTGATTACTTAGACATAATACTGATATAGAGACATTGATGTTTTTTTTATTATTTTTAATTAAAAAAAACAGTGGACTGCCATGGGCCACCGCAAGGGCTCGTCTCGTTGATGGACTGCAAAACGTGTTCTGCATCTCAACAGCAATGCCCTGCGATCTTTGGGAAAGTACTGGGCCTAAAAAATGTCTGAAAAACTACATTTCATTATGGCAGATGTTGCTTACACCATCAATATTGCTTATTTGCATAATTTGCAAGTATTCCACAGTTAAAAAACAACAAAATAACTAAATAAAAAGTATGAAAAAATAAATTTTGAGGAAAATTAAATTTGGAATAGAAAAAATGACGTATTTAATTTAGAAATAAAACACACGACAATATTAAAGAAAAGTAGGAGAAAGGATCGAAGTAAGTAAAAATGTATGCAAGTACGATGTTTTGTTTAACCTGAATTGACACAAAAGTAAAGGTAACCTAATCTAAACATATTTTAAATAGCACTGTAAAACTACAACTAGTACAACAACATCAATAACAAGTAAATACTGCCAGTCCAGTGTTGCCAGTCTTGTTACTGGCATTGCTAGATGCATCACATCACTCCCTCTTTAAGTTCAAAGGTTAAGTCTCTGAGGTGGTTTGATGATTCGGGATAAACGTCTACATGGTGGAGGTTGATTGATTTGCATGTTACTCGATACAGGTATATTAGGCTGGACCTTAACCGGTTGATCCTTTCGGAGACTTGGAGATTTTGCAGACGCAACAGGATGTTCAGGAATTAGGTTTGATGATTGGTGTTCAACGTCTTTAACTTTCGTTATTTCACCGATAGAGTAATGTGCAGATAGTTTGTGCACTTCTTTCCAATCAACTTGAAATTTTTCTAGAAATTCTCTGCCTAACAACAATGGACCATTTCTCTGAACAACATGAAAGCAATGTTCATATATTTGGCCTTGATACGTCACAGATCCAGTAAACTTACCTACAGGTTTGCCAAGGTACAGTTTTAGTACGATTTCGAATTTTTCCAATGAAACAATTCTCAATTAAGATTCATATACATCTTCAGAAATTACGGATACAGCTGATCCGGTATCTAATTGCATACTAAAATTTTTCTGATTAATCTTAATATTAATCAATATGGGTTCAGGCCTTTTACTTTCTTTGAATGCAAAATAGTCCACAGTGTTTGTTTTAATATTCTCTTCTATCTCAATTTTGTGAGTTGGTTTTGCTTTTTTTTTTACTTTGGTTTGGTAGTTTCTTTGAGAATTTCTACATACTTTAGTATAATGCCCTTTACGACCACATGCCTTGCACTTAGAATTCAATGCAAAACATTTCTGGGATGGGTGATTTGTTTTACCCCATCGAAAATATACTTTGGTTGCAGGACGACACCTTTTAGTTTTAGGCTTACTGCTAACAATTTTATTTACGGGCATAGCTGAACAATTTCCTCTGAATTCGCTTACATCTCTAAATGCAGCTTCCATTGACAAAGCTAAACTTTCGGCTTTCTGAAACATTAGATCAAATTCACCCAACATTTTTTTTAAAAGAGGTTTCACTTTCAATGCCACTTACTAGCCTATCTTTTAGTCTGCTTTCCAAATCTGTTTGAAAATTGCAGTTCATTGACAAACGTTTTAATTCCGTAATATATTCAGAAATGGTTTCACTTTCTTGCTGCATGTGTTGATTAAATCTATACTTTTCAGCAGTTATATTGGGTATTGGCTCAAAATGACTTTTTAACACCATTAACTAAGTTATCATACTTCATTTCAATTGGTTTGCTAGGAGTGACCAAATTTCTCAACACATTATAGGTTTCTCTACCTATTGCAGTTAATAATATCGCTACTTTCTTTTTGTCATCAGTTATGGCATTAACTTCGAAATAAATTTCGAATCGTTCTTGATAAGAACTAAAAGGCTCTAGTTTTGAGTTAAATTCTTCTAGCTTAAGTATGAAGCTTGCCATTTTATTCCAATTATGCCACTGTAAACAAACAGAAAAAAAATTGAATATGGTAGGTGAAATCATGCGTTGGCTTAGCAGGTGAAAAGGGGAGGAAAAAATTTACTGACTTGTTTTCGCCAATTCGTTGTTCAATCCCATAATCATTGCCATTATGATGTTTTGGTTAACGTGAATTGACACAAAAGTAAAGGTAACCTAATCTAAACACACTTTGATTAGCACTACAAAACTACAACTAGTACAACGACATCAACAAGTAAGTATTGCCAGTCTTGTTATTTGTGTTGCCAGATACATCACAGCAAGGAAATAATCCCCAAAACGTAAGTGGTTACCATATTGCAAAAGAGCACCATTTTTTTTTTATTCCACCTTCAAGTTTTCTTAGTTGTATGTTCTATGTAGTCTAAGAATAAAATGAATGCAACGTATGCCCTGATTTGGTCAAAATTTTGAATAAAACATGTTGGTGGACAAAAATGTTTTATTAGAGGTATTTTATACATGCAATATGGACATTGGAATATGATTATACATTTGTAATTTATTATTTAGATGATAATTGTCTAACTGTGGCTTGCTATTATAAATGAATTTAATGTCCTTGATATATACTGTGTACTGGAATTGATAATGTTAAAATGTTTCATGCCTTATTTTATTCCCACTGTCATTTTAGATTAAGATTTTTTAAAGTATTATGTACTGAATATTTTTAGTTTTAATTCATTAATAATATGTATGCATATTATTTTCAGAATTCAAGTAGGTTAAGTCGTAAAGAACAAGAAAAGAACAAGGAAGAACATGCAGATGATTACCATTCTACATATTCAATAACTTCGTTACAACCAAATAATGATAAATTAATGTAAGATAGTCTTTTAACACCAAAATTAAAGTTGTTATTGAAAATTATTTTATTAATATCTATACAGTGAAATCTGTTTATTAGGTTGTATTCTAGGGACTGGTAAAAATATTGTTATATGCAGTTTATTATTATAGACTAGGTTAAATATGATAAACTCTGTATCTGTTGGGACCATGGATATCACTGTAGACAGAGTTCACTGTATGACATAAGTTTTGTGTATTGGCAGGGTTAAAAAAGCATTAAACCTATTACTTGATCTTTCAGATTGTAGTTTTATATCATATCACTTGAAAATTTACTTTATACAAGCATACAAGTAGTTTTCTACCTTATTGGGATACTGTCGTCGTGGCTCCAACAACAGCCCAGAATAGCCAGTGATGTGTGGGCTCTGGACCTCACACACGGGTCCAACTTGTGACATTTTTAAGTACTATCACATACACTCTCTCTGAATATGAATAATATCATAGTCAGAGTTCAATAGCAGCCTAGAAAAGGATGGGGCTTTGGACCAAACTGCCCTGATATATATTTTAAGTGCCGTCACGTACACTCTGAATATGGAATATCGTAGTCGTAACCACAATAGCAGCATAAAGTGGTGGGTGCTCCGGAGCCTTCTAACACAGCCGGGTCATTCCACGTCAAGTGGTACAATGACTTTTACCTTACTATTTTCTATCACTTTCATTTTTAGTACACTAAAATTAGTATAAGAGAAAGTCCCAGATCTCATTTTTGTTTTTTAATTTCTTCCTGTTTTTTAGTTATGGTGGTTTGAAATTGCCAAAAAATGGGGAATTTTGGCATTACCTGACTGTGCATTTAAACCTAAAAATCTCACCTTAGAATTGAGTTATTTTAAAAGCAAAACTACTGTTCTCTTCAGAATTTCATGGACTTTGTTATTTAATATGGTATGCATTATGATGGGTTATTTTTGAATTTTCAAATGAATTTAAAAAATTAAAAATGTGATAAGAAATTAATATGAAAAAAAGTTTAAAAAAAAATTGACTTCTCATTTCTAAAAGCTCTCTGTAAAATTTCAGCTTGGGATCTCAATGGGATCATAGTTTCTAAGAATATTTTATAGGTGCATCCACACAATATTATGCTACGTGTGGGGTAAAAATTGTACAAGTAGGGATATTATCCCTAAATGTAGAGATTTTACCCCACACATAGCATAATATTGCATGGATGCACCTATAAAATAATTTTAAAAACTATGATCCCATGGAGGTTCCAAGCCGAAATTTTGCAGATAGTTTTAACAAATATGGAGTAAGTCATATAATTTTTTAAAAATTTTTTTCATATTTCTTTCACACTTACAATTAAAATTTTTAAACTAATTTGAAAATTCAAAATCTATCATATTTCATATCATATTGAAGTTCATGAAATGCTGAAGAAAATGATATTTTTGTTTTTGAAACATCTCATTTGGGAACATCTCAACTGGGATGAGATTTTTAGGTTTAAATGCAGCCGGATAAGGCCAAAATTATCCATTTTTGGCAATTTCAAACCATAACTAGAAAACGGGATGAGATAAAAAAATTCAAATTTTAGATTTAAACTAAGTTTAGGCCATTAAACAAGCGCATATAAGTTTAAGAAAATTGAAAAACATGAGGCAAAAAATTTATTAAACTTTGTATTATTTGATTAAAATTTGTATTACTTGACCTGGAATGGCCTGACCCTGACATGCGACATTTCAAGTGGTCTCGCGTATACTTTCTGAATGTGGAATATTGTAGTCGTAACTCTAATAGCAACCTAGAAAAAGAATGGGGCTTTGGGCTTCCCGATACGGCCCTGACTTACAACATTTCAAGTGCCCTCACGTACGCTCTCTGAATACGGAATATCGTAATCGTATCTCCAATAGCAGCCTAGGAAAAGGAGCTATCCTATCGGAGGGGGTGGACCCCCTCCGATACAACCCTGACTTGCAACATTTCAAGTTTTCTCACGTACACTCTCTAAATACAAAATAACGAGTCATGGTCTCAGGTATATAATAATATAAGGAGCGATATTAATTTCTTTTATATTGCAGTTTAATAATGTATTTCAAATGGCCAGTACATCTTTAATTGTTGGATACTTGTATTTATATAATAAAGTGTTAAGTATTCGTGCTATGACATATGAATCCAAAAAGTGATGCAAGTTTTATTTACCTTTTTCTAGTAACTACCATTCTGACTTGCCTCAAAATTCACATAAAGATTATACAGGTCAAATGGCAAGGACAGTGTATGACAAACGTGCAGATTTATTGAATGGAGACGTGTTGTATTTGGATGGAGACACTGTTGTTCAAAGGCCCTCTTTTTCTGTTCGCAGAGGTAGGTACCTTTAGAATTTTTCTAACCATTCTGTCTATTTCCATATTATAAAAAGAAAGATAATATGTAGCTCTGTTCAGAAAAGAATATTAGTCTCCTTTCCCCAATGCACAAACCAAGTCTGGATTTAAAGTACAAGGCATCCTAGGCACAGCATATTTTTTTTTTTTTTATTATCCTCCTTAAGTGTGACGAAAAGACATGGAAATATAGGGAAGGAGGTTTTCTACCGAAAGAACAAATAGAATTCCACCAATCTACTCCCTCAAATGCAACGGAAGATGGTAGAGTATATGGAGAGTGGGGGGGGCATTTATGATTACCTTACTTGCATTATTATAAGATAAAATAATTTAATGAATAAATTTATTTTATTTAGCAATGACATTTACTTCGATGTTTGGGGTGGGGATACTGGTGTATGAAATGGGGGGCTTAAATCCCCCAATAACTTTTGAATTGCTATACTACTGAGGTGGGGCTGTTTTATGGAATTTTTAGCATTTCTTAGAAAACTTATAAAAAACTTAGAGATATATGGGACAGGTGAGGCATTTGTAATGTTTTATGATTGAAAATATGCTTTCTGTAAATTATTTATTTGAAAATATTTTACTTAATCTGTTATCATTTTAATTTAGATTGAAATTTTTAAATTGTTTGACTGCAAAGTGTCATGTCACGTTTATGATTGGTCAGAGTTTTGCTGGAAAAATCGGGGTGGAACCAGCAAAAGTTAGGGAATTTTTCCTCCAATGTGAGTAGGAACCCTAATTTACCCGCCTTGCCATGCTTATGTTCACATAATTAGTAATATTGATAGTTTAAGGTAGCTGTTTAAGCCAGAATCAGTTTAAAGTTACCTTCATTGAATGACTTGGCCTTGTTTTATAAACTTTTAAGTCTGTGAGCAAATTTTCGGTTGCACGCTGCTTGTGTGTTTTTATTCAAGGCACCTTATTCATAATTAAATCCTTGAACCGCAATATTGTGCATCTTAAATATGTAATAATAAATATGTAATTCCACAAATCTGTTCTTTATGATTGCTGAGTATTTTAATTAACATGTGTGAGCTTTGCTGTATTACAGGTCCAGGACACTGTATATGAAAATATTATTTTTCTAAAATTCGTAATTGAATTAGAGCAGTAGTTATATATATGTAAATAAAACAAGTATATGTTAACCAAAATTTTCAAGAGCATAAAACTATAAAGTAAAATGAAGATCACAGTCTACTGAATAAATCTTCGATGCACTGTGCAATCTGTACAGAAAGTAAAAATGTTTTATAAATGTGAAATTTGAGGCAGATTTCAAACGAAAGACGGTCTTTCATAAGGAAATCTTCAAATTGGATGTCTTTACAAAAAACAGCCTTTATCTCTTTGAAACGTGTGTTGAATTTTACCAAATAAGTATCCTTTGTCTCTGTTCTGGCATGAATTAACATGTCATCTATACACAGAACATAAAGATGGCCACACTGTAAAAACAAATATTAGTAAATATATAGTTCATAACGTTTTTAAGAAAAATTAAGACCTATATAATGTGAATATTAAATTATGTGGAATGATCATTAGGGTAGTAATTAAAGATTAGATGTATTAGAGTGTGTTAATGGTAATTTTTTTTTATGTTTTCAGCTTGGCGTGCAACTAGGGTTAATTCAGCATTTCAGCAATCTGAACAAGAGGATAAAAGCTTGAGCTTGCATAGTAGTTTTGCTGACCGCTCATCTGCAAAGGATATTAATCATGAAACAGGAATCTTGTATCAAAATAAGTCTGGGATTAATTCTGGTGAAGGTATTTTTTTCATTTTGTTCTGTAATTTTACTAATTTAGCAGTGTTGACAACATTATGTTTGTTCATTTCTTATGGTTAATTAGGCTAATGCACAGGGATTGGCAACCTTTTTGGGGTACTGTGCCAAAGTATGAGGGGTGTTCCGAAAGTGAGTTTCGTCATTTTATGTCACAGGGAAGCTGTATTAAAAAGTGAGAAAACACATTTCCGTAACAAAAGACAAACCTTTGGCTATTTTTCCACATAGTCGCCACCGACATTGTTACATTTGTCGTACCATGAAATCAATTTCAAGAAATCGTCCTGGTAAAAATCAGTGCCCAGCGATTTTGAGAAGTTCTGCACAGCCTGCTGCATATCTTTGTTGCTGCTAAAGTGATGTCCCGATAGTGCTGACTTTAATGCAGGAAAAAGTTTGAAGTCTGATGAGGCAAGATCGGTGCTGTAGGCTCGATGATTCAATCTCTCCCATCTCAGACGACGAATGTGTTTTGCTGTGTCCCTTACTGTGTAGGATCTTGCATTGTCAGCCAAGAACAAAACCCCTCGACATAGTGCCCTGGCCTCTTGCATCGAATGGCGTTCAGCTTGCTTAGTGTGTTGCAATAGCATGCCACATTGACTGTTTTTGCGGTGAGGAAATAAAGAAAAAGGACAACCTTCATGCTCTAGAACACTGTCAGCATAATTTTCTTTGCAAATTGCGATACTTCGAATTTTTTGTGGATAGGTGAGCTGGGATGTTTCCATGTCATTGAGGCGGATTTGGTCCCCACGGTAAAGTGGTGCACCCATGTGTCATCGGTTGTGATGATTCTGAACAGGAAGTTGTTACCCTCACTCTCAAAGTGTTCGAGGCTTTTTGCCATTCTTGCAGTCTTGTGATCAGGGCTTCTTGCAGTCTTGTGATCAGGGCTGAGCTGTTTCGGCACCCATCTTACCAACACCTTCCGATATCCCCAACAGGTCATGAATCATGTGGTGGTCGTAACACATGTGGTGGGAACACCTAATGTGGATGCGACATCAGACACAGTTTAGCGTCTAACAACATTTCCTATACTCTGTCAATGTTTGTTGCAGTCGTGGACGTTGAGGGGCATCCAGATCTGCCTTCATCTTCCACACTCTGCCTTCCTTCACTGACCATTGAACACCAGTGCTTATCTATTTGACAGGACATGACGTTGGCTCCATAGACGCTCTGTAGGCATTGATGAATATCTGAAACACTAGTTCCACATGCCCACTCATAACGCACGACACCACGCAATTCCATTTGTAACCACGTTTTCTGCATCTTTCTGCCATACTGGTTTGACCTTGGGCATGCCGGTCTGCTGCTTCTCTCTCTTCTTTGTCACTTAGCACATGCTCCACTGCTCTTCTGCACTCAAAATCCCCATTGATAATTCAGGAAAGATCGTTTATTTATATGGCAGTGTGTTTCCTAACTTTGTAATACAGCTTCCCTGTGAAATAAAATGACGAAACTTAATTTTGGAACACCCCTCGTAATATTTCAGATTCATTCTGCGTGCCAGCGAAACCACTCAAATTGTGCTGCGTGTCACTCATCAAATTGACTGTTATCATCCACTTATTAAATAGATCTTTTGGTATATTTCTAATTCTTTAAAAAACTTTTTTTTTTGAGAATGCAAAGAACGCTTACTCAGAGATCTCATAAAGATCGCACTGCTCACTGTAGTCCGGGGTTTGGTTCCCTAGGCCTTAAGAGGTTCGGATTCCTCGGAAAACAGTAGGTCCCGGCGCAGCATGACCACTGTAGTCTTTGAGCCGTAAAACCAAAAATAAACGTTCTTGAAAATGCTTGATTAGTTGGATTTTTCTGGTGCGAGGGCAGTAGGATTCATTCAGCTTCAAACAAGGCGTGTTCTTGTAAATTTGATGTATGATGTACTACAGATTAAAAATGTGTTGTGCAAATGTCGTGATCCTTTTGTTTTATTTAACCATATTTTCTAGTTCAAGGGTTTTGAAAGCAATGAATGTCCATTTTTGATTTTTATAACAAACGTTTTGGCAATATTAATTATTCATAACAATAACCTTATTATAACCCAGCGTGAATGATATAGAAATGATCGAGTCTGGGAGAAAATGAAGTTTTGGATGGAAATAGAATTGGAGATTGTTCGAGGTTCAAAAAGTCAGTTTGACTGCATGTTTAAGACTTTGTACACTTTTCCCACAAATATCTGACAATGTTCCTCTTTAAATAAAAGTTGTGAGAATATAAACGTATTTATTTGAAAGCAAATAAAATAATCTTTTACTTTTAATGTCGTTACTTGGATTTTTTAAAGAAAATTACTCTGTGTGCTACTAAAATTGGCCTGCATGCCATGTGTGGTACACAGACCATAGGTTGCCAACCTCTTTGCTAATACATACAGTAATACAGTAATTAACACTAAATTGCTATATCAATATACTTGTTAATATAATGTTTTTTAACAATTCTAGTGAGAATTTAAATTTAGTATGATATAAATTATTCTGCACTTTAAGACTTACTGTTCTTAATAAGTTATGCATAATTTGAAGAATTAAAAGGTATTGCTGTGTGTGTGTGTGTGTGTGTGTGTGTGTGTGTGTGTGTGTGTGTTCATGTGTCTACTGGTGTTTTTGTCTTTAAACAGTCTCCTTTTGTATTTTCTTAGAGTTATGTACAAGCATGACAGATTCTGTATTTCAACAGACCGAACAAAATGAAGAAAGCCCGAATCTGATTAAGAGGTTTAATAGTTACTTGTTTGCAAGGAATATTAATAATGAAACAAAAATCTTAAATAAAATTCAGTCAAAGAATACATTCGGTGAAGGTAATTATTTTTAATACTTTTTCATAGTGAAAATAATTATAAGCAATTTTTTAAATCAAATTTACTTTTTTTCACATATAGTCGAACCTGATTATGATAAACCAATTATAATGAGAAGAAATAAAACATTTGTTTGGTTATGTTCAAAATATGCAGGACAAAAAGCCTTTATTGCATGAAAATCCATGTTTATAGTGAGAGTCTAATAAATTTTCGCCTTAATTTGGGCATATAGTCTAAAAACATGTTTTCCCCACTTTTTACAAAGATTCTAACGTAGAAAGTTTAAGGCAAAAGATATTTCACATATTGATTGTGAAAATCAATAAAATTCTAATACAGTCTAACCTTGATTTAAAGATTTTCGCAGGACCAGTTAAAATGCTCGTTAAATCGAGGAATTCATTTAATCGGGGGAACACATTTATCCAAACCGATGATGCACTGGTGGTGGTGGGGGGTGACGTATCCTGTGCTTTTCCTTGGGTTGAAAATTTACATGTAAAATACTTTAAAAGTAACAACTGTTAGGTTAAACATTTTTTTACATTTTCAGTCCTCCCTTAAGCAAAAATCATGGGTGTGCTATGGATCGGCACTGAAATTGAAATTATGGAATAGGAAAATCTTAAAAATACTTATCATCGTTCTGCAAAATACATGTTAATTTTAGTAAACGTAAGACAAAAATATGTATGTAATTATCACTTCCAAAAGAAATCTTTTACTTTGAGGGGGAGGGGGGTTGACAACTAACATCACTTTTTTGATTTTTTCAAATGCATCGACAAGATCGTTGACGTCAAAACTCAGTAAATACTTCTTTACACACTGTAAATCAGCATTCGCTTCAAGTGAGTGAAGTCAATTGAAGTTGATTTTCTGACGATAATTGATTTTCTAACTGAAATTCTACTTGCAGCTACATGTTGATGACGAAAAGTTATTGTTAAGTGAAGGAAAGCAAACGTTAAATTGAAGAAAATATAACACTGGACTCGATGCAACTTAATCCAGACCAGTAAAAACAGTCCCTAAATCAAGGATATCGTTAAATCAAAGTTAGACTGTATTTAAATGTATGGTATAAGTCAAGTCAGTCTTAAAGTCCTGCATTTGAACCATTCTATCCATTTTTTGTTGACCTGCCACCACTTCTATACTGTGCCAACATACTTCAGTGAATTTCAGCTATTTTGATGCCTTCGTCACATAAAAATCTGATTACACGACACTATTCCTCAATGATGTAATTAATGAGTAAGGCATCTATATTTATTAGGTGGTGATTGGAATGACAATACTAGTGTGCCGAACAATGCATGATAAGACTTAACATGTGTGTTTATATATGCCACGTCTGGTTTACCTCTACCTGCAATAGTGGAGATAGAATATCAAAATTGTCTTTATTTATTGAATGACCTATACATACAGCAAAACCTAGATTTATTATTTTCCACAGGCTCTGAAAAATGAACGGTGAATGCAGGCTATTGTAAAATAAGGGTAATAGAGTTAGTGCAATGTTGATACAAAGATAAATACCGGGCATATAATAAATAAATTAATGACCTTTACACAAATGTTATGTGCTTAACTAATAAAAAAAATGTTTATGTGTAAAGCAAATATAGCACATGTGCACTCTGTTATCAAAATCGACTTACTGAGAAAAAATAATCCCATTGTAATGAAGTTTCATATGCAAATACCTTTCGACCTAACGTGAAAATGATTAAAATTTATCACCCAATAAATGAATAGCTGGAGATCCTGCACGTTGGAACTGAGCTATATAATGAGCAAAACCCAATTCCGAGATCAGAACTTCCATTAGATTTTAATTGTGGCTATCTATCTGAACTGTAACAATGCCTCTGATGGGTTCACTCTCATTATGAGCATCTGTCACTGTTTGAAAAAGGCCATGCCATTGGGCTAAAAGAGGCTGGATGAATAAATTGATGAATCACTCATCATTGGATCAGTGTGATGTAACAATTAGACGATATTGGCATGAAGGGGCAAACAATAGCAGATTTCAGAATCAAGAGTGCGGTGCTCGATGTAGGGAAACAACAGAATGTAAAGATAGTGATTACCAGAGCAGCTCTCACAGCACCCAATTCATTTCTATCAACCACCTGATGTGTGACTTGCACACAAATGAGCAACAGAACCAATGATAGGCAACTCTGAGAGCAGAATCTAAGCTCGCATCACTCAGTGTGCCATTTACCCCTCACCAATGCACACTGTTAAGTACAATTGCAGTGCTGCCAAGTTTGATTGACCTGAAATTGCACTGACTGGTGACGGACAAATTGTCTTCAGTGACGAGCCTTGTTTAGAACTGAGCCCCGATCACAAGTGCAATCATGTCTGGAGATGTCTTGGATAGCACTGGGATCCTACCTTTACTACCCTATGTCATACAAGCCAACAACAAGGAATTATGATCTAGGGTGCCGTGACAAGAAGGAGTTATGGGCTGGGGTGCCATAACTTTTAATAGCCATACCCCTTTTGTAGCCATCATACACCTTTATAGCATAGAGCTATATTGACAAAGTTCTGCAACCTATTGTGTTGCTATTCCTTTTGTACCATATCAGGCCCGCCTTTCTATTGATTGTTTTCGTGCTTGCCAAACACTTACTTAGCTAGTTATGTTGCCAGATCTCTCCCCCATAGAACACATTTGGGAGCTGATGGGAAGGTACCTTTGACCATCCGTAAATGCCAGCAAATTAACCCAACAGTTGGAGCCAATTTGGCAAGGAATCCCACAGTATACCATCCACCAACATTTCTATGAGTCAGTTCCATGCCGAGTAACATCTTGTGTTCAGACCAGAGGTGGACTGATGTCTTATTGATTTGCCCACTTTGTGTAACCTTTTCTTAAATAAATCATCCAATTTTTCTAAAATTGTAATTGTTTCTTTTCCTGAACATGGATGTCATGTCTACCAATTTTTTGGCTCAATTTTATAACTCTTTCTTGGTGTATCGATTTTTATGTCTTAGAGCGTGCTTTGTGTTTTTATACAAAGGAAGCATATTTATTCATTCATTTAAAGAAATCAGTAATTTTGTTATAAGTGAATAGGCTAATGCATAATGATATATTTTAATCCATATTAACACAAGCACAGTTGCTAGTTGGCATGTTGTTTACAATTGTTTTGACAGATATTTTTTTAGTTAAAAAAAAAATATCACAGGACCGTCATCAGATAACGCTATTTGTCATCAAGTAATTGCAACATTAGATGATAAATTGCTCGTAAAGAAAAGAATGATTTCACGGTGCCTGGCGGGAACCGAACCCATGACCTCTTGGTATCCGGACAAGTGCTCTTCCAACTGAGCTACAGGCGACCGATCATCCTCTTCCCTTCTGCGAGCAAAGGGGAGGATGATTTCACGGTTCCCACCAGGCACCATGAAATCATTTTTTTCTTCGCGAGCAATTTATAATCCAATATTACCACATCATCGACTGTGGTAAGAGAAAATTTCCCAACTTTAATTGCAACATATTGAATTTACATGGGTGTAGAAAAAAGACATGTGAGAACACCAATCTTAGAAGAATACATTCCATATTTATCCAATTCATACACGTGTCACATGCGTATTCCCCGGAAATACGCATATGATACACATTATTTCTTATCCTCTTCCTGTCTACAAAAACAGATTTTTTTTTTACTTTTTCAAACTGGCCCTGATCTCTAATACAAAGGCAAAATTTTCGAATGATGAATCAGGGTACATACACTTCTGGAAAACCGGGAATTGTCAGAGAAAATGAGATTCTGCATAAATGTCAAGGGAAAGTCAGGGAAAATCTCAATTTTTTCAAATAACCTGGCATTGTCAGGGAATTTCTTGTTTGCTAGCTTGTCATCCTGCTAGTTATGCGAACTTTCCCTACGAGAAGGTGGTCTTGCAATCGGACGTTAAACAGTCACGGATGTGCCTATTCTATATATATATATCTCAATGTTGAATACGATATTATTTATCCTTTTTTTTAATACTTTGTCTTTGTGTTAAAAAGTTTTTTCTGCTACTTTAGTGTTTGTTTTTTGGCACCCACACCTTATCGTTTTTAATTCCCCTCATTTCTTTTCTTCCTTCCTTTCATTTTTTTACCTTCCCTTTTTCATAATCCTCTTTTTTTTATTTATTATTATTATTATTTTATTTCTATTTGCCATTGCTTGTCTTCGCTGAAAAATTGCGTTCTACCATCATGAGAAATGGTAAATGAAAGTCCAGAAAAATGTTGTAAAGTGTCTGTAATATAGTCCCAAAAATAGTAAAATAAATAAATTAAAAAAATGTATATAGGGAGTGTCCTGTCAAGACTACATAAACTTTGCACCGTGCAATTCCTTGCAGAATTGTAAGCAAAAATGTTAATGCGAAAATGCTGAGAAATCTATATTTTTCGATTAAAGTTTGAAGTATAACCAATCTCATACTGTTTTCATTTGTTAGTGCCTTTCAGGCTGAGATAGAAATGAATTGAAGAAATCTTCTTTTTGAAAAGGCGTGGAATAAATTCGTTCGATCATTTATTCAGTAATTTTAATTTAAAAAGCAGCGTGCCGGCGGATTTTTCTTCCCCAGCCAATAATATAGAAGTTTCGTCATACAATCAGTGATCTTAGTAACGGGATTTCATTTTTTGCTAAATATCAGCAAGTAATGCAAAAAATGGATGAATAAAAATAATTAGCAAAAAAAAAAAAATTCTCATAGCAAATACACGAAAGCATGTAACATCAATATTTTAAAGAAATTGAAAAAGGTGTAAGTTTTAAAATTTACATTAATATTTTACATTAACATTTAAATTCATATTGAAAAAAAAAAAAGTAAAAACTATTGGCATGATAAATAACTTCTAACAAATATGGCAGAGATAGGCAAGTTTTTGAGAGAAACAGCTATTTTTGATCTGATGTGCATACTTCCAGGGCAGATGCCAAATGGGGAGAACCGGGCATTCACCCTGGGTTGCAGATTTTTAGGGGCAGTAAAGTGGGATTATAAAAATTGAAGTCCTTTTGGGGTGGCAAAACTCTTGTTTGTCCCGAACGACATAATACATAGTGCCGACCCTGCTTACCTCAGTAATCCAATAGTAATCACCCTTGTCTTCAAGTCCATCTGACTGGGTTCGACTTCTAAAATGTTTGATTGAATGGAAGCGAATTGTGGTTCCAAAGTGACGTTAAGCTTTCGGTTCCATCGCAGAAGACCCTTAGCACAATTTGGAGACGTAAAACGTGCGACTTTATTCAAATATTTTAAAATAATGTAAATTCTTTTTACAGAATGATTTTTGTATCGTAGCATCTAATCACGTGATACTATTATGGCATACCTATTGAAATAATATAGTGTTAATTATTAAGTTATTTGTTAAAGCACAATATTACAATAACCAACAATCGTCATTCTTAATTATTATATTGCATAAAATAGAGAATGATGAACATGAAGTATTCTATAATGGTGTGACCAATCATAGCGAAAATTGCATTTTAAAAGACGTTGCATATAGTGCAAAAGGGGTATGAAGTATTTGTGTAATAAATAAAACATTTTTCAAAATAAGCTGATTGTTAGTCGGAAAAGTTGCCATTTGTGGTAACTTTACATAAAGCTATGCAATGTTTCATGTCACAATTCCAGTTTTCTCAGAAAAAATGGGTTGTGCTTGAAAAAAGGGAAATCACTTTGAAGCCCAATAAGGTTCCCACATTCTACTATATCAGGCAGGGCTTATTGATTTATTTTGTAAGTATTTCTCGCCAAGAAAAGGGGGGTCAAATTTTGTTCTCATTGGCTGGACTTAAAACATTAATAACTAAGAAAATATGGATTTCTCAGTATTTCCTCATTAACATTTTTTCATTAGAATTTTACAAGGAATTGTGATGTGCAAAGTTTATACGGTCTTGACAGGACACCTTGTGCATGTGTGTGCATATATACAGGGTTGTCGAAATTAAACTTCCCCAACTCAGGAGGTTGTGTAGGGCGTTGTATGGGTCATAGAGACATGAAATTTGGAGAGCAGACACTTCAGATCATGCACTTGTGATTTATTAAAAAAAGAATATTTAATACAAAAAATCACCAATAGATGGCGCTGCAGCGCATCAGAGCGTTCTATAGTTGTTCTGTATATTCGCCATAGCTCTGCACAACCCTGTCCAATCACAAAACAGTGTGTTCTACAGCTGAATGCAGTGAGTCCGCATGAAGTCCACGAACATGGAGACGAATACAGTCTTTCAGATGTGACAGGGTTGCGGGTTGTTCTCGGTAGACATGATCCTTTAAGAATCCCCATAACCAAAAGTCACATGGTGTGAGATCGGGTGAGCGAGGTGGCCAACTTGTTGGAAAACAACGGCTGATCATCCGTGCAGCGGTGAAAGTTTGCCGTAACACCTATTGAATGCCACGATGAATATGGGGAGGTGCACCGTCCTGCATAAAAATAGTGTCCTGGACGCGGTGACGTTACTGAAGTTCTGGGATCATAAAAGTTGTCAACATGTCCCGATAGCGTTGTCCATTGACGGAACAGGTTTTAAACCCTGTTGGAGTCATCTCCTAAAAAAATAAGGCCCAATGATGAACGTTGAAGTGAAACCATACTATACCAAAATTTTTGCAGGATGCAAGGGCACTTGATGGATTGTGCGTGGGTTTTCTGTTGCCCAAATGCGGCAATTACGGGTATTCACTTGACCATTCAGGTAAAAGTGGACCTCATCCGTCCACAGAATGTTCCACGGCCAAGTGGCATCGACTATCATTAGCGCAAGGAACTGCAGTGCAAATATTTGCCGAACTTCAGCGTCCCGGTCATACAGCTGGTGAAGACTATGGATTTTGTAAGGATAATAACCCACAATTCATCGCCAAACGGTGGAATAGGGCATATCAACAGCACGAGAAATAGCTGGTACACTCACAACACCATGCGGTTCTTGGCTAGTTGTTTCCACGACCGCCGTAGCCACATCTTCCATGCTTGCGTAGCGTACAGGTTTTCGTCGTCCTCTATCTGGTAAAATTACAAGTTCGGTTGTTTTTAATTTTTTCATCATGTCACATAGAGCGCATATGGACATTGGTCCTCGGCATAGGTTCTTCTGCCAGCGGAATGCTTTTATGGCAGCAGATGAGTTCTCGTCATTCTGGTAGAAAAGCTTCACTAACAGAGCTTTGTCTTTCAAAGTCAGCATTGTGCATCATCGAACTGGAAACTCTTTCTCGTGCAGCTCCTGTTTTCCTCTTTTATCAGATTCGCCATTTGCATAGGTTGCACAGAGGCTAGGTTTCTGCAAATCACGTTTCACTGGTGTTACAGCGTCGTCTATCGATGATTTTTTGTACTAAATATTTTTTTTCAATAAATCAATTTTTTTTTTTCATACAATCGAACGCATGATCTGAAGTGTCTGCTGTCCAAATTTCATGTCTCTACGACCCATACAATGCCTTACACAGCCCTCTGAGTTGACGAAGTTTAATTTCGACAACCCTGTGTATATATATATAATGGTAATTTTTTTCCCAGTTGTAAAACATTTTGTTTTTTGGTGTTTTTCATCGCCAAAAAATTACGAAGTAATGTCACCAGCAATAACCGATAAGTATTGTAAAAGGTAATACTGAAATTTTACATAAAATCACCTGGGAAGTCAGGGAGAAAAAAAAATTCTGCTTTTTGAGTATGAACCCTGTGAATGCAGGAATACTAAAAATAAATAGGGTTTTTGCAGAGACTAGAGAAACCCATTTCATACTAGAACCTAATTTTTGCTTTTGATAACAAGAGAAAAAGAAATTTGCCTCACGCTCAGGCTGGGCTCAAATTAGTGACGCATAGGTTACTGTCCTAGTCCCCTTTAACCCATAAGTTATTGGTTCAAGTTAGGTCTGCATGCAAGGCAAATTTCCCTTTTTCTGGCCATTATGAGTTTAATATTCGGTTAATGTAACAAAAAATACAGTTTTGTACATATAATTACAAATTCTGCTAATTATAAAATAATTTTTAGTACATGCTGTTGATGATGATGGAGGAAGTGGTAACTCTCTGTTTGGGTGCAGTTTTCTTAATCAGGATAATGGTAAGACAAAACATCTAGTTGATTTTTAATTTAATATTACACTGTAAATGCAGTATGTGTGTGTTTAAAAAAAATTAAAGTTATGCCTTTTTAAAAATGAAAGGATTACAATTTTTTGGCTTTCATTGTACATTTGTCAAATATACTGTAGCTTATCATATAATGGGGAAAACCCAGAAAGATAGGGTAATTTTAATTAAAATAATTTATTTTTTGTACTCTATTACTCACATTGTTGTATTGACTTATTTCACACAATACACATGCTGATATTTAATTTGTATCTCCAAATGATGGGATTTTTTTTTTAAGCATTGTTGTGATTTTTTTCTACTTACAATATGTTGTAAACTTCTATTATGTAGATGGCGCTAATAATTATTTCTAAAAGTAACTGTCTCGTGCAGAAGCAAAAGGTGCGCAAATGCCCGTGGTATTGTTGTAGTTCATTTTCGGTTGTAAATGAAGTATGTGTGTGTGTTGCTGGTCCGCCTCTCCCACTTTTAACTTCCATTACAGTTTGGCAACGAGACTAGTGATTTCAGAATCCTGCTAGTTCTTTTTAGTGGGAACTTCACAGATTTTATTTCAGCTTAATTCATTCTAACATTGCTTTGCTTCAACACACATATCAGTAAGAATGACTTTGTTTGGCGTAATTTCAGAATTCAATGAAATGTTGAGCCTTGGGTTCATTATACATAAAGACTGCGACAGTTTTTCATGGCAAATTCCATTGAATATATGGATCATTAATGCGCAATCTTCTTAATGGTGGTTGGACTGTTAGTTTATGGTTGGCTCAAAAATTTGTTACCTCCAGTGTTACCCATAGAACGTACTTTGCCACAACTTTTGCAAGTATTGACTACTCATTTTGATTCTGTGCCTTTAGAAATAGTTGAATGTTTTAAATTCAGCAGTTACATTCACAAACCAGATGAGTGTTTCCAATTTTATAGCTGAGTTATGCCGATTGGTTTAATATTATGTGTACAGTGACTCTTTAGAGAGGATGTTACATGACTGCCTAGTCTGTGATGTACAGGACCATGGTATATTTGAATGTGTTAAAATTATTTTCTGTAATATGAATGATAACTTTCTAATAAATTTTACTTTTTATTATAGGAAATTGTGGTGGATATGTAATGCTTTGGCGCAAGTGGCTTTATTTTATTTTAAGCAAACCCACACACTGGGATGTAGAAAATTTATCACGGTATAAGACTTATCTGGATTTTTAACATTTCTTGTACTGTCAATTTTATTTAGAAATATTACATTGTATATTTTGCAAAACTTTAGCAAAAATTCAGCAAGACCACAGATTATAAAATGTTGGGAATTACTAATTTTATACACTTGTAACGAGCCCTCTTTTTTTCTTCTTACAAAATGCACTTGGTTTAAGTTAAAAATTAATTTAGAACAAGCACCATAGCAACAACTTCCAACGAACTTATTTTCATATCCTTCATTTTAAACTATAGTACCTGAGAGCTTGGTATAATTTATGAAAAGCAGAAATTCTGATGTGAAAAGCACGGACATGTGTGATCAAAATAATTATGAACGAACTTCTAGTCTCAGGCTCATAAATTTATGTATATTCCCAGGGCTGCCGCATGCGGGTGTGCATGTTGTGCCCAACACAAGGGTGCCTGATCAGGACTTCATCATTTCAAGACTAGTAGTAATTTTTTATGCAGTACATTAAGATAAATTATTAAATGCATAAATAAATTCATTAGGATGATAAATCATAATTTTTTTACACAATTCATGAAGTAAAACATTGCTCAACTTATTAAACAGTAAGGCAATAAAAAATGAGTAGTAAACAATTAATTACAGTGAAAATCAGTTATAACGACCTTCAAGGGACTGTGCAAATTCGGTCGTTATAAACGATATCTTTTTAAAATCATAGTATAGTAATACACTTTAGAATTTTATAAATAATTTTAATGATAAATAGTAATAAACTTTTGGTTTAAAAAAAATAAAAATATAATTAGAATGAATTCAATTACGGTATATATTAAACTATATTTTTAACCACACTAAATGCATATTTTTTAGTTTCCTAAATTAAAAAATGTAGGAAATACTATGTAAAATATATAATATGGAAAACAAATGTATTAAAAATATTTATTATATTATACTAATGACTTCCGAACAGTGCTGGTTTAAAATTTTATGATCCCTAGGCTGAGAAAATAAAATGGACCCTTGTAGAATGCTACTCTCGCAATATTCAATTAATAAATCACCTTTTTTTAAGTTTATTATCTTTAATATTCAGGTTTAGCAGTAATAAAAATTTCTCAGACATTTGTAAATAAACAGGATTAGAATAATGCTTAACATTTTGATAACTAACCTTCAATTTCGATAATTAACCTGTGTGGTTCCGATTTATGACTGTCAAGTCGCGTCGTTATATTCGATACGAGTTTCCCTACTTAGAATCTACGTAGACTACAAAATCGCCGTCGTTATAGCAGGTTTCGTTGTTATATACGATGTCGTTATAACCGATATATTTAGTATGGAGTAGAATAGCAAACCAAACTTCTTGTAAAAATTCCATCATTATATGCAATTGGTCGTTATAACCGGCGTCGTTATAAACGATTTTCACTGTAGTTGCTTTGCCTTGATGTACTACTACTTCATGAGTTGTATGTAGGTTTGAATTTAGGGTGTGAGGCTCCTCCACTCCACCATGCCCCAATTTGAATTCTGTGGGTTGGTTCCTTTAAATACAATGGAAAGTTGCAGAGTATGTGGGGGAAGGCATTTATGATTACCTTATACACGATATAAGATAAAAAATATTTTTATGAATACATTTATTTTATTTCATGACGAATTTATTTTTTTCGATGTTTAGGGGAAGGTTGTTTCATTAAATTTTCAAATTAAGACAAAAATTGAGGTGCTTTCTCAGGGACAACGATTGAGTGGAATTCTATTATTGATAGATTGTATTTTTTTTTTTAAGTCTGCAGTCTTTTAAAATTTTGCATCTCCACAAATTTCGTGCACTTGTCCAACATGGTCATTTATAAATACGGACCTGATGCTACGTCAAAGGAAGTTTGAACATGTTCAGTATTACTTAATACCACAATTGCCACTAGATGGTGGTGAAAGCAAAAGAGAATGAAAACTAAAGAACACGAGTCATGGGCATCCACGTGGGTTTTCCAAAGGGGTTGGTTTATTTTTTCAAAGAAATCACCTTAAACCAGTAGTTTCCAAACTTTTTGTCTCGCGCAGCATGTTGTAAGAAAAAATTAACTGTGGAGATCCTGATTCTTTTTTACTTTTAATGTGTTCTTTAAGTAGGGTTTATATTTAACACTTTACCTACCACTTGAATCTATATATATAGCCTGTTAATAGGCTTCCAGTAGGTAAAGTGTTAAGTTAGTAATAATAGCCGATACAAAGCAAAAACGTTTTACTTTAATTACAAAATGTAGTAACTAATGAGAGGAATGAGTTTAGTTTTGCATAGTTTGCCAGTGTCTGGTTTTATTGAGGATACCTGCAGATAAAGGTGAGGTTCAGCATTGACGCAGCTTCTGTATTTGGTTTTACTTGTTGCAAAGGCAAAAAAAAAATCTGGATTCACACAAGTAAGTTGTGGCAAATGGGAAAAGCTTTTGCTTTAGTGGCTAGTGATTTAAATGTGTTCTTTACCAAAACTTAACCAAAATCCAGAACATGATTTACTTTGGGGAAGAAATTTTCAAAGCGCTATCTGACGTAATGTCTGTGAGGCATTCATAATCAGTTGATATTGGGCAGGTTGGTTTTTTTCAAAGTAATGACGGATGGATTCATATCATCCAGTTATACTCCTTCAGGGTTACTTCCTGGGCTGTTAAGTGTTTTTTTTAAAATATGTTTAAAATATGATATTAAGATAATAATAAAGTAGTAATCATTATGTGACGAAAAATAATTTTCCAAAAATTAGCATTATCCATTTCATTCTTACTGGACAAGTGGGTTTTTTCTTCTAAAAGTCTCTTTTCATTTTCAATGCTCTGTGGATCATAGTTTGGAAACCTTGACTCTAAACAAATTGATAAGGATGGCTCAAGCACTTAATAATCTTTGTTACTTTCATTTTTACATTTGTCATTGTTCTATTTGAAACAATGAAGACTTTAAATTTATCCATGATGTGAGCAAACTAAAAGAATGAAGTGAGGATGAGTTATTAAAATACTGCTAAGATATGCACATAAAAATAAGTGGCAATTAAAATTTTGATACTCTAGGATACTTAAGGTATGACTTCGAGAAATTAAAGACTTCGTAATGTTTTATAAACAGCGGAGATGTCTTATGATGTTTTAAACTATTTTTATGAATATAACCTGTTTTCAGTAGCTAAATTTCCCATGAATGTAAAGCCATTTTCTCCACAACCAAAGTTCAGTTAAAAGTTGCTTATGATTGGTTAGGGAATTTTGCTGGAAAAGTTAAGGATTTTTTTCTCTTCAATGTTGAGTGTGAACCCTGAGGAATTTTCAAAACTAAAATTAATAAAAAATTATTTGGGATCAAAAATGTCTAAAGAACATCTTACTAATTGTCAATGATATCAATAGAAAATAACATGGATACCTTAGATATAAAAGTTCTGAGGTATTTGTGGTAGCTAAATCTGAGAGGATAGATATGTAGTAAAAGAACTTAAGATATGTACCAAAGAGTCGAAAAAATGTATTATGTTGTGACTGTCTTGTAATAGTTGAAATTTTTTTTGTTTGAGATGTTATATTTTTACATATGCATGCATACATATATATTGTATATTAAAAAAAAATTCCTTGAATATAATTTCATTTCAATATGAAAATTTTATTTTATGGGGGTGCTGAAATTCAAATTTGCACAAAGGTGCCTCTTACCCATGCAACAGCTCTGTATATGCCCCATTTTAGTGTAAAATATGACATTCAAATAAGCAACTATATGTATAAATAGATTTCATAAGACAGTGATATCTCGTTTCTATTTGAACGTAGGATACTAAAATGCATACAAAAGTTGAAGTTCCTGTTTCAAATCTATTGAAGAAAATTCAAAATGAATAATTGTTTATCACCCTTGAATG
>QLNU02015360.1:51329603-51339990 GCA_006491805.2 Dysdera silvatica
ATAATAATAATGTTTATTTTACAGGCAACCAAGAAAAAGAAAAAACTTGAATACAAGTACAAAAAATAGTCAGGAAGGTCCTTGACGGATGACTGGAAAAAAAGCAGACTAAATGTCTGCTTGACAAGTTCCAGTCATCCCTGAGATAATAAATTATTTAAATGCATAAACACATTGAAAAAAAAAAACACAAATAAGGGAAAACAACGACATATTATACAAAATAAATTATGCATTGACAAACAGAAAAAAAAAGAAATAAATCAAGCGTTGACATTTAAAGTGCAATAAAATAAATACTGAACTGTAAAAAAAATAATAAAATAAAATTCAATAGAAGATATAAAGCATTGACATGTAGGACACAGAAAATGGAATTAAATATTAGCATGTGGATAGCAAGTATTTTTTTTTAAAAAAGACTTAAACATATGCTCGCTGTTAATGTTAGTAAGACTTGTCGGGAGAAGATTCCAAACCATGGGACCTTGGGAGTTGATATGATCGTATAAGTAATGAGAGGTGGATTGCAATGGGATAAGGCTTCTGCCGGATCTGGAGGGATAGCGATCATTACGTGGACGAATCTGAATAATATTAGAGTAAAAGCCTTTGTGAATACATTTGAACATGAGAAGGGCCATTCGGGACTGAGCAATTAAGAAAAAAGGTAATATGGCAAAAGAAGCCTATAGGTTGGTTCTATTATTGATAATCTTTGAATTCATGATTTTTAATATATGTGATTGAATTTGTTCAATTTTACGAATATTAGATTGAGTTGTTTTTGACCAAACGTTACAGCAATACTAGGTGAGGAGGGATTGTACTAGGGAAAAATAAACGGAACGGATAACTCTGATAGGAAGGCATTCGTGAATTCTTCGAAGAAGTCCAAGAACCCTCGCTGCCTTAGATATAATATTTTTACAGTGAGGGGTCCAGGAGAGTTTATGATGTAATAATATCCCCAAGAATTTGTGAGTAGATGCGAAAGGAATATTGTGATTATTTAATGTAATAGAAGAAGGAAAATTATGTGAATGCTTATTATGGAATAAAAGACAGTTTTCGAGTCATTGACCTGAAGTTTGTTAAATTGAAACAAACCAAGAAATTTAGCTGTCCGTAATTGAACGATTGAAATTAGTTGATCAAGGTCATTGTGAGAAGCAGAGAAGTAAGTATCATCAGCATAGATTGTAGGACTACCATGGGTGAAGACCTAGAAAATATCATTAATGTAAACAAGGAACAAGAGTGGACCAGGTATGGAACCCTGAGGAACCCCTAAATAATTAACCATAATGTCAGACCTAATTCCATTCAGAAAAACATATTGTTTACGATTAGTCAAGAGATGTGCGAGAAGATCAAGGCATGGGCCCCTAATACCAATATCATGAAGTTTAAGAAAAAGAATGTCATGTGGAATTGAATCGAATGCCTTAGAGATATAAAAAAGACGCCAATCAAAAAAAGGTGAGAACTAAATGCTTGCCTCATTGGGTTTAGAAAATTTATAAGGGAAAATTCCGTGGATTTGTTGGCAAGAAATCCGAACTGTAATGGGTAAATGAGAGAAAACGTAGAAATGAAATCAACCTTCTAAAGAGAAGATGTGCAAATATTTTGGGAAAATTGAAATTATAGAGATTGGGCGATAATTTGAAGGATCAGTAGTACGATCACCTTTTTTAAAAATGGAGATAATCTTGGTGACTTTAAATTATTCAGGAACTTGTGATTTATTTCAAATAAATGAAATAGGTGCGATAATGGCGCAAAGAGTAAGCTGGCAACGAATACCATGGAGCATCTAGGATGCAAATCAGCACTATCTGGCGAACCGTGAACCTCAATGCGTTTGAATGAGGACAGTACGTCCACCTCAGAAAATGGGGATAAAAAAAATTAATTAAAATTTGATAAATATCTACAACAGTCAAAGGGAGTATGAGTGAAGGAAGAATAAATGTCACTGGGAGTTTGTATAAAGTAGCGATTTAACAAGTTGCAGATGTACAGTGGGACTGTACATCTGCTCTCAAAACTCACAAAAATCTCGCCCCGGTGGCTTTGTGTGTTGACCATTATTTGGCAATTGTGTTATCCCTGTGAAGGGTAATATCTTACAACTTAATATACGGAGAAAAATGCATTCTTGTTCTCATTCGTCTAGTAGGTCAAGACACCGCGGGCTCAACGCGAGGACCCTGGTTCGAATCCGAGATGAGGACGGCGTCTCTTTTTCTCCTAAACAAAAATAGCTCTAGTTTGAGCTACTAATACGTGGGTGTCAAATTTATTTGCAATGGTACAGTGGGACATTAATCAAAGTATCATTGAGCTTGAATTCGATGACATTTAATTGTTGCTTGTGTTTTTTTTTTTACCAGCAAGAGATCCAAGATAATTCCATGTTTTCTTAGAATCATTGGAAGAGCAGATGTCAAAATAGAAAGATCGCTTGGCCCTCAGAATTTTTTCGTTAAGTTTGTTTCTGAATCTACGAAAGATATGTAAGTCAATTAAATTTCTTGAAGAAATGAATTTTGCGTACCGTCGACTTTTGGTCTTTATTTTTCTGCGAATAGCAATTGTCATCAAACAGTTTTTATTTTTGTTTATGTTGAGGGCGGACTCGCTTGGGAAAAATTTTGTAATAAAGAGAGAATACTGAAGAATAGAAATTATTGTAGGATGATTCAGGATCATTATGAACAAAGAGACTAGGTAAGTTGATTAATTGAAGCTCGAAGAAAAATTTCTCAAGTGAAGACTTAGAAAATGTCCGATATAATAAATAAGTAGGAGATCCAGAAGATCATGTGTTCAATGAAGGAGGAAGAGTGAGCTATATGGGAAGGTGATCACTAATAGCATTCGATAGTTGTGTAAGCTGATGAGAGGAATCCAGAGAAAATTATAACAAACAA
Source organism: Dysdera silvatica (assembly GCA_006491805.2). Classification (NCBI taxonomy): domain Eukaryota; kingdom Metazoa; phylum Arthropoda; class Arachnida; order Araneae; family Dysderidae; genus Dysdera; species Dysdera silvatica. Next base: position 51,332,543 of record QLNU02015360.1, read on the forward strand.
AGGTCGATCATAATTTGAGAGTGTGCAGTAATACGGGTAGGGAAGTCAATAATATTGTAAAACATGTAGGATTCAATTAAGGTTTTAAGTTGAAATCAACACTAAAAAATTTAATAGGTTAAGGAAAGGCCCTCCTGATCTTGCAATGATGGATAGGGCATGTAAATCCTGAAGTTCTTCGTAAATTTGGGAAAAACGTAGAAGTCATGGTAATACTTGTGGGTACAACGAACTACCTCCAGCCCCACAATGTTGAAACTTTTCATGACTATAAACTCAGTCAAATGTATGATCAAGTATTCGAAAACTCACCGGCTCGTATGTTGTGAAGAGAACTTCACTGCAAGGGAAACTATCCTAAAATTGCATCACTTGGTTCACAGTCAAATCTCTTCCCCTGTATTTGAAGACATTTGCCGGTATGCTATCCAAAAGGCGTTAATACGAATTTAAATCCACACTTTCAGATCTGTGCAACAGACGTGTTTCACACAAACACAGAAAATTTGTAACAAATGTGAAACTAAGCTTTGTGGTCAGATAATAAATATGTAGTTATACAAAATTTTAATTACAAATAAATTTGACACCCATGTATTTGTAGCTCAAACTAGAGCTATTTTTGTTTTAGGAGAAGAAAAAGAGACGCCGTCCTCATCCCAGATTCGAACCAGGGTCCCCACGTTGAGCCTGCGGTGTCTTGACCTACTAGACGAATGAGAACAAGAACAGACGCTCTTTTCTCCGTATATTAAGTTGTAAGATATTATTACCCTTCACAGGGATAACACAATTGCCAAATATTGGTCAACACACAAAGCCACCGGGGCGAGATTTTTGTGAGTTTTTCGTGGGGGATTTTTTTATTACAAATTTGACACCCACGTATTAGTAGTATATACAAAGTAGTATGTACAAAATTTTAAGTAACAGTGGTCTTTAGCTTTTAACTAAAATGGTTTTAAACTCCATCACATTTTATGCAATTCTTTTAATCATGAAATCAGTTTTCATCCGATATGGGTTTTTCAATCTCATCTGTTTTTATTGCATCATTCGTTTTTATTCTATTCATACATTTGTTACCTTTATATAAGATTTAATTGGTCTTTTATTTTAAAATTGTACATATAGTCTCACCTTGTTTGGCATAGGCTGTCCGTGCACCATACATATTCAACCCACCAATCCTGCAAGTAGCCTTGGTACATCAATTTAAAATAGTTAATAAATTGAAAAAACATAATTTAAACCCAAAACATGAACTGATTAGGGTTTCTGATAATTTGTTTGCGAAATTAGGAATATGTTAATTCACTTTAATGGATGTGCATCAGGGTTGGCTTTCTGCCGGCAGAAACTGGTTTTAACCGGCAGAAAGTGGGAGAAACTGGCAGAAACTAATAAAAGTACTGAAAACAGTATTGTATTATTTAAATGGCAGAGTACAAATATATATTTTTATTACAATAATTTAGTATATTGCAAAGCTTTATATTATTACAATAATTAAAATGATTAAAAAATACTCTAGTAAATCAAAGGTTTGTTACAAAAAAGCATCCTTTGAAGGCCATGTTATTTAACCAGGCTTATTTTGTCTTATTTCCTCTACCTCATTAGGTCTTTGGCTACAAAATAAAAAGCAAAAACATTTGGCAGACTGGCTGTAATAAAAGCCGCAGTGGTTTATGATCAATTGGACAAATCGTATTACAGCCAATGAACCACACTTTTTGTTTTTAAGTCTGTTGCAAAGCATGTGGTATCTGCTCAAAAATATTTGAGAAATCGGTACAGACAAGGTGCTTGGCTAAAGGAATACATAAACACTGTAAAGCCACAAACACCCAGCAATATATGGTGGAAAAGTTAGGTAGATTGCTTGGAATCGTTCATAAAGAATCATCCCATCTATATAACTTGCAGATCATGAAAACAATATGGATGGAGGAACTTTTTAAGTATACAATAATTTTTGCCACCCACGTTCATATAGCTCAAACTAGAGCTTTATTGTTTTTGGAGAAAAAGAGGAGCCGTCCTCATCCTGGATTCGAACCAGGGTCCCCGCGTTGAGCCCGCGGTGTCTTGACCTACTAGACGAACGAGGACAAGAACAAACGCATTTTTCTCCGTATATTAGGATGTAAGATATTATTACCCTTCACAGGGATAACACAATTGCCAAATAATGGTCAACACAGAAAAGCCTCCGGGGCGAGATTTTTGTGAGTTTTTCGTGGGGGAATTTATTATACAATAATTTTTGCCACCCACATACAAGAATTTTTACCCCGGAGGCTTTTCTGTGTTGACCATTATTTGGCAATTGTGTTATCCCTGTGAAGGGTAATAATATCTTATAATTTTTTAAGTCATAAATAATTGTATGATTAATAAAGTTGTAAAAAAAACTTCTTGCAGCTCTTAAAACCTATTGCTGTTCCCCTGTTTGAGATTTGAAAAGGTGATTTTTCTATTGCAATGCATGTTGACTCCAATGGATGACGATAATCTCATGGAAATGAATCAAAAAAGGGTAAAAAGTAAACTTTATCAGGCAATAACTCAACATCATATATGCCAGTTTATATGCTTCATCAAATGTACATGTAATCTAAATTGTCACATGAGCAGGAAGAAAATAGTGGAAATTCCTTAATGTCATTAACACAAATTTTGTACTTCACAATAAAGCTTTTTGAACAAAATTAGGTCCTTTTCCTGAAACATACTACTCCAATAAAATCTTAAAAAATGTCCAGACTTCTATGTGGTGGTATTTAAAAAATATATCTGAAGATTTTGTAACCGTTGGCTTATGTAGTAATGATATTACCTTCAGTACTGGTGGGCTTGGAAGTATATTTTCCTTGACATATTCGTCTATTCATAATAAATAAGAAATTGTTTGAATTATTGAAAAGATCATTCTGAACTTAAATGCGCTAGTTAATTTGCTATGATGTAACCTTTGAATAAATACTATAAACATTGTAACTAAATCCACTTTACTTCAAAATGCATTCCCTTTTGCCATTAGGGGTATTTTAGTAAGTTTTTAATGTACAAAATATTTATTTTCTGTATTTGTGCCAGTTATTGCCGCTTTTGTGGCAGAAACTTGCTAACCCTGAGGTGCATAGTAATTCAGTGTTTTAATTTCATATATATGTATAACTTGGTATTAAAGTTTGTGTATGTGAATTCCTCTTTATAGTTATTTTAAGTTATCAGTAAAATTGAAAGGAAAATCTTTTGAAGGAAAACTCGATAATGAATGACAAGTCTGAAGATCTATTCACATGGAATTTCATTAAAAATTTTCTTCCATCTGTACAAGTCGAAAACATGTCACGTGTTTCAGCATTAGAGGATATATCGGTGTCAGAATCTATGTTGAATACGAATATGCAAGAAATCAAAACACTAGTTCAACGCTTAGTTTTTGAAGAGCTTGATGCTTTTCAATTTCTTTTAAAGCAACAAGAGCATAAAGTTTGGGTATGTAACCATATTTTTAAATTAAAAAAAAACAAACCTACTTTAAAATGTTTTTTAACCTTATTATGTAGTTTGTTAAAAATATGTCTCTAATATTTAAGTATTGGAAATACTTAGTATTTGTTTGACCCCCTACTAAAAATTTATATTTATGAAAACAGTTTGAAAAAATAGTACTTTCAAAATAATTTGAGAAAGAATATAACCTGTATGAAATTATATAACCTGTTCTTTCAAATAAGACTTAGTCATTTATTTCATCTCTAACAGCTAGTTTATTGAAGTTATACAATTCTTATCATAGATGATAATATTGTAATATTAGATGATAAATTACTTGCAAAGAAAAGTCCAAGTTGGGGCAATGGGCAGTTCAAGCACCATCTCATTAATTGCAAACTTGTTCGTAGTGAAGCTTTATATTCGTTTGTAGAGGGGAGTTTGAGTCCTCTAGCTCACTTGAAAGAATGCTTGACTGGTTATCAAGTGGCTGTGGGTTCGGTCCCCACTAGGCATTGAGAAATCATTCTTTTTTTTGCGAGTAATTTATCTGACAGCTAGGTTCTCATTCAGCATTTGTGTTCTAATGTGTGTAATGAGAAAAAGTAGTTTGTGGCATCAAAATATAGGCTCTGCAATGGTGCAGTGAGAACACATTCATCTAGCATGACATTATTCCGGGTTTGACTGTTGTCAGTGTTAAAAAAAAAGAGAAAGAAGCATGCTTACCAGCTAACTGTTCACTGTAATCCAGGGGTTGGTTTCCTAGGCTATAAGAGATTCAGATCCTTTGGAAAACTGTAGGTCCTGGTGTACATGACACTTTCTGTCCTTGTGTCATAAACCTCGCAAACAAGCAAAGCATCAGAATGTAATTTTTTTCCCATTATATAAGATTATATTGAGTATACTTTAATTAAATTGTTTATTTACAAAGAATATATACTTCTGATTTTTTTTTCTTGTGTGCCATGCAGTGGTAGTGTTTGTTTAATGTGCCATTAATCCAGTTTTTTTTTTCCGACCCCCAATGGCATTGCAGAATATATGCTGTTTTTCTATCCACCAGAGTTCAGGGTTCGTTTCTCGTGGCAGTAGAGGTTCAGGTTCTAGCACAGCATGACCATTGTCCTTGTATCGTAAAACGGTTTTCTTTCTGTGGTACTTTATACTCGTATAGAGTCGGCCAAAAAGATTATAAAGACCTTAACAATTAAAAAAGGGAAAGATTACGTTGAAGTGCAGTTTTCATGATAAATATACATACACTGCCGGAAAATGAAAAAAGAACACCAAGAAGGAATTGCTGGACAGTTATGAAATTTGCATATGTTAATGGGGTGGAGTATACGTAGGCGTGATTTTAATTTCAGGATCAACCAGTTAACGCTTACGCCAAAACATGCTATGCTACGCAAATTATAGTCAGTGGTATTTAAGGAGAAGGGCGAAGTGGGTTTATTCAGTAGTCGAATTATAGACACTTGCGAAAACTGAGGAAGCTACAATGCCTAGAAACTGAAAACATGCACAATTTCAGCAGTTTTTAAACTTTGAGAGAGGTCGTCTAGTGGGACTCCGTGAGGCCGGTTGGTCGTTGTCCCATACAATTCCACACGTGCTCAATGGCGGCAAGTCCGGTGAACGTGCAGGCCATGAATGTTGTCTCACACCTTGAAGTGCACGTTGCGTTGCATGTGTCGTATATAGGCGGGCATTGCCATGCTGGATTACATCATTATGAACCAACCTTACAAATGACACAACAATTGGCTGAATGATACTTCGGATATACCGAGTGCTGTTTAATGTGCCCGGTACAAACACTAGTTCTGTACTGGAGTGATAGCTGATCTCTCCCCATACGAGAAGACCAGGTGTAGGCCTTGTGTGTCGATGGCAGATATAAAAAGGATGGAGGTGCTACCCTGTGCATCTGCGAACACGCATTCGGCTGTCTAAGGTCCTTAAGCAGAATTTCATTGCTGAAAACGACAGATCACCAGTGCGCCCTCCAGTGAGGACGTTGTCGGCACCCTTGCAACCGTTCCCGAAGGTGGGTTGGAGTCAGAGGCACACATGCCAGAAGCACACTTGCATGTAGTCCTACTTCCAGCAGATGGTTAGGATTGTTTGCAGGGTCACCTCAGGTGCAACGGCAGCTCGAATTTGCGACGCAGTGGATGTTCTGTTTGAAAACGATGCTCTCCTTAAGTGTCGATCTGTCCGCTCATCAGTTCGTCTCACTCATGAGTCTCAGTCCCACGTCTTCTCGTGTGGGAATGTTCTTCGGACCATCTACGCCACCATCGTACCACCACCTATACTTCCCGTCCAATTCGCTCCGCAATACGACGATACGACCAACCGGCCTCATGGAATCCCACTAGACGACCTCTCTCAAAGTTCGATAACTACTGAAATTGTACTCTCCTTCCACATCCAGGTATTGTGGCTTCTTCAGAGTCTTTGCATGAGTCTATAATTCAACTATTGATTACATCCACTTCGCTTTTTTCCTTAAATATCACCGACTGTAATTTGCATATTATAGCATGTTTTGGCATAAACGATAACCGGTTGATCCTAAAATTAAGATCACGCCTACTTGTGCTCCATCCCATTAACATATGCAAATTTCATAACCATCCAGCAATTCCTTCTTGGTGTTCTTTTTTATTTCCTGGCAGGGTGTGTGTGTGTGTGCATATATATATATGGCCTGCAAAAGGGTTGCTGGTATCTAACTGGAAGGAGACCCACACGCTGAACGTATGTGACGATGTGTGGAACCGGCCAGGCCAGTAACCTAGTGTCCTACCCCGCCTTCAAGTGGTGCAGGCTGAGCTTTCTATTTATGTGGCAAATTAATATTTGCTGCACGGATAGAAAGGCGGAAGGGGAGGGCTAATTCACCAACCCGTCTAGCCAGCGTGGTGAAATGATGGCTAATTCCTCCAATATGCTAATACACCAAAAACCATGGCCCCTAGTCTCCAGGTGCTGGAGTGCTCCTGATCAAGGCAGCGGTCAGCGTGGCATGAAAGCAGGGGGTGCTAAGAATCACTGGAATGGCCCAGGCTGCCGTTTGTTATTGACCTTGGCAACGTATAATGGACGATCCCTTGCTTCTGAAGCAAAACTTCAGGAATTGGAAGAAGAACTTGACAAGATCAAATGGGACATTGTAGGACTCAGTGAAGTTAGAAGAAAAGGTGAAGAGTTGGTGGAACTTAAAAGTGGACATTTGTTTTATTATAGAGGAACGGAAACTGGAAGAACAAGTGGTGTTGGCTTCTTAATCAACAAAAGAATTAAAGACTACCTTCTTGAAGTCGAAAGCACGTCAGATCGAGCAGCGAGGCTCGTTGTTCAACTAACCCAGCGATACCAACTTCAGATAGTACAGGCATATGCACCAACATCAAGCCATACCGACGAGGAGGTTGAGGAATTCTATGAAGAAATCAAACAGCTACATACCAAGGGGAAACAACACATCAAGCTCATCATGGGAGATTTTAATGCAAGAATTGGACAACAGGAACAAGGAGAGACATCGGTTGGTAAATACGGATATGGGGAAAGGAATGAACGTGGCGATCAACTCATCGAATTTGCAGAAGCTGAAAACCTTAGCATCATGAATTCATTTTTTAAGAAGAAACCGCAAAGAAAATGGACATGGAAACACCCAAATGGGGGAACTAGTGAAATTGACTATATCCTGGCAAACAAGAAATCAATTATTGAAGATTGCAGTGTACTGAACAGATTTAATACTGGAAGTGATCATCGAATGGTGAGATGTAAAATGCACTTAAATACTAAACTAGAAAGGCAGAAGCTCATTAGGAAACAAGTATGTAAGAGGGTGGATTTAAAGAAATTAAAAGAAAATACTGAGGCATTCAAGTTGGAATTAAAAAGTCGTTTTTCTG
>QLNU02015360.1:51340090-51381536 GCA_006491805.2 Dysdera silvatica
TTTAATACTGGAAGTGATCATCGAATGGTGAGATGTAAAGTGCACTTAAATACTAAATTAGAACGACAGAAGCTCATTAGGAAACAAGTAAGTAAGAGGGTGGATCTAATGAAACTGAAAGTAAATACCGAGGCATTCAAGTTGGAATTAAAAAATCGCTTTTCTGCACTGGAAGGACTTATTGATGAAAGTGATATCTCAGAAGCAAATGAAAACATTGTTAAGACAATAGTTGAAACTGCTGGGGAAATTGGTGGTGTAACCTGTAAAAAGCACAATAGCAAATTATCTGAGAAGACGAAACAGCTCATGAAAAGGCGAAGAGATATGAAGGTGGACAATCGAAATACCAGTTCCAGGATTGAGTACATAGAACTTTGTAAAACTCTGCGCAAAAGCATGAAAGAAGACATAAGAAAATTCAACTGTGAGCTAGTAAGGAAAGCCATTGAAAATAACAAGAGCCTTAGGGTTGTTAAAGGAAGTTTATCTGTTGGGAAGAAACACATCATTGCATTAAAAGGAGAGGATGGCACCGTAACAAGAAATAGGGAAGAAATACTTAGAAGAGTTGAAGAATTCTACAAAAATCTATACGAAAGTAACAGTGAATTAAACGAAGACATTGAAATAGTCGAAGGAACAGCTCCTAAAATCTTAAAAGAAGAAGTTTCATTTGCAATAAAAAATATGAAGAAAGGAAGAGCCCCTGGTGATGATGGTATTACATTAGATATCTTAAAAGAAGCTGATGGTATTACATTAGATATCCTAAAAGAAGCTGGAGAATATGTAGAAGACATACTTGCAAAATTCTTTACCAAATGTCTTAACAGCGGTAACATACCAAACCAATGGGATTCTGCAACAGTAATTCTTTTGCATAAAAAAGGTGATAAAGAGGATTTGAAAAATTACCGACCAATTAGCTTGTTACCTGCTATTTATAAAATCTTCACAAAAGTGCTAACACATCGCCTGCAGAAAAAATTAGATGCAGCTCAACCAAGAGAACAAGCTGGATTTCGAAGTGGATTCAGTACAGTGGACCATATTCAAGTATTAAGAGAATTAATTGAAAGAACACATGAATATGAACTTCCATTGTGTGTTGCATTTATTGACTATGAGAAGGCCTTTGACTCTATTAAAACATCAGCAGTCATCAACTCTTTAAGATCAACAGACATTGAGGATGTGTACATTGACATGGTGAAACGTGTGTATAAAAATGCAAGTGCAAAATTTCGGTTACATAAAGATACCAAAACTATCAAAATTGGTAAAGGTGTGAGGCAGGGAGATACCATTTCTCCAAAACTTTTTACTTCAGCTTTACAGATGATTTTTCAGCAGATAAATTGGAATAACAAGGGAATAAAAATAAATGGTGAATATTTAAATCATTTGCGGTTTGCTGATGACATTGTTATTTTTTCAACGAACCCATTAGAACTCCAAGACATGGTACAGGAGCTCTCAACTAGAAGTAAAGAAGTTGGACTCAAGATGAACCTACAAAAAACTAAGATCATGTTCAATAATTTCGTAGAGGAAACAAAAATACAAGTTGACAACATTGAGCTAGAAATTGCTGATTCATATATTTACCTTGGCCAGCTGATTTCAATGGATGGCAACATTATGAAAGAACTCAACAGACGTATTAAACTTGGCTGGAGTGCATTTGGAAGAAACAGTTTTATCCTGAAGGGGAAATTGCCTTTGTGTCTAAAAAGAAAGGTCTTCAACCAGTGTGTATTGCCAGTCCTCTCTTATGGATCAGAGACATGGAGTCTAACAGTTGGAGCAATACGAAAGTTACAGACAACGCAAAGGAGCATGGAGAGGTGCATGCTTGGAATAACTAGGAGAGATCGAAAAAGAAACACTTGGGTGAGAGAGCAAACTAGAGTAGAGGACATCATTGTTAAAGTAAAAGGGCTGAAATGGCGATGGGCTGGGCATATTGCAAGAAGAACTGATCAACGATGGACAACAGAAATTCTGAACTGGATTCCAAGAGACCACCGAAGACCTAGAAAACGTCCTCAAACTAGATGGGTGGATGAAATAAGAAAAGAGGTTGGGGTGACGTGGAAACGAATGGCCCAGGATAGACTTGTGTGGAAAGCATTTGGAGAGACCTTCATCCAGCAGTGGATAGATAATGGTTGAATATGATGATGATGATATATATATATATATATATATATATAAACAAGAAAAAAATTTCGTTCAAAATTCACTGATAAATGGTACTTTAGATAGTGAAAATGACTGAGTGTTCAATTTGTGTGCTACACCAACACATTTGAGATGAACACCACTAGGTATGACACAATTTAGATAAGTGACAGCACCCATATCTTTAGAATGCAGCATATTTAGATGGATGGAACTCACTTTATGTTGAACGGCATCTTTCAGTTCTGACAGTGTTGAAGGGCCTGATTGGTAAACTCAACTTTAAATACCCTCACAACAAGAACTCAACTCATGTTAAATCTCGAAACTAATGAAAATAGGATTTACAGTACTTACTGATTGTCTTCACCGAAGTTATCGACCAGAAATGTCTTTAACGGAATTACGATGTTAAGTTGATGCTCCATCCTGCAAAAATGTTTACCGTAGGCATCATATTTCGTTTTTGTAAAGCCAATATTAACTGTAATTAATGCAATATTTATGTAGTATTGGGAATACCAGTTCACATCGCAATTCTACTAAAAACATTTCTGATCAACATCTAGTGATTGCACTCTAGTGGTGATGCAGTGGTAATGTGTTCGCCTAGCATGCCATTAACCCGTCACCAAGTTTCTGGTAAAATTTAATGTAGTTTCTGTGATCAATATGTCCTGCCATTTTGACTCCAAACACAAATGCAATGAATACATGTACTTGTGTCGTAACTTCCTAACAGTGACTGAAGAACATAACGGTCATGAAAAAAATCACACATGCACAGTAGTATTCAAGGTCAAATGCCAAGTTAGTTCTATAGTCCGCTTTGAAAGGTTGCCATAATAAAAATTAAAGACTAATACTTTTTGATCAGACTTCGTGAAAGTCAGTGGGTTCTAGGCCAGTGGTTCTTAGTGTTCCATTGAACCCTGGGATTCCTCAATGACCCTACTGAGGTTCTGCAAGCAATTTGTAAAACTTGGCTAAAATTTTCAAGAAAATAAACAAATTCTGCAATTTTCCCTCATGAGACAGCCCCTGAAAGTTAACTAACCAATACCCTGCAACAAAAAGTATTGTACTTACCTTTTTTATACTGAGTTATCACTTGTTATATTTATGTCCAAGCAGTGATAAATAATAGCTCTTTAGCTTTTCCTTAAATAACATTAATGAACGAGTTTCTTAGCTAGGCATGTGTGCAAGGAACGGTTTGTGTAGGATATAAAGTTTGAGAACCACTGTTCTAGCCATTTTTTATGTATTTTTTTTTTTATTTATACTTTTTTATTTGGTGTAATGTATTTAAGGCTCTGAAATACGTGCCAGTAAGAACAGCAATTTTACAAATAGAAATCAAATATAGTATAAATTAGGTTTGATTCCAAGTTGACTTACTTAGTTGTTCGTAAATGTATCATTATTTGGAATTTATTTTAAGCAGCTAGGCCTGAACGGTCATGGATGTAAAACTACAAATACATTACGGAATAAAATTTAGAATATTTACTTTGACATATTTGCAACCCAGACTGAAAGATTTTGTTAAGCCCCTGCGTTAATTTTTTTGCAGCTAATGTATGTTCGTGTCTCTTGTTTTAACTCAGTCAACAATTTTTAGTTAAATGAGCAAATTATTACTCAAAAATTCTGGTTGAAATATAACTCCTTTTTGCTGCTAACCATTTACTTTTCATTTGTAATTGATTTTTGATCTTGTAGTATTTTTTATTGAATTTTAGACCAATCAAGAGCTGAATAAAGTCCGCAATGAATTTTCTACTCTTCAAGTAGAATTCAAAGTATGTTGATGAATTTATACTATTTATAATAATTTGAATTGAAGCAGTTTTAAACATTTTGCTAATTTTGACAGTCATATAGTTAGGAACCACTTTTACTATTATACCCACATCGTGCCTGCGTTCAACGTGTTTCCAGATGTAGTGAAGAAATTATGAATTTTATTTGGTGTAATGAATAAGTGCAATACAATTCAATTGTTTTAAGTGAACAAAACTTTCGTCAGGGTTCCTGTTCATCTGGAAAACCGTGAATTGCCAGGGAATTTGAAATCATTCCCAAGAGTCAGGAAAAGACAAGATTTTGTGGTCAAACATAAACCTGAGTACTTTTATATGCATATTGCAGCACATGTTAGTTGTACCGACGTGTAGTTTGAGATTTTAAATTTGTAAACGAATTTAGTGAGCTACTGGATATAGCAAGCATTTTCATTCATCCCAAACTCCTTGTTATATATATGGATCCTACCGTGTAATATTTTGGCGGTTCTAATTAACCTACTGCTTAATAAATAGAAAAATACGTTTTTAAGCGTAGTTGAAAAACTAGTAACATAACCCATCGGTGAATCGGCAACACTTGGTTTGCTTCAGTGCCAGACAGATGTGTATTCTTGACAAGGGATGGCCAGATTCCATCCGAAACACATTGAAATTTGTCTATTCTGTGTAGACAAATCAGATAAACTTATTGCTTGCATTGAGAGTTTGAGATTCAAAACTCCATTGTTCAAAAATGTTTTTATCATCAATTTTTTTAGCATAAAAATTAATTATAAAAGGTACACATACATCTTGATAAAACTATTGCAAGTTCCATTTTTGTTTTATGAGTATAAACATTACTTAAAAATGCTTTTTGTATGTTTGTTCATTAACCCCCTCCCTGGCCCTGTCTTCTTTTGTGTAAGAATAACTCATTCTTTCACATTTTACATTCAAAATTCATTTAAGAATACATGAGATTGTTAAGTTTTCTGCAATTCTATATTTTGAAACTTCAGTAATTATAAATTTAACAAATTTTTGTAATTAAATTCTTGTTTAAACAGCTTTTTTTAGATGATTTCAAGTCTAAAGAAACAAATGTCAAACAGTCCGAAATGTAAGTTTTGTTATTAAAGTCAATTTAATCAATGTTTTCTTAACAACAATCAAATGTATACAGCAAAATCTGTCTAGAATACGAATAAGATAATAAATTTTCTAAAGTGGAAAGTTTTCATGATCACAAAAGTTAAACAGAATTTGTTTAATATAGAAATGTTGTCATTGGAGCCTGATTGAAATAAATCCCTACAGTGGTAACACATTGTACCGTTACTTTGGGTTTGACTCCCAAATGTGCCAAAACAGAATGCTTATCGGCTAATTGCTCACTGTAGTTGGTGGGTTGATTCTGTGGGTCATAAGTGGTTCGGATGCCTTGGAAAACTGTATGTCCTGGTGCAGCATGACTTTGCTGTTCTTGTATTATAAAACTCACAAATACAACTGATTGAAATAAAAATGTATGTAAGGTGAAAAATTGGGTTTTGTATCTAACACAATTCTTCAAGTTTTTTTTTAGCCTTCTGGTCATCTTAGTTTTTTACTTTCACGCAATTCAGCTTTTTCAATGTAGTGTCGTAGAAACCTAGAAAAGAATGGTAAAGCGACATTAATCTCGCCCCGGAGGCTTTCTTGTGTTGACCATATTTGGCAATTGTGTTATCCCTGCGGAGGGTAATAATACCTTAACATCTTTACATACGGAGAAAGAGAGCGTTGTTTCCTGTCCTCATTCGTCTAGCGGTCCAAGACACTCCGGGCTAAACGGAGGGACCCTGGTTCGAATCCAGGATGGGGAAAGCGTCTCTTTTTCTCCAAAATTACATAAGCTCTAGTTTGAGCTGTAATTAATACGTGGGTGGCAAAAATTATTGTATAATTAAAATTCTAGTAACGAACAGTTATTTCGACACTGGCGTAAGGTTTAAAAACACGACGTTTCGGGAGCCAACTCGCGAGCCAACAAGTGAAGGCAGAAATTCTGCCATCACTTGACAAAGGGAGCAGTTGGCTCCCGAAACGTGTTTTTAAACCTTATGCCAGTGTCGAAATAACTGTTTGTTATGGAATCTCCTGGTGAAACTCTGTATTGTTTCGTTAGAATTCTAGTGTTTGAAAAATGGGGGGAAAAAAAAGTATAATCATACTAGTAAGGATAGGATAGTACACTCACTTTAGCAAAGCTATTCATCAGGACTGAACTGAGATGAACTTGTATTTATGTATTTTATACCTTAAGACTACTTTGGGTAACCTGTATTGAAACTGAAGGGCCTTGACATAACTTCTGTTATGCATTTAGGCACAATCAAACTGACTGGGTGTTGAACACAGCCCAGTAGGCCTGGAGGTGGTGGACATAACCACTGGTATACCTGATTGAACTAAAAAGTGAAATCCCTAAATAGTTGCCATTTTATAGTGTTCTATAATGGTTATGAATACTTCCGTCCTTAAGCTCACTGGATGCAGTTTATTCCCATTGGGCTTGGTTATGGGTAAATTTTGTATGATTAGGAAGTAACCTTAAAACATCGCTCCTGTCCCATATCCCCTGTAATATATACAAAAGAAAAGGATACTGTAGTTGTAGACCCTGGTATAGCCCTGCGGTGGCGCAGTGTGGTAACGCGTTCTCCTAGTGCGCCGCTAATCCGGGTTCGACTCCCAGCAGTGCAAAAAGAACGCTTACTCAGAGATCTCATAAAGATCGCACTGCTCACTGTAGTCCGGGGTTTGGTTCCCTAGGCCTTAAGAGGTTCGGATTCCTCGGAAAACAGTAGGTCCCCTTTCATCATGACCATTGTAGCCTTTGATCCATAAAACCGCAAGCAATAAATAAAGATCCTAGTATAGTATGACCTTAGTTCTTGTACCATGAAAACACAAATGTCCTGAATAACACATAAAATTTCTCAAGAGCGGCCCTGTGGTGACCCAGTGTGGCAACGCGTTTGCCTAGTGTGCCATTAACTCGGGTTCGACTCCCAACGGTGCAAAGAACGCTTACTCAGAGATCTCATAAAAGATCGCACTGCTCACTGTAGTCCGGGGTTTGGTTCCCTAGGCCTTAAGAGGTTCGGATTCCTCGGAAAACAGTAGGTCCCGGCGCAGCATGACCACTGTAGTCTTTGAGCCGTAAAACCACAAACAAACAAAAACTTCTCAAGAACAATTCCTATTTGGTTCTGTGGTGGCAAGATGTTTTTCTAGCCCTCCTTTATCAACTCCCAATGGTTGGGGGGGGGGAACCAAAAAACAAAACCCATGCTTATCGACTACATGTTCACTGTAGTCTGAGGGCTTGTTCCTCTAGACTAAGATGTCTGGATCCTTCTGGGAAAATTGTAGGTCCCAGTGCAGCATGACCCTTACTGTATGTATGTATGCCATAAAACAAAGAAAGCAAACCTATTACAATAAACATCCAATCAGCTAAAAAAAAGTACTTCATATACAGTATATTAATATCATAGCGTTATAAATGACTTAGTTTAACATTGAGTAGTATTATACTGTATTTCTTGGAAAGGCATCCTATGTTAAATAGGATCTTGATTGTGGCAAAAAGTATGAAAAATATGCATAAGGATTAAAAGAAATAGTCAAACCCTACTATAGTAAACTTCGTTTGTAACTAAACCCCATACGTAACGAACAAATTTTTTGGTCCCGTCCAGTTTCCTATACCTATAACGTTATGGGATATAATGAACCCCTGGATATAGCAAACTAAAAGAAATCATGAAATACCATCATGAGAAATCATTATGATACCATCATGGGGAAATCCTCATGAAATTTCATCATGGGAAATTGTCACAGGAAATTTTAAATTCTGTCATGCAAAATCGTCATGAAATCCTATCACCGAAAATAATCATGAAATTCTGCCATGTGGAAGTCCCCAAAGCAGAATGTTTTGCAGCAATCCTTCAGCTAATGAAAAATGTTCTGCAGAAGATGCATGTATATATATTTATTATATACATTTTTAAATTCTATAAAATGTAAATTCCTTTTTTAATAGAAATGTAGAAAACATTTTTTGAGCTGATTTTTTTTATTTCTTTAAGACAAAAAATAAATTATTCATCTTGATTGTTTTGCAATGAAGTTGTTTGTTCTGCAATGTGTGTCACACTTTTTAACACATTCTGCTTTGTCAATGGAAATCATCAGAGGACACTGTTCCAGGAATCATCACATCTATAGTCACAAAATACCACCATAGTCATCACGAAATACCGTTATGATCAACATGAAATAGCATCATGGGGAAATGATCACGACATTCCATCATGGGAAATTGTTACGAATTTCTATCACGAAATGTCATCACTGGAATTAGTAACGAAATATCATCAATAACAGATTCAACATTAATTGAAACCTACTGAATTTGAATATTGAACATGGTCAGGTTGCTTGTTTTTTAAAATTTTCGTGTTTTTACTTTCTATTGTATTCTGCTCAGAGATAAAAATAAACTAAACTCTGGTCAGTCATATTTTTGTCATGTTCAAATCACATTAAGCTATCTAATCTCAGATGACCTGTGAAACCTACTGTGACAACATGTAACCCCAGTGTACATACATCCAGTGGTAACACATTTGCTTAGTATGGCATTATCCCAGGTTCGACTCACAGCAGTACCATCAACCAACTCTTCTTTGTAGTCCAGGGATTGATTTCCTAGCCTATAAGAGGTTTGGATTCCTTGGAAAGCTGTAACATGACTCTTGTGCCGTAAACTCATGAACAATTAAATGGCATGCAATTCCTTTTTGGTATGTAAAATACATATACATTAAAATAAAAATATTGACTGAGTTGACATTTAGAAAGAGCATGAATTATATCATGTGATTATATTATAATTCTTATCCTTTTGATGTTCAAAATATAATGGATGGGGAGAAAGGCAACCTTTGTTCATTCTTATTCTATTATTTCATGACTATAGATGATGAAAATATACTCAGTGCAAGAAAAATGTTAGGATCTGTATATGTAACTTTATTTTTCTTTTCACTGGGAAATAATTGAAATACAAAACATATATAAACATATGAAAAAATTAAAAATGCTAATGTTTTTTGAAAATATTATACCTCATTAAATTTCATGCATTTATATTATACATAAGGTTAAATTTGTGTATGCTGTGATTTTTTTCCCCCCTATTTAGGCAGATTTTGCTGTTTGTTACTACTTCCATAAATTTTTCTAATAAAATTATATAACTTATTTTTCATTTCAGACTTGACTTAAAAACTTCCTCACAAGATGTTGATATACAACTTGATAAATTTAACAAAAGACTAAATTTGATTGAGAAAAAGTTTCACACAATTGATACTTTTTTAAATAATTTTAAAAACTGTTGCCATAATGAAACAAAGTTGCCTTCACTTGTTCAGCTTCATATGATAGATTTATTTGAAAGTGTGAGTATTGTGCATTTTGTTAATAGTATGTTGTAGTATGTGCAATCTGCATTTTTTGAAAGGATAATCTCTATGTGTATTATACATGCCCATCTAATATGTTGATGCACCATTTTCTATTAGAAAAACAGCAATCATTATATGAAGTATTTTAAACAATAGGATAAAGGCTTATATTGCAGCCCATGAATGCAGAATGGCCATTTGTAGAGTATTTGGAGTTGGGAGTGATAGAATTCGGATTGGTCGCTTTACTTTATCTGGAAAATTCTCAATTGGGTTCTAATTCGAAGAGTTTGGAACTATTCAAAAGTAGAAAACTTTCATTATGTAAGGTACTAGGAAAATATCTGCCCAAATTGTAAATGTTGGGTGGTAAAGGGAAAAAAATTTTTTTTCATTGCCATTGAATATGTGTCCGAAAATGCTGCATTTAAGTACTGTCGGCTAAGAAAGATGTGAGAAGTAAAACTAAGGACAGGCTAAATAAAATAAAACAAAATTTTAAACAAGTCCTAAATCTCAAAAAACATGGACACAAGTGTGACATCATTGGCGCGTGGATTTGCATACATTTTCAAAAATTCCAGACATGTCCCGAACAATTCCTGCAGCAACAGTCAGTCTGGTGACAAGATCTTGCTCGGAGTTAGTGGATGAGTTAGGTAGAGTTAGATGTTCTTCATGTGCTGTCATAAGAAGAAAGCCAAACGTGACAAATCTGGTTTGCATGGTGGCCAAGGAACAAGTCCACCTTAACCAATTCAGTGGTTTCTATAAATAGCGTCCATGTAATTCCTGACATTAGAGCAAAAGTGTGCAGGCGCACCATCATGCTGTAACTAGATTCTTCAAATAGATTGGAAGCATCGGCCAGATCACTTGTAAGAATATGCAGTACATGTACCCATCCAAGCAACTAGGTAGGATGTATAGCCTAATCAAATAATTATGCACTATACCCATCCACATGTTGATAGAAAAAATTTTCTGATAAGTATGCGGTCTTGTCACATGCCGATTTTCATGCACTCAAACATGAGCATTGTGGCTGTTAAACATTTCCTCTTGAGTAAGCATAGCTTCATCCATGAATAACACGTATGAAGGGAAATCAGGCTGTATTGCAGGCTGTATTGCAGGCTGTTGCTGGTACCATCGGGCAAAGTCTATATTGAGATGATAATCATCCACTTTCGATGCCTGCACTCTCTGTAAATAGAATGGGGCATTCCTTTGTCATATAAAATCTCCCATACAACTGGATACTTCAGACTCACGCTACGTGCAGCAGCTCTCATATTTATAGAAGGATTTAGCTCAACTGCATGTGAGACGGCTTCTTCCTCGTCTGGTCCCTATTACGTCTGCTGGCACTGGAAGATTCACTTTCACAAAGCTTCCGGTGTACACGCTCAAACATTTGCAGATTCGGCAATTGTCAGGTCGGGAATCGTTCCGGTACAATCTTTTAGCTACTCATCTGTTTTCATTTGTAGCCCCATACATCAGACCTTCAAAGTCTGAATTCGTGTAGTGATGCATACTGTTGAAAATCCCAACGAGGAATAATGTCTTATGCCACTGCAAGATTTTATCGACTGACCTGAACAGCACCTTCTGCAACCTAAACTCGGCATTTTCGTACACACACATTCTATGGCTAAAAATTTGTATTTTAGTTCCCTTTGACCATCCTCTTAATTTGGCTAGATATTTTTCGAGCACCTTGTAGAATTTTTCTTCAACTAATGTTTCCATTCTTGACTGCTGCTGTACGATGTGTATCTGAATTACAACATTGTCATATTGAATACAGAATTGTCACCTGTCTAATAGTCATCTTGATAGGAAGGGTTCATAATTTGCTGTGGTCTTTCTGTATCACATAATTATTTTTCTATCAGCATGTTCAAGTTGGAGTTTTGAATTTTCTGACCAAATTACCTGTTTTTAGTTTTAAGTGATCCCATTGCAGTGTCTTTGCCTGCTGTGGTCTTGTCTTCCAATCTTTGCATTTAATAAACATATCCAAGATGGGCAGACATCAGCTGCAATAGCCATTCAGCCTGTTATTTGTTCAGGTTTTTATAATTTTTTTTGCAAAGATCTACTAATTAGTTATTGATTGCTGTTGTCTGCTTAGACTTGTGATTAGTCGTTATTTAAGTTCTTGGGAGCTAGTATTGCCCATTTACATTTCAGCTGTTGGTTAGTAATTTTGCCAAGTTTTAAATAACAGGTACCTGATTATTATGTAATGCAAAAATACTTGTTGTCTATGACCACTGGTCAGTTTTGCCTTACAATAATAATGAAATACTAGTATTTTCTGATTGATTATATATGTATATATACACTGAGTAGCTAATTTATTATGACCACCTGATAATTTTAAGAAATTTAGCTATGGCGTCATGCTGTCGCTTCTAGAGGGCTAGGCTAGTATAAAAAGGAAAGCTTAGTTCCTGAAACAGTAGTATAGGTGATTTGTTTGTGAACATATGGGGAAAGAACATGATTTGACAGACGTTGAAAATTGGATGATTGTAGGAGCTTGGAATCATGGAGCGAGTGTCAGTGAAACTGCTGCATCTATAAAATATTCAAGAGCAGCTGTAGTTAAAGCGTTTAAAGACTGGACTGTCAGGCAAAATGCTGGGTCTCAGTGTGCAACTTGTGGTTGTCACCCACTAGTGAATGCTCTGGTGGAACGGAGTCTCCAGACTTGTAAAAGACAACAGAAGGGTAATAGTCAGCAAATTGCAGCAGATATTAATCAAGGATCGTTTAAATCAATCTCTGAATGTACTGTGCGCCGTACAATGGTAGCCCAACGAAATATTAACAAGGTGGTCATAATAAAGTGGCCACTCAGTGTGTGTGTGTGTGTGCATATATATATTAACAATGCTAATATATTTAGAAGAAAAGTTTGAATTATACAAAGAAAAACTTTTTAATGATGTAAAATAGTAAACTGTGTAATGTGAAATATATCACCATTATGAAGCTGCGCATTATGCAGCATGACTCCAACAAAGATGTAATTATTAAAAACACATGAAATTGAACTATGTAGAGCATTGCTAGAAATAAAAATTGATTTTACTTGCATGTCGGAAAATCTTTAGTCAAATGCAGGCCTTTCAGGATAAAATAATGAACCATTAAAATAAAGCAAGGGTCAATTAGGATATTAAAAATGAGTGAATGATCAAACCGACAGAGAATTTTGGTGTGGACCAATGGAAAAATGTTTCAAACACCCCGAAGGCTCATTTTCATGGAGAATCGCCTATAGGGTGTCTTCATGAATGGCATGTTTCTGAAACAGCAAAGCTTGACTCTAATTGCCCCTGATTCCCCGACATGCCATGGATGTCGGGTAATCAGGGGCAATTAGCATGAAGCTTTGCTCTTTCAGAAACATGCCATTCATGGAGACAACCTATGGGCGATTCCCCTTGAGAAAGAGCCTTTGGGGTGTTTCAAACATTTTTCCATTGGTCTGCACCTAAATTCTCCATCGGTTTAGTCATTCATTCATTTTTAATATCTTAATTGACTTTTGATTTATTTTAGTCGTTCGTTGTTTCATCTTGCAAGGCCTGCATTCGACTAAAGAACTTCCGGCATGTAAGTAAAATCAATTTTTATCTCTTGCAATGCTCTACATAGTTCAATTTCATGTGTTTTTAATATATATATGTAATAATTTTCCTTGATGTTCTTAATTCCTTTCATTATAGCGCAGGGTGTGTGGTGTCATGAAAAGTTCTTAGAAATTGCTTATTTTTTATGAACCGTTTTAAGGATCGTAAAAGTGCTTGCTTTTATCGTGAGTTTGTAAAAATGCTTATTTTCTTATTTAGGTGCTTAAAAAAAAATCCCGAAGCTGAGCTACAAACACAAGCATAATTTTTCTTCCCAGGAAGCAATCGCGATGTGATAAGGTTCACATTGTTGAATGCTGATTAGTCATATGTGATGATTCTGTGGGATATCACATCTATAATATGTGGTGGGATTACAACTCCAAACAAAGGCAGAAAGGGATAGGATTTACAGGCCCTTAAGTTTAGCGTATTCTCTCTTCCCCCCCCTCCTCCCATTCATATAGTTTTCAAAAGCTAACGTATTATTATATTGTATCACCATATATATAAGTAACGTCATGTCTGTCTTCAGAAGAAACGGCACATCTAACTTTCCAATAGTTTCCACGAGAAACGTAAGAGCCCAGGTTGTTTCACAATGGTTTAGTCAATGTTATGCAATTTAAAATTACTCAAAACGCAAATTGACAGATTTGGAACTGTGTCATTTTTTAAGCGTGTGTGCGATATATCCTTTTATGCACATGTTATACACAGTACTTCATTTTTTTTTGTTTATTAAATTTTTTAAAGGATTTATTCCCTTCTCATACAGAAATTCTTAGGATTTTTTTTAAGATGTGTCTAATTGCAATTAGAACATCTTTTGCGTCGGGCCGCTGGGCCTTTGCCTCCCTTATTTTTATAAAAAGTGGCCTTTATTTTCCTAGTTTCTCGTGAAAAGTCGACTGGGATCCCTTTGATTATCTTTGTTGTATATTTACAGAGTATTTACATTTCAGCTATTAAACTATTTAATTATTTGATAACCACATCATATTCAGAAGCTTATACCTTTGGGAAGTAAGATATTGGTCTGCTTAATGATTGCAAATAGTGCACACATATCTATATATAAAAATGCACACACTTCCATATGAGAGCAAGAGTCCTTGTTTATTCCTCTAGGGGTTTGTAAAAAGTGCTTATTTTTTATAAACGTTTTTGGCTACTCACCCTGCTATGGCATATAATATATTTTATATTTATAACTCTTCTCCTTAATTGTGTGATCAGAATTGTATAATTTTATTCTATATGTTTTTAAAAGTTAAACAAAAAAATTTTGAATGATCTTTTATTTATAGATTAATCTATATATTTCTAATTACATAACCAATTCTATTTTAGCTCATTGCAGACACCAGCCCTGAACTTCGTCCTTTTAGGAACTGGTTATTTTCAAATTTTATTGATTCACAAAAATTGTCTACCGAATTAAATGCAAAAATCAATGGGATCAAAGTTGAGCAAGAAGTGACTAAAGAAGTCCTAATGGAGACATTAAAACAAAGGATTGATGCAGTGTCGAAAAGTTTTTCTGATTCTACAGGGAATATTTTATCAGATAACAGCATATCCAAAATTGAATCATTGATCAAAAAAGCCATTTTGACATATGATGCTGATAAAACTGGACAAACTGATTATGCTTTAGAATCAGGAGGTATTTAAAAATAATATATTTGATGGTTCAAATTAAACAAGTGGTGTTTAAAAATGTCTGTGGCAAAAACTGCTGGGGCAATTTCAACCAAATTTCTTTTCCATACTTCCCTGAGCATGAAGATTTAATTTCCAAAGAAAAGAAAAAAAACCATAGTTCATATTTTAACCATTAGGACAGTAAATGGCGTGTGCTACAGTGCAGTTTATTTGCACATTTTTGAACGTACTTAAC
This sequence comes from Dysdera silvatica, assembly GCA_006491805.2. Classification (NCBI taxonomy): domain Eukaryota; kingdom Metazoa; phylum Arthropoda; class Arachnida; order Araneae; family Dysderidae; genus Dysdera; species Dysdera silvatica. The sequence goes on from QLNU02015360.1 coordinate 51,355,149, forward strand.
TATTGTCAAGATAGAAGTTAATGTATAATAACTGTATTTCAAAAACGGAAATGAAATTAATGTGGAAATGAGATTAATAACATGTAACAAACAAGAGTTAATATGCAAGAGATTTATTGTGAGAACATGCAATGAAATTAATAACAGATAGCGTTACAAAACAGATGTGTGTGCAATAACTTTTTCATCAAATTCGGAATCACATTATCAGCACAGATACGACTCAACGTGTCCTTCATCGCCTGAACAGAGTGATCAGCAGATCATTTCCAACATCTTGGTAGGCCTGGTCACCTGATCTAACTCTCTGTTGCTTTTGATTGTGGGGCTCTTTAAAGAACCACATTTATCTAGGTAATGTACCAAACTTAGTAGCCTTAAGAGACAGAATTTTCTAACATAACGCATCTCCATGCCAATGAATTGCTGTGGTCCAGTGTGTGTTGTGCATCAAATGCAGTTTCTAGAGTAAGGTGATGGAGGATAGGTCCAGCTGAATCTGTGCTGATAGTGTGATTCCGTGTGTGGCATGTGATTGCAATAAAGTTATGGCACACACCTGTTTTGTAGCAATATGTATTATTAATTTCATTACGTTTTATCACAATAAACCCATTGTATGTTAACTAGTTTGTTATGTGTCATTATTTTCATTTTCACATATTCGTGCACTGCAGTTATTGCACATTAACTCTTATCTAGATGATAGCTGTTAAATACATTCGAAAATGTGCAAATTACTGCCACCATATATATTTTCTGCCTTAGTGGCTGAAATATATGAACTTTTTTCCTTCAGAAATTGAACCTCCATACTCAGAAAAGTATGTGTAAGAAATTTGGTTGAGATTGAACCAGTAGTTTTCTCACGGATAGGTCTAAACACCACCTGTTTAATTTGAACCACTCTGTGTGTGTTTGTGTGTGTAGGCATGTATATGTTAGTGTTTGCATAATCTAAAATTCTCCTTTTAAAGTGATACCAAATAAAAACTTTGCATCCTGTTTTCTTTTCCGATCTGTTATATTCATTCATTTGTCACAAATTCAAAATGATGAAATATGAATGTATTTTATTATAAAATAGTTCTGTGTATAAATCAGCAAAATTGTGAAGTAAATAATTCACTTACGAATAAATTACATTTCTGTTACTAATAAGTTAGGTTGCTTCATACTAATGCTGTTAATTCATTTTTATTTGATTTTGAGATTAATCATAAAATATAAAATCAGATATTTTTATTTTATATACAATTCCATAGGTTCCAATTCTTCTGATTTTTTATCGATCTTCCAGTGCTGGAGTTGAATCCTAATAAGCCTAGATTCATATAAATGATACGTTTTAAACCATGGTATATAAAATGAACAATATATGTGAGGTATTTTATAATGTTGTGACTTGTGGTGTAGTGGAGCTGGAATGCTATTCCGGCCCTGAACTTTTTATTTTAAGGTTAACTTTTTTTAAAGTCTGTTTTGCTCCATTCTGTCCCTTAGCCTTCTTTCCCAACAATACCACAAAGGACAGAAGTTTTGGGCACTAATTTTCGGGTAACTAATTATAGCAAAAACTGTATTTATAATAATATCGTATGTGGTAGAAAAGATGTATATGAAATATACACTTAATAAAATCTGCGTTGGGATTAGCAGCGGCCCCACAATTAAGCCATTAAGCTTATTTCAGATTTAGTATATAATCTTGGATTGCAAAACCCATATAGGCTTAAAAAATTATCATAAAAAATAAGCACAGATACATATTACTCAATAACTTAATACCATATTTTGCGAACTTATTTCTCAAGAAAAGTATAAGTTTTTTTTTATATTCTGCATCATGATTTGTGAAATTAATGTTAATTCAGGACATAAAACTGAGCTTTCTTATGTCATAACATTGGCCTCAAGTATTCACATTAAAATTTTTCATTTGTTTTTTAATTCTAAGTGTGTACTCATATTTTTTTACTCTAATTACACAGGTCTGAAAAAAAAAGCTGTTTTGGTTATTTAACGTGAATTCTATGTTTTTTGGTGTGCTGAATTTGAAAATATCCTTTTTTTATATAGGATGTCACATTTTTGAACAAATTATGTGTATTAAAGGTGAGATCCCTACTGAAATGAAAATATATTCATATTAATGAATTTTTTTTTTAGTATAAAAATTTGTGGTAACTCAAAGTTCAATTAATGTAAACTTACATAGGCATGTTAATAACGTTCTTTATTTCCCTCAAGACTTTTCTTTATATGTTTTCGCTTATGGGGAGCATCTGGAAAATCCCTCTGCAGCATCCAAAAGTAGTTGGCAATTATCGTTATGCTCCATCTTTCCTCTGGTACCTTCTCTCCATCTCTTCGATGTCCTGGTAGAATCTTTCTCTTTGTTCCTCATTCACAGCTCCCAAATTTTAAGGAAAGTAATTGATGTGTGAATGGAAGAAATGCCATTTCATGGTCATTAGGTAACCTAGAGCTTGAAATACTTTCAGCATTCTGTTCATGATCTCCTTGTAGTTTAGGTCCTTGTTGCTGCTCAAGAATTTTGTTTATGACCTCGGTTAGTGAAACCCAATCTTCTTTCTAAAGATCTGTCATGGAATTTACAAAGTCATGGTCAGCTACAAGGTCCAGTCCTTCGAACTCTCCTTCCTTCAGTTTTGCTTTAGATAGACCTGGAAACTTGGTATCCAAGTATTAAACTAAACTTTCCCCATCTTTTGGAAGCGATTTTACAAATTGCTTTATTAATCTTAATTTTATATGGGGAGGTGGTAATAAAGTTTTATGGAGGTACTGAAGTTTTTCTAAGTACATTTTTTTTTACCAACTGTGAGTTCCCTAGGTGACCATCTCCTTTCCTTCCGGTGATTTTCTTTGTCTCGACTGTCTTATCAGCATAGAAAACAGCGATATTTGGGGAATCCAGCTTGTTTCCCCAGAAGCATGCACAATACCTTCGAATCTCCACACACTAGCCATCTGTGGTCTTCATAGTTTAGCTTTTGAAGAACAGTTTCTGAATTCTTATGTCTCCTTCAAGTGTACAGATTGACCCACAGGATTAAAAGTGTAAACACTATGATTGTGGAGTAAAACCACTTTTAAGCTTCTTTTGGATAAGTTGAAGAGGTGCCATTCAGAGGAATCATAATGAATTTTGAACTGACACATTAACCTTTCAACATTAGTGCAATAGACCAAGTCGTCCTTCTGGGGAAAAGTAAGGCACAAACTCCTTTTCTCAATGTCTATCCCATGACAAAAATACTCCTGGCAACAATAAATGTGTGTTTGCTTTTGAGCCTTGGGCCGAATGAATAACTCTGCAGCATTTTTAGGAAGATTTAAGTCTCTTACAAAATCATTTACCTCCTCTTGAGAGAAAAATTTTGGTCCAGAATCGTCTTCAAAGTCGGAATGTAAATCATGATACCTATCCGGTTCAGATATAAGTTTATCTTCATCAGAGCAAGATATTTCTTCCAAGGTGGCAGGAACTTTGGGGATGCCTTATCTATGAGGGATGGGGTGAATGATGGAAGGAAGATTGGGATATGAAATACAATGTTTCCATTTGGAAGTAAACCCTTTTACATCGCAAGAACAAAAGTAATAGTCTCCACTATGGTTTTTCTGCTCACGCTATACTATAGGAATCCCACAATGAATGGCTTCTTTCTTATTTAACCAATTTCGGAGATCCTCAACTCACCACTTGCACACTTTGAGGCACCCAATCCTTATATCAGTCACCAAGTTTTAGTCTTAAATATGTGAAGTACACTTTCTTCACAAAATCCATGATACTCAACTGCTGCTTTAACACTGTATATTCACCACAAATGAAACAAAACCTATGTGGTGAATTAATACACTTCCGTGGAGTTACATCATAAATATTTAGAAACAAATTCCATGGTCTAATACGAAGTAAAGTATCATTAACAAATTAGATTCCAGTGGCCTTTATAAAGGCCATGCTTGCCCATCCCGTAGTACGGTATTGCTCTGGAAAGACACCAGTGAAGGCAGCCTTCGAATTCAGTTAGAATCACGTTTAGAGTGATAAAATTATGTAGTTTTAATTGACACTGTTTATCTTAACCGTACTATAAATGGTTTCATAGTAGGTAATTCTGGGATTAAATTTGGAAAAAATTTCAAAATGAGTGGTTTATGAAAAAATTTGCTCATTGGAAGGAGAATTTTGAGATTCGCAGTAAAACCTGTTGTCATGGGTGCCCCCCGAATTATATGCAGGAGAGGGAAGTCATCCAGGAAAAATTCCAATTGAATAATGTTGTTGGACTATAGTTTCTTGTGGATTCAGTCTTTTTCCCCCTTTTTTCATAAGCCAAAGGAGTACAACTTGCACCCCCTCTCAGAGCTCCTATGCCTGATGTTTAGGAGTTTTTTCACTATTGTATTCAGTTTCAGCACACCAAAATACATAAGAATTAGTTAAAAATAGCCAAACAGCTTTTTAGGCGCAGACCTGTGTAATCTTAACTCTCGTATATGCATATTTTATGCTTTTTTTTCCATATCATTCCATTGCCTAGTTCGAAAATTAATTGGGCACAAGAATTAAAAAAAAAAAAAAAATTGAACAAAATTATGAGAGATTTTTATTGTATATTAAACTCATGAGGGAAACCCCCAACGTGCCCGACGGGGATTGGAACCAAAGTAGGCACGTTTGAAAGGTCTCAAAAAGGTATTAGACCCATGTCCAAGCTTTTTCCGGACTGGCCCTATATTTCGGAGATATTCCCCCCCCCACAAAGTCTGAAAACAGCCCTATTACAGACCTTGATATCTCATGATTCCATGGATGGATTTTAATGATCTGCGGATTTTAAAACAGGTTATCGAAAATTACTTGATACGTGTTCCAGCAATTTTCCAATGTAACTCAAAATTTTGAAATATTAACCTTCAAATCTTTCGACAAAACGGAAAAATAATCAACCCCTGTTTGGTGGTTTTTCAGCAAATCTCCGAATTGAAAATATTTAAGCTTTAATAGTTTGAATATGTAATATTTTATTTATTGTGTATTTATTATCTACCCATTTAATAACTTTGAGCTCGGTTATTTGAAAAAATGCATGCCAAATGAAGGAGAGTTTGGTTTTTGTGAGTCTTGTGAAGGATTTTTTTTTAATTCAGAGATACACTCGCCCATTGCGATCGATAATTGAAGCGAGTGTTCGTACTAAACATTATTCTGACTTGCAATCCAAGTCTTTGGTTTTCACTTACATTAATCACCGAACATGAAGTGGGGTCCTCAATATCACATTTTGTTTGAACTATTTCCTCATCCTCAATAAAATTGAGAGAGGAAATTAAAATTTCAAGTTTTTTAAAAAGCACGAAAGCTAAACATTTTTCTTCTTGAACGATTTCATTTGCATTACTTTCAAAAATTGAATACGCGTAGTTTACAATGTGTTCAAAATAGTGATGAACATTGAAGGGATTAATAGTGCTATTCATAATTTCAAATTACTGAAAATGACAAAAATTTTAAACATATATACTTTCAAAGCCCTATTAACTATCAAATAACAAACTCATCAAATCAATAAAAAATCATAATTGGTTTAAATTTAATTTTATTTTTGAAATTGATGAACGCATGATTAATTTCTTTCATATCTTAAAATTAATATTAATAATATTTAAGGAGGTGACCCCTTAAAATACTCGCAGTACGATTGACGGAACGAAATCTAACGAACAAAATCAGTTTTATTTCTATACTTAATATAATTATTGCTCAAATACGTCTCAACTCATTTTTCTATATTTTCAAACAATTTTTCTCTTTAAACTTGTTTTGAATTCATTTATCGGAGGGGAAAATAACAATTATTATGCTCGCTTAAACGGCCAGAAAAGCCTACGTGATTTGTTTTAAATGTATTAGTAAAAAATATTATAACATGCTTTATAACTATTTTAAGCTTTCAAGTTCATTTTTTGCTTACAGGCAGCAAAACTGCTCTGTACGTTAATACATATCTAGCAAGCGAACCTATCTGGATTTCAAACTAACTGTGTTGAAGCTTATAGTTTCAATGCGGGCTTTTGCTGAAAAATCACCAAACGGGGGTTGATTACTTTTTGTTTTACCGAAAGATTTGAAGGTTAATATTCCAAAATTTTAAGGTTGACTGGAAAATTGCTAAAACACGATTCAAGTAATTTTCGATATCCTGTATTAAAAGCTGCAGATAATTAAAATCTATTCACGGAATCATGAGCTATCAACGTCTGTAATACGGCTCTTTTTGGACTTTGGGGGGCCATATCCGAAATATAGGATTTACCATTTTATTTAGCGTCTTAGTAGTTTTAAATCAGTATTTTCTGATCTTACTGTGACACAACATTGCATAAACATATACACAAAGAACTATTTTTATTCAATCCTTATTTCTTGCAAAACTCTGGTTATGAAATTCTTTTCTAAATTAAGCCCAATTTTTCTATTGCTCCAGTGTAGCATGCATGACCTTTGCTGTTCTTGTGCCAGAAAACTCATACAATTTTCTGTTGCTCCATAGTCTAGGATTTGATTTGTATGCAACAGGTTCAAATTTTCAAAAATCACAGATCCTAGTGTTATGAAACAAAAACCAAATTCTAATAAGTAATGAATGCAAAATAGTTCTAATAAAACTGAACTAAATTTTTTTTCGATTATATTAGAATAAGCAAGTAATTTGTTTGTGTAGCATAGTTGATCTATATGTAATTCATACTTTATTTATACTTTTTCAGGTGGAAGTGTCATAAGTACACGTTGTTCAGAGACATTTACAGAAAGAAATCCAAGGATTTCGGTTCTTGGCTTTCCACTGTGGTATGGGACAAATTCTCCCCGCAATGCAATACAAGTATATTATCCCTAATATTTCATTTTTAATTGTTTTTCCCCTATTTTCTTGCATGATAGTGTTCTTTTTTCCTTCCTTGACTCTTGATCATTGTTCTTGTTTACCTGTGTTTTGTGGCACAAAGGCATCTGAAGTGTCCTACAGTGGCTTTGCAGTGATTTAGTAAATAACATGCTCATCTTGTATGCCATTAATCTGGGTTTGACTCCTGATGGTGCCAAAAGAAAAGTCACCGACTAACTGCTCATTGTAGTCCAGGTGTAGTTCCCTAGGCCTTCATATATTTGAATTCCTCAGAAAAATGTAAGTCCACTGGCTTATGATGGCATAGTGGTAATGCATTCCACCCATCATGAAAACTGTCTGTATGGCCTTGTTCGGTACAGAATGACCATTTCTGTCCTTATACCATGAAAATTCAACCAACCAAATAATTCTCTATCATGCCATTATCAATGCAGGTTCAACTATCAGTGGTATTGTAGAAGTCTGGTTTTTCTGCCTACCATAATCTGAGATTTCCTTCTCTGCAATAGAGGTTTGGATTCCTCAGAGAACTCTAGGCTCAGATGTAGCATTAGCTTTGCTGTTATTGTGCTGTAAAAATACAACACAAATTAATGAGTGTTCTACAGTTGTAACTCAATTTATCTATCAATCACAAAATTATGGTTTGGTTCCAAAATGGTACGAAACACCTGTTCTTTTTCACTGATCTGTAGTTTTCGATTTGATTCCCTAGATGATAAGTTAGAATCCCTCAGGAAACTTGTAAGCTTTGGCGTAGTATGATCTTAACTGTCCCTGCATCGTAAAACACATATTACTAAATGCAGTCAGGTATGCCAAATCATCAAATTGCTCTAGTATCATATTTATAACTGAAGTTTAAGGCTCTGTATTCAAATTTCATTAAGCTTGCTCATTTGCACGTTGCATCAGTGCACTGTTGTATGCAGGGGAGTTGATGCAGATCAACTTCATTTCGATGAAATTTTGTATATGCACATGAATTTGTGGGGTTGTAGCTCTGTAACCCCCTTTGCAAACAAGCCTGTAATTCCCCTTACGAAATTTCTCCATATGCGAATACATGAGTGTAGGGCTCGTTGTTGTACCTTGTACGCACCACTAATTTAATTCAATACGTACATTTTGTGAGTTGACAATATTCATTCAAGTGTTGTTGACTCTGGGTTGTTGAATGAAATTGGTGCAGGGTTCCCACGCACCTGGAGAAACTGGAATTTGAAATTGTCCATAGAGGTCAGAGAAATACAATATTTTTTGGTCAAACTTGGAAAAGCCAGGGAAAACCTTAACTTCTATTTTGAATAACTAAACCTTCCAGGAACATGAAGCCATTTTCCTCGCAACCAGAGTTTAGTTGAAAGGTGCCTGTGATTAGCCATGAAATTTTGCCGGAAAAGTCAGGGAATTTTTTTCTCTAGTGTGAGTTGGAACCCCATTGATGTGAAACAGTTTCTCAAATATACAACATATATTTACTGAGTACAGTATATTTACTGAGTCGAGTACAAAGTAGTGATTTCTGTGATATCCTTAATACTTAAAAATTTAGACACTTGACAAGTTTGGCCATTACACCATATAGCTGTATGGTTACTTTTAATTGGACAAACTAATTTCTATGTTGAGGGTACAAAAGTAGATCAGTGCACACTGATGGGCATCAATCTGCCAGTATGGCCCATATATGCAATCTTTTGTTGAGTATAAATATCCCCAGTTTATATATAAATACCCCATTAAGCTTCTTGTTTTATTTGACCAATTGTATATGCAGTCTTGAGATGTAAAATTGCAAAGACAGTGGGGTCAATTACCTCTCTATACTAAGCTTTCAGGAGAATTCTAGGAATGTGTTTCAATACTTTATATGTTAAATAGTGGAATTTTTACTTCATATTTTTAAAACAATTAACTTAGTATAATCTATTGTAGTTTTTGTTAGGAATGAGCTAAACAAGCTTGATTAGCATGGAGCTAATATAGAATAGCCTCAGTAGTTTAGATTACATCAAATTTTATTATACATTGCTGGCCATTAAAAGTACAACACTAAGGTGAGATGTTAAAGTCACGTATATCGAATACATAGTTGGCTTTGCAGTGGTACTGTGTTTGCCTAGTGTGCGATTATTCCATGTTCAACTCCCAACTGTGTAGAAAGAAAAACTTACCGGCTAACCACCCATCGTAGTCTGGGATGTTGGTTCCCTAGGTCTGAAGAGGTTCTGATTCCTCAATAAACTGTAGGTCCTGGCACAGTATGACCCTTGCTGTCCTTGTACCATAAAACTCACAAATGAACAAAACAAATACATAGTTTTTATAACAGAGACAAAAAGATTACCATTCAGTTAGACTTGTAAAAACAAATTTATTAGTAGTTTGTGTAACTACAATAGATGGCAGTAATCTTGTTACATTGTCTGATATTAAAAGAATGAGATGTTGACTGTGTGTTTGAGAAATGTTCACCCATACAGTTTTAGTTTGTCACCAAAGTTCATCTGTTGTAGCAGCTGGTGGTGTCTGATATGTTAGTCATTGTGGGATCATAGACTAGATTTCATTGGGAAAAAATATAGCGAATGAACAGGCTAAGAAAGAAGTGGAACATGTTGTCTATCCAGGAATTACTGGGTGTTGTGTGCTAGATGTGGTCACTCATTGTCCTGATGGTATGTAGTATCAGAAAGACATCGAAGATAAGATATGATCATAGGCTCCAACATCTCAATGTAGTTCTGACTGTTCGAAGTACAGGGAATGTGTATGAGGCATGAGCAGGAATTCAATCTAATGGCACCCTATGGCTAACATCATGTACTGAATCTATATGGCCTTGCATCATGCATGGCTCACTAAGTTTGTTGCCACAGAATTATCAAATATGGGTTCATCCATCATGGTGCTGTGTACTGGAGTAGGATTTATCAGAAAATACAATGCTATATTATTTGTTAATCCATGCATGATGTTCTTGGCATCATTGCAGTCATGTTGTAGAGTTAATGGTAAGTAATCTAGCAAAGATGCTGCAGATTAGGCCAAACCTAATGTGGATACTGATTGATATGTAAAACATCATAAATGTTGAGCTGCGGTGTTTGATATGACTGTATAATCACTCAAAGCCATGATGTCTGTTCTCTTGTTCATTTATCTGATAGGGCCATTCAGATCCCTCATGTTGGTGTGTTCATTCCTTCTCTACTCACTGATACAGTATTCTCATCACTGTGGGGCCTTGCTGTGGTGCAGTGATATTTCATTCACACGGTGCTGTGTTAATCCACATTTGACTCCCAGTGGTGACAAAAAAGAAAAGGATTGACTAACACTCATTGATTGACACTGTAGTTTGTGGGTTGGTTTTCTAAGCCATAAGAGGTTTAGATACCTCCGGGAAAACTGTAGGCCCCAATGCAAGATGACCCTTGCTATCCTTGCACTGTAAAACTTAAAAACTAACTCATCACTGTGACTGTATTCCATTTAACGTGAGTACTGATGTTTCAGTGAGCCCTGCACCATTATCCTTCTGAGATATGAGTACTGAGTGAGTACTGATGTCTCAAGAGGATAATCCACCTTTCTGTAATCCTATACCTCTCCTTCCTCAAAGTTATATGGTTCCTTGTTCTTTGACAGGGTATACTTGATCCTTTAGTGAGCAAAAAATGTGAGCAAGCAGAATTCTCATGCTTTACAACTGCACTTTGTAATCTCTTCTTATAATACTTTAGGGGGTGGGGAGAGAAGGGGAATATTATCAATTGATACACTTTCGTTGAAGTAGTTAAGCACCAGACTTAGTTTAGGAAAGCCATATGTTTAGTTATTTAAAGAAGCCATGTGTTAGATGTTGCTTGTTGGTATTCCTTTGCTCCTGAAAGAAAGTTTTCTTTTTAAGTGTTTGAAATTAACATTAGCGATGTCAACCACCTTAATAAAAAAGCAGGTTCACACACAGGTCTTTTTTTTTTTTTACCCATTGCCCCTACCCCATTTTGTTTCTTTTCAAATATTCGTGTTCTAGTTTGACAAACGTAAATAAACCACAATATTCATATGTTTACAAAGGCATCACCTGAAGCATTCCTGTTGCCATTCCGTGTGCACTAGTTTTCTAGTTTTGCCTCGCTACAGGTGGGATACAACTACAATGTCTTTCATTGGTATGTAAAATTTACACATTTATTTTAGGAATCTTGCTTTCTTAATCTCTTAATCCAGGAACAGAAAAAATATTCAACATGTATAATCGCTGTTATTTTTTACACTTCTCCAACTTCACTGACAAATTTCCAAATTTTTTGTTCTTTTGTTCAGCAATATAGAACATGAAGCTGTTGATGCTTTACAAACAGAATTTAGGAAGTTCCAAGTTTTTGAAATTTCACAAACTATGAGTAATAAAGGGAGTGTTGATGCCCAATTGGTGGCAGTAAGTAAAATAAATAAATAGCATTTGTAAATTCTAAGAATTAATATTGCATTTAATACAGTTTAATTCATTATTTTGCATTTAATATGTACTTCGTTTTCTCCATTGTACTTTGTTTTTTAAATTATGCATTATTTTGTTTAATTCGAAAATAGCACCACAAGCGTGATTGACTACAGATTTTTCACTTCTAGAAGTTGGCACCTATGCACATGATTTTCATGTGCTGCACTTTTAATCATTTACATGATTCATCCGTCCCACAGTCTACCAATTCTGCAAATTTTAGGTCAATCTGATGCAGTCTGCCTGGTGTTGCATTTTTAATGTCCAACAGTGTATTAAGTATTGGGATTTATTTTTAAAAATCTAGATCAGCGGTTCTTTAACTTTCGTAGACCGAGGGCCCCTTTTAGAGATCATTTGCCTTTGGGGACACCCAAGAATTAACTCAAAATTTAAGCCCGGAATTTGCATCATACATATTTATTTCTAGTGTTTCATCACTAATTTTCACCATTTAAGGGAGGAATTTTTCGCTCTTAATTGATTTTCACAATTAAAAAGTAAATGCTTTTTCGTTAGTATTTTTCTGAATCTTTGTGGAACACTGGGTCTCGCGCATCTCTTGATATGGTCCCGCGGACCACAGTTGAAGAACCACTGATCTAGATGCTTCATATTTTATTGCATATTACATATTTTTAACTAATTGAATAAACACTTTACATCTTCTGCCAAATTGAAAATTTAGTGAAAAAAAAATAATAGGATAATTAAAAAAAATGTGGTTGAACATTAAATTTTAATTATGTTCGTAATATTTAATATGTATGATATTTTCATTTGTAATTTTTCATTCCAGCCTAGTCTTCATCCTGGACAGTGTTGGGCTTTTAAAGGAAATCATGGCTATTTAGTTATTCAATTAGCTACTGTCATTCGACCAACAGGATTTGTTATTGAGCATATCCCTAAATCGATATCGCCAACTGGAAACATTGCTAGTGCTCCAAAAGATTTTAGTGTTTATGTAAGATATTTGTTTTTAATATAGTTTATTATATATATAGTCGGTATTATCAACAAATGTGAAAATATCTTTTCAGTTTATAACTTTAGTTTTTCATTTGAGCATGGCTGAATGTTATTGTGGGGGGGACTGAAAAGTTCAGCAAGTATTTTCTTTATTTAATAGATGTAGTAGGTTTATATTTAAATAGAAAAAAAAAACACCATGTGATTAATAATAGCTTTTAATGTATTATCTGTTGTTACTGTTATTTAAAACCGCATATATGGTTTCACCTTGTTTGGCACAGAATGACCCTTGCTGTCCATGCACCATAAAAGTACAGCCAACCAAGCTGCCGTTGCAATAGCATAAAAGAAAATAATTTGAGTGTTGACATTTTCGAAAAATATGCTGCACACACACACACAGTGCTTTTTTTTCCCCCTTCACAGTTTGGCTTATTTTATTTTTTAAACAATCAGATTCAAAACTGTTCTGATTAACCACAAAATAATTTTTTTTTCAAAAACATTTATCTTGCCAATTCATGAACATTATATGAGATTTATGGGAATTTACTTATTGAGGATTCCCCATTTTTTGTCTGTTACTCTTTTGGATATCGACAAACTCTCAGGATCTTTTCAGTCATTAATAAATTGCCAACATAAGACCATACCTTGAGCAATTTGGAATTACTGTTAGGTATGGAACCACAACTATCAGTAAGTAGTTGCAGTTAGTTTTAGAAAAAACCATTAGCGTGAATAGGTAACTAGGGCGCTATGTACAAAGCTTCAACTTTAAAATCAAGATAAGGAAGTGGTCAGGATCTTTTCAATGCATTGGAATAAATGAAACGTCGAAAGCTTTTTCTTACAAGCTTTTTGAAAATTGGAACACCGTATCTTCAGTAAGTGAAATCTACAAGATACAAATATATTACAGAAGTCAATTCATTTCTTTAAAACTAGAATTGAAATGTGCAAAATAAAAACTAATTTAACCAGCATAATGTGAATCAAGTATTGTCTGAAGGAATGGGCACCCATTTGATCCTGATGGACTGTTAAGTTATTAGCTGATACTGGATCTTGATTTCTTTATGTAGAAAAATATTGTATGAAAGGTATTGGTGTTATGTATGAGTCAAGGAAACCAAATTCAGTGTAATGGTTCTATATGTAATCACTATATGTAATTGGTTATTGTAAATGATATGTACTATATTTTATTTTCAATTGCATAATGTCTTTTTTTGGGTTAGTGACTTCATATTTTGAAAAAGAAATTTCCTTGTAAAATTCAAATTTTTTGAGTGGACAGATTATGATCTTGTAAAATGAAAATTCTTAACCTGTACATTAGATTCAAGAAGTTTGAACACAACCCGTTAATTAAATGTTCCATTTATTTATTTCTTGCTAGATCCTCAGTATTACATGTTTACTTTTTAAATTAGTATGTAGCACATTTTCAGTCATTATTATGATAACAATTTCAAATTGGTGTTCTCTTGTAGATATCAGTATTTTAATGTATAAATTTTTGTACATCAGTACATATTAAAAGAATTATTATTTTGAATTATAAAACTTCCACTATTTTAAATAATTTATAAGCGGATTAAATTGAAAGACTTCATTTCTATGAGGGGTCTGTGGTTATGCAGTGGTAGCACTTAGCGTGTCATTAATTCAGGTTTGACTACCAATGATTAAAAACTTATCGACTAACTGCTTACTATAGTCCTGGGATTGGTTCCCTAACTCCAAAGAAGTTTGGATTCCTTGGGTGGGGGCATAAATTCACTGCTCTATGGTGGCATAGTGGTAATGCATTCGTCTATTGTATCATTATCCTGGGTTAGACTCCTAACATATACCGGTTTTCTGCCCAGTATAGTCTGTTGTTTGGTTTCCTTAATTTTTGATTTAGATTTGGATTCCTCCAAAGAACTGTACGTTCTGGCACAGCATAATCTTTGCTACCATTGTGCCTTAAGAAAAGAAAAAACAATTTCTGAGAGTCATGATTTGGCTCATACATACTATACTTTTGTGGTTTTGTCAGATACTATAACAGCTATTTGTAAGTCTATTTGAATGGAATCTTAATACCTTTGCTGTCACCATTGCTTTACACCAACTAAAGAACGATGGTTCCCTAGCGACACATACAAGTTTATGAACGAAAGATGTTAGTATGTTGTTGGAATTTTGCCTAGATACAGCTTACTTTAGCTTCGGTGGGATTATTTGCAAACAGAAGTATGGGACCGTGATGAGGTCACCTGTTTCAAATGTCCAACCTTTGCATTTCAGATATCTTGAACTGTAATGACTTTCACGTAAAAATTTGGAGATATGTGGACGATACTTCTGTTGTGCTTCCGAAAAGTGAGGTGGACAGCTTTTATCGATACCTTAACAGTCTGAATTCTCATATTCAATTTACCCTGGAGGTAGAAAATGAGGGGTGTTTTTAGAGGTGAAGGTGGCAGCTTGTAACTTTGGTATATTGGAAGGTCAACTCACACGGACCAGTACTTGGACTTCCGCTTACATGACCCAACTTGTCATAAAGCTTCTGCCGTGCAAGCTTTGACTCGTCGAGCCCGCATGCACACAGTAGCAGTGACAGGTTGAAGGATGCTCAGTTAGGAGGATCAAGGAGGTACTTGTGGAGGATGGCTACCCAAGAAATTTCATTGCTTGAAGATTGTCTGATGATAGAGATGGACTAGAGAGGAACTGTGGTTTTGCTCTATGTGGAACAAGTTTTGGAGGAGATTGCACGTGTGTTGAGGAGAGCTGACAGTAAGACCTACAAGTTAGCTGCGACTTTGTGATTTGTTAGTCAGAGAAAGACCAAGTTTCCAAGGAAGAATCGACTGGAGCTATTTACCAGATACCATGTAGGGACTGGGAGAAAGTGTATAGGGGCGAAGTGAGGAGGACTGTTTGTAAAAGGAAAAAGGAGCATCTTCATGCTGTCGAAAAAGGTGAAATGTCTAATCTTCTGGCAGAACATGCTTGGGAGAAGGGATATGGTCTTGATTGGAATGCTGCAAAAAGTTTGTTATAAAAATATAACCTCTTGCCCTTGTAGACCTTTTCTCAAATCTTGGGAGGCTTTTCAATTGTGGAATCGGGTTATTAACATTTCAAAACTTACGCATGAATTATACAAGATTTATGCAAGATGAGTGGGGAAACCGGGGAAAAAAAGTTCAGGGAAAAGTGGGTGTGTGACTGCTTTGGGAAAGCCCACAAGTTGGGGTTTAAATACAGGCCATTCTGCCTTTTTCGACACTTCACTTGATAAAGGGAACAGTAGTTCCGTGATATTTTTCTTATGCTGTTGGTAAGTTCTACTTATCTATACTTCTTAAATATTTATTTCTATTTAATTTTCTTTTTAACCTTTTACTTTATTTTCCTTAACTTTTCTAATTTATCTTCCTCCTTTCATTACTCTTACTATTTTTGTTTCCAGTTTGCTTTTCTACTTTTTCTTTGCTTTCCTTTTTTTACTGTTGCATTCTGACCAGTGACAAATTTTACTCATTAAGCCAGAGTCTAAGGAGTGATGGAGATAAAACGCATACAAGAGTGGTTGAAAGATTTGTGGTTAGTTTCATAACAAAGGAATACAGATAATAGTGTAATGATATGACAAATTCGTCAATAAATGTGATATCTAGAAAGATAGTGTAATAATCGAGGGCAAGTCAGTAAATAGGTTATGAAAGCCAATAAAAAAAAAGAGAAACCAAGATACTTACTTGAAAAGCATGCTTATTTCTCTACGTAATTGCCATTTACGTTGATACATTTATCCCATCTCTTTATG
This sequence comes from Dysdera silvatica, assembly GCA_006491805.2. Lineage (NCBI taxonomy): Eukaryota > Metazoa > Arthropoda > Arachnida > Araneae > Dysderidae > Dysdera > Dysdera silvatica. The sequence continues at coordinate 51,371,419 of QLNU02015360.1, forward strand.
AGTTTTCCAATACATGCTACATAAAAGTCTTTGGACTGCTGCATCAGCCACCTATGTACCTCACGTTCAGCATCTGCATCAGTTACGAAATGCTTGCTGCCCAGGTGCAATTTAAGCTGACCAAACAGGTGATAATCGCTTGAAGTTAAGGCTGGGCTATAAGGCGGATGTTGAAGAAGTTGCCACCGAACCCCTTCAATTTTCTCCTGGGTCATTCGAGCTGTGTGAGGCCTTGCAACTCATAAAGTTTCCATGTTGTTTCTTCTGTCGCTATCTCAACGGGATGAGTACTTTGTTTTCATTAGCAACTTTTAAATGCCCTTCAGGAACTTTCTGAACCCAATTGTAGACTGCTTGACAGGACAAATAATTTTCACTGTAAACAGGAAGCCCTTTCGCCCACAAGAAACGCACAACACTTCGCTGCTCTTCTAGCGTACACTCCTTGAGCACAGTCGCCATTTTCAAATGCAGCTGCACATCTGTACAACCGTTGTCTCAAATTGAAAATGGATATCATATAGTTGGATAGTGCTGCCACCTATTGACATATTTTGAAATAATTTACTACTAATTTCCAACCTCTCATATCGGTTTGTAAACTACTTACTGACTTGCCCTCGTATGTAGCAACCTTTTTCATTAAATGTAGCTAACAAAAGAAATCTGTATACACTTTTCAATACCTATACAGTAATTACTCTTTGGGTGCTCACTGTAGTCTGGGAGTTGATCCCCTAGGCCTTAAGAGGTTCATATTCTTCAGAAAACTGTAAATCCAAGTGCAGCGTGATTGTTGCTGTCCTTGTTCCATAATACAAACTCACTTTCTGGACAAACTGTGTGTACAGTAAAATTTCATACATTGAAAATCCCTATATATCGATGTTTCTGTGAATCCCCATAGTTATTAATTAAAAAAATTGCTTCTATATATAAAAAAATCTTATGTATTGAATTTTATAATGACAAATCCGAATTTTTTTTGTTCATTAACGTTCTGAAACATGATTTAAAATCCACCGAATGTGTCCCTAATGATGTGTTTCATGGATTTGATAAGCGTGAACATTTTTATGATGAATTGTCATGAACTTTTTGATGTTTTGCCACACAAATTTCCATTACATAAATATAAATGCATATGAATACTACATAAATTTGGTTTTAGAAATATATATTCAGTGCATTTTTCTTTTTAATTCTTATATGAACATAACTTGTATATAATGTGATTTGCATTTACTTGTTTGTTAAAACAGGTTCACTAATATGCAAATGTCTCTCTAAATATACTATACAACACATATATGTATGTGTAAAAGAGATCGTTTTTGTATATCAGTCTTTTTTTATGGAAATGTCGATTTCAATATATGGGGGTCCTACTGTATTTTTATATATATCTCTAAGGCAGTTGTGATAATTGTATCTTACCATAAATCTCATGTTTTCTGTATGAAGATTAAAACACAACCCTTATGCTGTTTTGGTGCCATAAAATCAACCAACAATTCTTAAACTAAATTATGTTGTATGTTAAATCATTAGAATTTCCAGATTTCTATTGGTCTATTTTTAAATATTATTTAGTCATCAAATGGATATTTTTTAGGGTCTAGAGTCAGAAAAGGAAAGCGAAGGTAAACTATTGGGAAAATATTTTTACGATATAGATGGTGATCCACTTCAGTACTTCCCCGTTCAGGTGATTTTATTATACTAAAAATAATAGCTTTTTAAAAGTTGTTTCTTTTTCAGTTATAGATATGTTTCATGAAGTGATTTGAATTTGATTAGTTGAAGCAATAGAGATTTTCAAACATCCTAATAAATTTATTAGAGATGATGAAAAAAACCATCCCCGTTGTTCAGCTACCCACTCTGACAAAATTGTAACATGTGAATTTGATTTTTTTTCTATTGCTTTCCGCTTTCCCCTCTGTTTCAGCTTGTAATTCAATGTCTACAGTGTAATTTTCCATATTATCATCTTGTAATCTAAGTAAATATTATATCTGCAAATTAAGTATATTGGGCACGTTTCTATTTCTACATTTAATGTAGTTTCTTCTGATGATGATCCGCATAGCTCGGGTTGAAACGTTAAATTGTTGATCAATCAAAATCATTTTCTTAATATGCAGCTGTTTGCCTTAAAAAATTGTTTTCTTATAATATGCCATGAAAGTCTGTGAAAATATTTTAAATTGAAATACAAAAGTCAGCAGAAAGCGCATATTTCACTATATGTTATAGCTTTTGATTTTGTGGGAAAAAAATAAAGTTAGTTACAACTTTAATCAGTTATTTTTTTTCCTTCAAGCATCGTGAAAAATACAGAATTAATAAACTACATGGGTGTTAAGTTTTACTTTATTGAAACAATCCCAATACAACAAATGTATAATTAATTTGTTTTATTTTCTATTTTAGACCGAAAGCACAATTTATTACAACTTCGTGGAACTGAAGATTCATAGTAATCATGGCGAATTAAACTATACGTGCCTTTATCGTTTTAGAGTTCATGGACTTCATAGTTAAAAAACATATGAAAAAGTGTCAGCTGTGTTAACTGACTGTGATAAAAAAATAATTTGATGAAATTTCAGTATGGTTATTTTTTATGTGTTTTCATCAGGCAAGAATATGTTTAACGTCATTGTGCCATAGTCAAACATAGCTATTTCATATGCAATTATTTGTAAAATCGTTTGTTCAGAATTTATTTGTGTTTTGAGAAATTATTTTAAAAAAATAAAGTATTCTTTTGCGATTATTATCTTTTTCGTTTTTTACTATAATTCTGTGCTTAATGCAGTGTTAAGTTCTTTGGAAGTAGAACGCTATGCAGGGCCACACATAATGTGAATGGATATGCATGCCTAATGAATTTAACCTGGCATATATGTTACGTAAGTAAAATGCACACAACAATAAATCTTAATGTACAGCGTTTTTAGTATCAATAACTAATTAGCTGTACGTCAGTGGAGCAAACACATATTGCTGCAGTGAAGAGAAGTAGGTCAAAGTTGCATCTTTAGCAGGGAACATTCTGAACTATAATTTCTGGATTTGGTCAAAAATGATGATGATGATCATGAAATGCTCTTGTCATGAGTAACAAAAAAGTCAATTGAACTACCTGTTGGAAGTGAACCGTTCAAGAGCTACAAGCCAACTTATTCCGTAACATTACATATTTTATCTAGCAGTTAAGAAAAAAGTTTGATCGCTATTTTATTGCATAATGTATTACTATTTGTAATGTGTGGATTTCAGGGGAATCCACCTGATGGCTATGTTGCTTCCAGACAACCACACGGTGATTATTAGTGAAACAGGATTCATCTCTGAACACTACACTGTTACATTTTGCATCTCATGTAGCTCTGATGCGACATCATTCTAAGCGATCTCTGGCTGTTAAGTGAATCTGTAACAACGAGTGTGAGTTCGGAAAAAGATCAGTGTCACATTGTAAAAGTGCTCCCACATTGCGTTAACAGGTTTCGAATTAACATCTATTTTGATCCTTTTGTTCCTTAAAAAAATATTCAGCTATTACAAAAGTAAATCAACTTTTTCAAAGAATAACTGTCTCCATGAGAAACTTCGTCATCTATTAACGGAGAATTTATATTAGGTACGAACACTAAGCATTGTACGAAAGTAGGGAAAATATATAATTCATGCTTTTCTTCAAAATTCATATTCATTTTAAGTTTTTATTTGACATTTATTAATAATTAAGAAAAGCCACATTTTGTGTTTGAAAACAGTTTATACTTTGTTTATACATAATATAATACTTTGTTTATTTGTAAATGTTTATACTTTGCAACAGGGTCGGCAAATTTCTGCCAAGGTGGTTAAAATCGCTGGTTATAACTGGTTAAAACCAGCATGGTAGAAACTAGTTTTGCCACAAAAGTGGCAAAAACCAGCAGAAACCCAGAAAATAATTATTTTGTGCATTAAAAACTTACCAAGATAACCTAAATTGTAAAAAGGGATGCATTTTGAAGTAAAATAGGTTTAGTTACAATGTGTATAGTATTTATTCAAAGGTTACATCATAGCAAATTCACTAGCATTTAAGTTCAGGCTGATCTTTTCGATAAAGCAGTCTATAGCAAAAGATCAATTTTCATGCTATTTCCTAATTCAAACAATTTCTTAATTTATTATGAATAGACCAATAGCTTAAGAAAAATATTCTTCCAAGCCCACCAGTACTGTAGGCAATATTATCACTGTGTGAACAGGAGTTACAAAATCTTCATTTATAGTTTTCTTTAAACTATACCACCACATAGAAGTCTGGACATTTTCTAAGATTTTATTGGAGTAGTATGTTTCAGGAAAAGGAGCTGATTTTGCTCAAAAAGCTATAATGTGAAGTACAAATTTGGGTTAGTGACATTAAAGAATTTCCTAGTGTTTTCTTCCTGCTCCTGTGACAATTTAGATCACATGTACGTTGGATGAAGCATATATATATAAGCTGGCATATACAAGGTCTGTCCGGAAAGTTACGTCATTTTATTGTGAAGCGACTGTACCTTGCAGCACGCTGTATCATCTGCTGGGAACGATGGTGGTGGTGTAAGTCAACTACCGAGTAAGTGCTTGCTCAGTTGTCTCGGAGGTGAAGGATGGGCGATTTCATAAACCTCTGTTTCGTCTCTTGTACAAGTCGCGATGCAGCACTCACTGGAACAAAGATACACGATCAAGTTTTGTGTGAAACTCGGCAAGTCTGCAGCTTCAAGAATTTTAATGTGCAGGTACTCTTCTTATTATGTAAATAAGTGTTTTTTTTCCATACTTGTAGCCTTGGTGACATTAGTTTCCGGACAGACCTTGTATGATGTTGAGCTATTGACTGATTAAGTTTACTTTTTTTATTCATTCCTATAAGATTATCACCATCAATTACCATTAATTTCACATGCATCTGTAATAGAAAAGTTACCTTTCGAATCTCAAACAAGGCAACAGCAATAGATTTTAAAAGCTGCAACAAGTCTTTTTACGTCTTTATTAACACATCTTAAACGGGTGTTTTCTCTCCAAACTCTGACCATATAGCGATTTTTTTTCGTAAAAAACTAGTTTTGTCATCTCCCGCACCTTAATATCAATATGCACAAAAAGTGTTCAGTCAAATCCCACTTAGGATGTGTTAATCATCTGATTATTTATGACCTGAAAAGTTCCTTTATCATCCATATCATTTTCATGATCTTCGAGTAACATGGGTGTTTCTTTAGGAATAATTCCAAGAAATCTACGTGGTTTTTCCACCTTATATTGCCTGGTATTTGTAGCTTCACAGTATTTATGTATTCCTTTAGCCAAACATCTTGTCTGTAATTATTTCCAAAATATTTCTAAACAGATACCATATGCTTTACAACAGACTTAAAAAATATGTGGTTCATTGACTGTAATATGGCTTATCCGATAGCTCATAAACCACTGAGGTTTTTTTTTTTTACAGCTAGTCTGTCATTGTTTTTTATTTTATAGCCAAAGGTCTAATGAGGTAGAGAAGATAAGGCGAAATAGGCATAATAAGTTAAATAATATGGCCTGCGAAAGATGGTTTTTGTAACAAATCTTTGATGTACTCTAGTATTTTTTAATTATTTTAAAATATTTTAATTATTAAAATTATTAATATAAAGCTTTATAATATACTAAATTATTGTAATAAACATATATTTTGTAATCTTTCATTTACTAAATAATACAACACTATTTTAAGTACGTTTATTAGTTTCTCCCATTTTTTGCTGGTTAAAACCGGTTTCTGCCACCGACATGGCAAAAACCAGTTACTGTCGGAAGAAAGCCAACCCTGTTTTGCAATAGCTTCACAAATTGCAATAACTGGTAAGTACATGCTTACAGGAATAAATTATAAAAGTGAAAACAAATACAAAAAAAAAAAAAGTTGAATAAAGATGTGTCACCTTTTTCAGAAAGACGAAATATAAACACGTCATACAAAAATAAATGAGGAAATAACAATTTTTTGCCTTCAGACATCGTAAATGGGATCCTGAAAAGTGGCTCCCAGCATTTCGCCCCCCCTCCCTGATATTTCACTCTCTAGACATCTCATTCCCTATAGATAATAAATAGAATGCAGAAATGTAAATAATATACCAAATTTTTTAACAGTAAAACCCGGTCATCCAAACTTCGCTTAACCGAAAGTCTCTTAGGTTCCCCTCTGGATATGAGCGTGATATCTTGGCTTTCCATTTCTTCACAATTTTGAGATCCCAGAATTCAATAGTTTACTACTTTCACGCATGATGTCATCGTCGAAGCAAAAAGAACTCTGGAAACTGGAGTTTCTTCAAGTTGATTCCTTTACTTGTCTGCTCAGTTTTTAGTTTTTGCTCTGTTAATGATGTCACAGGTCCCCGGATCTACAGACCCTGCACAGTACAGACTACACTGCTGTATGGGATTTAAGTCCAGTGAACAGTCAATTATTATTAGTGAATATGGTCCACACTTTTTTAATTCGGTGTGTTATGAGGCACACCCTATAATGTCAGTGTACATTCATTTATAAAAAATAAATGAATTATCAATTGCTGCATGACTAAATGTTAGAGTATTTTATCACAGTACTTTCCTTCTAATAATGCACCTACCAGTGCAGTAAATTTGACTTACAAGGAGAACTCACAATGAGTGCCCCGCCGATTTTGATGAAAGTAGAGCCAAAACCAAGGATGTATGTGTCTCGGCATTCATGCCAATGCAGCTTATTTTCGGAGATATGAATTTTTAAAGATTTTGCATACTATATATGAGCTTAAAACACAACGCCCTCTGCAAGCCAATCGGTAGCTGGGTCGTTAAGTTGTCGGCTCTTCGCTCCGTATTTTTGTGTTCAATGCCTGGGGAAATCGATCTTTTTTTTTATATATATTTTATTAGTAAAAATACTTTGCTTACAATCGAATTTTGCTCATAAACTTACTTTAATAAAATTCATATTTACATATTTAATTCTGTGCTACTATTTTTCGCAGTTATAATTTTTACACGAATTTTAATATTTTATTGAAGAGTTGTAAAGGTACAAAAAGTTTAGGAGTTAGCTGTAAGTTTTTATGTGAATATAACTTTTATAAAATTTGCGTACTCATTGTCAACCTGTGAAGGGATGAAATTACACCAATAACGCAGTTTTGTTTTATTTAAGGATTGAAAGATTTTTTCTGAAAACTTTTAACAATTCCATTAAATAAAAAAGAAAACTGCGTTAATTCGTCTTATTTTGTCATTATTAGACTGTGATTTAGTGTTCCATTGTTAGCATATGTTATTCCTAATATTTTTTTGGCGCAGTATAACCCAGATGCTCTTGCGCCATAAAAAATCCAAACAAACAAACAATTAGCCTTTTCAGTCTTCCACTATTAGCATCTGTTATGCCTAATATATTTTTTTAAATATATTTATCTATTGACAAACGCATTTTTAGTATGTAATCTTTTACTTTATAACATATAAACATCATTTTATTTTATAACATGTAAACATTTTACGCGCATCTCATTTATGTGCATTTTATTTATATAGAAACATTTTATTTTATAAAATGCAATCAATTTTATTTTAAAACTGACTGACGTGAACATATTTTTTGTGTATCACTATCGGAGGTGTCGGAATTGTATACTGGTACACAGTTTTGGATGATAATTATCATAAAAACAATAAAAACATAAAAAAATTCTACAACGTGAGCATTTTATAAATGAATTGTTCGAACAACTGATTTTCTTTGTCTAATATCATCTGGAAAACAAATACCATCTACATTTTCAAAAACGCTTCTTTCGTTTGTTAACTTTGCAACAAACCAAGAGTACTGTAACATATTCTTAAAATTCGGCGCCGAAAGTTGATTGTGAATAAGTGAATGGATCTTCAAAGCATCTATCTGCTCGCATGTTTAAATGACTATTTTCTTATAAGATTTCAACACAATTTTGTAACCTTTTAATGTTGGAAGTAGTACTTCAACAGTAGAAGAAGAGGTGCCGTCGTCATTTGTAAAAACATTATTAAAGTGTGCTGGATCTACTTAACTACATAACAGGCTGGATGGCTACACCGAAACTTTTTCTACTTTTCAACTTTTTAATAATCAACAATTAAAATTCGAGTAGAAATTATCACTGCCAATAAGCATACAATTAACATATAACTACATAAATATGAATTTTATTAAAGTAAGTTTATGAACAAAATCCGATTGTAAGCGAAGTATTTTTACTAATAAAAATAAATAAATATGTAAAAAGGATACATTAAAAAAAAAAAATGATTTCCCCGGGCATCGAATACGAAAACACGGCGCGAAAAGCCGACAACTTACCGCCCAAGTTACTGATTTGCCTGCAGAGGGCGTTGTGTTTTAAGCTCATATATATAGGAATCAAAATCTTCAAAAATTCATATCTCTGAAAATAAGCCTCACTGGCACGAATGCCAAGACACGTATTTCCTTACTTTGGCTCTTTTATCAAAAAAAAAAATTCATCGAAATCGACGGGGCACTCACTGTGGGTTCCCCTTGTTAGTAACAAAAGTTGGCATGGTGGTAGCTGGACGTGTCAAATGGGAGGTTGTGGTAGTGTGAACCTCTAGTTTGACGATTTTAGGGAGCTAGGGTCATGTCAACTTATGCATCCAACTTTCATAAAACATGCTAAAGAATTCTAGAAGAAACCTTTAAATTCATTTTTTTATTTTATTTATCGTTTTCAAGAAGCGTAAAATATTCACACGGGAAATTATTTTTATAGGTATGGACTTTTGACACAGGACATCGTGTCATAAGCATGGTAAAGATCATAAAAGTAAATGACAGATTGACAATGCGAACATTTGATGAAAGACTAAAATGGACAATTCTGTTGCTGACACATTTTTTCTGCAAAAGAGCAGCAAACTTGTTGCACATTTTGAAAATGTTCAAAATCTTTCAAAAGTCCAGATGTATACCAGAAGTGACAGATTATTAGGGCAAAGACAAGTGCTGTTAAGATGTAATGTATTAGAGATTGAAGTTTGAGGATTACAATTTGTGTTAATACATAAGAAAGTATTTTCATTCCTTCCTGTGAAGCAATGTATAGTGTATATAGCATAGAAATGAGGATTTTGAAAAGAATTTATGGGTGGGGGGGGCTTGGGACTCCACTAAATAATAAATAAATTAATCATTATCATTAATTAACAAGTAATAATTTTTATAATTAGCAATTTTAATAATAATTAACTTTAATAATTTCATAATTAATAAATAATTATTAAATAATAATAAAGAAAATCTCCATAAAATACCTTATATAAATTGCACTTTATACAAACTTTATAGGCAGAACAATATTTTTTATATGATCACATATGTCTCACGATTTAATGTTCAAACAGATGTGATTTGGGGGTGTTAAACTGGTGGATGGAGCAAATTCGTTTTCAGAAATTAGAAGTCAAGTATTTTCTGTTTTTTTTTAATACTTGAACGAATTCCAAAAGTCAGCATGTCTTTGGAGTCTGCATTAGTGCATAAATAAATCTTTGTATCTCTTTCTCATTCAATCCCCAAACATATCAATCTTTAAAGGAGTAGAGGGGGGACTGATGTAGCTTGAAAAAAGCATGTGATTCACCGTGAAAAATATGCCCATGATATTCAGTGAGGGGACCTTGGGCCCAGTGGTGTAGGAAAGGGTGGGGCTCAACCCCCATTGGATATTAAAACACATTTTCAAATAAGCCGCATAACAAAATCTTCTCTAAAGGCACTTGAGCCCCCTCATTTTCTATGCCACTGCCAACATTAGCCTGATGTTTGTGTTACTTATTATCCACCAAAAAAGAGGACTTTGGAAGGCAGTGATCTGATCATTTAACAATTTGCTACAAAACTTTTTAAATCCCTAAAAAACACAAATTATTCAACTTAAAATTTTTTTTATATTTTAATATAGACTCAAGTCTAAATATGTTAATGAAAAATATACTTTTATTCAACTATGAAATCTTTTTTTTTTTAATACCTTGTT
>QLNU02015360.1:51405414-51424278 GCA_006491805.2 Dysdera silvatica
ATACAGGGTGAGTTCAATCCACCGCACCCACGAAACATTTTTGAAATAGCCATCTGTTCACTGATTGGACTAGTTTCACCAATAGGCGCTAACGAGTAACTGCTGGGTTGTTTATTTTTCCGAGATAACCTTTTCATTGGTTCTATACTATCAGAAAAAGGGTAAGCCCAATTTGGCGACTTTGCATGCTGTCTTCACCGTGTTACGAACAACGAAAATAAAATTTACAATATTCTTACGCTCGGTGATAAACAGTTTGTTAGAATTGGCGGCCTATCGCTATTTTTTAAATCTCTCCTTAATTAATAAATATAAAAAACCTCAGTTTTTAAATATTATGCACTAGAGAACATTTAGACATCGTCCAATTTGCCTATCCCAACGGTGAGAGGGTGGGGGGTCGCGAGGATTTGACCTCCATCGCCTAAGTTTTAACACGCATTTTTTTAACACGGTTAATATTCTGTATTGTGGATTGAAATAAACCTCACCCCCTTCCACTTTCTGGGAATGCTTATGCACCGTCCTGTAAATTTCGAATTTAGTGACCTTTTACCCTAATACAGCGTTAATAATTGTTATTATCTGATTGATGATATTACAACTAATCAATGGTTCCGAAGCTCATCAATTAATTTTATTTTTTTTGTGGGTAGAGGGTAGGCAAGCTCCGCTCCAATCAGCGTCTTTCATAAAATTATTACAAAGTTGTAAAGTAAGTTCGTGAGCACTTTTTGTACAACCTATCAGTAGTAATATTTTTATCTTTTTGTGTTTAAAAACTGCTCGGTTTTGGGGGAGAGAGGAATGGCTTCAGCTAATGTCCGGCCCTGAACATTTGGTAGTTGTAACATAAAAACTATTTGTAATAGCACCGGGAGCAGGGGTTAGTCATAACCCCATTGACTTTCCATTTTCCTGTATACAATTAAATTTTGATTGCCGAAACTCTCCCCACCTCTTAGTACACCCATAACCCCTTATAAAATGTTTGCGTACGTTACTGAAACATTGTATTTTCTTTCACTTTATCCAATAGATACACTGAACATAAGACACGTTACGAGTTCCACTGGCACAAAGTCAAGATTCCTCTTTTTCTCGTACAAAAATACGTTGCCTATTAACTACGTGTGGTGGGGGCCTGGACTTCACCCTATGTTGCCCCCTCCTATACTTCGGTCTTTATAAGAAGGCTAAATTTGAATATAATATTCAATTTTTGTTGCTTTTCTCAAGTTATTAAAGGATTTGGAAAGTGGGGAGAAGCGTGTAAGCACCGGCTCCCCTTGGAGAGATAGAGAGGATTGCCTCATTGGAGGAATTTTTAGGAGATTGGCTCGTATTTACATTACAGACTGAGAAAATCAGGAAAACTCACAAGTAACCCCTCCCCCACCCTCGGAGCTCACATGCCGAATCTAACGAATTTAATTGAGCTTAATGTAGACACATTAAAATCCTTAATGTATGAAAATTAGCAGCTATATTCCCATGGAAATCGAGAAATTAAATATTAAAAGGTAGTTAAAATAGCGCCAATTGCAACCCTTTTGGCAACACGCGGCGGGATAACAAGCTGGTCGAAAAATGTGAAAAAGCGAACGCGGGATGTATTCTAAAAGTTTACAATACGTTCAGTAATACAGAGCTGGCTTTAACTTGTTAAATTTAAACGTATTAGATTTTGAAGTAGCTGTAAAGTTATTTTTTTCTCTATTCGTTAAATTGAAGTTCTATATTCTTTTTATTTTATTTCTGAAAGTCATAGCAGAAAACAAATTACTTTAATTTTTATAATCACATTGCAAGTTGCAATTCAATTCGTGCATAAGAGAAGCATTCATTTTATTTCGAATTCCGCACGTGAATGTTTTCGTGAAATAATTTCAGCCAAACTAGTTTGTTTACTTTCGAAAATTGCATTTAAGAATTTAGCGAGCTTTCTTGGCGAATGCTATAGATTACAATTCACTGTCTAATTTATTATATGCGTAATCAGTTTCTAGCCAAAATATGAAATCATTCCGTTCAGTCTATTCTGTGTTGAATAGTCATAAAACCATTGGCGCCATGACTAAAAATATTAGAGGGGGTGGAGCTTAATATGCCAGTAAAGGCATTTGTTTGAAACTGAATGGGGATTTGGAACCCTAACACCAACATTGGGGACAGGTCCCCCTCACGAATTTCAGTGCCCGTATAAAACCAATAACTAAACCTATTTTTCGTCACAACTGGAACGAAATACTGCCGTAATACATCTTATACTAATTTGGCTGAACATGTCGAATGTCTCGTCAAATGGGCGTGAAATCTTGAAAAGAAGGTTGGCCTCCCCTAACCCATGATTGGCTGAATCAACAAACATGGTCCGCTCGAAAAAATTAAAAAAACAAAAAAATATAAAATTCCATTTTCCGATCCAACAATGATTTGCAAATGGGCTTATAATAACATAAGGATTTCAAAATGTATCGGAGGTGCGGAGGATTAAATTCACCTATATATATATATAATATCGAGTTTGATCTTGGGAGACACTCACTCAACCTAGGTTTGGTTTCTTAGGCATCAGAGGTTCGAATTCTTCGGAAAACTTTAGGTCCAACATGACCTTAAATGTCCTTGCACCGTAAACAGCACAGTTAGGAATGTTAAATTGAAAGTTTCAGATGAATTAACAGCTTTGAATACAAGAACCAAAAGATGCAATATTGGTAATATTACGCTACGCGTATATATTGATGAATGTTTGTAACTATGACAAGAACCTTGACAGAGTAATGTATTAGAAATGCGAGATTTTAGTTAAAGCACGCTCTGTGCTTGGAAATAATTTAAAACATTCTATGTCGGCTTACTACCATGTCTTTTTTTCTGTAAAATATATTTTTTATATGTTTCCAATTGCCGTGTTAGTATGACATACAAAAAGACATGTTTAGGTGCAAATTGGAGAAAAAACACTTTTACTTGGAAAAATATATTTACTGATCTAACTGAAATTTCGAAAGTTCGAATATTATATGCAGATATTTTCATCTATCGGTCTTATCAAATCATTTTGGTATTGAATTTGCTAGGCAGGTGTGGAGAATCGTTCACTAAGCGACTCAATGAACTCTTCTGCTCATCTATAATAGATGGGCAGAATCAGTCATGATTTGGTCAGTGAGTTATCTTGCACACATCCAATTTATTCCCTACCATACAGTCGTCATCATCGTCATAAAAATCACACTGCTTCACCGATATAGAAATAAATATCGAATTATAATTGCATTACGATCACTCGCATTTTAATTCTGTACAAGATTGCGTCTGCTTTCGAATTGCTGAATATTATGCATGAAATAAAAGTAAAATTATCCTAAAAGTATTGGACTTAAAGAGATTCCGCAGAATTTATAAAAAATATCTAATTTTATCTCCGAAAATTAAGTTTAAAAAAGTGGCTAAACTTATGATCAAAATAAATCTCTATCTTATTTTTTTCTTACAAAATAAGCTTAATGTAACCAGATAGATATAACGTAAACTCCATTTATGTTAAAGGTTCTTACTCTATTGTCGTTAATATATATATTTTTGGGGAAAATGTATCATTTAAAATTAATTTTAGTTCAACGCTTAATATCGTAACAAGATTCATTCATGAATTTGGAGAGAGAGAGAGTTTAATCATTTATTTATTGATTAAAAACATTTATGAAATTCCCTATTTCAAATGACTTTTTGAGCCCTTTAATTTTTACATAAAATCGTTGTATAAAAAATTATATTTCGAAGGTCGCAGAGGAAAATTTAAAATTCGTACTGAAACAGCATGCAAGTGCATCTAGTGTATTGCTAATTCAATGAAATTTTTCTGTGGAAAGAAAAGAAAACTACATGCACATTTTCTCTTTATTCTTCTCTCTCTCTCTCTTTAGTGAGTGTGTGGGGGGGAAAACAATGAAATATTATGCAAATACATCCATTTCGAACGTAAATTTTAAACGTAGCACCACAAAATAACATGTAAGTAGTAAAATAATGTTTTTTAGCGTATATGTGAGTTTATGAGCAAAAGTCGACGTGTTTCAAGAAGACCCAATTCTCCCACAGGAAATTACTCGAAGTGGAAAATTACAAAATGGATCTACTATAAACAGTACTATTTATAGATGATTTATTTCACATAGGATCAAATCACTCTCGGTGATTTACATATATTTTCACTACAAAATACTTCTTTAGTCAAAATTAGCTCAGCTCCTCTTTCTCTTCCGGACACAAACATATAGTATTTTTCATTTGACTATAGTGCTTTTCGTTTAAAAAAAAAATTGTTTGTCCAAATATTTATAGATCTCCGAAACTTATTCAAAGTTATTTAAGGTTATGCAAAGTATATGAATGCAAGTCTATAAGTCCAAGTACCAAAATTATCTATTTATTATTTGATCTCCTATAACAAATAAAAATGTAATTTTTGAATGAAATTTAGAATTCAATCATTACATATCTTACATATCCTTTAGAATATTATGTACTCTTTTTAAAAACCATTTATTCATTGTACATTGCAATTTGGAAATAAAGGTTGGTAGATAAATGGGCACATAGATCAATTAAAATTTTTTTTTGGATGAACCATGAAATTATATTTTTTACTTAACATTCGTATGAGCTATAATTACAATTCTCTCTCTAATATACGTAACCAATGTCTGAAATAAGTTTTTAAAATATAATAGGACCCTTAATTTTAAGGAGCCTGGATATAGTGAGTTTTCAGGTTTAGCGAAGAAATGCGGATTTTGTTTCATATAATTTGAAGTGCAATACATTCAATAATTTTTAGTGGGCACGGCATTTGCGCTTCGCGGATTAAATGTGGAAAGATGTCGAATCAGCTTGATGTAGAAAAGAATTCACTGGTTTACTTATCGCACAAAAATGCGATGGCAATTTCTTTCGCGGCATTAAGAACAGACAGAGAGGCGTTCAATAGAATAGCTTTTAGGGTCGTATAAACAATCGATCCTGTCTACCTACACGCGTAATATCGTTGAGCAATTTCTGTTAGAGAACTACTGCAAGTACGCATGTGAATCCCCACCGCCCAACACGTGTAGGAATGCGTTCAGCGGCTTAAAGTTTTGTGCGTCAAGATGTGTGCTTTTCTCAATGCTCCTCCTTTCACGCACTGAAATTCAAGTGGTTATATCAGTGGCAGATTTTTAAGTATGCACACAAGGTACAAGCCTAGGGGCGGCAACTGAGAGCCTAAAAATTAATTATTAATTATTATATGAAATCATTAGTTAAAGTGTTCGTTTGAATAATTATGTGAAAAATTATCTTCACGTATAAAAAGTCAAGAGTACTTGAAAGATATTCGTATGTTTTTCAAAAATATTCCCCTCTGGACGGATTGATGAAAGGAAGAAAGGAAGGAAGGTGGCGGCTATACAGTCTGCGTTCTTAGGACGGCAATTCCTTAAATCTATTGGGTTATATAATGCGTTGTTCATTAAATTTTAAGTGAATTCAAAGCCAAATAAGCACCTAAGTTACCTATACAGGCTTTATTTTTAAAGGTTGGAATTTTAAATTCTATAACGGATTTAGTGAGGGCTGGATATAGCGAGCATTTTCGTTGGTCACAAACTTCTCATTATATACGGCTCCTATTGTATATGTAAATACAGTAAAACTCACTGGGGGCCTTTACTGGACAGAAACTTTTCTCCGTAAAATATGGTAGTGTTGAGAAGGATTTTCTTGCCGGGGAATTTTTACCTGGTGTCCGTTTTAAAAAGGGTCTTAATTTACATGAATGCAGATATGTAAAATGAAAATAAGGTACAAAGTACCAGGATATGAATTTACATACAAAAGGTTAAACACTGGTAAAATAGCAATGAAAAAGATCACCCAAGCTTTCGGACGCGTCAGCAGCAGTCTTTTATCAGGAGTAATGACTTAGTCATTACTCCTGTTGAAGGAATTCTGTTGAGCGTCTAAAAGCTCTTCATGTCCAGATGAGCAATTTTTTTTATCTACAATTAAGTTTCCTTTGCCTTGAAAACGTACTGGTGTCCGAAATTAAAGTGACACTCAATGTTATTTCAATGGGAGAGGTACATATTTTGCTCTTTAACTCTCGTTGTGCTTTATTTATAAAAAATCATTTTATAGAAAATTAAAGAGCTATAAATACTTAATATAATTATAAAATAAATCAAAATTTTCTAGGCACCCTATGAAAGAGAATCTACGATTGAATTGGATGCAAACGTTGTAAGTTGAAAACGAAAATTCGTAAAAAATTTATTTAGAATGACAATTTTTCTCACATAAACATGCAAAATCATTAGAAAAGGATTGTTTCTACTTACGTAAGCAAATTTTTTATCCTAAATCTGTTTTTTTACAAATTTTTGTTTCCCACTTTCAATTTTGATCGTAGGTTCTCTTTGATACAATACATGAAAAAATGTGATTTTTTGTAATTTTGTTAAGTGTTTATAGCTCTTTAATTTCATATAAAATGATTTTTCATAAATAAAGCATATCGAAAGTTACAGAGCAAAATATGTACCCCTCCCATTGAAATAACATTGAATATAACCTTAATTTTGGACACCAGTTTAGTATGATGCCTTATTTTATTATAAGTCTTATATATTATAAGTCTTATATATACCAGTCTTGTCCATAAATTCCAGGAGAATCATATGTTCCCTTTTTGGTGTTGCAATTTTTTTTTATTCACTGCATATTTATTTTTATACAATAATTTTCGACACCCACGTATATGTAGCTCACGCTAGAGCTTATTTTGTTTTGTTTTAGGAGAAAAAGAGACGCCATCTCCAGAATGGGGACGGCGTCTCTTTTTTTTCCTAAAACAAAAAAGCTCTAGTTTGAGCTATTTATACGTGGGTGCTGAAAATTATTGTGTAATAAATTCTCTCACGAAAACTCACAAAAATCTCGCACTAATGGCTTTGTGTGTTGACCATTATTTGGCAATTGTGTTATCCCTGAGAAGGGTAATAATATCTCACATACATATTTTTATTGGGATCTGATAAAGTTAATTTAAACAGTGTATTTATTTATGAGAAACAGCTTTGGTCAAGTGAGTAGAAATTTTAAAAATGCGATATAAATTTTACGTCTTTGTTTGATGGGGTTTATGCGAGATTAAAAAATTGAATCAAAGCAGACAATACAAATTGTTTATATTCTCCAATTGATGCAATACAGAATTAGAATTTCGTAATTTTGTCAAAATATTATTTTGTTTATTATATTTTTATGTTTATTTTTCGATAATATAGCTCGCCCTCATCAATACGTCATAAAATGTCTGTGATAGGAACACGAGCGTAAAGGTACCAATTTCTGAAACATGCAACTTTTTTTTCCGAATTCTTTGCCTTCTATTTTCTTGTCTACCTTTTTTTTTTCTGAAACCGACACTTTAATTTGTCAGGCTATAATCACTATTGAAGTAATTGAATTAGAGATATATCTGAATGCCTTAGGCATTCCTATTTTAGTTTGTCTGCGCCGTCGAAATTGATTCATTAATTAGAGTAAATTGAAGTCGTTTGTCTCCATAAAGTTTCGTTGACCTCGGCTAATTATTTTCAGGTAAAATCCGGATAGCAAAGGTGATAGCCATAAAAAATGAAATACACAAGGTACTTTTAAGTGAAATATTAAGAACATAAAAACTGTCATCGTACAGCAATTCGTTGTTAGGTTGTTTATTTCAAGGAAAATAATTATACGATAATTTACTGAAAGGCTCCTTTTCTCCCCTAGTTAGAAACATAACGTCATAATGGAGGGGATGTTTAGAGATGATCTTAAACTTAAGGAAAATGGGGTCGTCCGCGTTCAATCTGATAATGGGAAGAAAAGTTCTGGCTGTCAAAAAGTCAACGTGTACCTTACTTGGAAATGATGCATGTTATTAATGTAGATTTATTACAAGACAAAGACGCAGCTTTCCTTCAATTTATCAGCCACAGTAAGAGCTTTAACAGATGCTTACTTTATACTTCTTGCAGCACAAAGAAGTTGTACATATAAATGTTAAATAAACCGGGTTCGGGAATAAAAGAAACAGTATACTAAATGGCTTTATCTTCATCAGAGATGTGAAAGTTATTATAATATTGGTCATATTGTTAAAATTACTCAGACATGGGATTAAGTCTGCATAGTTTGCATCCATAAACGTAAGCACGCAACTTGGTAGGATTTGGTTGTTAGGACCAAAGTTATGGAATTGTACTCTGACATTCTGAACAATTTCGTGGCTGTTCTTTTTTTACAGTCATACAGTTCTTTTAGCATGACATAGTACCACGTCATGTTACATGATACGTGCAAAAGTGATTTGTAAAGAGTGATATGAGGTCATGGACTTTCTAGTTTACAGTCAGGGTCTCTAAATCTTGCATACTATCTTAAAAAGAATTAAAACTCCGATTACGTATGTCAGGAGAAACAAATGAATATTTAAACCGACACTCGCTGAAAATTGGTAAAATGTGTGTCAAAAAGATCGGTCTTAATAATAAAAATTTAAAATAAAGGTGACTTTTGAAACTAGACAATAAAGGTGTCACATAGAAAAGTTTCCAAAATTTCTTAGTGCTATAAATGCATAAGCACTTTTCATTAAAAAAATAAATAAAAAATCTTGCCATTAATAGACGAACCCTAAATATGAACACACTTACTGACGAATTGTTACCAACACACGCATACAGTGGGGATTATAATTTCTTTGTCAATAATTCCTGCAACTACCATGTTACAGCTTTTTTTAGATGTGTTTCTCTCTCTGTCTCTTTCAGGGAGAGAGAGAGAAAGAGAGAGAGAGAGAGAGAGAGAGAAGGATGGACAAATATATATGTAATATATATATTGGTTAAGCTTTTTCACAATTCTATAGGAATGGTCAAATTATATGATAACTATTTATTCGAAATATGGAATATCGTTTGCAGAATTGAAGCATTTGTACATCGTTGTTCATTTGGTTTTGAACACAAGGTTTCTTCGAAGTCTTGAGAATTTTAATGGTTTTATGATAAATTCAGGATCTGATGGTTATAGGTTCAAATTCGGAGAAAATTAAATGCTTGTAAATAATTTGTATCTCAAAGGCCATTTTAAGCTATTTGTTTATATTCTTTCACGACTTTTTCATGTTCCTTTCATAGAAGCAGAAATTTATGGAAAATGTAAAATTGAAGAAAGAAGTTTCGATGCGACAATCCGATTTAATCAAACGATATTGCGATTTCAGTGTGACGACATCAATTGACATGCAAAATGAAATATGGAAGACAGTTATGCTCCGCTTTTAGATAATATATGCTCGCAACATTCACTTGCTTGTTAAAGTATCATGGAAAAAATATTGAAGCAAAATATAAAAACCTGCTCTTAATTGCAAATTTATTAATACATTATTAAAATACATTTACAATAGTCTACCATAGATTGTGGAGAGCACAAATTATTTCTTTAAAAAATAAATAAGGAAGTCCAATTTTCATTTCTTAAAGCTTGAAAAATCATTCATACATTGTATTGTATTAAGCTGTTTTAAATTTTTTTTTGTTTACACGCCTAGAAGTACATAAATATATTTAGTCACCAATGGGTTAACTGTGTGAAGAATAAAAAATAAATTCAACTTGTCTTAGATTTAGCACCACCTCGGGGGTAAAGGGTATTTCGACACGCCCCATCGTGGGTGCGAGATTAATCGGTTCTATTGAAAAATGTCAACTTCGTATCTTCGTAACTCAATCATAGCCACCTAACGCAGACAGCACATCCAAATCTAATACTAAGAATTTCTTTTTCTTTAGCCAAGTTTAGTGTTATCTATTAGTAAGAACCCATGTGAGGTGTACAAAATATTTTAAAAAATTGCCGGGCTTACAAACCATAATGATATTTAGTTTAAAATTACGCGGCAGGTTTATTTTATTGCATGTAATTTTGTCTAATAAAGAACGATTGAATTAATTTATTATATTTGATAATTTTTTTCTTAGAAAGAGGAATCTATAATGCATTGATTTGCTATCTACACACGTGCGTATAAGATAAGACACCGTTATTCAGAGTAATTAGAGATTTGCTGCTATTCTTGGTAATTTATTTTCCAATCCATGAAAAACGAGGTTTTTGGATGAGCCAACCATGTCTAGAAGAGGTCAAGGTTTAATGGACGGCAAATGAATCTTTTTCTGGAAACATACGACATGGATTTACATTGCCGAACCTCCTCATTCATCATAATTTTCAGTATTACTATTTCATCTAGGGAGATAACCGATACTAATGAGTGCAAGGATCTTCTTTGGGCCAGGTGAAATGCTAATAGTGTTCAGTGGACCAATAAAACGTTAATAAGTGTTTAATGAACTGAAAAGTTTAATAATTTAGTGCAAACATTCTGTGCCATGATTCGTAACTTTATGTGGTTTATTTATAAATTTCTTTTATGAAACTAATATATATGAATTTTCTGTGCTTTTGATAAAATTTTTTCATTTTTTACTGTGGCTGTTTCGATCCTCTTTTATTTTCTATAGCCATATTCGAATAGTGTTAATTATTTTAAAAAATTGCTTGCACACAGATAATATAAAGTGCGTCTACTTTCGTCATAGAAAAACACGTTTCTACATGCCTTCGTTTAAAAAATATAAATTAAACAAGGAATCATATAGTCAAGGAAAATGTCTAATTTCAAAGAAGTTAAAATTACATGTAACAGTGTAAATGTCTACAGATGAATGCATTTTAATAAAATTAAAACCATTGGGAAATGCTTGGTAGAAGAGAACTCATGCTTACTTTAATTTGAAGACATAGCACTACGCAGAATAAATAACAAATAGAAAAAAACGTTTATAAACGTAGTAGAAATTTCATTAATCAAATTTCAACGCGTTTCGAACGGACTTTGCCGTCCCTCGTCGGGAATACACGTTTGTCTGGCACTGCACAAGCAATGAACTGCTGCCAATTATCCTATTAATGTTGACTGTCTCTCCAATCAGGAGAGGCAGTCAAAATTAATCGCAACTTTTTAACTAGAAATGAGATCTAACCGGCAACACAACCCATCCGTGAATTGGTAACACTTTATTGCTTATTTCCGTACCAGACAGAAGTGTATTCCTGACGAGGGAGGGCCAAAGTCAGTGCGAAACGCGTTGAAATTTGTCGAATAAAATTTCTACTACGCTTTTAAATTATTTTGCTATTTGTTATTCACGCTTATTTATTATAATATTAATAATAATAATTTATTTTCTACAAAAGTTCATTGCTGATATATACATCGACACATTGGCTGCATTTTCAAACTTAATATAAGCCTAATATATTGAATTTGTTGCATTACTTGTAATACTGTTATATTCAGTTTATAGTATTTTATCTATATATCCTTAATTCAGTGCTTATACATCAACATTAAATAAAGAATTTGATTTTACACCTTAATATCCTATTCACTAGGATACATACCTTATGTTACACGAATAGTCCACTATATGTAGAGGGTGACAAGTAAATACCTATGGTCTAACAAGCTTTCAATTCCCTCACAGCCTCATTCAGTATTAGGATATGCTAAATTTGACAGAAAGTTCGTTAAATGTGATACATTTAGATTGGTTCGTTTTACATTATATTTTAAAACGGAGTGCCTTTTACAATTCGAAGTTAAATAACTTTTGTATTTTAATAAATTTGATGAAAAAATGTTCTTCACAATTGTATAAAAAGTGATTGCTTGAAAATTGACCAATGGCATATTTTATTGATTTAACTTATGCAGTTGTCCTTTGATTAACAAAATACATAAAACAAAATACACGAAATACACGTCTTTTTAAAGCGAGCCCTATTGCGGCGTAGAAGTAACGTGGTCTTCTTTCGTGTCGTGATCCCAGGTTCGATTGCAGCGGTACCGTAGCATGCGTGTTTTTTTTTCCTCCACTGTAGTTCAATTCCCTAGTTAATCGAGATTCGGACTCCTCAGAAAACTATAGGCCCGGCCGAGCATGACAGCTGCCTATATGGGGCAAAATACAAACTGAAACTTTCGAAAAAGACTGCTTTGGTGAATCTCAAGAATGAAATTGATTATTTTTCGGGAGGGGGAAAAAACAAACAAACAAAAGACGCAATTTACCTAATATTTTCTGAAAAAATAATTTGTCGAGTGCATAATGTAATTTGGCTCCCCAATGGTGACGTTCGTTGCCTATGGACTCGCCGAGTTGAGTTTGACTCTATGTAAACTAGCGGTGTGTCGAATAGTTCAAATGAATGACTCATTTAACGGGTCTTTTCGTTTATCATGAGTTGAAAAAATCGTTCATTTATTCCTTTAATGAACAAGTTGGCGCACCTTTGATGCGAATGTTTCGTGATCCAGAATATACGTTAAGCCGTCAGTCCCGTCCCAGACGATCCATAGTGCACAGTCTTGGAAAGCAAGGCAAACAAGCGATAATATAACTTAAATAAACAATTCTAGAAACAGATACGTTAGCTGTATGATGGTGAAGACCTGTTAAGTGCGCACGCATACTTTGGCGTTTCTTTCACTATCACGATTCATAGAAGGCGAATCATGATGTAACAGGGAATAAATCGCTGTCGTGATCCAAATATAATTACATTCAATTACTGCTTTATACCGAGTATTGTTTTTGAATGATTCCTTCACTATTGTGTTCTGTTCATTGACCCTTTATTGACGGAAACACATCGTCTAATCTTTAGCCATCCAGCAAAACTAAAAGCATTTAAACATGCACTCTTAATGAACTGCGGAATCTTGGTTGAAACTATTGTCAAAGCAAGGAAATGGATGAAATGTCTTTTGTTCTCATAAATTGTATTTATTTTAATATTAGTATTAGCTCACATTTACTAATATTGATATAATACTTATTATCGATATTAGTAATTATGAACTCACGAAAAAGAAGTAGAAGTAGCCCAACTAAGCTGCATGTGAAATACAAAAATACCTATTTTTGGGGCTAGTGCAAGCGTTAAATGCATTTTAAAAACTAATTAAAGCGCAATAAAACCCCACTAATTGGCAAGCTAATAAGAAGCAAGAAGCTAATTGAGCTACAGTCAAAAGAATTGTAATATTTAAAATGAGAAACTTTAAACACAGCGTAAAAATCCACATAATATTACGTAGAAGGCATGAAGAGTTAGTAACAACGTAATGGAGCGTATTTTTAACGTTGAACAGAGTCACTGGCGTACGCAGGGGGTGTTGATGGGGGTTGTAACCCCCATTGCAATGAAATTTTGTATATTTAACGTTAGGAAAATATGAGCTGTAGATCTGCAACCGTCCCATTGAGCTTATAACCCCCTTTATGAACTCTCTGCGTATGACTATGGAATGCATCGACGCTTTTCAAACAGACAGATGCCGTTTTCCTTCTCTGAGAATAGATTGAGATGAGCTCCAAGTGTACACAAATTATGTTGAAATTTAATACCATTGTTGGTTGTCTGGCAGCAACACTACCTATGTACCTGCTGGAAATATTTGGATGACGAGAAATAAAGAGGAAAATTCAAAAAAGGAGGGAGGACAGCAATTAGTAAGCATGGATTTGAATATAGCCTTACATACACGAATTATTAAAGTTGGGCATATATAGATGATCATAAACGAGAATATTTAACTGTTCATCAATGTGGAAAATCTCCTAAAAGTTGAATTTCAAAGGCGACCTAGGTTGACAAATAATAGGAGGTTCCACAAAGCTAAAATTATGTACACCGATTACTCAAAAAATGAAAACTGAGAGAAGATTTAAAAAATAAAATATTTAATTTTACGGCACCTTTTATTATTTTTTATTTATTTATTATTTTTTTTTTATAATCGTTGAGCTGGAATTCATGGAAAAGTTAGTGAGGTCGATATACACTTATACTGTTCGTTCACGAAAAGAAGTCCGATGGAATAGTTAGAAATAACGGGAGGTGACGTTACAAACGGCCTATCCCATTACAGTAGAGGAGGACTCCAATTTCAGAACTTGATTTTGGCGCCGACAAACGTTCACTAAAAACAAGTTCTGAAATTGTAGTCCTCCTTTGTTGTAGTGAACTAACCCGTTTGTGACGTCACCTCCCATTATTCTTTTCGTGGACGAACAGTATATATATATACACGATTACATTTGCACAAAAGTTGGTACACATCCTACACAGGGTGGAAGAACATCAATATCGTCATTGAATTCTGAAGAACAAATTTTATTAAAAGCAGAGAAAGAAATCCGAGAATTCACCATTTTTTTTTAAAAAAATTGCAATTTCCACACTAATTTAAAGAAAAGGAAGGCTAAACCTTTCTGAATCAGAAAGCTTATCCGTAACGCGATTAGAGATAGTTGTATTATTTAAACCGAAATTCTCACTGAAAAAAGTTTGTGTGAATTTCGATTTAAACATATCATTGGGAAGTCCTTCCTTCCTTCCTTCCTTCCTTCCTTCCTTCCTTCGTTCATTCATTCAAAGTTTTGTTGGTAATGAGTTTGGAAAATTTTTGCGATTGCATGATTATAGTGATATGGTCAAAATCCCTATTGACAGTGATGGATTTTAAAACAGTCAACTCGTGAGAAAGTACTGAAGGGCACAAAGAAATTTGTAAACCGCGAGAAACATTTAAATAAATATTAATTATTTTTTGGTTGAAAGGGTGGTAGGATTTAAAGTGAAAGGAGATGGGAGGTGAGTAGAGTTTTGGAAAAACTGTAGTGACGAAAGTGTTGTTTGGTCAATGCGTCACCTTGTTTAATCAGTACGTCGAGAAAATACAGTAGGGAGTTCTGTTCCATTCGGTATGTTTTTGACATAAAACCTATGCTCTACTCTATTGTTAGTAACATTCAATCTAAAAATAGAAATTTTCGGCTTTTCTAAATATATTTTAACAGAATAAACAGCTTATATTATATATTTTACAACGGTTTCTTAGTAATTTTTAACGAAGAAAGATGACATTTTTAATGAAGCAATTTAAGATCAATAATATTTTATGTTTTATCAGAAAATGGCTACACTGAAGCAGAGAAAGCAAACGCAATTCAGTTGAAATGCAACGTATGTTTTGCGCACAAGAGCAAAGTATGTATTTAAAGAATTAGACAATATGCAATGCTAAGCGTAAAATCAACGTAGTACTAGATAAAGTGCACTAAATATTAGTAGGAACGTTATTAAGCGTATTTTTTTACGTTTGGTGTGGCATTCCGGATAGATGCCGGTATCTTTCGTCTGGAAATCATCTATAGCTTGCCCCTAGTAAATACGGAGTTGACACGTAGCGTGAATCTGTATTATTTACATTTACGTAGACCGTATATTAGGCACGTGTATATCATAAAGTATTCACATTGTCATAATCTACAACTACTTTACATCATTTATAATGTATATTATATATACATTATATATAATATACATTATAAATGTATATTATATATTATTTATATTTACATAAACCGTATACAGAGGGTGTTTACACATATTTTTAACGACTTCGACAGAGTAAATGAAATACATACAATAAAAAAAATCTAATGTATTCTGATAGCCCTGTTTTTGAACTATC
This sequence comes from Dysdera silvatica, assembly GCA_006491805.2. Taxonomy (NCBI): domain Eukaryota; kingdom Metazoa; phylum Arthropoda; class Arachnida; order Araneae; family Dysderidae; genus Dysdera; species Dysdera silvatica. Next base: position 51,421,127 of record QLNU02015360.1, read on the forward strand.
ATATTACATCTAGATTTCTACGATAATAGGACTTTTCGTAAAGTCATAAACGGAATTTTGTCCCATTCCTCCTCCACAGCTTTCCACAGTCCATCCAAAGTGGGTCCGCGTTTTGAAAGAGCTTGTTTTAAAAGTCCGAACGCACAGTAATCCATCGTTGCTACATTATTTTATACGCGTGAGTCCTCTGGTTTGTTGTGTCCCATATGTCCTCTGCCTTGCCCTAGTTGCCCCTTTATCCTGGCTACATGCCTGACACTCTCATAATCTATAACTTCTTTATATTGTCTACATTTACGCCATATCCAAATAATCTGATTGGGCAAATTTGCTAAATATGTCACTATGTATTTCTTAGTGATTGCATAATGGTACAATCTTTTTGGTGCTTCTTCGGAACTTAACTTTGTACTCAAAGATTTTGACATGTGGTATCCCAGTGTGCTCAATTTCTGTACCTAACGCCGAATAATACCCGCGGACTAGGTATTATATAAGTATTTCCATCAGCATAATGGAAATGCATGAGAGTATATTTTGCACTAACATGTCACGTGCAAAGGATGAAACTTGACAAGGTTACAAAAATATTTCCCAAACCCACGGCCACAAATAATGCATACTTGAAAGCATGGAATGGCAGCATACTATGTTCATTTTAGAAGCTCTTTTAGTTCGATTCTTAGGGAAGGACAGCGGCGTTTGTCTAAAACGAATCGAAACGCTCGACCAAACATCGAAGCCCACGCTTAATAACGTTGTTATTAGTTAGTATTTAAGTACGTAATCATGCCTAATTTAAAATGCTACTGATTTTTGAAGACAAAAATTATGAATTATTATTAATAATAATAATAATATCTGACAAAACAACATCACACAACCGACCAGATACAACCCTAATTAATGAAATTTGCAAAACTTTAAGTATTATAGATATAGCAATCTTAAACACGGACAACATACGCAACAAAAATTACCAAATATCAAGACCTTAAATTTGAAATTGAAGACTTGTGGCATATGGGAAGATTTGACATTATACCTGTCATTTTGTCAGCCACAGGTCTAATATCAACCATACCGCACAGAAGCTTGGAAACACTTGAAATCGACACTAACACTTACATTGAGCTACAAAAAGCCACAATTTTAAACATATGCTGAATAATCAGGAAGTTTCTGGACACAACACCTGAATAACCTACAGAAGGAAGTCTTAAATACTTGGCACTGCCCGTTTCAAGTTCTGTAACACAAAGAGTGGGAACACATACTATATAATAATAATAATAATATTAATAATAATAATAATTTGTTTCTTGTTACTTTATACATAAGACTGTGAAAGATCTCGGTAGGGAAATGGAAAGAGAGCAGTAGCGATGCTAGTAACGGGGCTCTCTTTCCAATAGAAAGAACAAGAGATAACTCGTATTCTTCCAGAAGAACAAGTAGAACTTAATCCGCGCTTAAAACTCAGGATTGGTTATAAAAAGTTTCACACACACTGGGATATCAATTAAAAAACTTTATGAGCACAGTCTAGACCCGAAGACGTCACAGTGGAAGCCGAAAGTGATTCAATGTTGAAGTCTCTAAGAGATTCAGAGAGAGAATATTTTGCCTGTTTGCAAGACGAGGAGAATGGAGGGACATTAAATAAATGCTTACCGATATATTTGAGTTTAAGGGTGGCCATTTAATAGGGAGAAAGGCAACAAGGTAAAGAGAGAGAGAGAAGGAAGGGAAAGAAAGGGAGAGAGAAAAGACTCGTTATCAATAAAACAAATAAAGATGAATTATTAATGAATGGATAAAAAGCCCCTTACCTGGGTGTGAAAAAAAAGACAAAGAAAGCCAAAAATTAAACTACTAGAAGAAATGGATATTAAAAAAAAATTAAAAAGAATGAAGGGAAATATTAGAATGAAACAAACCTAAAAATCAGAAGTTTAAAACCTAACACTACTTTTTTGGCGCAGTATAGCCCAGATGCTCTTGCGCCATAAAAAAGCCAAACAATCAATTAATAACACTACTTTTCTCGCTAAGTTGATTATGTTCTAAAATATCTAAAGGTCTGTTTTTCCAAATGTACAATATATATTATTTTAAAAATTACAGGAAGATGAGAGAGAGAGAGAGAGAGTAAAATAAAAAATGTAATTCTTTGAAAAACTCTCCTTGTTTATTTTCGTTATGGGGCGTTGCGACAGTATTTCTAAAGCACGAAAATGAAGTATGAAGTTGGTGCTTTGAGTGCGTTTACACCGGAAACTTACCCCGTAGTTGACTCTAAACCACTCTTCGGATGATAAGAACCGAAATGTATAAACTTGTGGATAAGATGGGCTATGCTTAAATTTATCTTCAAAGGAGCTGGAAAAAACGAAAATTCTACTTTGGATTTACATCGATGCTTGGCGTTATTTTTTCCTCCAAAACCCGAAGATCCATCGCTTCATTCACAAAAATAATCAAATTAAACAGTTTAACACGTCTCACTAACCCTAAAACGCTAAATATGTAGTATTTCCATTTGCAGACTAATTTTGTGAACTACTATATCCGTTAACCTGCAGTTATCATAAGAGAAATTTAACGGATATAGTAATTCACAAAATTAGTCTGCAAATGGAAATACTACACATATGGCGTTTTTATTTAGTCACTACGTATTTCTGCCATACATATTAATAAACGCATTTTGGTCAATATTATATCGTTAGTTTTTGGACTGGGACACATAAGGTGGGTAGGTAGTCGTGGAATATTTTAAAAAATGAATAACTTTTTGTCGATTAGTTATTTTAATTCATTATTTTTTATAATAACTTTTATAAAATGGAGAAGTTTTAATTAGGATAAATACGGTTTGAAATAAACGCTCCTCGGTTTTGGCTTCCTAAATATAGGCATTTTTATTAACATTTTCCACAACAGTATTTCTGGCCGTAACGTTTAGCTTTCTGTATGAATGCTGTTTTGGGGTTATTGTATTTTCTGGAGCTTGTTGACCAGCTTCTTGGGCGACCTCTCCATATACAAAGGAAGAAACAGAAAGTTGAGTACTGAAGTCAGATATATTGTTAGTCGTTTATAAAAAATGTGAAAGGAGAGAGTATTTGTTCAGCAAAATCTAGGAATCA
>QLNU02015360.1:51424378-51438366 GCA_006491805.2 Dysdera silvatica
AAACTCGTACAACTATATTGACGTTACACTTGCGGACGAGTTTATATAGCTAGTGGAATGCGAAACTTAAATGTCCCGCCAACTCTTCAAAATTGTCGCCAAATTCGCCAAATATCTATGCTAAAAGTTCATTTTTCATATTAATTTTTTTATACTGTTTAAATTAGCTGAGACATAATTTTTTATTTTTATCCGTTAAATACGATGATCCTTCATAATCTTACCGACTTCAAACCTGTTTTTGCTCACATACAGTGCGATTAAAAAATATCAAACCTGGCGAAAAAAGTGTCATTTTTGGACTTCAAATATTCATAAAAAATTGCCATGTCATTTTTGCAGACAAATGATTACATACTTGTGATTAGGAAGTCAAATACTATCATCTCCCATAGGTCTGATCTCAAAGTGCAGTGAACAGTGAAAGGGGTTCCCTTGTTAGAACTAACCACTATTTAGCCACTGACTAATAACTGAGAAGCATTACCAACATTTTACGGACCTGGGTCCCCCCCATTTTGGGGCCCCACAAGGTCTTTGAAAGAGCCTTGCACTACTGAAATTTAAGCGTTATTTTAATCTTGTTTATTTACAAATGTCCGATGAATTTTTATTACTGCTAAACCTGAATATTGAAGAAAATGAGCTTAAAAAAATTCATGATTTATTGATCGAATATAACGACGGCCACATTCTATCCTTCCAACCTAGGGTCCATCAAAATCTTAAACCGGCACTGTTCGGAAGTCATTATTATTATTATGAATATAATGAATATCAGAAGTAGTAAAATTTGACACTGGTCGGAATATACGAAATACAAATGAAGAAGGTAAAAGATATTTACCATCTGCAAAAATATTCGCAACGTTTCGAGAACTACTGTTCCCTTCATCAAGCGAAAGTGTCAAGGAAGTAAGTTGTTGTCATAATGAATATCGTAGATCACATTTGTATTCTATATTATATACTTTAGTATTGTATGCAGTTTTTTAATTAAAAATACTTTATATTTAATGTGACTATACATATAATTTACCATATATAGTAATTAAACTCATTACAATTAAGCATGTTTTTATTTAATTTTGAAACCAAAAAGTTTAATACTTTTTACTATCAAAAAAGTTCATAAAACCCTAAAGTGCGTTATTATACCATGATTTAAAAAATAGATATCGTTTATAACGACTATCGGTTATAACGACCGAATTTGCACTGTCTCTTGAAGGTCGTTATAACCGATTTTCACTCTAAATATGTGTGAGTGTGCAGTGATGGATTTCTGAGTGGGTTCATAAGACATGTGTCCAGGGGCGGCAGCTGAGAACTCATAAATACATTTTTAGCTATAATTTATTATTATTTATTATATAAATTATTAGTTAAAAGATTAGACTGAATAACTATGTGAAAAATCCCTTGCATATATTAGGCGGCGTCCACACATGCAACAGAACACCGTATCGTAACACCGTCGCGTATCAAGTCTGGACCGCACTCCGTAACAGAACATCGTAACATCCCCACTTTCCACCAGTTGTCGGTTTTTACCCCGTCGCATCAAAGGAATGTCACGGTGCTATGTTGTAACCCATGTTCCTGTATTTGGGCCGGTTTACGAACAACAGCGTTTTGTCAGTGTAGATTGGATATCGGCGTGAACTGATGGGAAGCAGTGCTGTTACGCACTGATGACACGCGGCAATGTTCTCCCCGTAACATCATCGTGTAACACGGGATGTTACGCGACGATGTTCTGTTACGATGTCCTGTTGCATGTCTGTACGCGCCCCAAGAAGTTGAGAATGCAAGATGAGTGATATTTTTTCCTTTAGAAGCATCCCTTTCTTTGTAAGAGAGGAAGTGGATGGTTACATAGTCTGTACCTAGGGGTGTCAATGTTCTGAATCTGCCACTATGCAGAGACGGATCTAGAGAGGGATTTTTTTTTTGGGGAGGAGGATTTAAAATACAGTAGAACCCACTTATAAGGAACTTGCATTTAGGGAATTTCCAGATATAGCGAGGAAAATATGGATTTTGTTTGGTATAATTTGGTTAAGCTCAATATAATTTACCGCTTTTAACGAATAAGTCTTTTTTTGGACCCCGGATTTAACGAGCAATTTAAAAAATAAATAAGCAATCAAACTTTTTGTAAAAAAATCCGTCATTTTAGGCTGTTGGTCGTTATAATTCGAACTCATTATAACCAATTTCCACCATATTTTTATAGATTTTGGTGGGGAAATTTCACCAATTCCCCACTGTGAATCCGCTACTACAATATGTCAAGTGTATGCATTAACATAGGCAGAAACTTCATAAGGGAGAACGTGATAAGCTTATAAGCGTGAGGGGGGTTACAGAGCTCAACTGCATATATCTCTATGTATAGGCTATATACTAAATGCGTCGAAATGGGGGTTATGATCCCACCAACCTCCCCTGCGTATACTATTGTTTGTGTATGTGTGTGTGTGAGAGAGAGAGAGAAACATTTCAGCTACAGCAATGACCACGATATATATAAAGGTGACCGGATTGCAAAGTTTAACTGCGCATTAGGGTCGGGTTAAGGTTTCGTGGTGCCCTAGAAATATTTTTTTCCGGGCCCCCTTATAGTGTAAATTAAGCCCGTGTAATTACAGTAGGACTCGTATATAACGAGGGTCTTGAAACCAAAGAAAATGCTCGCTAAATTCGTTCCGGAATTCAAGTTTTAATCTTTGAAAATAAAGTCGGTACTGGCATATTTGCATGCAGTGTACATACAAAAAATTAAAATTCGCGGAAAACGTTGCTGAAATTCACGCTGTGATATAATTTCTACCCTAGTAATAAGGCAACGATTTTAAAGAAACGTTGTTGAGCCTTCACCGAGCCAAGTTCCTCAAAAAAAAAAAAGCAAAAACAAAAACAAAAAAACAACAAAACAAAACCCCTACATATGTGTCTTTCTTGTTTGGCCCTGCTTCACATATAGAAATAACATCATAACATTTATTTAAATATTTTCCAACGTTTGCTTTTAACGCTCATGAAATCTACTTTTGTTACGTTTCTAAAACAATGTTAATTTCATATAACGAAAGTAGACATATCCCGAGGAAATTGTGAATTCGCAGGGTACAATTAATGCGGAAATTTTATTTAACTTGTATTTAAATATCAACACGCGCTTTAGCCTAAAGATGCAATTAAATTTCGAGATATTCTGGGTCGCCGCTTTTTTTTTATACTACGTATGTGTCTCAAATTGTTAATTTCTCATTATTATCAGGTTTGAAGATAAGATAAAGATAAGAATTTGACCATGGTCCCATGTTTACATTCATATGCTCCAGCGGACATGACATAACGCATACAAAATGTAGATGTGGTTTGATTGGTTGTTTTGGTAAAAATTTCTTCCCTAAAAATCTACGTGGTAAGTTAGTCAAACTCAGGTAGTCATAAATTAAAATATAATTTTTTAGTGCAGGTGTTTAAAATTTTTCTCACCAAATACTCGTATTTTATTTGCAACTGACTTTTTAGACATTTCCTAACATATCATTATTACTTTCATAGAATTTGCAATAAGAAACAAAGGTTGGTAAAAACATTTAATCACATTTATTCGTTCTAAGTATAGAGAAAAGCCGAAACCCTCTGTTGTTTTTCCTTGACAGAGTTATTTAAAAAATTTAATGCCATTAGAATAAAGTAACTATAATAAAAAATTAGCCTTATGTTTACTTTAGATAAGTTTAATTCTACTTTTTGCTAACTTCGATTTTTTTGGAACGTTCTTGTCATGTTTACATTTTCTGCACCAATATTATTTTTTTCCACACCAACTACCGCTAAGTGCAACTGACAAAAGGGAAGTTTATAAACAGTTTAAAATGAAACGAATTGAAATTAGAGATCTCTTCAAAATAATTGTTTATTTTGAAATACATCAAACGTATTTTTTATATATTTATATACTAAAACGTTGATTTATGATATGCAGTGCAATTTTGTACATTGAGAATAAATAGTTTTACAACTATATATTGATAACTATATCTAGAGCAACTATATAACTAATATATAACAACTATAACTGTATCTATAGTGATAAATACTACTGATCTTTCATACCTTAAGACGATAAGGAATTTAATCTTGTTTCAGAAATGATTATATAATGGATATTGTGAGATAAAGGCATTTTTTCTTTTCTATCTAAATGCCGAAATAAAATGCTAATTTAAAAGTTTTTGCACATTCAGCCAATGAGAAGAGAGTTTGTATAAGTAGACAAATTATGTCAATTTAAAGTAAGTCGTTAAATCAATGAAACTGTAGATTAAAAATGGAAAGAGACATCAACTGTTCAAAAGTTGGTAGAAAACGACAAGATTTTCTTTCCTTAATATTAAAATGTGCGAAAAAACTTTCAAAAATATAAACACAACATCTGAATTTTAATGGGTTGTGCGAATTTATATTTGTTTTAATTATATGCTGTGCCGCACATTATATATAATTGGTGGAATATGCAAATTTTAAAGCTTGATTTTTTTCGAATGGCATGCCTTCCAAAAAATTATCTTATATTACGTATCCAATCGTGTTTCGTGTTTTATTTGCATTTGAAGATGCTGATATTATACGAAGAGTTCAAAGAACCAGAATAAACCAACCTAATCAGATTTACAATTGAGAAAAATGCTATTCAAGTTTGAAAACAGAATGTTGAATTATAGCTAGACCAACTGAAAAGTGTGTCTGCCTTTTAAAAATTTCAATAATTATTCATATAACAACTTTTGTAATTGTTTAGCAAGTTCAAACTCTCAAAAAATTGTTGACTAGCCTACTAAAGTTCTGAACTCTTCATGTAGACTATATTTAAAAAACCCATCCGTTCTTTTTATAGTTAGATACATAGGGAGGTACGAAAGAAAACAATTTAACACACTGGGTTTCTTTAAACTACATTTCGTTTAGTTTGTGAGCTCGCGTCTTGGGAGAACTCGAGTTTATTTTGTCATACGACTGCGTGAGTAATTATATATTCTGATAGATTTCAAAATTAATGTAAAAAAATCATTCACAAACGGTTAAAATATGGCGAGTCTGACGAAGTTTTACATTTTATAGCATTTGAAAGTTATTTCCATAGTGCCAATTTCGTTGACAAATTTTATAAAACTAACATTTTGTTTACAAGTTTTTCAAATACCTCAGATTTGAAGTTTCTAAGAAAGGAACAGCAATTTCTCAACTTCGTTACCAGTACGCAGATTGTTCCTTGTTAAGTTTGGCTAGTGTTGCATTATAGTAAGTTCGGTGAATATTTTTGAATTTAATAAATTACAAATATGGAATAATTTCAATGAATTGCACATGGTCGTTAATAATTATAACCAGGGTTCAACACATTACAGAGGACTGTATTCGCCATGCAAGAATGGTACCTGCCAGCCTTAAAAACGCAATTGACAACCAGATATGCCCACTGGACTATGTAAAGTCCTAATCATAACTAATTGACAGTCTGAGACCATTACACAGTTAGTTGCAGCAATGTATTTATAGTATATGTTCTTAATACTGTCTCATAATTATGCTAAACTCTCTTACATTCATTACCAAATTATTTAAATCCATGAAGAAATCTTATATACACAGTACACTATTGTCACTTAAATTAAATTACAACAACTTATTCTTAGAGTACAATTATGTAAAAGGGCGAGGGCCCAGGTTTTAAGTTTGTAATATTATCGTGCTTTATGTGGTATAATTGTTACTTTATTTCTGACGTCTTTTGTAATATAGTTCTATACCATAAAAAACAACAAAGAGTTTAATTTAGGGATAATATATCGATCACACATCTGATAAAATTCATCAGGTTTTTAAGTTGAATTTTAAATAAACTAATACGGGCGACACGGTAAGATAATCGATGCGTAAAGCATGTGGTTTTAGGGATTCTTAGAAAAAAAAATTTAGCTTACCAGATTGCTTTACTTGAAATTTTGAAACCATCCACTTCTAAATTCCAAGCTTAAGTTTATTTTTTTCTATAAATTATAACTTTTGTTTGTTTTACATGGATAGAGAGATAAATTCATAAATATATAGTTGCTATTGGACTTTCATTGAATCTTAACTGATGAGTTTAACTATATAATATTTCGAATAACAATATAACTGTGTACAGTACTTCTAATAATAGTATAATTCTTTATATAATATTTCTACTAGCAGTATAACTCTATATAGTACTTATAATAGCAATATCATTCTATGTAGTACTTCTTTAATGATAGTACAGCTCTATTATATTATTTCTTTAATGATGGCATAGCTCTATATAGTACTTCTTTAATGATATTATAACTCTATCAAATACTTCTAACAGAAAATCTTTAACTCAATTGACGTCGTTTCAACTTAATTCGGCAATCGTGGAACAAATATAAAAACCGGTGACGCATAACTCACGAGTACCACTAAAGCTTAAAATATATGTAATTGAATAAACACTATATAAAAGTATAATATAAATTTTTGGCGAATTAACGTAATTTTAAGAATATTCTCTTTTAAAATTTCTAAGATTTCTCTTTTCATATTTGACTTGCATCACAAAAACAAAGTTCAATTTAAAGCTTTAATTGTAAAAATCACCACTAAAACTGATACGTATAAGTTCATGTTCAGTAAATCGTTTGATAGTGCTTTAGTGGGTTCAAAAAGGCCGAACATGGAAATTCAAAGGATTTTTCATCCAACGCCAAAGGCCCATTAGGGTATCCTGCTTTTTAAGACACACGGTATTTTTATATTATTATTTTTTTGTTATTGTTGGAGAGAAAATTGTGCCCACGGTTCTTGCTGAGGTTCCTGGTGGAAGGTATATTTTCCTCTTTGTGATTGCAGATGTTTTACGATGTCGTTTATTTTTCTTTTCTTAACGTGCATTTGATATACTGGAGTAAGGTGACATTATGTCGCAGGTTAACTTCGTCAGCAGCAGGAGGCTGCTGGACTAGAATGTTTGATTTTTGGGGTATACTTTCCTCAACACCATGGTTTTGCCTCTCCACGAATGATATACTGGAATCAGAGTAAAGACAGCCCAACCATAGTCTGGAAATTCAAGTCAAACTTTTCGCACAACCATTTTTTGTTGTAGTGGGGGGGAGAGGTGTAAAATGACTTAGAAGGACATTCTGATAATGTAAAGTACTTGTTGTAAGTTGCGTTTTCACAGCTCTTGGGATTATTTACAATGTATTTTTTAACCAAGGCGGGGGGGAAGGGGATTCCTTGAGAATTAAAGGAAGGTTTGAAGGGCTTATTTAATATGATTAAATGTCAAAATTTAATTATGGCATCCTCAATTTTGCTTTTGAATTCCTGGGGAGGTTCTCAGTGAAGTCTCCCCTCTTCTATTAGAATTTCCTACATAAAACAAAAATCCAGGTAGAACACAGTCCTTGGAAATTTTTACAATGTATTTTTAACTTAAAGGGGCCCTCTGGTTAAAAAATACATTGTGATTGGTTATGTGTTATTCTAAAGAAAATATTTACAATTGAGGATTTTAAAAGTTTTAACAAAGGGGCCGTTCAAGTATTACGTAAGCATCTTTGGGGGAGGGGGAGAGATTTGCTTATTTTTGGTGACAACGGGGAAGGGGAGGAATCTGAACCATGCTTACGTAAAACACAGCAAATAATAAAACAAAACATAGTCACGAAGTAACAGCCGCCCTGACAGGATTACAATACTGGGATGCACGACACACTACGAGTAAAAGATATAAAATACACGTAATCACAGTGAAATATTTAAACCAGTTCCTGGCTGTCAAGCTTTTTTTCGCCCGGAGGCCAACTGGTAGACCCCCGTGGGCCCGCTGCTATTTTTAAATTATAATAAATGTATTATTTTTAATAAATAAATGCATTTTATCAAATCCACTTCTTATTTATTCACTGTTGCAACACGACCTAAAATATAAATACATAATAAAAATGTGACAAAATGGCACATACTAAAATATATATGTAACTTATATATATTAAATATTAAAGGCATTGATAAAATTATATTTTTATATTATATTAAAATTGCTATTAAATTAATTATAGCGGCAATTAATTAATTTTAAAATTAATTATAACGGCAATTAATTAATTTAAAAATTGAATTATAACGGCAATTAATTAATTTAAAAATTAACCCAATATAACGACAATTAGTACTTTTAAAAATTAATTATAACGGCAATTAATTACTTTTAAAAATTAATTATAACGGCAATTAATTACTTTTAAAAATTAATTATAACAGCAATTAATTAATTTAAAAAAATTATAAACATTAATTATAAAATAAATTATAAGCTTGTTAATTATAAATAAATTATAAACATTAATTATATAAATTATAAACGATATTTAATTATAAAATAAATTGTAAACATTAATTATAAAATAAATTATATATAACGACATTATTAAAGAAAGGGATATGTGCTGCTCTGGGCATCTCCAGAAAAAACTGGCTTGTAACTTGGCGTACGGTTAATGATATCTCTGACAAAAAACTGGCTTGTAACTCGGCAATGCGGATGTGATACGGTTCCCTGATGAAGAATCATGTCCGTATTGCTAAAAACTGTGTAAAATGTGTTATATAATCATGAAAAGGTTCGCTTTTCATATTTTCATAGTGATTCTTACGATGTATTTAGTTATGATAAATGTATTAGAATAACATATATATATATATATACACACACATACATATTTTTTTTTATAAGTATAGATAACCAAAATCTTACGCAAGCATGAAAGAAGGGGTCAGGCATTTGCTTATTTTTTCTTACAAGGTGGAGGGGGAGTATAAAATGACCAGAAATGTGCTTACGTAATACTTGAACGGCCCCAAAGTTAGTATAAGAAGTGGTTCTGCCATGTCTTTTCATTCACAGCGCCACATAGTATGGAATTAAATTTAAAAAACAAAACAAAAAAAACTTATCAACAAGCACACGTAAAAAAAGTAGTTATGATCAAGCTATGGTTTTGATGTATTCCATTCGAAGCTGAAAACTTATTTCTTTTGACCTAGAAATACTAGAAAATAAACTAACAGACAGTGTGGAAACCATTGAAAAATTAGTCAAGCTATCGATATGGGAGGCGCGTCCAGAAAGTAAGTTTCTCTGGGTCGGTCTACAAAAAATAAACATAATTTCATGGAAATATTTATTGCAGCAGATATATAAATTATTAAGTTACTTTTCAACGTAATCCCCACCTGAATTTAGACATTTGTCGTACCGTGGGACCAATTTTGTGGATACTTGTGTCGTAGCCGGCTGCAGTCTGAGATTGGAACCAATGTGTGACAGTTGTCCGTACCTGCGCTTTGCGTTGAAAATATTAACCAGACATGAATATCTTGAGATGTAAGAAAAGATGTGAGGAAAGTGATGTGTGCGGTGTTCTGGGACAGACAGGGCGTTCTGCCTATCGACTTCCTGACCACAGGTCAGACCGTAAATGCTGACCGTTACTGCGAAAATTGGAACAGGATATTCAAAACAAGCGACGTGTTGAGTTCAGCGCCGGTATTGTCTTATTGCGCGATAATGCCCGACCTCATGTGGCTCGTTTCACAACACATTTTTTGCAGGAATTCCGCTGGAAAGTATTCGAGCATCCGCCGCGCGCGTAAAATCCCGATCTCGTTCTCAACGATTTTCATCTTTTCTTACACCTCGAAATATTAATTTCCGGTCAACGTTTTCTAAGCGACGCACAGGTGCAGATGGTTGTCAGATATTGGTTCCGCGGTAGATTTTTACGACACAGGTATCCAAAAGTTGGTCCCACGGTATGACAAATGTCTTGATTCTAGTAGGGATTATGTTGACAAGTAACTGAACAATTCTGTGTCTGTTGCAATAAATCTCTTTCCATGAAATTAGGTTTACTTTTTGTAGACCAACCCAGGGAAACTTACTTTCTGTACGCGCTTCGTAGCTTGAAGAATTAGAGAGAGAAACGTGATAAAGATGATCTTAAAGACTAGAGATGAAAATGACGTGAGAGAGAAATGAAATATACAAATATGATGAAATCCCAGATTTGCGTTTTTCAGAGGACCGTAAAAAAACGAGAGAGAGAGAGGGAGAGAGGGAAAAAGACAGACAGACAGACGTGTGATATGGGGAAACGAGGTACGATGAGGAAATGCCATTCTAATTTTATAATAACTAAGTGTGAATATTTTGTAATTGTTTTTCCGTTTACTATGCTGAGAAAATAAATTGAATTGAATTGAAAAAATCAACACCCCGATATAAAAATCGACGATTGAACATGAATATCTTTTTTTTTCTTCTCATTTTCATTTATTTTATATTAATATTTTAATATTTATATTTTTTCGTAGTTACTAATTTCCAGCTTTCAGCGCAGCTGTGGATAATGATTGTTATATTTTTTCTGTCTTGTTTTTTATATACATATATGTATAACATATTTTTAAAACAGTTTAAAATTTGAACGTTTGTAAGCACCACGTGAATGTATTTTGCTAATAACATAGTTAGGGAAAACATAGCTAGCCTATTCGATATTATTTTGAAGTGTGAAAATTTCGAGCACCTCAAATATAACCTCTGCTGTGGTCAAGGGCGGATCCAAGATGTTATTGCGGGGGGGCGGTTTTTGGGGCCTCACCGGGAAAATTTTAGTTTTGGACTGTTAAATAGTTTAGGTAAATGATATATTACTAGCCTTTCTTTATATTCACCAAAATATTTAATTTATGACAATGAATTAAAGATGGTCTTTTCTTTAATTAAACTATATGGTTTAGGGTAGATTATAGTCAAGTATGACAGAAGGATAAGCTAGTAAAGGAGACATATACAATAACCAAAATGATAATTTACAATGTAATTAATAGAACAAGTTTAAATTTAAACTACAAAAACATCGTAATTATTTTACTTTTTTTATAATAAGCGACTTTTTAAAAAACTTGAAGTTTATAGTGCAAAGTCGAGCCATCTTGGTTTCTTTGAAAATTTGTCAATCACTTTATTTACATCAATATGAATGTCTCTGTGGGTGTGTATTAAAAGTCTCTTCTGTCATCCGCGTTCGAAGCCAAGTTTGACGGCGCTTCAACGATAAAAAACTACGTTATGCTGAAGTAACCCTTACTGAAAACGTAGTTTGAAAGGCGAGTAGCTTGTAGATTCGTGGAAAAACGTCTGGATCGCATTTCTCCAAGGCTTAGAGACTTTGGACACCAGTGTAAGATTTTAGTTTATTACGGTAGTAACAAACAACACATAAAATATTCTTCATCGTCTTTATTTTTTTCTATTTAATACTGACGTAAGGATCGCCACCTCCGCCCCTCGTTGGATCCGCCCTTGGCTGTGGTCTAACTGTCGTACTAACGATTTTTTTGACATAAGGTCTGTCCACTAGCAGCTTGTTGGATTTTTTCCTTTACCAGCTTACAACAACGTCCTCAAACCAAGGTAATAGACATAATATGAAAACTCGCATTATCTCCGATCGATGACACGTGCGCAGTTGAAGGCTACGGGTTAAAGTCGTAGCCAAAAAAAATTTGGTTCAGGATGTCTGACTTTGAATAGACTTATTAAAACTTTGATAACGCTCATAAAGAACTGTGAAATCTAGCCTCACGAGTGATAAAAAGCTTCACAGAAATTTCACATGGGAAATTTTCTCACGGAATATGGTAGTATGGATGCCAAAGAAAATGCGGTGTTTTGATAAAAAAACAATTTAACGTTTTATTATTTGAACGTCTATATTTCATTTGTTAATGACTACTTTATTGGTGTTTATAAAGTTAATGTCTTTTAAATTAATCATTCTCTATTTGTAGTAGTATTTCTGGGCTACTGTTTTATTTAACAATGGTTATTGATATTTTAACATTTGTTTTTTACAAATTTTCTTTTCATTTGTATAATTTACGTTTTAGTTATATCCGTTCTTAATTTTATTAACCCTAAATTTATCTATTTTTAATTGAATTGGTTAACATCTGTCAAGAAAAGAATTAAAATAAACACACTGCAATATTTGTGCAATTATTTTAGCAATGGGAAATGAAATATTGCGTAGAACGCAAATTATCGGAATCAATTTCGGCGGCAAGAAAGTGATTGCGGTATTGGTGTGTGTGAGAGAGAAAGACAGAGGTAATAGACACTTTAATGTCCGTGTTTTGCAGATCTCCAGTGGATTCAATTAATTATGAATAATTTTGATGAGAAACGAACATGTCGTTTCTTTTTTTGAGATTTTTTTTATTTCATTTGATACTCAGCATAAAGTTCGCTTATGAGAACATTCGATTATCGGAACGGGGTAGATCCCGAGCACTTGCGATAATCGTGCTTTACTCTATATATTCGATTAAAATAAAATCGTTTTTATTACAGAAGACATTTTTTAACAAGCAGTTGTATATTTTTAGGAGGGCAACAAGCTTTTTCACGCTTAATAAAAAAATGTCGGTTTTCGGCATATACGTACAGTTACTTCAAATTTTTATTATACATATAGTTACTTCATGTTTTTACTATTTATATGATTTCACTGCGTTTTTAATATATATATATGATTCACTACAAGTTTTTACTAGACATAGGGTTTTACTTCTTATTTTCAGCATGAGTATACATTCACTTCAAGTTTTCAGTATACATTCACTTTAAGTTTTCAGTATACATTCATTTCAAGTTGTCAGTATACATTCACTTCAAGTTGTCAGTAGACATTCACTTCAAGTTTTCAGTAGACATTCACTTCAAGTTTCCAGTATACATTCACTTCAAGTTTTCAGTATATGTATAGTTAGTTCGAGTTTTTAGTAAACTAAGACAGTAGAACTTCCATATAGCGAAAATCACTACGTATCGAAGTTTTTGCGAACCCCTGTGGTCATTATGTAGAAAAAGTTCTTCTATAGATCGAAAACATTTCTCTACATCAACGGTGTTTTTAAGATAAATCAGAATTTTTTGTTCACTAAACATTCAAAACATCACGACTTTCAATTCGTCAAAAGTATACCTGACGATATATTTCACACACTTAATAAGTGCGAATACTTTTACGATAAATTGTCGGAATTTGTTGTGCTAAAAGACGTTTATTACATGAATACGACAAAAAACGGTGATTTTCAAGGTATGTTTAGTACATTTTTCTTTTTAATTATTGTTTATAATTATTTATATGAACATGACTTACATATAATGTAATTCATATTCCCTTATTTATAAAGAAGAGTGTGTTGAATAGGAATTGTCTCCAAATGTATTACACCATACATATGCCTAAAAAAAATCATTTCTTTATATCGGGGAGCTTTTTCATGGAACCGCTGACTTCGACACACGGAGGTTCAAATATAGTTACTTCAGATTTCCAGTATACATATAGTTATTTCAAGTATCCAGCATGCCTACAATTGCCTCAAGTATCTAATATACCTATAGTTACCTCAAGTATTCATTACAACTATAATTATCTCAAGTTTCTAGCACTGTACATGTATAGTTACTTCAAGATTTCACGGGACAGCCAAAACTTCGACCTCCCTCTCGAAGAATATTTTTGTATTGAAAAGGATGTGTTAGATTTTCTGCCGTCCCAAATTTGTACTTTGTCTTAATTTTTTA
Source organism: Dysdera silvatica (assembly GCA_006491805.2). NCBI lineage: Eukaryota > Metazoa > Arthropoda > Arachnida > Araneae > Dysderidae > Dysdera > Dysdera silvatica. Next base: position 51,438,129 of record QLNU02015360.1, read on the forward strand.
CCATTTTCGCGCCATTTAAAGTATATCGTTAACACTTTCTTCGTAATACGCTATATATCCGCAATGAATGAATGAATGGATTTTTAACTACATAAGTTAAACTCCAATATGTCAAAGTGGTAGACTTTAGTACATTTTTGTACTCAGAGATTTGAATGTTGAATAAAAATCTATGTAAAATTGATAACTTGAAATACAGTTCCAGTTCTTGAAGAGAAAAAAAAATTCATTAATCGCA
>QLNU02015360.1:51438466-51449152 GCA_006491805.2 Dysdera silvatica
ATTTATAGCAACCATTTTGCAGGCAACCCTTTTGCATGAATTCATTTTTTAAGAAGAAACCGCAAAGAAAATGGACATGGAAACACCCAAATGGGGGAACTAGTGAAATTGACTATATCCTGGCAAACAAGAAATCAATTATTGAAGATTGCAGTGTACTGAACAGATTTAATACTGGAAGTGATCATCGAATGGTGAGATGTAAAATGCACTTAAATACTAAATTAGAACGACAGAAGCTCATTAGGAAACAAGTAAGTAAGAGGGTGGATTTAAAGAAATTAAAAGAAAATACCGAGGCATTCAAGTTGGAATTAAAAAATCGCTTTTCTGCACTGGAAGGACTTATTGAAGAAGTTGACATCTCAGAAGCAAATGAAAACATTGTTAAGACAATAGTTGAAACTGCTGGGGAAATTGGTGGTGTAACCTGTAAAAAGCACAATAGCAAATTATCTGAGAAGACGAAACAGCTCATGAAAAGGCGAAGAGATATGAAGGTGGACAATCAAAATACCAGTTCCAGGATTGAGTACATAGAACTTTGTAAAACTCTGCGCAAAAGCATGAAAGAAGACATAAGAAAATTCAACTGTGAGCTAGTAAGGAAAGCCATTGAAAATAACAAGAGCCTTAGGGTTGTTAAAGGAAGTTTATCTGTTGGGAAGAAACACATCATTGCATTAAAAGGAGAGGATGGCACCGTAACAAGAAATAGGGAAGAAATACTTAGAAGAGTTGAAGAATTCTACAAAAATCTATACGAAAGTAACAGTGGATTAAACGAAGACATTGAAATAGTCGAAGGAACAGCTCCTAAAATCTTAAAAGAAGAAGTTTCATTTGCAATAAAAAGTATGAAGAAAGGAAGAGCCCCTGGTGATGATGGTATTACATTAGATATCCTAAAAGAAGCTGGAGAATATGTAGAAGACATACTTGCAAAATTCTTTACCAAATGTCTTAACAGCGGTAACATACCAAACCAATGGGATTCTGCAACAGTAATTCTTTTGCATAAAAAAGGTGATAAAGAGGATTTGAAAAATTACCGACCAATTAGCTTGTTACCTGCTATTTATAAAATCTTCACAAAAGTGCTAACACATCGCCTGCAGAAAAAATTAGATGCAGCTCAACCAAGAGAACAAGCTGGATTTCGAAGTGGATTCAGTACAGTGGACCATATTCAAGTATTAAGAGAATTAATTGAAAAAAACACATGTATATGAACTTCCATTGTATATAGCATTTATTTACCATGAGGAGACCTTTGACTCCATTAAAACATCAGCAGTCATTAATTCTTTAAGATCAACATACGTCGAGGATGTGTACACTAGCATGGTAAAACGTGTGTATAAAAATGCAAGTGCCAAAAAATAACATATGTAAATAAATAAACCTAATGATACTTCATAGAAGCAAATTTTAAATACAGTATTTATTTTAAAAAATATATAATTTGTAACGTAAAACTATTATTCATCATTTTAATTCATCCCAGTCTAAGAAAAGAAATTAAATTCACGTGAAAGTTAAACTAAACGAATTAGCTTTCGTAATCACTAGATGGCACTAGCAACTAGAGACGTTAACAAAATAATTTCGTGGATTGATTGGATTTTTATGGCGCAAGGACAACACAGATCTCTCTGCACCAAATAACATGAATTTATTTATTTGTCCCCAGGTGTTTCATATACTGTATGTAGGACAGAAATTATTCAAAAATATGCAAAACTGCTCATACTAAATAGTAATTAGATTTTTCGAGAACTGTTTAGTTATTTCCTTAAAATTTTCGATAGGTGAAAAAAAATAAACTATATGATAAATGTCTCCACTTTAATAATAAACTTGCGAGCAAGGAAGACCAACTTTTCATATGACTGGTCACGACAGGGTCATGCTTGGGAGAGAGCAAGCTGGGCAGTAACCCAGGGCCGCTAAAAACTTGTAGTGTAAGTCCCAAGAAGTCAGTTTTTAGTGATCCTTGTACATTTTTGACAGAGTATTTAGTCAATTGATCTTTGCGTGTGATGTCATACTCAGGGCTGTCCCGAAGAAAATTACTGAGAGTATGCGGTGCTTTCTGCCTCAATAAAAGAGCATTGAGTCAAAATTTCTTGAGAGTACGCGGCGCACACAGCGCGTACCCTTTGGGGACAGCCCTGGTAATACTTCCCATGATACCCATGCAGATTCTAAATGGTGGTTAAAATAAATTTAGCATGTCAAACCTTTAGTATGGAAGCGTTCACGTAAGCTACTGGGTGGAGGTATTATTTTCCTATGTGTAATGTTAGTTTTGCTTACCAGGGGAGGGGGGTTGAAATGGCCAAAATATTGCTTACGTAATACTTGAAATCTTCCTATGACGTTTGGATTTCTTTTTAATATTGCGGTGTTAAAAAGATAAGACGATCGTGAATGAAATATTGAACTATTGTTAGTAGCTGACTATTTCCTTAGACCAGGGATCTTAAACCTGTGGCCCGCGGACCATTTGCGGCCTGCCGATATGTTTTGTGTGGCCCGCTGGCTCATGAAAAAATACAAATTGTTTCACACAAAAATAACGCCTACTTGTTCCCTCCGAGTCTTAAATTTATGTATTTTATTTTTTTCTGTTCGCATTTTTATATTTCCTAATAAATTATCTTAAAACGCTAGAGAACTAGAACTACAGACAGGCGCGTGTCCAGGGGTGTGCTTAGGGTGTTGTAGCACCCTCTTCGAGATCAAAAGTTTTCAAAAAATTTGACGAACCCGATTACATAAGAAAAAATTTCGCAAAATAAAAAAATTTACATTTCATGGAAAAAAAAAATCATTTTACAAATATTGCTTACTATTTCAGGAATCCACTTCATTTGCACTTGGTGCATTAGTAAGCCAACTATGCAGAAATATAAAAAATCGTTAGAACCATTTAAGAAACATGGGCAAACAAAATACTAAAAAAAAAAAATGATAATTTCAGCAGAAAATTAATTGGTATTGTAAATAAGAAACAAACTACTCTAACACAACAACTTGATTCACAAAGAAAGCAGATTATAATGCAAAACAAGCTTAAACTTTTGCCAATAGTACAAAGGATTCATCTTTGTGGTAGGCAAATGCTTTCACTTAAGAGGCCACGATGATTCAGATAGGATTTCAGACGGATAACCCTAGACGATCCACTTAATAATGACGGTAACTTCCACTCTTTGTTAATGTATCGAGCGGTGATACAGTTTTGACAGGACATTTAGCTACAAGTGTCGGCAACACAATGCATATTATTTCTGTAGCACAAAATGATTTGATCAACACGTTTGGTAATATTACTCAATCAAAAATTGTATCAAAGGCAAATGAATCTAAATTTTTTACTGTGCTGGCAGATCAAATGATTGACATCGGGCAGATAGAGAAATTTCCCCTATGTGTCCGATATGTTGACGAGGAAGTCATGAAACTATGCGAAGATTTTATTACTTTTGTTCCAACAGTTAATATAGATGGTGTTTCACTTGTTCAGACTATCCAAAAAACTTTAATAGATTTAGGTTTTGGTTTAGGAAATCTTCGTGATCAATGTTATGACGGTGCAGCAGCAATACGGGGGCAATTTAGGGGCGTGAAAGCAGTGATCAAGCAAAAATACTCAAAAGCTATGTATATACATTGTGTAGTTCATTGTTTAAATTTATGTATATCGGATTCTGCAACAGTTCCCGAAATACGCAATGCATTCAGACTTACATTGGAAATTTTCACTTTTTTCCATTTGTCTGCAAGGCGAACGGCTATTCTGAAGAACGTAATACAAAGAATGAAGCTGAATTCAAACGTAACACGGCTGAAAACTGTGTGAAACACGGTAGAATTTGCGCCACGAGGCGGTGTTATTGTTCCAAGAAATTATAGTGCCGATCGTCTCAGCTCTCGAAATCATACAATCTGAATGCAAAGATCAGTCGTTGCAAAAAGCAAATTTATTGTTAATTGCAAATTTATTGTTTAATACCATATGCAATTTTAAATTTTTTGTAGCAGTTTTTGTTGTAAGTAAAATGCTATCCTATATCTAGAATATTTCTTTCCTGTTCTAAAATAAGCAGATAGATCTAGTAAGTGATTTAACACAACTCCGCGAAACTAATCTGTTATAAAATGTACGAGATGACTAGAAGGAATCTGACACCAAATTCTTGGGCCTGTATAATGAAGCAAAAAATCTCGCAAACGAATTAAATGTCATAGAAGTACCCCGATTATGTGGATTACAAGGAAATAGGCGTAAATTTGCCTTTCAATAGTACTGAAGAGTATTACCGAAAAGCAATTTTTTATCCATACAAGGATATCTCATTTCTTCCTTAAATGAAAGGTTTTTAATACAAGAGAAAACAATAACTTCTTTACATCTTCTCCCTAAGTATAAAATAAATGCACCTTTTTCAAGCATTAAATCTGCAGTACAAATATATAAAGATAATTTGTTTGGATATCCCAATATTATACAAGCGGAATATATTCTATGGAGAGCTAAGTGAAAGAAGAACGACAAGGGGACCTTGCTAACTATCGCAGCGGGTTATCTAGCTGCATATGATATAAATATATTTCCTAACATCAGCATAGTTTTCAAAATTATTAGGCAATATTATTGGGCCAAGCACATATTTCGTACATTTTTACATTACAGTATATGTAAAATTGCAATTTATTTCAAATTATTAGGGGACTCGAGCCCATATCTCTACACCCATGTTTCCTAACATATACTCCCTGATTAAGATATTAGGAGTACTTTCTGTCTCCACAGCCAGTGTTGAGCGAAGTTTCTCATCCTTACGAAGACTTAAAACATATTTGCAGAATTCTATATCCGAATCGCGTCTCATTGGACTGGCTCTATTATCTATACATAAGGACATTAGCGTAACTGACGAAGAAATTATTGAAAAGTGCCAAAAGTGGAAAAAAATAGGCGAATTAAGATAATTTTATAAGAGCATTATTTTAGGTGCTATAATTTAGTTCTATTTTGAATTCTCGTCATTTTATGATATTTGATGAGAATACGTTTTGCTTTAAATAAGTGCAACAGTGATTTAAAAAACTCAGTTTAGGATTCGTGGAATTCTATTCTAAATATGTCGATAAAAATATCTACCAAATCATCCGACTACATGCTCTGAAATCAATGTCACTATTCCGGAGCAGTTACGCCTGCAAACAGCTCTTTTCAATAATGAAGTTGGTAAAATCAAAAGTTAGGACCACAAAAACCAACGTCACCTTGAAAAGACGCTCAGGGGTGCAATATCAAAAATAAGACTTTATATTGACAGGCTTGGTAAAAATAGGCAATGCCAAAATATTCACCAAAAGGCTTAATTTGGCTTTCTATATTAATAACTAAAAGTATTGTTAAGTGTTTTTCTCCCATACGTATTTTATATTGTAATATATATGGGTCACTCCATAGTAACGGACGGGACATGTAAAGAAGACCACTTTTGTGAAATCCTGAATTTTCTCTTGAAAAACATAATTTTGGAAATTAATTTTATTATCAAAAACAACATATAACGGTTATTCACCAGTAACACCTTTGTTAAATTTTTATAACTATTTGTTTAGATTAAATCTTAAACTACAATTTGGTAACGGACGGGACATGAAGTGGACATACATTTATGGGTCCATGCATTCTCTAGGAAATTTCTGTTCTCATAGATGGTATTTAAAGTCTCATTAAACATATGTTATATGGCATAGCGTTTGCTTGAGAAAGGAGGGTTCGTTTTTTTTGGAAGTTTTAATTTATATCAAAATTAAATATTTAAAAAAGTAACGGACAGGAAATTGGGCGAGTAACGGACGAGACAATTTGACAAGAGCTACAAATTATAAGTTAAGTTACAGAATTATTTTATTATTTCAGCATTTACTAATAACATTTCAAAAATATTTAATTTCTTAACTTTGCAGTTTTAAATTATACTGGACTGCATGGGCGGACTAGGGCGCATACCTTAGATTATCGGAGGGCGCATGTCCTATCACCCATGAGGGCGCACATGCCCGGGGGGGAGGGCAGGTTGGCCGGCGGCCCAGTCTGTCCCTGCTGGACTGGTATAGCTATAAAATAAGCTGTAGATATAAGGCCATATTAAGCTTTCTTTAACTTCTAGAGTACAACATAGTTTTTCAACGAGCATGTGCAACACTGTTTGAAAGGATCTCAACTGGGGTTAATGAATCAATTATCAACATATATATGTCCAAGACACATTTTTTTAAACTTTTAAAATTATTAAATGTTTGACTTTTAAAATAATTTAAATGAATTTAAAAGCATTTATTTATTTTCAGTTTTTCTTAAAATGTCCTCCTTACTGTGTAGTGACCCATATGTATCCAGTCCCAGGGGCGGATCTAGAAATTATTTCCAGGGGTGGGGGTCGCAAAACGAATATAGAGGCCTAAGAAAAAAATCGGCAACAAAGGCGGGTGTCGGTTGAGCACCACATGCGCCTGTGTCCCACCAGGATCCGCCTTTGTTTAGTCTTAATATTGGCGGTAGGGTAGTGCTGCTCGCGGGCCAACAAGAATGAGCAAAATTGGCCCTTGGACTGAAAAAGGTTGAAGACCCTTGCCTTAGACGAATGGAGTGGATTAGAATTCTACACAGACCTGAAAGTTCTTATTCCATAAATTCCGGAAACACTAGCTTCTTCACCACTGATCATTGTTAAGTACTTATTTGAAAACATTTTCCAGGATACTTTATCAAATATTACGATTTCACTCAGTTTTGTTGACGATCCCTACTACCGTATCCTCAGCAGAAAGTTCATTCTCTAAATTGAAACTCAACAAAACATACTAATGATCTACTATGACTGACCCCAATCTCAAGCTCTTCTTTCAATTAAAAATAACTTGTCTTCTTTAGATTTTTCATATTTGATACAGTAGATATAATTTCGCTGCCCAAAAGGCTAGAATAATTACTTTTTAAGTTGTAATAGTACAATGAAAGTGTCTATATCCATTGAGTTAGCTTTTCATTAATTCGTTATAATTATAACAATAAATTATAATGATTTGTTTGTTGGTTGCGTGTTTATGGCGAAAGGACAACAAGGGCCATTCTGCGCCTATAATGATTCGTATTTTAATTGATTGTTATCTTCTAATTTTAATTTAACGTCGTTATCTTCTTTTTACATTTCGTGTTTTTATCAATAATGAACTTTATTTTGTAATGCTAAACCCAGGCCTTATCTAGGATTTAATTTCGTTTTCGGCAATGACTATCAGATTAATCCATTTAACATTAATAACGAAATTTCTTAACAAAAATTTTATACTGAAAACTTGCAGAGGTATATTAAAATTTATAATTTCCCCTCTCTTTACTATAGGCTTGATGAAGACTTACAATTTTGTAAAAGAAAATGGTGTATACAAGATCTGCCATGACAATCAGTTTTAAATTCACTTTTAACATTAAAGAACAATTTTCATCGTCTTGTACAATTTTGTACAAAACAAAAAATTTCCGATAGAATTATACAAAAATTATTTTAATAAAAAATAATACCAACAACAATATTTTTCATAGGGGATCAGCCTCTGCTTAGATGTAACCCTCACTTTAAATGGTAACACCCCGTGTTCAGCAAGAATTCACTCCAGTCGATTCTTAACGGCGTTTATCTGATACCGGCCGAAACGCTCAACCGAACGTCAAAACTACTCTTAACACTTTACCTACCGGAAGCCTATTAATAGGCTTCCGGTAGGTAAAGTATTAATAACGTTTCGTTACTAGTATTTAATGTACTTTGCATTGTTTTACGTTATGATTTTACGTTAGCTATGGTAAACATTGAGACGTGAGACCATTAATAAAGAGCATTTCTTAATTTAAAAAGTATATGTATATAAGTCGTCTGGGGCCGAATGGCTTTTTTGATCCTTGCACTATAAATCCCAATTAACCAATTAATTGATTTTTGAACTAAAATCCTGAAAATCTTCTCTTCCAAAATTCTAACATATTTTCTACGAACTGGCTGGATAATCCAAAAATGAAAATGTTTGAGTTATGTTACTTTTGTTGCGTGGGATAAAATAGGAGAATTGACATTGCACAATGAAAATAGTGGCCTAAACAAGGTTCTCGCAAGTCTTACCTCAAAGAGAAGTATCGATCCAGTGATGTAAAAAAGGGAGAGCAGGGAGCTTAAGCCCCCGTTGCATACCAAAATACATTTTTTCCAACGAAGTATCACATGACCTTTTTTTAAAGATACTTAAATTCCCATAATTTTTGAACTGCTACGCCACTTCGATATTCAACTATTTACAATCTATTTATCAATATAATCTATCAATCTATTTCGATATTTAAATATTTACAATTTATTTATCTATATAATCTATCAATCTATTTCGATATTCAAGTATTTACAATCTATTTCGATATTCAACTATTTACAATCTATTTATCTATATAATCTACCAATCTATTTCGATACTCAACTATTTACAATCTATTCATCTATTGATAGGAACTTTTTTCTACCGGAATTGAGATTGTTGGAACTCGGACCACTATTATTAACTGGATCATGTGAGAACCAGAAAAACAACTAAGAAATTTAAAGAAGATACGCAAAGAATATGTAGAAAATAGACTAAGAATATGTAGAAAATAGACTAAGAATATGTAGAAAATAGACTAAGAATAAAATTAATCGATGTGAAAAATTACGCATGAAAATTGAGAGGGATTACGAGAAATTATCCATGCCCATATAGCTTTGAAAATTTTCCCACGTTATATTTAAAAGTACGTTTGTTTCTCAGACCGTATTTGTAGGTTAAAATGTACGTTTTTGAATGTCTGCACGAGATGATGGACGGTTCATCAGTTTTTCCAATGAGGAAGAGAATTTCCCAGTTTATGATCAACGGGGAAGCTGGGGACGATCTTACAACATACACTTCACCCTTTTTTTGAATCTACTAGTAAAAAAAAAAAAAAAGCAGAAAATTTTTGCATCTGTTGCTTAATAACTTGAGCGAATGCTAATCTGGCAGTTATTAGGTAAGCACAGAATACCAAGAGAATACTGGACCCGATTCACCCCTAGTAAAGGGGGGGGGGAAAGCGGTCAATGAGGAGTTCTTTTCAAAGATATGATGCAATAACGTTCTCTTTGGGAATGGTTGTCAGCCTTTCTAATAAAAAAACTAGTCTTTACTTAAAATTTTCACAGATAAAACAAAGTCAAGGTGGAAACAAGTTTCAGATGGGCGGGTTTTTCCCGGCCGCTTGTTTTCTGGTAGTTGTGTGTTGATTTAAACTTTGACTGTAGTAATATTGGCTTAATAAAAGTTCTGGAACAAAAATAGGAAGGGAAAACTGAACATCATACACACTATCCTAAACAGACTGAAAAACTTTTACTTTCTTTTGCTATTTAAATTTAGTATCATAAAGGAAACACCTTCATCATAGAGGAAACACCTAGTGGCGGAGTGAGAATGTAAACATTGTCTCCCGCAGCATTTTCGAAGAAAAAAGAGGTAAATCCTTCTGTTGGTATGATTTAAATTCATGAATGTTAAATCGAAGTCTTATAGTAATAATTCTAATTTTTTTTTGGAAAATAAACTATAAAGTTGATTGACATGGATATTTTCTTCCATCTAGGCAGTCATAATAAATCAAGACAGTGGGTGTTTTCTCCACAGAAAAAAGAATTAAAACCCTAAAACTACCTGTACAGGAGACCTATTTCTAGTGTTCTTTTTACTAAATTAGGTAATGTAAAGCTTGGACTTGGTGTAAAGTTATATTGAAGACGTAAAGATGTGAAAGATACTAGAACAGCATAATGGTGACCAAGTTTGGAAACATCTGAAAATTTTGGAGAAAATTAAATATTGGAAAATATTTATGATTAATCAAAGTTGCGAATTCTTCATTATATCTTTAGAACGTATAGTGAGATGTCAAAGGATTCTAACTGATCAGGAAGGTACAAGAAGAGAATAAATAAAGGAAATGGACACAATAACGAAATGGCAGGGGGTATTGAAGATCGGGATCCTCTTGTTTTAGATGAAATAAGACAATTGAAAGAGGAAATTAGGCAAAGAGAGCAAAATAGAGAGCTGAAAAATAATGAAAAAATGGAAAAATGGAAGGGATTTTCGAAATAATAAATGCGATCACTCAAAAAGAGTTGACTAGAAAACAAGAAAATGCAGAAATGATGGACAAAATGGAGGGAACTCTTAAATTAGTTAAGGAAATAAGATCATCATTCAAAGATATATCAAAAGAGTTTGGAAGATTAGTGGAAGAGAATATATAATAAAATAATGAAACTATGACCAAAGACACTAATAAAAGAATAGATGACTTAAATAATGAAAATTTTATATTTCATATGAAGATGAATGCTGTGGAACTATACTCGAGATGGATTAATCTGATATTGAACGGAATTCTAGTGACTGAAAATGAAAATTTGGAGAATTATATTAAAGTTATTGATGAAAAGCTCAAAATACAACTCAAGAAGAATGATATACAAGTGATGCATAGACTTAGGAGTAAAGGTGATAACACAATTATCCAATTTAGATATATTGAAAAAA
>QLNU02015360.1:51449252-51475401 GCA_006491805.2 Dysdera silvatica
CTATTAAAATAAGGTCAAGAATGGGTGAAAAAAATATAAATTTTTCTGGCGTTAAATATTGGAATCGATTGCCTGAGCCAATAAAAGAAATTAAAAATATCTTTAGATTTAAATCAAAACTGAAAATGCACACATGAATACGCACTAATTAAATATGGGTGTAACTTTGGGAATGCATGTGCTAATAATTTTTATCTTGATTCATTTCCCACCATGCCGTGCATGTCTCCAGCAAATTTACTTAGTATTTGAATGTTTTCAATTTTGACATAAAGAATGATTATACGTGCATGGAAAATAAACTTATTATTATTATAATTCCCTTTGCCTGCACATTCAGGCTGCAAATGAAGCAAGCATTCATGATACAATTATTGATTCCCGAAGACAATTGGCTGTTGGGAAGACTTCGGAAAGCATTGGTTCAATTTAGACTAATTCTACCGTAAATTGCCAAAGGTTTTTTTTTTTTGATCATCATTTGTAAGAAGCAAAGGTGGCTTTAGTATAAGGCGAACTAGACAGGGTCGGTGGCAGGGGGTCAAGGGGGGCAATACCCTAGGACCCGGTGCGAAACGTTCCGGTTTTCCTTTTTTTTTTAAAAAATTACGTATGGGCATTATTAAAAAAATGGCGAGCTTGACAATCCATTAGCTTTTAGTTATTGAAAAATGGTTGGGCATGGAGAGTGGGTAGAGGTTGGTTGGAAAATCCGATCTTCTAAACTGCCTAGGGGCCCAGTAAATCTTGTTCCTGGTTTTGGTCATAGGTCTGATGCAATGTTTTAAGCCCTCATGAATATTTTTGTATTTGAAATAGTTTTGTGGATGTGTCGAATAATAGCAAACGATTTGTTGCGTAATTTTTCTAAATTTCAGTTTTGGAAGTAAGCGAAGATGAAAATTTTAAACTTTCATCATATTAAAAAAGATACGAATTTGCCAATAAAACTTTCACCCTGAGTGGAACTTCTCCACTGAAAATTAGGTAGAGAATTATTGCAAAAGGATATTGTACACCGACAACAAAAATGATCCAATTCGAAAAATATAAATTCCAAGCCGGAGATACAAAAGAAATTTTGCCGTAACAGACAGTTGTCTATCTGAAACATTATGAGTTTCACCGCTCCCTTGATCTTTAAATAGATTTCTGAAATTTATGTTTTAAAAAATTTCAGCTCTGCAGTGCTTTCTTTTTGTTTCGGTTTTAACTTGCTGAAAAATTCGTAAATGTAATTTTCAGTTGTTCTCTTTTAAGTTTTAAAAATTAAAGAGGATATATTCCTTACTATGAATTTGCTAATTAATTTTATTTGTTAGTGAGAGAAAGAAAATTGCTTTGTATTACTGTTTTCAGAAGTACTAAACGATAATCAAAAAGTTTAAAGTGCAAAGCGATGACGATAGGATTACAGGGTGAGTTTAATTTTTTAAAATATATTTATTTAAGAGACATATCGTTTATCTAACTTTTGCTCATTAATAACAATATTACCGGGTAGTTAGAAATTTAAAAATTGAAATATACACTCTTTTGAAAAAAAGAAATGAAGCATCAAGAAGAGATTATCTGTTTTTATTGGAACTAAATGTACATCCAGCACATACACAGATAAGGAAATGAAAAGGTGATGTAAGGATATAGCGAGCATTTTCTTTGGTCTCAAGCTCCTCGTTATATGCGGGTCCTCTTGTATAGGGCCTCACGCTGTTCACCCTGCCTTGGGCATCGCAAAATTTAGGGCCTCCTCTACTTCGTGGCAAGAGGTAAGACACCCGTACGTTAATCCCCATGCAAACTTTAAATTTTCGTTATTTAGTTTCACACATATTTTTCGGTATCTTGTGAGCTTGGGCATCTGTAGATACAACGAAATATAGATTATTGCAAATAACTAATACCGAATCCCTTTCCGATAACAGAAAACTTTTATAATCGAACTTTCCAATACATAAGCACGTATGTAGTAAAATATCCGGTGGCAATAGTCCTGTTGAGATACTTGGCTATGTTTCTACTACTGGGCAGGCTTAAAACCTCAAAATTTCGACAGTAAATAAGTTTCTCAATTATATAAAACTACTATTTTCAGATTCATCAACGTGAAAAAGGAACACATATATTAATTTCTTCTCCTTGTGATTGCCAACTCGCAACTATACTACCAAACATTTTATTGATCTAATACCCAACTTCTGAAAAATCAGTCTTTGAATGGCATGCATTGATTCCATGGTCCTAGAATGTGGAATATGCCTCTTCATAAACTACGAAATTTGATCTCGTTTTTTCTGCTTTTTACAAAAAATGACTCTGTAGCTATCGCATATATTTGTAATGTTCATTTATATTACTTTCCACAATACAGTTACACTTCATTGGCAAATTGATATATACATTTGACGTTCATGCGTTCGTGTTTACTTAAAAAAAATTTACATCTAGCGAGACGTGGGCTTTGTCAGACATTAAAGGATTTACCCACAGCTCCTGGCCGGCTGTGCGGGTAAACTCTTTAATATCTATCTCTTAAGGATCAATTCAAGTACAGTGTAATTCGCAAAGAAAATTGATTAATATTAAGTAATCAAGCAATTAATATTGATAAAAGTTATTCCAGTTGCATGAACGTGCTCTGTAATATTTATTTTAGGATAGCCATTTTTTGGAAGCAAGTTAATTTTGTTGGTTGGTTGGTTGTGTTTTATGGCGCAAGGACGTCAAGGGTCATTATGCGCCAAACTAGTTCAGAACGTGCACACAGGTTTAATATAAAAATAAATTAAATCTAAAATGGTAAAAATGTGTTAAAAACAACTTAGCAAAAGGTATCGAACGAAACGACACAAAAAACAAAAAACAAAATCACATAAGCCAATATTAGATAAAAAGTTAAAAATTAGTTCATGATTAAAAGAATCAGATAAAATGTCATGTATGGCAAAATTACTTTGGTTAAAAATATGTGAACGATGCTGATTAAAATCGGTACAAACACATAAAACATTTAATGGTTCACCACATGTGGCACACATCGGGGCGCCTTCTCCCTTTAAAAGATGATGGGAGAAGCGTGTATGCCCGATGCGAAGTCTAGCCAGAGTGACCTCGTTACGACGGTCACTTCTATAGCTAGATTGCCACACCTCAAGACGAGGTTTAATGTGGTGAAGCTTATTAAAAAATTGCTTGTCCCATTCCAACTGCCATTTTTTGTACAGATGGGATAAGACATGAGTGTTAAAATCTCCAAATGGAATGGAAATACACTCAGGTTTTGCAGTTGCTGTTTTCACAGCAATGTCAACTTGTTCATTGTCGACAATACCAACATGGCCTAGAACCCAACAGAATTTCGCAATATACTGTGCGTTTTTTATATCCACGAGATGTTTGTAAACTCTGTGGATTCCAGTGTGATGCGAGACGTTGAATGAAGTCAGGCTTTGCAGAACGCTGAGTGAATCTGTACAGATAACAGTTGGAGATAAAAAATTATCCAAGATGTATTGCAGAGTTAATCCTATGGCATGGATTTCTGCCGTGAAAATGTAGCAAAATTGTGGCAGTTGTTGACTCTGTTTGACATTTCCACAGACAAATGCTGCACCAACATAGTCACCCGCTTTTGATTCATTTGTGTACATGAAGTAGTAGTCTTCGTACGTATTAGATAGATCAGCGAATGCCTGCCGATAGGCAATGTCTGGGGTATTGTCTTTTGGATAGATTCAAACAGATGTCTGTGCCAATATCAAACCATGGAGGAATGATGTTTGGCATAGATTCCGCAACCATGGCTTTTATAATGCTCAATTAGTTTGCAGCATTTTCCATCCTCATGCCATAGGTTGGGATACTTGAAGGACAAGCATTAAAAAGTAAAACAAAATGAATGTGATGAAGTAATGTCGATGCAGGATGGTCTTTTAGTGATAGAATTTTTAGGTAATACTTGAGGGACAAACGCTGGCGATGTAAACTTAATGGAAGTTCTACGGTTTCAGCATGTAAACTAGAAACTGGGGAAGTTCCAAAAACCCCAGTGCACAGTCGTAGATCCTAACGATGTATGGGGTCAAGTTGTTTAAGTAACGACTGACATACAGAGCCGTAGATTGGACAGCCACAATCTAATTTAAAACAGATTAATGCTTTATAGAGTCTCAGCAGTAAGCATCTGCCTTCTCCACCAAGGATGTGTGAGACAGAACTTTAAGGATGTTAAGGGCTGTAAAACATTTATCCCGCAGATGTTTGATATGGGATCCAAACGTTAGAAAGTAGTCAACAATTACCCCAAGAAATTTTGTCTCCTGAACCACTCTGATAACATTGTTTCCCATTCGGAGTTCTGGATCTAAATGTGAACTACGTTTGCGACAAAAATGTACGCAAACAGTTTTTCCACTGAGAAATTAAATCCGTTATTAGCTGCCTATTCCATTATTTTGTACCAACTGAAGTTGTCTCTCAACAAGGTTCATATTTTCTGTTCCGTAAGAAATCTGCAAGTCGTCAACATATAATGAAGCTTTTACAGTGGTGGAGAGGTCTTTAACCACACCACTGAGCCTCAATATAAAGAGAACAGGACTTAAAACATAGCCCTGGGGAACACCTCGTTCTTGCGAGACAGTGTGAGAAACAGTGGCTCCGATACGCATTTCGAAAGTTTTGTTATCCAGAATTTTTTTTATAAAATTTGGCACATTGCCTCTAAGACCACATTGATGGAGGTCTCTGAGTGAGCCAGGGGTGGGTTTTAGATTTGCTTAATTTTTCTGACAACAGGGAGGGGGAGGTCTGAAATATGCTTACTTAAGACACAGAAAATAAGGGAACAAACAGCCACGAAGTAACAACAGCCCTGAGAGAACTGCAATACTTATACGACACAATAATACTTACACGACACACAGCGAGTTGAAGATGTAAAATACAGGTAATCGTAGTTCAATATTTAATTATTTAATTCGATGACTCTCAACCTTCGTGGGCTCCTTCATTCACACTCCGCCGTTGACATTTTTAACTTATATAATGAATGTATTATTTTTAATAAATGTATTTTATCAAATTCGATTACTTTTTATTACACGCTATTTGCTTACAATGTAAGAAATATTATTATTAAAAATGTAACGAAATACTTTACAATGTCACCAAAATAGCTATTAACAGCGTATTAAAACTTTTTAAATGCGATAATTTGTTGTGATTCTTCTCCATGCATAAATAAGCGTTTAATATTATAATAAACTTATAAATTAGTGATCAGTATCACAATAAAAACGTAAACGAGTATTAAAATATGCATCACATATTGCATTCTTATTTTAAAACATACCAAAAAATTAGAGAATTGAAATATTACGTAAGCATGAAAGGGGGCAAGCATTTGTTTATTTTTTCTTATAAAGAGGGGGAGGGAGTATAAAATGGCCTGAAATGTGTTTGCGTAATACTTGAATGGCCCCAAATTTTAAATTAACGCATTTTTTAATTTGTCACTTTTTAATTTCTTTAAAATATTATTAAGGTTACGTGATTGTATGTGTTTGCTATGAGAAGTAAAAAATACACCTTTTTTTTTTTGCTAATTATTTTTATGCATCCACTTTTGCTATCACTTACTGTTAGTGGCACTTGGCAAAGAATGAAATCTCAATGGTTGCTATCCCAAAATCACCAATTATGTGACGTAAATTCTACCGTATTGGCCGGGGGAAAACAAATTCGCCTGCGCGTTGGCTTTCAAAGTAAATCTATGGAATAAACAATCAAATACATTTATTCCACGCTTTTTCCAAGAACAAGATTCTTAAATTTGTTTCAACAGGACTATAAAAGGCGTTAACAAATGAAAACGGCACGAGATTGGATAATCTTTAAACGTTAATAACTACGGAAATATGGATTTCTCAGCATTTTCACATTAACATTTCTTGCTTAGAATTTTGTAAGGAATCGCGCTATATGCTTTTCTTACCGTCGTTAACAGACACCCTGTATATACATATACACACACTTGAGTGCGAGAATTCTAAAAGGTAATTGAACGAGAAGTCGTCCTTGTTGTCGAATTGTTGTTGTTTAAATAATATTTCTGCTTGAAAAGCGGAGATCTGGATAAATCTTAGAGGGCGAGAGAACGTTATGTCCTGCTCCGACTGTATTAATTTTTCTATAATTCCTATTGAATTATTATTATTACTATTATTTTAAAGAAATAGTCTTATTATAAATATAACTTGAAAAGGAAAGAAACTATTTGATTATTATTGGGCGCATATAATCAATGGGATTATTGGTGCATCATTATTATTGAAGTATTTATTAGTGAGTATATATCACTTGGATAAACATACCAGGACGTAAAGAGTTCAATCGAATTGTAAGTATTGTTTATTCTATTTTTGTAGAATTTATGAAAAATAATAATTATATAGATTAAAAAAAAAGGAAAAAAAGATGTTTTTGAAGCGTGATATATCTCAAGTGATATTAAAAAGTTATAAATGATAAAGGAAGTTCGCAAGAACATTTATAAAGAATATTAATATATGTTGTTATGAAAGGAGAAATAATAAGAACGTAAGAAACTGATAAATAAATAATCAGAAGTGTTGATAAATAAATAGCCAGAAATGCTATTGAATAATAGTTCGAAGTGTATAAAGAGAGAGTGGAACTTTTCCTAATGTAGATATTATTTCGAAAATATTTTTAACAATGCCAATATCAAATGCAACAGGTGAAAGATCTTTGTCAGTTTTAAAATACGTTAAAAACTATCTAAGGAGTACGATAGGAGAAGACAGATTGAACAACCATCTGCGCCGACGGCATAAAAATATTGGGGGGGGGGGGACAATATACCTTTAAAAGGCATTTTGTTTCAAATTTAAGGGGGATATGGAACCCATCGCTAACATGGGGACGGTCCCCCTGCCGCCTGCTAACGGCTCCTAATATGTCAACGACATGGCCATATTATACATAGAACAAGAAATTTTGGACGAAATAGATACTGAAAAATACTAATGAATTTGCCAAAGAGAAATCGAGATGTAAATTCATATACAGGGTGTTCCGAAAACATCGGCTCGAAAGTATATAGCCGTGATCCTTGTGAAAAATGGACCAGCATGGGTCTTTACATGGGGGGTCGGAAATAAATAACCACGGAGTTATGGCTATAAACAAATAACAAAGCATGATTGGATGAAAAAGAAAATTTACTCCCATAATGCACTTAGTTGTCCAATACACTGCATCTGGGCTGTATTATCAAGAAATTGGTATCTTATTAGCTGTGCATCTCTGGAAGGTAGAAGTTAACAATTTCGAGCCAATGAAAATTGTGATTGAAAGTTTGGCTCGCCCCTTGAATTTAGTTTCCTAAATTTGTCCGTCGCCAATTTTTGGCGAGAATGGCGAATTTTTGGCAAGCTATTTACGAACAGAACCACTGACTTTTTCCGTATTAAAAATTTCCCATAGTACATAGAAATCCAAGCCCTGCTCCGATTGGGGGGGAGGGGGTTGAAGGTGGCCACATACCCCGCAATTGGGAGAATATTAACACTAGGTTTACAGGACCTAAGCTATGATATAGAGGTAAACCTTCTCATTCGAACCAACCCCTTTTAGGAATTTTCTGCGTACGCTACTGGATCAAGGGTAATTTTTCGATACTAACTTTTATTATCAAGCTATTTATTATTTACCTGCAGGACAGACTTTTGAATTCTTGGGCGGTAAAACATGAACGAAAAGAAAAGAATCTTCGGAGCATAAAAGTTTATGATTGGCAGGTGGAGGGCATTGACGGATTCAGTAAGTATCCCAGAGGTGGGGTGGTGATTTGTATGAAAGTGCACAAAGTAATTTTAAACTTCAGGCGGGGGTATCCCAGTAGCGCAGTTGGTAAGGCGTCCGTCTACGGATCTTGCTAACGTATACTGGACGGAGGGTTTGTTCCTTTTAGTACCGGCACCTCTTCGTCGCACGGGGCCCCTGTGCCTTCCTTCCTTCCCTATGCATCTATCCCACTATCGCCTACCATGCCCTTCGCAGCAAAAAAGGAAACACTCATTGGGCAAACTTCCTTCATCGCTGTTGCGAATCTCGAAAATTTGATTTTTCAAACTAAACTTCTTGCTTTTGAACCAAGAAGGTTGCTACGGATCTAGCCCCCCCACCCCATGTTCATAGTGCACAACTAGGGAAAGTTACCAGCTCTACGTAGATCTATCTATCTTTATTTATGAAATTGCGCGAATTATAGGATCACGTCGCCAATTTCGGTAATCTTTCTTTCTTTCTTTTTGGTTTTACGGCTCAAAGACTACAGTGGTCATGCTGCGCCGGGACCTACTGTTTTCCGAGGAATCCGAACCTCTTAAGGCCTAGGGAACCAAACCCCGGACTACAGTGAGCAGTGCGATCTTTATGAGATCTCTGAGTAAGCGTTCTTTGCACTGCTGGGAGTCGAACCCGGATTAGCGGCGCACTAGGAGAACGCGTTACCACACTGCGCCACCGCAGGGCTTTCGGCAATCACAAAAAATGCCAACACACAGCGGACCCAGTTAGGCGCTGCTATTGTCAACCCCGCGCAGGAGTTGAGATTTAGAGGCAGGCTACTTCTTGGTTTGTAATCTCCATTGGTCATTATAGATCCCGCCTCTGCTACTCTAAATAAAAGTATGCATAACTCCGTGGATATTCGTTTCCGACCCTCCGACCCCCCATGTACAGGGCCGTTATGGTCCATTTTGCACAAGGATCACGACTATATACTTTTGACCCGATGTTTTTGGAACACCCTATAAAAACATTTTTTAAACACTCAGGTAACTTATTATTAAATATTTTGAATAAATATCTGATTTTTCTTGAAACGTTGAGTTTATTATTAGCTACATATTGCCGGTTTAAGGAACTCACTAAAAATTTACTACTGAAATCTTTTCGAAAAATCATCAGTTCCGTATATAGGTGTAGCCAAAGGGGAGTTTGGGGTTGTAACAAAATCGCAATGAAATTTTGTATATTTAACATAGGAATATATGAGTTGTAGCTCTGTAACCCCCCATTGAGCCTATAACCCCCCCTTATGAACTTTCTGCCTACGCCTATGATTCCTTATATAATTTTTGTTTGTTTTGGAGTTAGAGTCTAAGGGCTTTGAAATTTTTATCGCCAGGGGCTTGCAATAAGCTTAATCCGCCTCTGTATAAGAGCCGCTAAAAACTGATTTTTTGGTGATTGCTCTAGGTGGTCGCCCAGCTCGTCTCCACTAGGCATAGCCCTGTCTATAACGGAAAAGACAAATAAACTGCAGGTGTTCACGTTCTTAGAATTCGATTTTTGGATGCTGTCTTGAGATCAAGAATATTGAAGTTTATAGTAAACCTTTATGCAAAGGGGTGTTTTAAAGAAAAATTGATTTTTAATACCAAAATCTCTGAAATGTTGGCAATTTTAGTTCGCGAGTCATATATTGAACGATAGAAACTGTTTAAAAGGGAGGCGTGACGGCAAACGCGTAAATGCGGGCAGCGTTTCTTTGCCTTTGTGGTCGATAGATGCCGTCACCATCGGCTGTCATGCGAAGTGATTGATGAAGTCTGTGCAGTCACGAGATAACGGAACCACCGTTGCATCACGTGATCACGTTCAGCTACAATAGCGTGACCAACTCGAGGCGGATGTGAGAAGGAACTGGCCTGGCGGACCTTCTTTGCACTTTCACGGACACTCCCACTACAGCTTTCATCCCGCGTATTATGAAGTCACATGGCGTAAACCCTTTGCAGCTGAACCACCTAAGTACAAACCAGACTACGGATGACCGTTTCGTAAATATAGGGATGGGAGTGAAATTTTTATTTACTGGGTACATTAAGCGAGAAATACTAGTTTAATAATGAGTATCATCTCTTCATCAAATACGCCCATATAAAAAAAAAGGTGCGTGCTTTAAAATGCAGCCCACGTAATGCCTTTTTACATATTTTAATATTCGGATACCTAGGTCGTATAGAATCAATAGTACAGGGAGTTCACTCTCTGCAGCACTCCGGTCCCTAATAATGCCCGGACTAGCTACAAAGATCTAAATTAACACGTTGTGGTAATTGAAATTTTCACCGTGTTGTTGGGTCTATAAGCGAAGAGTCAATGGCGGATTTACCAATAAGCTAAATGGACTATAGCCTACGGCGGCAAATTTCCAACGAAGAGTTTGTCGCCGAAAAGTTCGTAAAAGTGGAGCTCAATTTTTTTGGTGGCCAACTTAATTATTAATTCTAAATTATGTTCAGAGGTATTGGCGTTGACGGCATAAAAATATTGGGGGCGGGGGGACAATATACCAGTAAAAGGCATTTTGTTTGAAATTGGAGGGTGATATGGAACCCTAATACCAACATTGGTGGGGACTGGTTCCCCCGCTAACGGCGCCCGTGTTCAGAGGTATAACTAGACATTTGGAAAAGGGGGAGGAACCATGGGCTCCGCCTTGAGAGAGGCTCAAAAGGCGCCAAATTCGTCAATACTTGCGAAAAGGCGAATTTCAAATAACCGCCAGGAGCGTCAAATTAAGAATTTGACAAAAGCGCCAAAATCTCTGTTATGCCTCTAGCTACGTTTAGTAAGGTTATGCGGCGAAACATGTCGCAGTCTACAGTCGGCAAAGTCGTAAATCCGCCTCTGCGTAGAGTTATAGGGACCCGTGCCCCATCCCCCCATAATAATTTGAAATAAATTGCAATTTTACACATATTGTAATGTATAAATGCATATAATATGTGCTTGCCCTGCCCCCCACCAATTAATTGCAGAAACTATGTTGCTGGTTGGGGGACTGATCTTATTTGACTGGTTTGCGGTAATTGAAATTCGTGCATATCAGGCATTTATATATATTTGTGCGTTTTGAAAAAGCAACCAATAATTTCAAATTTGATTAGTCGCAGAAAAGCTAGAAATCAGCGTCCTAATATATATATATATATATATATACTGGCTTCGATTAACCTGCAGGGTTTCTGTTGACAAATTAGAAAACAAACTACTTTTAAGACGTTATTTAAAAGTACTTGTAATACAAGGCTGGTTGAGTTTTCAGCTACTTGTCAATTGAAAATATATTTAGAACTTGTATTTTCACAAAATAAACACTGCGAGCATAAAAAAAATTTGTTTATCAACATATTTCTGTCACTAAAATTCGTAAAATAGCATCTATGCGATTATTTTAGGGCGCCATTTAAATGGCATATACAGTTATTATTTGACATATATAGCATTATTTGACACATATATCATTATTTGACATATACAGTGAAACTCCCTCTTAACAGACACCGCTTAGATATAGTCACCTCGTTTTTACGGTCAGATAAAAATTCCCCAATAAGAAATTCTTTGACAATAATACGCCCCCTCACCACCTTTTTTACGTGCAATTTTTTTTTCTGTCAGGTGAGTGTCCGCTAATGAAAAGTTTTACTGTAGCTGCACTGGCGTACGCAGGGGGGGGGTGTTGACGGAGGTTATAACCCCCATTGCGAAGAAATTTTGTATATACAGTAAAACCTCCCGTAAAGGACACCTCCGAATAAGGGACACCTGTATTTAAAGGACGATTTCTCTCGTCACAGTCCCTTTGAATAGGGATATTAATTTGTTTACTTCTGATTAACGGACACTCTATTTAAGGAACATCGGAGAAAGTATCCAACGCAGGAAAGGAGGAGATAAAAAATAGTTCGTTAGTAACCTTTTAATAAGTGAAAGACAGCTTCGTCAAAATTATGGGTTACAAATTTAAATAAAAATCCCAAGACTGTAAAATTTAGAAAAACTGAAGCATGTGAAATCAATAGAGTAGTATTTAATTGTTTTTTTGTTGAAAGGGAAAAAATCCTGTAAGTGGTGTATTATTGCAAAAAAAAAAAAGGCAAAAGAAGTTGCCGAAAGTTTGGGATTACAGAAATTCAAAGCATCAAATGGTTGGTTTAGGCTAAAATGTTTAGGCTAAGACATAACGTTACTTTTAAAACCATTTGTAGTGAAGAAAAATCAGTAGACTTGCAATGTGTAAAAGACTGGACAGAAAGACTGAATGAAATATGTGATGGATATGAATCTGAAATCATCTGCAATGCAGATGAAACTGAATTGTTTTATAGTGTCTTGCCCAACAAATCTCCGTTTAAAAAGATAAAAGTACTCTGGCAGCAAAAGTTCCATAGAATGTCTCAATGTATTACTTTGTTGTAATCTAGAAGGAGGGTTTGAGGTACCACTTGTAATCAGAAAGGCCAAAAAACCTAGATGAATTAAAAACATCACGTAGAGAAAAATGCTTGTGAAGTAAATTTTTCCAAACAAACCCATGTGACAGATAATTTCAAATAAATTTTTGTAAGTACTGAACTATATTTTGTCATTTATCTACACTTTTTTCTAAAATTTTAATTTTTTCATTAATTGTAAGATTTTTTCACCATAATTTTTAGAGATTTAAATACGAGCATTTGAAATGCTATTATGTTGCAATTAATATATATAGCATTTACAATATATAAAATTTAATGTTAATTATATTTCCGAGTTCACTTACATTTCTTATACTGTATAGGTACACTATATGCCCAAAAGTATCCGGACACTTTGGATTTTTTAATTTTTTTCCAATTTCTAAAAAACTACTCTGCTAATTATTCTCTGACTTTGGAGATATATAGAACATACTTGAACGCACACTTTCCAATAAAGTTTCGGTGACTTGTGCATTTAGGGGACCACCCACATATTGACAAAGTGAAAAAATATATTTGATCACCCTGTATCATAAAAAGCTGGAAATTATTTGTAACTTTCAGAAAATATTTAACCAGCTATGCTTAATGCCAGTGTGCATTTTCTTAAAACAAACATGTATATCCAAGAAGATAGAAACGTTCCTTTAAGAAAACCCAAATTTTGTCACATGTTTTTTGCTTGTAATATCCACAATTTTCAGTCAAATTTCAGGAAACTTACAGAATATTTTCCAACCTACAAGAAAAATATTATACTTAAATTAGAAATTAATATATTGAATACACGATGAGATATGAGCATTTGAAGAAAATAATTTTTTACTACGCATGCACGAAAGATATAAATAACGTTCATTCTTAATTTTGTAGTCAATAGTATAAGGCAACTTTAAAAAGAATACCAGTGGGATATCTTGAAAATTCAGAAAGTTGCCGATGATATAGTGAGCCGTATTTCTCTAATTCTCTGAAAGCAGCTAGATGATAAGGGTTTTTTCCACAAATTGGTACATTCCAAATTACGAAACACTCCTGTTCTGAAAATGAAATATTCCAGATTTATGCAAATAAGGATCAAAAGTATCCGGACACCCCTCTACGTGGTGGATTCTGTTAGTGACGTCAAATTTCTAGCTCTCAGACAAGTATAAAAGAAGTCTGACGAGTTAACAATTATAATTTCAAAGCTAGAAAAGTAAAATGGGAGGAAAGGGCGAGCTAAATGATTTTGAACGTGGTGAAGTCATTGGTTGTCACCGCTGTGGAAAATCTGTTCGTGAGATTTCTGTGATGTTACGAGTGCCCCGTTCCACCGTTAATGTTGTTATCGTAAAGTGGGAACATACGGGGACTACAACGGTGCATCCACGACCTGGTCGACCACTTCGTCTAGTAGACAGGGAACGCAGAGTGATGAAAAGAGTTGTGAAAGTGAACCGCATGAAATCGGCGGAAAAAGTTCGTGCGGATTTTCAAGATGCCTCTGGATGCAACGTCAGCACAAAGACAGTTCGTCAGGAACTGCAAAGTCTTGGTTTTCATGGCCGAGCAGCTGCATATAAACCAAGCATTACTGCAATCAATGTCAAGCGTCGCTTACAATGATTCAAAGTGTGCAAAACATGGAGCCTGCAGCAGTGGCGTGAAGTGTTATGGAGCGATGAATCACGGTACACTATTTGACAATCAGATGGTAGAGTCTGGGTGTGGAGAATGCTGGGTAAACGCTTTTTACTTGACTGTATTGTGCCGCAAGTTAAGTTTGATGGTGGAAGCATAATGGTTTGGGGTGGTTTCTCATGGTTCGAGCTTGGCACTTTAATTCCTTTGAAGGGAACTCTGAAGATGGAAGGCTATCTCGACATTTCGGACAATTCCACGCTGCCCACATTGTGGCAACAGTTTGGAGTGGGTTCATTCTTGTTTCAACAAGATCGTGCTCCTATCCACACAGCACAGGCTGTACAGAGCTGGTTTGCTGACATGGATGTTGAGGAATTGGACTGGCATGCTCTGAGCCCAGACCTAAATCCCATAGAACACCTATGGGATGAATTAGAACGTCGACTGCGAACTAAGCCAGAATGCCCCACATTGGCGAAAGAGCTGACTAATATTCTTTTGCAAGAATGGCATGCAATTCCCACTGAAAAATTCCAGAAACTAGTAGATAGCCTCCCAGATAGAGTGGTAGCCGTCATTGCAGCAAAATATGGCCCCACTTCATACTAATTTTTGACTTCTTGTTGGTTTGTTGTATTTTTATGGCGCAAGGACAACAATGGTCATTCTGCACCAAGCAAGGTTTTTGACTTCTGTAAAGGAGAAGCAAAACATGCAGGTGTACGGATACTTTTGATCCTTATTTGCATAAATCTGGAATATTTCATTTTCAGAACAGGGGTGTTTGGTAATTTGGAATATGACAATTTGTGGAAAAAACCCTTATCATCTAGCTACTTTCAGAGAATTAGAGAAATACGGCTCACTATATCGTCGATAACTTTCTGAATTTTCAAGATATCCCACTGGTATTTTTTTTAAGTTGCCCTATACTATTGACTACAAAATTATGAAAGAAAGTTATTCATATCTTTCGCGCATGCGCAGTAAAAAATTATTTTCTTCAAATGCTCATATCTCATCGTGTATTCAATATATTAATTTCTAATTTAAGTATAATATTTTTCTTGTACTTTGACAAATGTTCTGTAAGTTTTGTGAAATTTGACTGAAAATTGTGGATATTATAAGCAAAAAATATGTGACAAAATTTGGGTTTTCTTAAAGAAACGTTTCTATCTTCATGAATATACATGTTTGGTTTACGAAAATGCACACAGGCATTAAGCATAGCTGGTTAAATATTTTCTGAAAGTTACAAATAATTTCCAAATTTTTATGATAGAGGGTAATCAAATATATTTTTTCACGTTGCCAATATGTGGGTGGTCCCCTAAATGCACAAGCCACCGAACCTTTATTGTAAAGTATGTAATCGAGCATGTTCTATATATCTT
Source organism: Dysdera silvatica (assembly GCA_006491805.2). Classification (NCBI taxonomy): domain Eukaryota; kingdom Metazoa; phylum Arthropoda; class Arachnida; order Araneae; family Dysderidae; genus Dysdera; species Dysdera silvatica. The sequence goes on from QLNU02015360.1 coordinate 51,464,617, forward strand.
CAAAGTCAAAGAATAATTGGCAGAGTAGTTTTTTAGAAATTCGAAAAAAAACAAAAAATCCAAATTGTCTGGATACTTTTGGGCATATATCGTATGTATCAACACATGTACCTACGAAGAAGGAACACCTCTATTTAAGGAAAATGTCCGGTCTTGTGGGTGTCCCTTATTTGGAGGTACCACCGTATACCTATGAATATATGGAGTTGCAGGTTTGTAACCCTCATTGTAAGTCTATAACCCCCTCCTTATGAACTTTTTGAGTACGCTCATGTGTAATTGATTTTAAGAACAAATAATTTTATTTCTCTGTTACTGTTGAATATTCTTTCTTTTTTTTATATTTTTAGCGGGTTTCAATATGTATTGACCCCTCTATTAATTTTGGTTTTTCTGTCTGTCCGTCCGCAATAAAAAGAGTAAGGTAAAGGTCTTCTGTAAATGCAATAATGATAGCTATTGTTAACATTGAAAACCTACCGAGTTACTTGAGAAACAGAGAGTTGCGATTTAGAGACGGCTGGATTAGAGAGTTGCGAGTTAATGTTAATTGAAACCCGCTAAATTTAAATATCGACCTTTGACGATTTTCCTTCACTTGCTAGTTTTGTTTTTGTTTTTTTTTTTTGTTTTTTTTCATTTTTTTAAAACTCAATCCGTTCTTTTCCCTCGCGGATTTGTTTTTAAGAAAGTTCTATTAAAGAATGTCTTTTCAGTGTAATCAAAAATGAAAAATGGAGTTTAAAATATTGCGAATTTGAGGTAGTGAGGTCACTGTAGCGAGTTGCCGACATCGAATCAATCTTTTCAGGCGCCAGAATTTGAAAAAAATCTACATTATATAAAATAATTTTTAATTTTATAAAAAGCAATCTTCAAGCTCTTGAATGGAATATAATTGTCATTTTATTATTGTTCGTATGGCTATTTCGAAGAGAATGAAATACATTGCTACGGAAATTTTAACTCTAGTGTTCTACGAAGTTCCGTTCATTTATTTGAAATTGGTAGATATTTAGCCATATAAAAATTAGATATGATTTGACCAACTTGACAAAACTTCTGGGTCTCAGATAAAATCTATTTTCTTTTTCGGATTTATCGGATCTCAATTCATCTGGATAAGTTCGGACAGGGTATGTCCGGCTAAACAGAAATCCAGACGACACTACGCAATAAACTGGCCTGAAAGAATTCGAAGAATCACTAGCCAGAAGTGGAGGAAATGTGTGAATATTGGAGTTTTTAATCCTTTGGCTTGAGTGCAATGACGTAGGTGTTCAAAATTATGGGCGATCTCAATCAAGTACCTTTATAAAAGTTCAAACGATTCAGGGTTAAAGAAAACAATGTACTTCGTTATCCAATGGAGGGAGCTTGAGCCCCATAAAACCCCATTTTCCTACTCCACAGATTGCGTGGCACACTGACGATACAAAAGACTAAATGTGGCATATGCCAAAACAAGGATTGGCCATCACTGGTCTAGATAAAGAATCGAGATCCAGTTAAATGGATGATTTGGGTACTTGATAAATTTGATTTGATAAATCAAATAGTGTTGATACTCTTAACAGTGAGTAATACGTCATGTCCTCTACAACACTCCAGTGTTTCCCGTTTTTGTGCTGTGCTTGTAAGAGTAGGAATAGTGATAAAATATACACGCGAAAGAGAAGAATGTTGCCATCCTGCCATTTTTCAGCATAGCGATTCCTTGTTGGAGCTATGAAATAGCCAATTTTCGCGTATCATTGTAAGAATTGCTTTTCGCTTTCTTTTTGGTTTTACGGCTCAAAGACTACAGTGGTCATGCTGCGCCGGGACCTACAGTTTTCCGAGGAATCCGAACCTCTTAAGGCCTGGGGAACCAAACCCCGGACTACAGTGAGCAGTGCGATCTTTATGAGATCTCTGAGTAAGCGTTCTTTTTGCACTGCTGGGAGTCGAACCCGGATTAGCCGCGCAATAGGAGAACGCGTTACCACACTGCGCCACCGCAGGGCTGTAAGAATTGTTACTTTTCTTTTAAAAAGATTACGAGTTCTTCAATTTGGTACCAGTAGGTGTTAGCTCAATATTCATCTACAAATTTTAGCCTTTTAAGTTTTTCGCTATGAGAAATGGTCACGCACAAATGTGAATCTTACAGAATACAGGGCTCTTCAAGGAGAATGAAACTTTACAACTATTAGTTCCAATTGTTAACGACAGTGCTCCTACCTACATACGGAATAAAATGGGAAACGAAATATAAAAGCTGCCCACTAAAAGCAATAATTAAGCTTCGCAAATTATTAGCTTGCTAGGGACATTAAGTAGCATATACTTCTTGTTAGCTATGTGAGAAGATACAATTCACAGTTTAGCAACTCGAAACTGGGACAGAATTTTAATTATAGCGTGCTTGCTTTATAGCGGAATTACCACGTGAGTGGAAAGTTCTCGCTATTTGCAGACAAGAGTTTCTGATAGTGAAGTGTTAGAAATGGAAATTTGTCCTAACTTTGCAAAAGATTAGTGGTGCTGTTCTACAATTTAAAGCGTTTATACTCGTCGGAACGGGACAGCTGTTGGAATAGATTTACAAGCGAAGGAATGGGCTATGCTAATGATATATATATATATATATAGCGTGACTATAAGGCTGGAATCAACCTTACATGTCGACAACACAAGTAAATGAAGTTTATCTTTAAAGATGTTCCCCCATATATATATATATTTTCGGCATATCCCTCAGCCAGAATTTATCTTTATAATTTGCTTTTCTGCTAATTGCTTTAGTCTTACGTCTAAAGACTATTTGTAGGGCTATTTAGGAAGAGACCGACAGCTTACCGGGATCTCTGACTCAAAATATATACCCCCATCTAATAAATAAAATAACTGATATAGTACACTTCGCAAACTCCAATTGCAAAGCTGACAAAATCACACATAACTTTCTAATTAATTAAGTGAATATTTATAATAAATACGTTAAACGACATGAAGAGTACATAATATGCACGTGTTAATTAAAACAAGATTCGAAAATAATATGACAAAATTAGGGTATGAATCGCAAATAATATGAAGATATTAAGACACGAATCCTAAATAATATACACACGTGTAGTTAAAAACTTAATATCAGACAATCTTAAACTACTACTTCTCGTTATAATTTTTTAATAATAATATTATTATTATTATTAACTTAGTTTTAACAGTTAATTTAGATTAATATTTTACGTAAGGATCGAACCTGAGATCATAGGTAATAAAGGTTAATGTTTACCCCATCATGTAATTTATTTTTATAATTACAGTAATTTGATGATATTTTGCATTTGCATAAAATAATTATATAAATAACTAATTGCAGTTTACTTTATATAATCAATTATTTTGTTTCTAGAAATGAGATTTAACATTTATGATAAGCATTCGTTTTTATTTTTGTTATGGCACAATGCTTATAATTACGAGTACGAGTTTTGGAATACTGAACCTAAACACAGTCAAGCGATAAGATATAATAATTATTATTACAATTATATCATAATAATAATAATAGAATAATTTATAATGTTAGAGAAAAAAATACAAGAGATACAAAAATAACATAATTGAGATTCTTGTAAATAATTTTCGAGTTCAGAACTGTGCGATAAAATTATTAAGTGAGTTGAAATACTCGGAAACAACGCGTGGTCCGCTATTGCAGATTTACGCAAACTATGCGTTGGCGCAGGAGCGTACGCAGAAAGTTATTAAGGAGGGGGTTACAGAGTTACAACTCCATATATATTCATATGTATATATACAAAATTTAATACGCAGTGGGTATTACCCCCCCCCCCCCTGCGTACGCCAGTGCGTTGGAGAATATTTTTTTTGATAAAACAAAAGTTCTGGTTAAGTCTGCAAATTTATGGCAAAGACCAAGCACGTCGAACTCGCATCCCGCAACGAATATTTTTGTTGGCCAGCCAATTTAAAAATAGATAAAAAACGTGTTAATAAAAATTTCGTAACCTAGTTTTTACAATATCCTGTTATACATAATAATTATTAATAATGAACTACAATGTTAGCCAACGACAGTTTGTAAGGCAAGTTTTCTTTGTACCCAATGAAATGTAAATGGAGGTAACTGAGATCCAGAGCGATTCAGATTTCAGTTGGTGCTAAAAATCAGTTATGAGAGACGCCCTTCCCTTTACAGCAATGAACCAACCCGTTTGTGACGTCAGCTCCCGTGATTCTAACGATACCACTGGTCAATTTTCCGCGAACGGACTATATGCTGTAATAATAAATAAATAAATAAATAAATAAAAATAAAAAAAGAGGGAAAAATGAAAGTGGTGGGGGAATAGGGGAAACTAGGTACGAAGGGTATATACATAAGTTCTTCTTGAATTTGAAAATGACTACAGCGCCGTGAATGTTGTAAATGGATCAAATTGGGAGTGGATTCACTAACTCTGACTCATTTTTAGGAGTTAACTCTTTTGAGCAACTCTAACTCCCTAACAGCCAGATAAAAAAAACCAAAAAAACCCTTCCTTTTATTGGAGAAGCAAAGGATGGACCATAAACTACATTTTTTATACCCCTTCGTTTAGTAACTCCCTGTGCACCTATAATTTGTGTTTTTGTATTAAAATCACAATTAGAAAAAATTCTTTTCGATATGTATTTCGTGTCTGAGGAAATGAAATATGGTTTGCCTTTATAATTTTTCAAAAAATTTTAATATGATATTTCATTAAAAATACTGAGTGCAAGTTATACTTTATTAAAAAGAAATTTTTAGAATCTCATGATTTAAGGATTATTTGGTGATAATTCAGTTGATCTGAAAGATATTTTAAATTTAAAAACCAGTACAAGATAAAAGTATATAAGATGATTAAGCTATAAATTTTAAGGTTAAATAAGATATACGAGTATTTATATTCAAATCTTAACTAATGTAAAAAAAAATATTTCTCATAACTCTCTGGAATTGACGAATCGACATTTTTATAAAATATTGAAGAGCTTTGTTTGCAACGATTTGCGACGTATTAAGTTTGAAACGGAAAGAAGGTTTTAGAATAACGATAAAATCCAAACCATATAATTAAATATATACCGAACCTTCAACCGGATCTTGTATGCGTTTTCCATATTACTTCAACGTTAGGGATTTTTGAACGATCTGGCCAATTGTTCCCAAACTGAGTCGCAAAAAGTTTTGAAATGTAAAAATTCAATAATTATTTCAAATTATATATATTATATTGCACTTAGTACATACTACATACGCTTATCATACACATGTCATATACGGTCATAAAAAATTACTAAATTCAAATATACCCCTCTCCCCACATGCCTCTTAAGTCTATGTGTATCGTAAACGTTTGTAGTTCTGAAAAGTGGATCGCGATTCTGAAAAGTTTGGAATCGACCATATTAGAAACAAAAAGTTCGATGACTTTATTTTGATCCTGAGCACGTATTATGAAAGATAAGTGTTTGGGAAAATGAACTTTTAATTTCTGCCAAGTGCAGTAGACTAACAAATGACACTATTCCTATAATCAATAACTTCAGAGAGAAGAAATACGAAAAAAGAACAAGCATTGACATTAGAACGATATAAAAAAAATACCGTAATTACACTTTCGGAAGGCGAATGGGGAGGGTTAAAAAAAGATGAATTACTCGCCATCTAACCACATGCATATCATAAATTATACGGTACATGGTAGCAGATGTTTTAAAGGGGTGCCTGTGGCAGCTAGTATCCTCAGCTAGCCAGCGAAACTAATTGGTAAAGAGAAGGTTACAAGCTCCTTTAAGTGGAAGGAGGGAGGCAGTAGGTTAGTATGACTAGATTGTAAGATAATTTCGTCAAATTCAAATTACAGATTGTTTTTAACTGTCGTATTGTTGATGGGAACGAATAATGAAGCTAAACCACTAGCTCTATGGGATAGTGAGAGGTTCAGGTGTTTTTTTTGAGCCCCATTTTGAAATGCTAACTTCATGAGCCTCTGATTTTTTAAAGTATTTTTGTATATTAATTATTCTGTTAAGAAATCGTAGAGTACTTATGAGATAAGAGTTTATACTTAATATATAAATAGTAAAATTTATTTACGCGTTTAAATTTTCATTGGCGTATAATTAGAGCGTTCAAATTTTCATTGGCACATAATTAACACGTTTAAATTTTCATTGGCGCATAATTAGCGCGCTTAAATTTCAGTGACTCCAAAGATTTTCCTCAAAATCTTTGAAAGCTCCAGTTCCAGTAACGTAGAGTTTTCAAAATTATTGGGACCAAAGATATACTATATATATATATATATATATACAATATATGGAAAATCGCAATTTATGTTTAATTATTTCGGGGGGTGGGGCGGGTATCACATGCCCATATAACTTTACGCCTAAGTACAGATCTGTTACTGTATGCGGATAAGCAATAATAAATAATTATATAAATACCTGGCCTTTGTAAGATAAAAATAATTTTAGTAGAATTACTTAGGAAACAGGTACGACATAATGTTAATAAGGGAAAAAATTCATAAATACAAATCATTAGATCAAACACAGTATTGAGAGTATATATTATCATATTATGAGCAAGTGTGATCCATGAGTGGAACCTTTTCCCTAGAAGTGTAACTCAAAAAGAGGAAAGGGAACATTTAGTTCTTGGACTTCTATGTCCAGGGACGCAGTAGTGTGTAAAATTAAATGTGAAGCAAGTCTCTAATGTACGGTGCAAATTAGAATTCCTTGTCTAGCCCAATTTCCCTTCATTGGGTCGTCTTTATCCAAATTAAAAGTTGATTTTTCTTTTACCTTCTTTTTAAAAAAACAGAAACAACCAGCACTTATCTAGAAAAAAACAGACGATTTTTCATACTCGCAAAACACTTAAAGGCGGTTTTTCAACCATCCCGGTCACGGTATTTCTATGACGAAGGGCTATTCGGTTCGAAAACTATGTATTTCGCAAACCTTTTTTACAAAATAGCGAGCAAACAGAGAGAATTATCGATAAAGCAGTAGCTTCCACAGACGATTTCTCGCCACATTGTTTTTCGTTTATTTCCGTGAAGAAAGCATATTTACATGTTACGTGCGTGCAGTTCAGTTTGTTATTTTTTGCGAGCGTCATTATCATTATTGGTCGTAATGCGTATAATTTGCATTGATTCGCTGTGACGAAAGCATTTACGGCTTCTGGTTTTAAGCCTTGGCCATGAGCTTCGGCAGAATTTTTTGTAGGGGTGGGCAAAGATTACTTCAGCAGAAATAAAAAACCTCCATTCAAAAATAACATAATTAAATTAGTTAATTAAATAAGTATTAAATATTAAATAAGTACTCAATTTGTTTACTTAAATAATGAGACTATTGAGTTCAAATAGAATGGAGAGGTTGCATATTTTTGCTTTTGAGAAAAAAATTGAATTTTTTCTTAAAAATTCAAGGGAGGGCAAGTGCTGACTCTTGTCCTATGCTGCCGACGTCCATGGCTCTGGCTGGCCAGATAGTAGTAGCTCCTCACTGCTGCCAGATGAATTTTAACTATTTCTCCTTAGATGACAAACGATATATCTATCGAAAGAGAATTATCTGTGCCTACTACGGGTGTGGGTCGAAATCCCGACAAGCCAGTATCCCGACAGATCAATAATTCTGGATTATTCTTAATAATATTAATTAAATATTTTAATTAAGGGGACTATTAATGACTTGATTTCTGGAAATGATTAATGCATTGGACCTTTACCTTGTACCTTTTCAATGTTAAATTTTCATTTAATTTTCGCAACCCCAAAATCCGCCCCCTTTCGGCCTAGGACCCATAAAACACTTCATTCAGCGCGGACATGGGTGATGAACCCCAAAAATATTTTTTTCACTGTAAAAAATTCCAACTTTCATGATAAATGAAGGGTGTTATTCCAAGACCATGGCAAATTCTGCCCTTGAACCCCCCCCCCTCAAATAAAAGTTTGTGTTCGCTCCTGACTTTCATCCGGCACTGACTCGCGCCCTCCGAAAATCCGTATGCTCCCTGAGTGGACCCAGTCCGTCCCTGGTATTTAATTGAAATATTTAATTAGTATTATTAAGAATAATTCAGAATTATTGATTTTCCGGGATTTTCGCTTGTCGGGATTTCGGCTGTCGGGATTATGTCCGGATCCCTCCTACTACGTGTCTTTTCATTTTTTACTTTCCTTTTCTTTACCTCTTTGCATTTGGAATCACTTCTTCGAGCCTGGCTACTTAGGCTATTGCGCATTACAGAACAAAGCTGCAAATAATTTTTTTTTTATTGTGGTTTGCATATACTCTGTACCCGCAATTTCAACTGGTGTGTCGCGAAAGGTCAGCAGGTGTGTCTTGGGAGTTCGGTGCTGGTCGGAGGAAGTGGGTAAAAAACGAAGGATAATAAGCAGATCATCAAGGTTAGAAGTTTGGAGGCCATTGGAATATGCTACAAAGAATATCATTCTTGAAGCTATTTGAAAAAAGCTTCCTGGATCTAAAATTCGGCGTGAGTTCTAAATACGCATAAGCCTCGCAAAAAAAGAAAAAAAGATAAATAATAGAGAATGCTTGTTCAAAGAAGAAGGAAACAAAAGTACCCCCTTTCTACTTAAAATCCCAATAGAATTCTTCAGCAATAAAAATTTTCGAAATCCGCTGTTATTTCGTGCTAAATGATGATAAATGTATCTTTCTTTTCTCGATAAATACCGGCAATTGATAAAATAAGTTTTGGAACTATCGAAAATACATGTCTCGTGACTCCCACCCACTTAGGAAGCAGAAATGACGATATTTCATCATTTCTTATGTCAGCAAAGAAAGAGGTCTCTTTCACTTGCTATTTTACCAATAACAGCGAAGAAAGAACAATATATTTTCACGCTATTTTGCATTTGTAACGTTATTATTGATTGAAAATGAATTTTTACAATTGTTCCCCTTCGATCTTTATTCTAAAAGTAGCCTTTTTATTTTTAACCCACCGGGCAATTTTTGGAGCAAATACGGTGGAAAAAATTGAGCTCTTTTGCGTCGTACGAGAAAATTCGTTTCGAAGAAAGTTTAAAATTATATAAAAAAAAATCGATGGATAAAATGGTGACAAAAATTATATCTGTTGAGTGAAAAATAGTTCGTTCTTTACAAATAGCTGTAGAAGTTCGTGTTGCACACATAGTCATAACAGAGTTCGTGTTTTACAAATACTTGCAACAGTTCGTGTGTTACAAATACTTTCAAAATTTCGTGTGTCATAAATAATTATAAATAGATTTTTTTACAAATACAGTAATTATCATAGTTGTTATCTTAAAAATTATTCGTGTATTAAAATACGTGGGAGAAAATTAACGCAATTTATAACACCACTCTCACAAGTTTGCTGTTAAATGGCATTGATACTACATTACTGACACTACGTTATGGATTCTACGTTATTGACATTACGTTATTGATGCTACGTTATAAAAATTGAAAACTGTAATGGCATTTCGTTGCTTCAAATGTGGAAGTCAATGCGTGGTGGAAACAAATGACTAAAAGTAAATAAACTAAAAAGAAATAAAAATAACTAGCCGTGGTGATAGCCACGGAGAAAGGTTATTTTTACTTTTTTAAATAACACAGCTTACAGTATTTTGAATTGCTCCCGGTGGTTCAATGGCTATGCTCACCGCCTTCCAGCCCACTGTGTTTAATTAAATAACTTCTTCTCAAAGACTGACCGTATTTTTCCAAATACATTCAGTGTCATCTCACCAAGCTGGCCAACTGGGCCCTGACCCAAATAGGGGACCTGATTTAGCAAAGTTTGTTTATTATAAATTATACTTTTCTTATTGCAAATATTTGGAAATTTAAAAGAGCCCCAAGAATGATCGAGCTCAAGGTCCTTGAATCAGGGGCGCCGCGAACCAACGCCGGCCTCCAGGCTCAATTCGACCGGCCCCCACGTTCCCTTCCCTGGGCAGTGACATATATATTTTTTTCAGGGCCACCCCCTCCACAGCATAGGTCATTGCCAGCATGGGCCCCTAGACTTCATTCGGGCCACTGGGTGGCAGCTCCTGCTGCCCTCCTCTCTCGTCAGCTCTGCCCCGAATACGTTAAGACGCCCTAACCGCATTCGGTTTGTTTGCTTTCAGTATTGTAAATGTAGCACCCACATTACCTTCAAGGGTCCAAAGAATATTGTTATGACACTCTCTGACTTTTTTGAGACACTGTATATAATTTTGATCTCAAAATAACTTTGAAGCACAAAACAAGGTTATCACATGTGTGGGGCAAATTTTATTCTGGCTCCAATGAATGGTCATATATGACAGAAATCTATAACTGAGCTATCTTATGGTATGTTGCAGTGGGGAGAACAGACGACTTTTCTGAGGGAAGAGAAGGGAGGTTGCGCCTACGAACTAACGTATAAAATAGCTCTATGCAAACGATGGGTAATTTTTACCCCATCACGTGTGCTGACAGGTTCAAGTGGGTTTTCTTGGCGCCCAGTCATAAGGATATATGAATTGGCGACCGCGCAAGTTTATGGTCTATAAAAATAAACATGGTGGTGAATAAATGCTTCTCATTTCGGAGATAATATTAATATAATCACTATTTAATAGATCTAGTGCTCTATTTAACAGAATCACTATTTAATAGATCCAGTACTCTATTTAAAAGAATCGCTATTTAATTGATCTAGTGCTTTATTTAACAGAA
>QLNU02015360.1:51475501-51485735 GCA_006491805.2 Dysdera silvatica
AAGAAGAGGGCAATCTTTTCAGGGTCACTTCGATCCAGCGACCTTCAGTTACGTATTCTGACGCTTTTGGCTATTGAGCTTCCGAACAGTCGAAAAGAGTGATGTCTCAACTTCTTCTCTATAATATTCTTAACATTATTTATAAGTTATTTAAAATATATTTAAATAAACACTACTTGAATTCCTTTCCATCGTCAGTTTTAACCCTGATGCAATCTGGTTGAAAAATTTGAGGTTAACGTCTTTTGTACTCCAATTTGTGTGAAATAGGGGAGCCTTATATGTGCTAACTTTTCACTGAGAAAATGTAAAAATCATAGGGCCCAATAATAATAATAATAATAATAATATAAAAAAGATTTTGAATAGAATCGAAAGTATAAGAACATTCTGGATAATAAGTCGTAAATAAGAAGTTTTATGTCGTATATTAGATTTATAAAAGCGCCTTTTTATATTGTTCAATTCCATGATGAAAACTTTATTTTAAAATAAAATAAGATTTACTGCTTTTGAAGTAATATAAAAAGCTTTACTTTAGTTTGAAGTAAACAAATTTTACTTATTTTAAAGGAAGTTATATACGTTTATCAAATAACGACAATTTTTAATTATTTAGTTTTTGTTAAAAAAAATGTGAATCGGGCGGTCTATGTGAATATTTAAGCAAATTGGTTATTATAAAGGGTCTTCATCACGTCAAAATCACACTTGTACAAAACCAAGAATTTTTAGTTTTTCCATCATTTTCAGCCTTAATAGAAGAGAGACCGCTCTTCCGAAAATCACACGTTTTTCATTTCCAGATAGAGATGTAATAAAAAACGACAATTTTAATCAATATAAAAACAGTTGTTGGTTTCTTTGATGTAGCTATCAGACAGGATTTTTTCTTAGTCTACCGACTTATTTTTTTAAAACCCAAGCTAGGCGACGGGTTTTTTACAAAAGTCGAATAAATTGCTCTATCTTTTTTTTAACTACTCAATTTCTACCCGTGTGTTGTCAGTTTCTTCTGGCGTATATTATTTTTCATAGTCGTGAAACCATCCCATTTTTCTGACTGCCGACTTGGCTATGATGCGAAATAGCGTTTAAAAGGGTATTTTCACATATACTGCAAAAAATACATCATAATAAAAGTAAAATTGGCATCCCTTTTTAAAAATGTCCAGATTACTATGTTCATTATATACCAAGCTCAAGAAATTGATGCGACTTGAAAATTCCGGATTTACCAACCAACTATTCACTGCAATCCGAGGGTTGATTCCCTGGTTCTTAAGAGGTTTGGGGTTCTTGAAAAAATATAGGTTTTTTGTTCTTCGGTGGTTTAATAGTAGCGTATTCGTTTATCCTGCCATTAGCTTGGGTTCAACTCCTAAGGGTATCGTGGAACGCCTTTTTTTCCCACTCGTAGTTAGGGGTTGGCTCCTTTGGCTGCATAGGTTAGGATTCTTAGGTAAACTGTAGGTTCCGGCGCATCATGACCTTTGCTGTCCTTGCGCCTTAAAACCATAAATAAACAAACTCCGGAGCTGAAAATAATCATTCATGTGCTTGTTTTTAGTTCACTATATTTTTAATAAAATCGCTGTAAATATAATATATAATTTCCAGATTTCTACTAAATTAAATGTTTTTAAAGAATTAAATGAGCTAAAACAAATTTAGAAAATTCTACGAGTTAAAATAAATTTAAAAATTTAAATGAATTAAAATAAATTTGAAGGATTAAATAAAATATTCTCGGTTATAGATTTCATCTTTTGTTTTATAACTACGTTTCAGACATATTTAAATTTACTACTCAAATACATGGGACTCTTTTTCTGTGTCTCATACGTTTGGCCCCTATGGCCATATGTATTTGCTTGGTCTGCATGCTACAAAACTTTAAAACTTTTGTGATCCTTTTTGTTTTTACGAATTAATCCAGTTGACTTTTACGGCGAATTGGGAGGCGAAACCAGGAAATTTTAAAAATATATGCTCCTTTTTCCAGTCTTGAAACACGAGTCCTCTCATACCCTCCATCCCTTGGGTAAATAATGCCGCGTGTATTTCAAATAAAGTTAGAGATTAAAAAGAAAAAAAAAAAAAATGATTGAGAGGAAAGGGGAGCAAAATCCCATGTATGATTTATGGGGGAGGAGAGGAGGATTGGTCATGTTGCAATCATGCCTTTTGCAGAGGGAGGAGAAGGTTCTCCCCCATCTTTTACCCCGCCATGCGAGGGGGGAGGCAATCCTGCCTTTTCCATCTGATGGAAACTTCTTTTAGAATGGGGAGTGTTGGGCGGGAAGAGAGGAAGAGGAGGCCGGAAAAATTCTTGGCATTCAAAAGGGTGGAGAAGGGTCGTGAATGTTCAGACATTTTCGGGGTTCTTTCAGGGTTGAAATTCAAGACAAAGGCACGAATTCTTCTATTATAACACTGTCAGTATCGTGTGTTTATCCTGTAAATCCGCTTAAAATGAGTAGAGAAATTAATAATGTACATAAAATACAAGTACTGTCAAATAATAGCCGCGTTTTAAAGCTTGGGAATTACGAAATAGCATGCCAAAAGTTGGAGACGAAGCGATACTGGGAAGCAAGATTCCGAATGGAATAATGACATTAATTTATTGTATTCTTTTGCTATGTATGTCAAATTAATTATTATTGAAAAAGTTTTAAAGTTTATTTTTTTTTAATGTTGAGTAAAGGGTATCGACGCCTTTCAGACAAATACTGCTGTCCTTCGTCAAACATAAACCGGAGTGCAGAGTACAATTTTAAATATAGTGTTGTAGAACGTTGGATGGGAACTTTGCTGTTCTATAATTTGATGTAGGAGAAGTAAACAATGCATCAATTTTATCAGAAATATAGTCGAGAAAAATTTACGTTACTTATAGTAGCCTTTGTAATAACATTTTCTATTGATGTATGGAGGAGATAGAAGATTTTTTTTCTACCTCTCCTATACATCTCTGCAGAACTACTTTAATGTAAGTATTACTTCGTTCGGAAAAGAAAATCCATGCCACTCGTTTTTCCTAATACGCTAACGAATTTCTGTTTAATAATAAATTAATTGTAATAATCATTTCTATTTATATTAAGAAACAAGAGAAATATTTTTTGTTTCCTTATTTTTTCAATTTTCATTTTCGATAGTTGCTCTTAGAAGTAGACATATTCGAATGATATAAATATCGCGAAGTTCTTTTAAAGAAATTAAACTTTAGCTTCTATATTGCCTGCTTGTCTCTTTCTCGAATTTCATAATTGTCTGCAAAATCGGTGGTTGTTCTTTCATCGGTGGTTAAATTTAGCCACTATACATTAATTACAGATTTAAACTACGCATCGATTCAGTCCGAGAGCATCTATAGCAGAGGTCTGCAAACGTTTAGGGGTGTCGTTCTACGGGCCTGAAGGCAGTTTAGTAGACCGTGCCGCTAATGAATTATGTTTAATAACAAATTATATTTGGTAAGTCATTGAAATTCCGCGCATAGATTTCTTAAGACACCGATCCCCCGGGAATTTGCCCCCTCCTGTCCCCGGCCTTGGAGACAAATTACTGTTTCATACACTTTTCTCACCAATGTCTAACAACGTTCTACTTCAAAAGATGCGAAAACAGGAATGGGTATTTTGAAAACAAATGATGTTCGGAATTTTATTAAATCATGAATTTTATTTTTGGTTTTAGTCACTTCCTATTTCATTAAAAATTGGTCCGTGTGCTGTTCGTTGCTGACCCCTGACTTATAGCCATGTCCTGTGATATAAAATTGTTTTATCTTTTTGGACCACAGTTTCCTTCTGCTCCTGTGTGTGATTCCTTCTGTGTTTTTATTTTCTTGAAGTCTTTATATCCATCTATGCTCTTCCTTCTCAAAGTCATCAATTTCTTAATCTCTTTCAAAGTCATCAGTTTCTCAATCCCTTTCATGTGACCCTTTACCCCTTTATGAATATAAATATTTAATTTGTTCATAAAAGCTTGTAATCGGTTAGTACCGCAAATTTAAGTTTTATACTAGGGTGAATAATTTTATGTTAACCTGCAGATTCCCTTATTTTATATTATTGTGTTAATTACACTTGAAAACAATGGCACTTGTTCTTGAAGGCTAGTTTAAAATAAGAAAATAAGATGTAAGTAGTGCTTTTGCCGCAGAGGCCAAATGTATACATGAATGGTGAGTTTAATTTTTCAGAGCAAAGGAAATATGCTTGCATTGAATTAAGCATTGTTTATTAATGATTACTTAGTAAATGTTCATAAAAAGTTACCATTTACATGTACACTCATACAAAGTATATTTTCCCACACACTGAAGAGAAAAAAAATGAAGCTATATTAACACGGCCTTTTTAATTTTAAACATCACAAACAAGAACTTATCGGAAAATAAAACACTAACAATTCTAACCATTACATTTAAAAGTACAATTTTTTTTTATCAAACGCTCTTTTTTCAAGTATTCTGTACATCTACTTTTCGATGGAAGCAAAAGACGTCATAAATAGTAATGATAATCTTAGGATTAAGGTCATTTAGATAGAAAATATTTAATTTAAAAAGGAAAATTGTACAAAGACGAACATACCTCGGAAAAAATAATGAAATATTTGTTTATAAAAAATATTGATAACTGATAATGATGATTTTGTATTTCTTTCTAGAACATTAGGCGTATACTTAGTTGTGGTTTTAAAAACAAACCTTACATTTTATTTGGCTGTCAGTTTCATCTTGAGTCACTCATGCAGTTTACGAAGTTTTAAAGGTTTTTTTCGATTGCTGAGTTAAATTAATATTTAGCTTTATTGAAACTGTCTACATTTTAATCATAGTGTCCTTTACGTACAGGAATCTCATAAAAGAATAATCTATTACATATGCATAGAGTAATTTTTTTACTGTGCAATTCAATTCTACCGGTGTAATTGATGATGTATTTTAATTTTGTTTTTACATATGCAGCGGTAATCCTTCCTGCGCTATGCGAGACATATTTATACGTATTATAATAGTCAAGTGTCAGTATACGTATTCTATTATAAATTATTACCCTGACGATTCTTCTATAATGTAAAAAATATTATTGATATATATATGATACTTCTTAATTTTATCTCACTATCTCTCATTCTTTATCCATTATTTGAATTAGTATATCTGGAAATGTTCCTTTCGTTTTTAGAGGCTAGAAACAAAGAGGGGTAAGCTACAAAAAAAAATTTAAAGGTTATTTTTGAATAAATGTTATTTCAAGTTGATGAAAAAATAATTTCAGATGCTTTTGTATCACGTAACTCAAAAATTTGTAAAAATGTAAATGTGTTACTAGTTTCACCTACAAATAACGTTTTAATTCTCTAAATTATAACAACTTTGAACTTTTCTTAAAAACAATTTTATCCTTTTTGCTTTTAAACCCGCTTATTTAAAAAACTAACTTCCATAATTTTTATACTCCTGTCCTGTACTGTTTGAAAAGAAACACGTTGGTTTTATGTTTTCTTACGTTGCGGTTTCTAATATTTTGTTTAGTTAATTTCAAATTTATGTTTTTATATACTATGAAATTGAAATGCACACCTTTCTTCAAAAGTAACGTCATTATCCAATGAAAATGTTCCATACTGCAAAGTATTTGAAAAGTACACCGAAATATATTTATGTACTTAACCATTCATTCATAGATGGAAGTGTCTGCTGTCTTACTTGACATAAAAAAAAAATGTTCAATCTGTATATCCAAAGTTCTATGCGCACATATGCAAAAATAAATAAACCATATATTTTTTCAAATTATTCGTGAAGTGATATTTCATTATATTAATTATATTTATACTGTAAGATTTTGAAGAAAAAATTATAGATATATGGTCTTCTGTAAACTCAGAAAAATCAATTACAAAGAGGTCAATAAATCCTATGCGAGAGAATTTTTCGATAGAGGTATGCAATTGTAGATATAAAATGGCTCAAAAAAAATTGAGTGATGAGAAAGGGAATTTTTTTTTTGCAATACTTTATTACATATTGCATGACATTGCAGGAATACGCATATTAGTAGGACTGTATGAAACTTTTTTACATGCTGTAGTGAAGAGTTCCTTAAATTTTTAATTGGAAATAAAAATATAAAATTCGTTATATTAATTTCCGTGCCTTTTTTTTTTTGTCTCTTCACTGTTTTGACAGTTTACGAATTTGAAAATTCATATTTTTCTGTAAAATGGGGAAAAATGCATGAAAACGATTGTTTTTGCTTGTTCGCAAAAAAGGTTGAGACCAAGTTTGCTTTGTTTATTAGTTTACGAGCACACAAATACTAGTTTCGATTCTGTTTACGAAGTTCTTCCTGGGGGTGGGGAGGTTCATGTTTCGTTGGGAAATGACGATGAAAACTAATGGATATTTCCCAAAACTGCTTCCGCATAGATACTCATTGCCGTAGGGTCAACGGACTATCCAGAGCAGACGGAAGCATTGGAGCAGAATTTTTTTGGGTGTCGAAGTTGCTAAAATCTAATAAATAAAATCCAACCGAAGGATTAAAAAATGTCCCTTTTCTGTCTCGGTATCAAACCTAACTAAATTGATTTTCCCCTCTTGACGATGATATCAATAAAAATTGAAAACGAAGAGCAATACGTTGTAAAAGATAGTGAATCAGCGATAAAATTAAACGTTTGAATATGTTTTATTATTATTATTTGTTGAGATAATAGGCCACAAATTTTTGGACCTATCGTTAGTAATTTTATACGATAATTTTATCTTACTTTATTTAATTGAATCATTGCACATTGTGTTTAAAATTTTATTCCAGAAAATACAAAAGGGCAATATAAAAATAATTAATATGCTTATACAACGTGTTATGTATAATTTGAACGTGTTTAACTCAAATTCTTGGAAGATTTGAACTAAATTTCT
Source organism: Dysdera silvatica (assembly GCA_006491805.2). Classification (NCBI taxonomy): domain Eukaryota; kingdom Metazoa; phylum Arthropoda; class Arachnida; order Araneae; family Dysderidae; genus Dysdera; species Dysdera silvatica. Next base: position 51,482,454 of record QLNU02015360.1, read on the forward strand.
GGATCTTTCAGCTTCAAATTAACCAAGTTCGATTGCTTTTTTAATATAGGGTTAGCCTCAGCGTGTCATTCAATATATTTGAGATACAGTATTTTGTTTTAATACAAACAGTGCAACACCTTTCTTGTCCAACCCAGACATTACCTTAAATGGCGTACTCACTAAAGATTAACAGATGCAGAGTTGAAATGAAAATTGTGGATAAATAACTGATTCAATCAGTGAAATTTCCCCACATTTTAACACATCTCTGAAAATAAATTTGCAGCTTTTTGATTTCATATTTGGTGGTGATCGTTTCCAGTAACTTTACCTAAAATTTACGTGCATGACCACCTCCACGAAATAATTAAAAGGAAAAATGGAGTATTTTTTTATAGCAACTACATATTCTGCAAATACAGCAGTTCTTAAAGTTAAAGGATATCCTTTAATCCTGAATGCCAGTGTAGACAATTACTCCAGCCCATCATTTTCCAAACTTTCTTACCTAGTGGGACCTCTTGAAATGATTTTCAAGTTTCACGAAACTTGTACGTAAAACTTATGCCTATACAGCATGCGGATCATTAGACATGCATTTAGTTGTGGTTTTAGATGAAAGCTGTGCAATTGATTGGCTGTCAATTTAATCGGGAGTCACTCGAGTATTTTGCTAATTTTCAATGTGGCTTTTCCGATGCCGCTTTAAATTAATGGTTAGCTTTGTTGAAATTGTCTGTACTTTAATTAGAGTGGCCTATATGTATAGAAAACCCGTAAAAAGAATAATTCTAGTTGTATACAGTAATATTTTACCGTGCCGCCCACTTTAACTTCGATTGTATATTTTTGGTTTTCATATTAGCATGATTATAGTGAAACTTACAGTGAAACTCCTTAACATCGGACACTTAGCGGACAGAAAAAATTGACCGTAAAAGTGGGGGTGGGGGATATTATTGTGAAGGAGTTTTTGCCGAAAAATATTTATCTGACTGTAAAAATGAAGTGGCCGTATTTGCAGGGTGTCATTCTAAAGGAGGTTTCCTGTATATCATAGAGATCTGTACATACACACACACACATGTACGTGTGTGTATGTGTGTTGCGTGTGTGTATGTGTGTTGCGTGTGTGCAAGCATTTGGAGAGACTTTCCTCCAGCAGTAGACAGATGCCACTATAAATTATTAAGCCAAGGGTTCCTTTATATTGTAAAAGATATTTTTATTATTTTATTTGTAAAAGATATATATGATATTTTATTTGATAGAATAGATAGATAGATAGAATAGAATAGATAGATTTGATAGAATAGATGATTTGATAGACTAGATAGATATTTTATTAGATAGATTGTGGTATGAAAGATATATGATATTTTATTTATTTATTATATAAATGATATTTTATTTGTAAAAGATATCTTGTTAAGTTAATAATAGAATAATAATTAATAAATAATCAATAATATATTCTCTTGTTAAGTGCTTAATTTTAATCATGCAGCTTAAATCCTTTTAAATGTTGTAAAATTTTCTTAACAAATGTTTACATAGTTTTGATGTGATTCCCCACAAATCGGTTTTGTTAAAAGTAGTAAGTCACATCTAGATTCGTGACACAAAGAAGCAAATCATTTGATTGTAGTTTTTACATTAAAGAGAGAGTTTACATATTCCAGCAACCCATATTATCGGCAAGCATTTTGAAATTGTGGATGCAAAAGAGCGTTTTTTAATAACTAATGAAATTACATGCCGCACACTAAACCATATCTCTCTCTCCTTCGGACAATTTAATTTAATAAAAATGTACTCAATTTTTAATTTTATTTTATATTTTGAAAAATATCTAGCCAATGTTTTAAAGGATTTGCTTGAAATATACAAAATACGGCTTTTGTTATTAATTTACTTTTTAACTTTTCGCAACTGAGTGATCATATCCACCGCCTTCGGATCTACCGGGTAGAGTCAGCTCCACCGAGATTACATTATGCGTGTATCTAATGGCCGCTGGATGAATTCGTTCATGTAAGCTGGACTATGTAAATGCATTGTAATTCAGAGAATACATTAAGCCCTTAGTTTCGTTCCAGATGACCCATGGGGGAGTCTTAGGACGTAAACTACCCAAACAAAGCTTTAACTTTTAAAAAATATGCATGTTTGACATTTATTCGCATTAGCATCGTTCCGAGAGTTGAATTGAAAATTTTGGAAAATTAACAAATTTTGTATAAATGTGTTAATTGAAATATATTGAAATAATCGCTGAAATGTTTTGTATATTTTAGGAAATTATTGATTAAATAAACCATTAATCAATTTCATTCATTCGCTTTGATTGACCAATGTGAAAAATATTTTAATGTCCCTTGCCTAATTATATGAAACGAAATTCAAAACTACATTATTTTTTTCCACTTTCAAATGCATGTTTTTGATTTTAATAACAATTCGATTATAATTTTTATAATGATATAATATCTCACATAACGCACAAAGAAAAATACTTTTTATTATAATGTTTTATAATTTGCAGTTTTTTATAACGTTCAGTTTTGATTTTGTGGTTTTATATAGTTTAGAATTAAAATGCAAACCTTTCTCCAAAAGCAACAATATTATCTAACGGAACTACTTTATTCTTTAAAATATTTTAAAAGAAATTAAAGTACATTTATGTACGTTACTAAACATCTATGTGCTCAAGAACATATACAGGGAGAGTGCGCACCCCTCTCCCGAAAATAGCAAATTTACACTTATTCTTGTTTAAACTAAATTAAAACACACATTAAAGAATTATGTCAAAGTCCATATATTCAGCATTTTATCCTCACCATGGGTTTACGCAGAAAGTTCATCAGCGTATAGGCTCAAAGAGGGGTTACAGAGCTATAACTCATATATTCCTATGTTAAATATACAAAATTTCATTGCAATGGGGGGTTACAATCTGTTAACACCCCGAGTACGCCAATGATCCTCACATACACAAAACTAAATAAAACGATATATTTTGTTCAAATTATCTTCGCCGAGATATTATTCTGCATAATTCTGAAGAACAAACTGCAAATATATCGTTTTCTGAGAACGCAATTAATTACAAAGATATCATTCAATTTTATGCGCGATAACTTTTGCATAACGGTATACAATTGCAGCTATGATATGACTCAAAGAGTAATGAGAATAATGGGCAAAAGAATATCACCTTTGGAGATATATTTTTAGAATATCTTTTTACGCATTGCGTGATATTGCCTGTCCTAATACTAATTTTTTATATTT
>QLNU02015360.1:51485835-51497618 GCA_006491805.2 Dysdera silvatica
ATTTGGCGAACTTGGCTACAATTTAGAAGAGTTGGCGAAACATTTCATATTTACGTTCAACTATATAAACTCGTTCGCATGCGTACCATCAATCTAATTCTGCAAGCTTCCAATTGTGAGAAAATTGTTATTTATTTTTCGGAATGTCACTTTTAGAATTTTATTCTGTTATTTTATTTCTTTTTTTAAGACTGTCAGATAAGATGAGTTGGAGAGGGGGTTAAAACTGCCCGATTTCTTTTCTAGTTTATTCGAAATTGTGATTTTAATTACTGCAAGATCGAAATAAAAGCAAAGAGAAAGAATTCGGGTAGGCACAAGATGAAAAATAATCTCATTAGAAGATTCAAGTAGTTTAACCAACTGTTTCGATTCAAGCGCAAAATGTTAAAAACGATATCTCGATATTTACGACTACCAGCAAATAACCAGCTACAAAAGATTCAATGACAAATTAAACCACTAGCTATTTACTTACCACATTCGATATCTGGAACAATACTGACGAGATTTCCACGCTTTTTTTTACAGGAGTATCTATGGAAAAACTATGACATTATTGCGCTTTCTTTTATTTTTTTGAGGGGTCTCTTTCTGTATAAAAAAATTAAAGATTTTTCTAAATTAATCTTTTTTTCGTATATAATAGATTCGCTTAACACCTTAATTGATTGGCTTTAATGAGCCGCCGCTTTGACCAGTCCCTCCATCCTCTCGGCAAAAACTTAAAAAAGCGATAGTTGTTAAAGAAAAGAAAAGAAAATCGCTGATTTTTTTTAAATAATGAACCTTCCAGCAAGTGCCCATCTAATACTTAGTAATGTATCTACATTTAAAATTTGATCAGTATGTAAATTTTCCTTGCTTCGATCTTTTTAAATTTTGTTGTAATTTTTAAACCAATATTATAATATTTTGCTGCTGTATGTCCTTTCTTGCTTGAACAATAATTATATGATTTTAAACTCAATTAATTTAAAAGCTTTCGTTATCATAGATAATTTTTCTCTCTCTTTTTCTATAAACAACAGTTCGATTTTCGGATTAATTGAGCAGGGTTCCGTTAATCCGTCATGTACGGTCAAGAATGAATTTACAGTACCAACATATTTTGATAGTTTAAAATTTAAAATAAATACTGTTACCTATCAGCTTTATCAGCACATTTATTTTAAGAGCAGATTTAAAGTCAAAGGAAACCTAATATTTTTATAAATAATTAAAAGTCACTCTCCCAACAGGAAAATACAAATTTTAATGAAAAATTTCACAAAAGCTCCACTTAAAAGTAATTACAATTTGAAAGTCAAAATGCTTTTTTTTTTTTGTGTCTCTTCACAGAGTTTCTTTTTAGTTGAACTATTGGCAAAATATTTTAATTATGTGAAAGGGGAGAGGGAGAAAAAATGAAATATAAATAACAATAAAAATTTAAAGAAATAAATAATGCCAGCGGGTTTTTCATTTCCTTTCTATTTCCTTTTTTTTTAATTTAACGCAAGAAGGGCAATTGTAAGAAAATCGAAAATTCGGTTTTAAGTTTGCATTTTAATATTCTCATTTCCTGCCTTGATTTTTTTTTTTTTACTTTAGCGACCTAACCGTACGCGATAGCCGAAAACCCTTGATTTATCTTGTTTGAACTCGTGGAAATCTGAATTATCAGTGACAAAATGTAAAATTTAAATTCATGTTCTTGAAACAAAGGGAGATAGAAGGGTACTTCTATGAAGAGCAAGCTCTCCACGCTACAGACGGTTGTGCTGCTGCGCACATACTTGTTAAACGCAAAATTATGATTCGAACGCAGTACCAAAGACAGTAAATAACTACCACCCGTGAACTTAAAAAATGGAGGCTTGCGTGTACCTCGCATACCAGAACTTAGCTACCGTGTTACTCTTTTGTTTGTGGCCAGACAAATCCGCATTCTTCATTGTTCAGCGGCAAAATTTCCCAAGCACGAATTCTGAGAATATTGGTGTCAGTGTGGCACCGTCGTTGCATGCAGATTTGTTCTCTAGCAAAACAATAACTCCAAACAATCGTTGGCGTCAATCGACAAACATAGAGATATATTAAAAACGTTCTTTTCTATTCCTAACAGAGAAACGAATTTTACATCCGTTCCTCACTAAAACGATGTTCTTTTTATTTACTACTTAAAACTACGTAGTGGGGATTGGGGAGGAGACTTAAACGACATTAGCTTCTGAATTAACTTAGATATACAAGTATCTAAGCTTTACTGGGAGTAGGACAAGGGTCTGTTAAACGTCTATCCGTGGATTTGGCCAATTGGCCCCGAGATTTTTAAACTTAATCTTTTATATAAGCTCTTTGGCGGGGATTAATAAACCAAGAGTTTATGTGCAACGATTAAACACCCGTAGTGTGTTATATATTGCGTTGTTTTTCGATAGTTCTGCTTCTAGTAAAACCTTTGTGGTAAACGAAACAAAAATAATGTATTTAACCTTTATTCCAAGCTTTTTAATGTGACTTTTCCACGGAAGAGCATTCAAATTTGCATATTTATTGAGCTTTCTCCTCCTTACGTTTGCACTTCCAAGTAAGTTGAGAAAATGAGAGAGATATAGTGTATATTTTGTGTAATTTTATTTTTTATGGGTTAGCAGCTCGCAGTCAGTGTTTTGTGATATTTACTGACTTAGTGATCGTGAGTTTCTAGGGTAGAGGAGGTTGGAGTTTCGGACCACCCGGGTTGCGAACTTATATTGCTTTAAATAGGTAGAAATAATAGAGTGAAACTGCGTTTTACTGCGTGTTAGCAGCAATAAAACCACGTTTATGTTTTGCTAAAATGAATTATATATCTTAATGAATCTAAAGTTCACGTTTGAAAGTTTGGGGGTGGTAAACTAATTTTAAAAAGTTACAATGACGCCTACTATAAAAGTCTAAATTATTGGTATGTTGGTTCTTTTATGCTTCTCTTCATGGCTAACAAATCTTTTAAAATAAAGCTTAGTATATTCCATGATGGGCTTTTAGTATCACCACATATTCAATGATACATTGCTGGATATGAAGTTTTTCAAGCGATATCTCCAACGTGTCTAATATCTGAATTACTAGTTTGATCGCCCAGCTTGCTTCCAGTTTCATTCATTTATATCGTTTAAGGATTTTAATTTGTAGTGATTGATCTCTTGGTGTTTAGTTAACAATTTTACATCTTGAGACCAGCCCGGCTCATCGTCATTCAATTTCTTTTCTTCAATATTGATGTCTTCAACTTTCACCCATTTGCCCTTTCACTGATAATATATTCGCTATTATCTTTGATCCATTAGCGTGTGCAGAAAGTTCATAAAGGGAGGTTACAGAGCTACAACTCCAAAAGCATACACAAAACTGCATCGCAGTTGGAGGAGGGACTGTGACCCCTATCAACCCCCCCCCTCTGCGTACGCCAGTGCTTTGATTCCTTCTAGTAAAAAAGAGCATACGCCACTTTGTAACTATGTTTTTCGTTAGTTGCAATGTTATTCTGGACCAACAGGGCCATTTGTGCCCGTTAATTAAAATCTTTCCTCCTTTGCTAAGCAGACAACTCGTTATAACTTTCGGCCCATTTGGGTTCTTTATGATTTTTGAGTTGTTTTCTGCGTCAGACCATGTTTTCGAACCATGAAAGGACTCGTACCAGACTGACTAAAAACTAGGAAAGAACATCGATCGCAAAATATCGATGTTTAACATTGATGTCAACATGCACGAAGTTGTATTCGCGTTTGAAAAACATTGGTTTCTAAACATCGATGTTTATTCGATATTTATTTATTTTTATTTATTTCAGAACAAATTACATATTATATAATTAATATATAATAGTTTATATAATATTAATTTATTTTATATATTATATATATAAATATATATATCATATCAATGTTTTAAAAATTGCACAACCGAACGTCGTTGTTATTTTATTTTTAAAATTATAAAGCAGTTGAACTACTATTTTCTTTGATGATAAACTACCACGTCATCGACTATGATGAGAATTGCTGACTTCAATAAACTTTTAACACTTTTAATTAACTTTTTAATTAACTTTTAACACTTTTCTCATTAAAAAAAATAAGATACTTAAAAACATCGGTCGCTAAACGTCGATGTTCATTTGATGTCATATCGCTGTTGAAAAAAAATGCTCATTCAATGTTACATAAATGTTTAAAAAAAATTACAACCTATAATCATCGTTGTTTTAATTCTAAAAATCTTAGTGTTGTTCATAATTTTTTTCTCATTAATAAAAAATATGTTTGAAAGATCTCGTTCTCTAAACATCGATGTTCACAACTAAAAAGTAATCGCTATTTCAGTTTCAAAAATACAAAAGGCAGTTGGGTGCATGGGGTCTCCTTTACCAATCCCTACCCACTTCCTCATCTCCACCCATTTTTCAAGAGCTAAAACCAATGGATCGCGAAGCTCGTGATTTTTCAAATAATTCTGTTATAAATACAGTAACACTCCTCTTAATGGACACCCTTTAGATACGGTCAACTCGTTTTTTTCAAATAGTTCTGTTATAAAAACAGTAACACTCCTCTTAATGAATACCATTTAGATACGGTCATCTCGTTTTTTTTGTTTTTTTTACTGTTAGATAAAAATTTCCGGGCAAGAAATTCCTTCACAACAATACTTCTCTTTTACGGATGAATGTTCTCGTCTACTGAGTGTTTGCTAACAATTATAATAAATGAAATAATTGTGATAATTATAATTGGAAAAATTATAATAAGCGAAATAATTTTTTTAGCTGTTTGACTTTAATTTTTAAAAAAAGGAAAAGTGCAAATGTTTTCGGGCGAGCCCCTCATGTTACCGGGCGCCTAGATGTTTGCCAACTACCTTTGTGCCTGGCCTGGCCACGGTCAGTCCTTTCTTTATAGAAAATCAGTGTCTGAAAGTTCTGGTCGTTCAGATAGGCAACAGTAAAATACAGGTTGGTTAGTTAAATTTTTGTGACGTAAGGACAGCAAGGGCCATACTGCGCTAAATATAGGAGGTCTGGGTGTGCTGACAAGCAATCAACATAAAGCCGCAGGCTTTCTTAACTTGTGTTTGGGTATGGCCAATCTTGTTTTGTGTGTTTCGTTCACCCTTCCCAATGCCCGATACTGCGGTTAACTAAACCATGTAATATAAATGATTGTGAATCAGTGATTCTATATGGTTTATTCGAACTAGGATTTTAAATTGTGGAAGCCTGAGACTAAATTGCAAATATTTTGTATTATTAAAAAAATCGATATTACAGCAAAACATCGATGGTCTCAAAACATTTGTCATTCACCATCAATTATGGCCTCAAGACATCGGTCTTTTACCATTGATGGTGGAACATCGAACATCGAAAGTAAAACATTGACGACCATTGTAGCTCATCCTTTCTAAAAAGCTTTCTCTTCGGTATACAAATGTTTCTTCCCACTTCTATCTTAGCCAATTTTATTATGTAGGTCTACAGACTTCTATCTACTGTCTCCAAACTTTTGCTGTATTTTAGCACGGACATTTGTATGAATTGGTACTTTCTAGCTCAATGTCGCCATTTTACCTTTCTTTTCTCTATAAATTGTTAAACGGCATAATTTTTGGGCACAACTCTGAAAATGTAAGTCTTTTTGCCTAAAAGAAATTGTACAAATAAAAATCTACTGCGTGGACTAATCTTTTTCCTAGTAAAGACAAAGAAAACGCAATTATTCGCGTTGGTTTATTTAAAATAAAATATATTTCATATACAGAAAATAAGTTTTAAAAAGAGTTAGATTTCTTGCATAGGCTATCCAATAAAAAGTTTTTTCTCACTATTAAAAAGCCATTAATTATTATAACATTAATTTAGAAAAAACAAAAGCCCATACGATACTCTCCATTATTAACGTTTAAGCGGGATCGGGCTCTTCTTGTCCGGCAGTGACAATAGAATATTTTCTATATTTCTTTATATTTGTTTTCTAGACTTGACTTGCAACAGTACCTCTACAACCTGACCTTGATAGTTCCGGTGAATAACTACAGTTCTAGGAAAATCGCCATTTGTTTTGAGGATTTTCTTTGCACGGCCTGTCAATCACATGCAGGCAAAAAATATAAAAGCATTACTCCTAGAAGGACAAAAGTTTTTTTTTTTTTTTACTCTACTGTCTGCATTTTGGATCTCCCCCCTCTCCTTTCACCTTCCCTGAATCGTATGGTTTCCACGAGAGCTCACAACACAGACTCGGCGCACAAGGTTTTTTTTAAGAGTTCGCAGATTTTAAAAAGAGCTCTTTTTTTGAACACTTGTCGTCGGCCGGCATTTCCAACCGCAGTAGAATGAATCTATAATTTCGAGTTATTTTTTTTTTTCAAAGAACATAACAAGGAAGTCGTTCCTCGAGAGGTTATAAGATTATTATTGAACAGATTTTCTACACCTAAATTTTTCGTGCATTATCCTGATGGACTAATTTCTCTTCGGTCTGGTTAGTAAGAACTCTCCACAGGCACTAAAACAAAGAACGAGTACTTTTCGATACCAATTATTTAACTGCAATCATTTTACACGAAAGTTTTGTTAAATTAAAATTTCTTTATAAAATCTTCTAGCGGCTAATTCCCACTTGGCGTCAGGGGCCCACACCGGCCAGGTGAGCGATAGGACTCGCGCATTTGAATGAGGAAGGATTCGCGCCTCCCGATAATCCAAGGTCTGCACCTTTTGAGAGTTTGCACCGTTTTGGAAACAGAAAATTCTATCGTAGTAAAAGTAACGTGCCTTTTTTTTTTTTAAGGAAACAATTTTATACTATAATTTTCTTCTGCAATTCTTGTAATTGCGAAGTAGTATTAATAAAACTCGGCGTCTTCCCAGCCAGCTACATTGATGAGATGCTCTACTGATCAACGCTTGTTCTAGGACACAAAGGCCGCTGTGTCCGTGCTGTGATGAGATCGATGATTTTCCGAGAGATCAGAACGAACATCGTGTAGGAAATTAAATCCTGGACGACGGATCAGTTGAAAAAATGCAAACGCGTTCGGTGCCATTTGGATTTGGGCTCGGGTTTTCTGAACGTTAGGCAAACGCATTACCATGATGTCACCGTAGATTTCCATTAGTTAATGAACACTATAGAAAATAATTATATATAGTCAAAAGAGCATACCGTTTTTGCAATAGTAAAGAGCTGTTTTACTGATACTGTTACCAGAGCCCATTGGGTTAAAATACTTTATCTTTTCCTGAACTTTAAAATGAGGCCCTTTTCTCAAGGTATCCAATGGACAAGATCAAATAGGTCATGGAAGAGCAATTTACAGATAACTTATTTGCATGTTTATGTTTCTTATTTACATCCATACAGTAAAACCCCCATAATGAACTCCTGAATGACGGACACCTCTATTTAGCGAGCACTTTTACAATTCCTAGTCTTTGTTATGTCTTAACACTCCCGAAGAATGGACAGATTCTCAGGTTCCGAGGTGCCTGTTATTCAAAGGTTTTATTGTATGCATATATATTCACTCCCCTCCAGCATCAGTAATTCTTTAAAACGTAAATAGTTTAATGAATGAAAACATTAAAAACACAGTGCTTTAACATCAATATTTAAAATTACATGCGTTTTTTTGCTTCCTAATACGGTAGATGCATTTCTTTTATGTCCAACGTGCTCACTTATGAGCAGGACGGTCCATGCATTAATTCTATCTTGTATGTTATGTTCAGAAGAACGAAGGTTTTTGAAGATGAAAATTTATAATTTTGGAAATATAATTACAGAATAATTTTTACATTTTCAACACTTCATTTAATAAGGAGAACAGTAGTTCTCGAAACATTTCAAAACCTTTTCTTGTAATTGCAAGCACATATTTTCCGTTTTTCTGCTCCATTTTTTTTTTATCGCATTTTCCTTTGGCTTTCTATTTTTTTATCTTTCTTAATTTTTCTGACTTTATTTCTTCCTTATATTTTCTTGCTCCTTTCTTTCCGCATTCTATTTCCGACCCTGTTTTTATTTGTTATCCTTCGCAACAGATTGGTGTGGACGGACCTCAGTGATTACAGAAAATTGAAACATTGCGAAGAACTTTAAATATTTTTTTTTGTGAAATTAGATTTGAGTGTCCATTTCAAATGCCCTTTTTTAATTATACACAAGATAATTGTTCTATATATAGAAATTCAAATAATTAAACAAAAAAAATGAAAATAACAAATAAATAAATGAGGAAAATAAAAATGAACACTCTAAAGAGCAAGAAAGTCAATAGCTGCTCCCTCCTATCACCGCCATCCATGTTCTTCACCAATTTACAATTTGACCTTTGTTGTACTCGCTGGAAGCTTTGTGTATTTTTCTACACATATAACACAAATCCCGTATCATTACCTGACGTATATTTTGCATCTTTGTGTGTATTCCCACCCTTGTTTGTGAATTAAAAGATTTGACGATGGCTAAGTTCTTATGTGTCGATGATGTATGATGGTGGAATGTTCATAAAACCACAGCTACAATTAGTCATTCCTTATCTTGGGTACAGGGTACACAAAATAGGGATTTACATGTGGTTTTAAACTGATACCTGACTCTGTACATAAGCCCTTCAGCGACCTTTGAATAAAGCGATTTGCCTATCAAATGTGTATGAACCGTTCCATGAGGTATGAGTCAGTTGTTTTTAAAAGTGGGGTGGGCGATTATTATCGAGGAAATAAATTCTCTTCAACTTCACATAATCGAAGGGTGATCGTGGCCAGTAATAGGAATTTATTCTTTACGGTTGGATCTTCTTGCTGCACGGATGAGAGCACCTGAAAAGGATACTTCTTTCTAGAAAAGTATCACTTTTAAAAAGCCGAAAAAACAACAACACTATTTTGACTTTTTTTTTTTATGTCACTACTGTGTTTCGCTTTTCGAACGAGACGATTGTACCAATCGCAGTAGGAAGCTTATCCAGTCCAGTTTGGATGCAAAAATGTCGCTATCTCGAGTAGAATATTTTAAAAGGAAGGATATACGTCCATTTTGTTTTCCTTTTTCAGCATGGGTAATTCCAACCGCATATCTAATTCGGAAATCTCGACGGGGTTCCATTTTTATTGCCACAGGGATGCTCGACAACGTCGTTGATTGGATCGATCGGTTTTTTCTTTTCGGTAGGTGCCAGTGTTGACTGGTTCGCAGCAATTTTGATTCGACAACGACGGCCACTCTAAATTTGATGCTTCATCAGGTGGCCTTAAAAAGTCGACAGTAAAATGTAATTGTTCTTTCTGCTTTAAAATATACTGATAATAAATACTTTTAACTCGCAGTTTTCAAAAAAAAAAAAGTTTTTGTGCGTGAAACTTAAAATTTGGGAAACCCAAAATACTTTAACTACTTTTCAAATAGTGATTATTTGCCATCTAGGTCAATGGTTCCGGCGGAGGTAGCCCTATGGTAAGATAACTCTCTAGGACAGGGTTTTCCAACATACGGCTCGCGGGCCACACACAATCCGACCCGCGAATAGTGTTAATCCGGCCCGCCGACAACTGTTTAGGATAATAAAAAAAAATTCTAAAACAAAATTTTTCTTCTTCAGAAATAAGGAAAACTGCGGGAACAGCATGGGTCACCCCATTTATTTATTTTTTTAACGAAACAGCTGGTCCGCGATACTGCAGACAAATTTTTAAGTGGCCCGCTTCCGTAGTTTGGACAGCCTTGCTATAGACGTCGTACTTTTTATTAGTTGCATCAATTATTTAACACAACTTTTAAAAAGCATCAAAAGCAACATTTGTCGTTTTAAAAAAAAAAAAAGGTAACTTTTTCTAGCACAACGCACACTGAAGTGCCAGAAAACCGCGCCATCCACATCGTAGCCCCCACCCTCCTCCTGCACGCAGAAGTGCCGCAACACGACGTGGCATGGACTCGACTAATGTCTGAAGGTATCCTGGAGACAATTCACACCAGGAATCCTGCAGGGCAGTCCACAAATCCATAGGAGTGCAAGGTGGTGGAGATCTCTTCTGAACAGCACGTTGCAAGGCATCCCAGATATGCTCGATAATGTTCATGTCTGGCGATTTAGGTGGCCAATGGAAGTGTCTAAAGTCAGAAGAGTGTTCCTGGAGCCACTCGGTAGCAACTCTCGATGTGTGGGGTGTCGCATTATCATGCTGAAATTGTCCAAGTCCGTCGGAATGCACAATGGACATGAATGGGTGTAGGTGATCGGACATGATGCTTACGTACCTGTCACCTGTCAGAGTTGTCTCTAGACGTATCAGGGGTCCCATATCACGCCAACTGCACACGCCCCATACCATCACAGAAGCTCCACCAGCTTGAACAGTCCCCTGTTGACATGTAGGGTCCATGGATTCATGAGGTTGTCTCCATACCCGTACACGTCCATCCGCCTGATGCAATTGGAAACGAGACTCGTCAGACCAGGCAACGTGTTTCCAGTCATCAACAGTCCAATGGCGGTGTTGGCGGACCCAGACGAGGCGTAAAGCTTTGTGCCGTGCAGTCAACAATGGTACACGAGTGGGCCTTCGGCTCCGAAAGCCCATATCAATGATGGTTCGTTGAACAGTTCGCACGCTGACACTTGTTGATGCCCCAGCATTGAAATCCGCGGCAATTTGAGGAAGTGTTGCACGTCTATCTCGTTTAACGATTCTCGTCAGTCGTCGAAGGTCCCGTTCTTTCAAGGTCTTTTTCCGGCCGCACCGCTGTCGGAGATTTGATGTTTTACCGGATTCCTGATATTCACGGTATACCCGTGAAATGGTCGTACGCGAAAATCCAAATTTTGTCGCTATCTCGGAGATGCTATGTCCCATCTCTCTTGTGCCGACTATAACGCCACGTTCAAAATCACTTAAATCTTGATAACCTGCCATTGTAGCGGCAAGAACCGATCTAACAGCTTTGCCAGACATCTCTTGTCTTATATAGGCGCTGCCGACAGCATCGCGTTACGCTGATTGGTTGCAAAGCTCCGTTATTTGCATACGCACGCCTGTACCAGTTTTTCTGGCACTTCAGTGTACAATTCTTTTGTTGGATATAGGGCAGGGAACTACTGCAAAAGAATGTATTCCTGCAACAAGACACGAAGTTTGATTTATGGCCAGCTGATGGGGAGAAAAAAGAATGATAGTTGATTGAATCACAAAAATACGTGCATGTATTTACTCGTATTTATCAAAGTTGTACAAAGGGGAGGGAAAACCTTTCAAACCTTGAATAATTATGAAAATTCTGACCACAAGATCGCTTTTTTGTAGATCACTAATTTAAGAATACTTTAAAGAAAAAAAAATTATATATAAAGAGAAAGAGAGAGAGAGAAACCGCCTTTTTTAAAGGGAAACACCATAAACAATTAAATTTTGATGGAAAAACTACAAGTAAGAATTTACAATGATGTCTGAAGGCAAAATAAGTATTTTCTTATTTATTTTTGTATGATGTATTTATATTTCTTCTTTGCGATAAAGTGACACATCTTTATTTGACATTATTTTGTAAAAAATATTGAATCCACCGAAATTAAATCCTGGCCACAACCTTGTGACTGAGGTCAAAGCACATATTATATATTTTTATACATTATAATATATGCAAAATTGCAATTTATTTTCAATTGTTGAGAGTCTTGAGCCCCATGGGTCAACATAACTCTACGCAAAATGGAAGCAAATGTGTCACCCTTTATGTCCTCGTCAATGAAAA
>QLNU02015360.1:51497718-51514397 GCA_006491805.2 Dysdera silvatica
AATTTATGTGCGATCTACAATACCCTAAGTTTTTTTTTTTTTTTCCGCTGCAATTACATTTGTGGAAAATGATTTTGCCGCTGAATTTCATTTCTCAAAAATGACTAACGACTTTAGTCCTAAAAAAAAAAAAAAGTCAGAAACGCTTTATTATGAGAAAAAATGATTATGGATAAGAAAATTAATTCTATTAAGACATCAATTCCATGCGCTGCCCTTTTTTCTATCTACCTATTTTTCCATTATGAAATAACTACAGTGAACGGTGGCTCTCAGCATACCAGCACTCTGTAAACAGAATTGAATCTGGTATTTGTGTGTGGATAAACTAAAGCAAACTGGATCTCCGCAGTGATAGTACTTTTCGACACTCATGCTTGAGATCACACCCACATTAGAGCTTTCAATGTATAAGAGAAAGATATCACCCGGGCCTAGAGTCGAAATAGGGTCCTTCCGTTAGATCCGGAGTGCCTTAACCACTAGGCCACCAATGCACAGGAACGAAGGTCCCTTTCTAAGTATATAAAGTTTTTATAAAGTATTATTACTCTTCTCATGGTTCACATAATTGCTAAATGGTGATTACATACAGCTACTGGGGCATGTCTTCGTAATATTTTTTCCCCACATTTTTTGGTTCTTTCTTATAAAAAGATATAAATCGTTCAAATTTATGAACTGTTAAACAGATACACACACACAAAAAGACACCAAAATAAATATAACGAATTTTATTTATTTTTTTTCTTAAAAAGGCTTTATGGAACCCTACACTACAGCACCTAATGAAGCTTCTTATGAAGACCTACACTAATATGCGTATGCCTGCATATACAATGCCATGCAGTGTGTAATAAAGCATTGCAAAAAATATTCCATTTTACATTTCTCAATTTTTGCTTGAGCCATTTTATATCCACAACTGCATACTTCTTTCAAAAAGTTTTCTTACATACAAATTGCCTGATTTCTTCGTTACTGATCTTTCTTCGTTTATAGAAAACAATATATATGCATGTACTCTTCTTCAATACCATGAACTATATAATATCACGAAGCACAAATGATTTAAATGATTTGAAAAAATACATCATTATGATTATTTTTGTGTATGTGAGGATAGCATTTTGGATGTACACAGTGAACATTAATTTTTAAGTAAAGTAAGTAGATACTGTATAAAGTATACAAACACATTTCAATTTCTTTTCAAGTATTTTGAAGTATAGAACAGTTTTCTTGTGACACTTTTGGAGAAAAGTATGCATTTCAATTTCAAAATCAATGAAGACACAATCAAAACTAACAAAACACTATAAACAAACTACAATACAATAAAAAACACTATAAAAGAATTTTATCCTCATATAGTACAAGGCGTTGTGTTGGTACAAAACTTATAAAGGAGTTGAAGAGGAGAAAGCAAAAATTAATATTTTCAGAAATAGTGATTTAAACAATCGATAAAGAAATACAAATTCAGAGATATAGACATATTAAAATCAGAAATACACTTTTGAAAGTGTAAAAAAAAAAAAAAAAAAAAAATTGAATTTATATTTCATATTATGCATTAGACAAATATTGGTCAATTAAACAGATTAAAAAAACTATTAATAGTTGAATTGTATGTGTGAAGGTATCAATCATTTTATAAATATATAAAATTTCAAAGGGTTAGAAGTTATTTCAATATATTACATCTGATATGTTCACAAAAAAATTCGTTAATGCATCAACAGTTGCAGCTAAACTCTCAGAAATATACTAACATGAATAAATGCCAATTATGTGCTTTAAATATTTGGCACAAATGAAAGCCTGCTTCCAAGTTGAAAGCCTTGTTTGTATATTTTGCTTCCCAAGGTGATGCTATAGGTCATCTGGAATGGGACTACAGGACCAATGACATTTATACACAGCCAAGCATACTAGAAGTCAAATTCAGCACAGTGGGTCCAAAGGCAGTGGATATGTCCACTGGAGTACAAAAGATTAAAAGTAAACTGACAACAAAAATCATATTTTGCATATTTCACATACAAATCTTAAAATGGCTAGCCATTATCTGGTTGATTTTTTTTTTTTTCCTATACTGTCATCTACATTGCAAAAATAATAAATGTAACAAACAGTTATTTCGACACTGGCGTAAGGTTTAAAAACACGACGTTTCGGGAGCCAACTGCTCCCTTTGTCAAGTGAAGGCAGAATGATAACATAATATAAACAAAATATAACTTGTGCTTTCTTTTGTCAAGAACCCAAATGTGACATATTACTTTTATTAAAAACACTTTAAATGTTGCTAGGTGAATTAAATCAGAGTAGTATAAGAATTAGTAAAGGGAAGTTTACATTAGTAATACACATATGCACACATCATCTTTGTTTTATGGTGGGAGGAGAGCTAAGTTCATGACCCGGGTCCTACAGGTTTCCAAGGAATACGAAACACTGTTGCCAGGGAACTAAATCATGGACTACAGTGGGATGAAAAACCAGCAAGTATTTTTAATGGTACCACTGGCATCAAAACTGGGAATGAATGTGTTGATTCGATGCTACAGTAGGGTTAACAGCATGTTTAAAATTTTGCATTTAACCACTGCATTTTGTGTGACCTTTTTTGTTAACTGCTTTCATTGATAAAACTCACGGATGCTGTATAATATTCTTCACATTATAGAAAATTTAGTATAATAATTTATAATAGTATATGCACATGCTGACTTGCTTCTTATAATATATACAGTAGAACCCACTTACAAACGAGCCAGTATTTAACGAGTTCCCAGATTGAGTGAGGAAATATGAATGTTGTTTGATATAATGATTATATATATATGTGTGCCTCAGTGGGTATAGTCACCGCCTTCAAACTTGTTGGGTTTGGCTTTAACGGCCAAATAAACTTGGTCGCATGTATATGTACAGCAGCGTAGTATGGGTTGCCAGCACCCAGGGCAAGTTAAGTATTCCGCCTGCTAAAACCTGTTTGTACTCCCTCCCACCAGTCCAATATAGAAATTTTATGCCCCCAATTTTGCATGCCACCACGCTACGCCACTGTATATGTATCATGGGATGATGTTAGTCACATGTGTAGTGCACCTATGGAGAAATGACTGACAGTGTATCGCCTTTAGCTGGAGGTAAATACAGCCGGACACTAATATAGTAAAGGTAACTACCAATGGCAGGTTAGGAAAAAAAAGCCACACACATATATATAAATGTAATACAATTTGTCTTTAGTGAACAAGACTTTTTCAGATTTTGAATTTAATGAGAAAAATTAGCAAGATTTTTTAAATGAAATGTAGAACATTCCAAATGGCATTAAAAAAATCAATGATTGAGGATGTCTTTTTCAACTGAGGAAAATGCAATGAAATAAAGCTTCTAGCACTTGAAATCTGAGAATTTCTAAGAATTCTCATCCCTTTCAGAATACATAGTAAGAAGTTCACAATAAATCCTTTTTTGAGGTAATGGATTACACTGATAACTATGCACTAAATATGTTTATGATGAAATTTATAATACACTGATAACTATGCACTAAATATATTTATGATGAAATTTATCAACAAACATAAATACTGCAAAATAAAGCAAACCATTTTTGAACATCTCGAAATAAGACAGCTTGGATGTGGTTATTAATCAAGTTCCTTTATATATTTTTAATTTAACTTATTATAAAGAAATTTAAATGGTAGCACAATACATTGTTCACTAAATTTAAAGCAAATTCAAAGCTGGACATTATTGTACATGTTGAATGCACATGTGACCAATGCAGACTGTATTTTAAAATTTCGGAATTTTAAATTGCAAAAAAAATTTAGCAAGTTGACTGGATACAGTGATCATTTTCGTTATTCCTAAGCTGCTCATTATATATGGGTCCTACTGTATATGTTGGTTGGTTGTATTTTTATGGTGCAAGGACAGCAAGGGTCATTCTGCACCAAACAAGGTGAGACTGTATATACGGTATAACCTACTGTATATAATTATGCTCATATCACAACAAAATCAAAATACACAGGCAAAGTTAAACAGAATTGCACAGTAAAAACAATGTCTTGGTGCTACAGTTCTCGAAAAACCAGTGTCTCCTTAACGATTTGTCACCCACAACCTCCTCTATCAAAAGCTTTAATTGCTTAAAAAAATTACTACACACATGGATCAGTATAAATAAAATGCAAACGATTTCAACAAAGCCGAGTATTAATTTAATCTAGCAATGGAAAATTTACTTTGAAAATTAGCAAAAGGATTAAGTGACTCATGATTAAACTGACCACCAAATGAAATTTAGTGCTTGAATTTAAAATTACAACAAAGTGCAGGCTTAATGAAATGCACAGCGAAACATCATAGTTTTCTGTTATTAATACTTTTTATAGAAAATATTATACATTAAATTTTTATATAGTATGTGCATGTTCTACTTCACAAAATTACTGCTTTCAAATTAAGATTTTTGTAGTCAAAGTGGCTTTGATCATAAGACTATCATTAGCATCCATAGTATCTCTTCTTCTTTCCATCAAAGAGTTGATAATAAGAATACACACAAAAAGAGCACTTGATAAAAAAAATTACTTTTAAATGCAAACGCAATGTGTGAAAAAAAGTATAAGGACAAGCGAAAACCCGCCAAATCTAGAAATCTTTTAGACGGAAACGTATGCAAATTTCTTAGGGAAAAACATGATAAAATTAAGTTATTTTTCATGTAAATTAGTTAAACTTTCCAAAAATAGATAGGTATAAATTTATTTTGTGAATTTTAAACCCATATGATCTTGGGAAAAAGTATAAGGACAGTTGATTTTTCATCTAAAATTATAGTAAAGTTTGCATATTTGAAAGCATAAAAAGACCATTTCAAATATAAAGACTGGGTTTCTAAAGAAAATTCACACTTGCCTCATTTCTGCATGATTTTTGTACGATGCCAAAAGGAACTCACCTTTCTGACCTTGAAAAGGGGAAAATTCTTGCTTTTAAAGAATCTGGATTGAGTGGCCATGAAATTTAAAAAAAAAAATTAAAAGATCTAAAAGTGTAGTTTATAATTTTCTAAAAGAATTTGAAATGTATGGAATGAATAAACTAACAGGAAGACCAGAAATTCTAATGCATCGACAGAAAAGAATAGTTGTAAGAAAAGCTTGCGAGAAAAAAGAAACTACAAATGAAGTTCGAAGAAATTTGGACTTACCATGTTCCACACGAACAGTTCAAAATGTTTTGAATAAACATCCGAATATTTGGTATGGAAAGTTAATGTTACGTTCG
This sequence comes from Dysdera silvatica, assembly GCA_006491805.2. Classification (NCBI taxonomy): domain Eukaryota; kingdom Metazoa; phylum Arthropoda; class Arachnida; order Araneae; family Dysderidae; genus Dysdera; species Dysdera silvatica. The sequence goes on from QLNU02015360.1 coordinate 51,503,041, forward strand.
CCTTGTACAAAGCAACGTAAGGAAAGAAGACTGGACTTTGCAAAAAAAAAAACATTTCTATCGGTCCAAAATGGAATGATGTAATCTTTTCAGACAAAAGAAATTCAACCTTGATGGGCCAGACGGTTGTCCCTATTTTTGGTATAATCTGCGTAAAACCAACGAAGTTTTTTCCAAACGTCAATACGGTGGGGGCACTTTTGCAGCAAACGGAACCACTCCAATAGTCTTTATCAACTACAAAATGAACTCTGACAAATATGTTGATACGTTAGGTGAAAATTTGTTACCTGAGGCCCCACTAATGACTTCAGGTGACTATTTTTTCCAACAGGATAATGCTTCCATGCACGTTTCTAAGAGTGCAAAACTCTGGTTTGAAGCCAATTCAGTAAATTTACTTGATTGGCTGGCGAGGAGTCAAGGTCTGAATCCTGTAGAAAATTTATTTGGCCTTCTAGCCTGAGAAGTTTATAGAAATGGCACACAATATCAGTGTAAACCGGATCTTGTATTAGCTATCGAACAAGCTTGGAATAACATTACCATAGACACTTTAAAAGAATTTTCAGCATCGATGACTTCCCAGCTTATTCAAGTAATTGAAAACAAAGATTGTTTTCTTGATTATTAAGAGAAATCATATGTAATTTAGAATATGTCCTTATACTTTTTCTATATTTCTTTCGTGATAATTTTTATGAGGTCAACTTTTGTAAGTTTCATATTTGTTGTTTTATGTTTTGTAGATGTTATTGTAAAATGTGATATTATAGCTCATAAATATCAAAAAGTTCATTTTGATAAAATGAAAATACAGTATATTTTCATTCAATTATATGTTGTCCTCATACTTTTTTTGTACACTGTAGATCTTTTAGTGTTTTAGTTTTGTTTTGCGGTAAGTTTTATATTTATGATATTGAAAATTAACAAGCAGTATTACAATAGAGCTTCAATTTTTCCCCTTTATTATCTGGGATGACATTGTGTAAAATTGTATATCTAATTTGGAACTTTTTTATGAGCATTTTTTTAAGTAATCATTAATGCCTAATTCCAAAACAGTTTTTCTTTGCTTTAAAACACTAAACTCACTATGCAAGTGTACATTTGGCCTTTGGAGCAAAAGCACAGATTATTGTTCTTGTTTATTAAGTCAAAACTGGATATCAAGAACAGTAGTTATTAATTTCAATTATAATTAAAGAATTCGTATGACACAAGGAAAATTGTAAGTTAACAGATCATGCATCCTAGTATAAAAGTTAAATTTGCAAAATTAATAAATTGCAAATGTTCATGAATGTACTAAGCGTTTGTATAGTTTACACCCAAGAAATAGGTTATAGGTCATCTAGGAGAGGTTGTAATATATCCTTGCATGGAAAAATTATACATAGTAAACAGGCCGGCTTGAAGGGTACTTTGTTTTGTTTTTTAAAATATAAATAGTGGTTTTCACAGAACAGTAAATACCAACTGACAATGGGCCATAAGTTCACAGCTTGGTTGGCTGATCTACACTCATGGCTGAAATCACTAAAGCTTCAAATTAAACGAAGATTTCTTCAACAAAAACTCCTGGACGCAATAAACTATATCAATTCAGTTACCAAGGGTCTCATATAAATTTTCTAATCTATACCACCATTTCTGTATCCTACAAAAAAGTCATTCCAGCCGCTCAAAGTGATATCGGTACGTCAACATGGACTTACCTATAATATTTGAGCTGATCTAATTTTAATGTCATTGTTATAAGGTGAACAGAGTTACACAAACTATATCTGTTTACTACAATGAATTTAAATGCCTCAATCAAAACCTGTATTTCCTTTCTGTAAAAGAAGTCATGCTCAACCATAGGAATCTCTGGATATGTTAGAAGTAAAAAACTAATTTAAAAAAAAATGCAAAATCAATTTAGTTGGCTTTTTTTTGTCTATATTTCACAACTTCAGTATCCCCCATTTAGAACAAATGCCCACAAGTCAATAGCCTACCATATTTCACTAGGCTACTTTACTATTCGGAGAATTTTGCATCAGAAAATTAACAGTGAAACTTCCCTAATCCCTTAATATGATTTACTTCAAGCATTAGCATATGAAGAAAGTTAAAAAAAGGTGGGGAGGGATTACAGGCTTATAAGAGGAAGGGTTACAGAGCTATAACTCCATATATTCACATGCATATACAAAATTTGGTAACATATTAAAGGGCTGTCAGCGACTCGCTAGAGCCATTGTGCTAGAACTGGCAATTGTCTCGTGGTGTAAAAATCTTAACCTGGAAACACTGTTTTTCAGTTTACCGTAAAAACGCTTTTAAACAGCGCCATCAGTTTGTTGTGAAATGAAAGATATAGCTGCATAGCGCGTTTGAGGACAGGTTTTTACAAAATTCATACCTGAAAACAAATTTCTCTCACCTGTATAAGAGAAGGGTTAGTGGGGGGAGACCCCTCCACCTCGAGTTAAACCCTTTGTGGTTATTTGGATAGACCTTGAGTTATGCCTGAATTAAGGCTCTTAGAAAAGAATAATTGGTAAGGATGCACAGTCTGTCACCTACTGAAAATTTTCCAAGTGTTTCCAAAACCAGCTGACAACCAATCTGCCGCCATGTTGTTTACGCTGGTTTTGGGGCCCTGTAATTTTCCTGAATCAGTGAAGGGGATGTATCAGTAAAGTGTTAATGGGGGAGACACCCCCCCAGCTTCAAGCTTTGCTTACGCTGCCATAAGAATAGCCCATTTTTCATAATTGTCGCGATAAGTCAATCACATTTCTCTTAACCTTTCAAAAGCAAGTCCACAAAAAAAACCTTCAATCGTTTCGACATAATGATTTTCACTGCAAAGCACCCAACACAGTCTACAGAAGCACACATCTCATACAAATGGCGTTACAAACATAGGTGTAGAGTTATATAGGCCCATGGGGCCCAAGTCCCCCACTAATAATTTTAAATAAATTACAACTTTACATATATACTATAATGTATAAATATACAGAATATGTGTTCCCCCTCCCCATAATTTTGAAAATTCGACATCGATGAACACAAAGATGCCTAAGCATGACATTACAAGCCGGTCTACTGAAATTGTAGAGCAACTTTAGGAGAGAATACTAAATGACGAACCATGCGCTTATGCCGAATAATTACTATAATTCAAGGGGCTCTAGCTTGAATAGTTGAAATGTGAGGACGTCATCGCTCTAGGCCACACTCTCATAGATCAGACTTGCGATTTTTTTCGAGTCCTTACATTTTTAAGTGGGGGGAAGCTGTCGCTAACAGCCCATTAATATGCAAATACCCAAAATTTAATCACAATGAAGAGATTACAACCCCCATCAACACCACCTTGCATATGCCAGTAAGTTCAAGCTTGGATTATTCAGTAACAGCTGCATTTAAGGCCCTTGGATATTACATTTATGATTTATTTTTTAATTCAATGTCCCTCATTTGCCTTTCGACTATTCACATACCTGCTAACCTTGCTAAAGACAAACCAAAACAGGAGATACAGCTCCAACATACCTTTCGATCTTGCCCAAGGAAATAAATATGGGGAGACGCAGTGCCAAGCTTTGAAACTGCAACTTCTACCGAGTTTTAGAAGAACCAATTGATGAATTAAAATTTTTAAAAAAAATATCCCCTTCGTTGGGAATTTTTTGAATATTCTAATATAGAGGTTTATTTTTTAACAGGAAAAAAAAAAAAGAAAAATCGCGGGACAGTGCAAAAAAAAAAAATGGTTGTCTCCCGTAAAATAGGGCAGGAGTTCGCAGGTATGCATTCAGTGTTCAATGACCAAACTACCAAACATTTCTCAGCCATTCATTGCAAACAAGGAGATACCATATTAGAAAATGTAGTCCCAGTTAGTAGCCTTCACAAGTGGTCACCTTAGTAGGCAGTGACTATACTCAAAGTTAATCAAACTTTGATTAGACAGCAACTGTTTTCAATATGGCATATCCATTGTGATGCTTATTAAGTTATTTTTGTGATCAGCAACACTGTTAATTTAACAACCCAAAGCAAATAACCAAATTATTAATGTAGATGCGATCCTAGAATTAATCCTTGGAAAAATAATTCTGATTCATATAACTGAAATAACTTTCTACGTTAGTCTTGTCCAAAATGCGACAACTCAAGTGCTTGTTAAAATGGCTTTGGTTTCGCCAAGCAATTTAAAGTCAGCACTGGAGCTAGATAATCCTGCGTCCCTAGCAGAACTGTCCAGCTTGTGCCCCCATAGCCACAGATATATTCTCCCCTGTAAATAATTATTTCAGCTGATTTTAAGCCCTTCCTTGCGTGTACCCCTGGCATACGCCTTCCACACCACCTTCTAGCGACAGCCCAGTTTATAGTGGTTGATTCTTAAAAGCTTTAGCAAAGGTCACAATAATAACATCAACTGACTGAATTTTATGACATAGTTAGAGCCAAGGTCAAGTTGCACTTGGACTAGCTTTCCAGGAGATTCAAATTTCTGTTGCCCAGGGTAGTGTTTCTCAACTTTTATGAAGCACGGCCTGGTAAATTTGTACATTTTATTAAGACAAGGGCCCGGTCCCAACAAATGTACTTGTAAATACCATTCGATTTTTTTAAGCTCATAGATTAAACTATCATAAAAATGAATTATGACATATTCCTATTAATATACACTTTGCTGATGCACTTCCTTGCTGATTGGTCATTAGAATTTGCGACATATTATTTTGTTCCATTTTAAGAACACAGGATGTACTGCCCATTAATGTAATTGGCTTGCAGGTACTTTTTATGACTGGTCATAATAAGTGGCATACCTACATATTTAAAAATACACTGTCTGGTCACTGGCATTTGCTGCACAGATGTTAGTTAGGCGTTCTAGGTTAGAGCTTTTTTGACGTATTGATGACTATTGTTTTCCCTAAAATAGCCCTACTCCAGATTACACATCCCTTACGGCTTTTGGCGATTTTGCTAAAATGTGATTTTCTGGCAACCTTGTTGAGATGACTTTAGTTTGGTTTCTTATGGGTTTGGTTTCCATGGTAGGTAGTTTTATTTCTCCACAGTTTGTTCTTAAGCTGTTTACTTCCAATTTCCTTTCTTTCTGCAGAAAATAACGTTAAATGTTTTTTATTGTAAGATATTATTACCCTTCACAGGGATAACACAATTGCCAAATAATGGTCAACACAGAAAAGCCTCCGGGGCGAGATTTTTGTGAGTTTTCGTGGGGGAATTTATTATACAATAATTTTTGCCACCCACGTATAAGTAGCTCAAACTAGAGCTTTCTGTTTTTGGAGAAAAATTGACATCCTCGTTCGTCTAGTAGGTCAAGACACCGCAGGCTCAACGCGGGGACCCTGGTTCGAATCCAGGATGAGTATGGCAATGTCCTCCCTCATTCATCTAGTAGGTCCAGACACTGCAGGCTCAATGAGGGGACTATGGTTCGAATTTAGGATGAGAATGGCATCTCTTTTTCTCCAAAAACAAAAAGGTTTAGTTTGAGCTACTGTCCTTGTATGTATGTGGCAAAAAAAAAAAAAATTATTGTATGTTTTTTATTACCATTCAATACTTCACTTTTCCAACTACTACTGATTCAAGGCCAGGTAACGCCAGGTTTCTCGAATGTTATCTGTTTGGGCCAACTCGACCATTGGCCGAGAAATGAGAAAACATGTGGAAGGCAAGTGGAAAAAATTCCCATATTTTCATAATTTTAAAAACTGTCAAGAATATCTGATCTTACCGAAACGACATTTTTCGTTATGGTGGACTGCCAACGCTCACATGATTAAGTTGGCAAAATTTGCTGAGGGATGTTAATTTGAAGTAACACCCTTAAAATTGATAGCCAGGTTTGAATTTGTGAAGGTCAAAAATTTTTCAGCATGCAAGGCCGTAGCCAAGTCCCATTAAAAATAAAAATTTAGTTCCGGAGGGGACTGGTCCCTAAGATTCCACTCTGGCTACGGGCAGTTGAGAAACACTACCCTTTTCTGTGTTGACCAATATTTGACAATTGTGTTATCCCTGTGAAGGGTAATAATATCTTACACTAGCCTATATATCAAACCTTGTAATATCGATCAGCAGGGGGAAAAAATGACCAGCATTTGGTACCATTTAGATTCAAACTCAGCTTTCAAGTGCAGTGATAATGAATTTGTTATCACTACCTTACCATGAGATTGTCATAGAGTTCTTTTTATAAATGCAAATAACCATTTCATAAAAATTAGTCATTTAGTAATAATGCATAATACAAATAAAGGAAACTGTTCTTGAATCACAATGCAAATCCATACTTACTGGTAAACAAACCAAGCGTAGTTGGCCCATGGGCGACATTCATAACCATGTGAGATGCTATGAAAAATACTGAATGATGGATAGATTATCGATTTACGCTCCAATATTATATTCTCATAAGATAAATTATCAAAAGTCCTGTTAACTTCAATAACCCTTAAAACTATTGCACACTGGTTTTAAGAAAAACATGAACTTACTAGCAGTCAAATCATTCAGATTTTCACTATTGGGGCATGTGATTTTTGTTACAGAAAAGTAATGTTTCCCTTATGTAGGGAGTTCCATAATTATCGTAGCTTTTGAAGGTAAGTACAGCTATAAAAATTATACTTCTACCAACAATGCATCTAATACGGTGCACAGGGAGCAAATAGGCTTGCCTTGAAACATTTTTGCCCTAAATGGCACATATGTGGAAAGACATGCAATTTCTGCATATGGCACCTATTCGTTATTTTGGTTCATTTGTGGAAAATCTGGTCGTAACCACTGGTAACACATAGAATTTGTTAGAAATTACCATTTTTCGTTTGGAAAATCATTAAATACATGAAAATGTATTTACTGAAAAAATATAATGAATAATAAAATTAAATCCTAGGTTTATTTCAAACACAGTATAAATCATTCCAATATGCTTGCAAAAAAATTGAGATTTTATCCAAAATAACATACATTAAGCTTAAATTTTATGGAGAACTCATTGCTGTTTGGTTAAAATTTCAATAAGAGAAAAGCTCTATTGATATCACTATTTTCATTAAATTAGTAAATAACATGGAAATTGACAAGTTATAAACTGCTCATTTCAATGTATAAAGATTTCTTTTATGCTATTCTAAAATTAGCAAATTTTCATTAGGTGCATTTTAACAACGAAGGTGTGAAATGAACAGTCACATCAAGAATATAGGGAGGGGATGTATGAAGTGAAGGTCACCTGCTTTGCCATAATCCGAGATTCAGGACATTCAAATTAGGGAGTTGCATTACTTTTTCGAGTCCAACTGTCGTTACATTTAAACAGCCATAGAGATCAATCCACCACAGTTTTTGAAAATGGTCTGCAATTAAACCCAAACCTTTATCAGTCACTCTACTACACTGAGCGATGTTCAAAACTTGCAAGTCTGATAAAGTTTGAGCAATTCTCGAGATCCCTTCATCACTAATAGGACAAGAAATGAGGCTAAGACTTTTTAAGTTAAATAATCCTTGAGAGATATGCAGGAGACCTTCGTCGCCAATTTTGTCACAAAAACTCATGTCTAAGACAGTAATTTGGGAATTTCCTTCAGCCAGAAACGACAAGCCTTGATCGGTCATATTATCGCAACTACTAAGATTCAAATCTTGTAGCGAAGTCATGCGTCCTAAGTGTTTTAATCCATCATCACTGATACCAGCGCAGAAACTAAGGTTAAGGCTCTTAAGGTTATTAAAACGAGTACTGATATAACCTAAAGAGTTATTAGTGACTTTCTGACAATCTTGCAATCCTAAGAATTCCATAGTTACAACCCGCTCCGAGGCATCCATACATAGGCCAGCAAGGTGACCGATTCCAATATCACAGATGTTTCGACAACTTCTCAAATTGATGCTCTTCAATTTGTGCAGGTAAATTGCTACATATAAGAGTCCATTATTTGTTATATCCGAGCAGCCAGCCAAATCTAACACTTCTAGGTTCGATGCATTCGCAGCTATCATACGGATGCTGCAATCGGTTATTTGCTTACACATGCTAAGATTTATTACGGTAAGGTATGGCAAGTCCAAGGTAAATGCGTCTGTGATACAAAAGTCTGAAAGATCATAGCAACCACTAAGACTTAAGGATGCAAGATTTGGAATACCATGCACCACATCTCTAACACTGTTATGTAGACTTAAGACTTGAACTTTACGAATGCCCCTGGTCATAATACTTCGAAATATAGCAGAATTGTCCGTAGGAGGAAGGTTCAATTTGGCCTCGACCCCTCTCCATACGGACTTGTGGTAAGCTGCATCACGCCAAGTCTTGCAGACTTGAGCCACTCTCCCTTTATCTTCCAGGTCCAAATATCCGAAAATTAGTGCAAGAATTTCAGGATAAAGGCACGACACATGGGTCTTGCTTCGCCCCATGTTCCCATTGCACCCCAACTGTTGTATCTCAACTCTTTCAGCCACGACACCTTTCGAGACGGACCACATGTTGAATAGCCATCTTGCTGAGCACAACAAACCTGCGAAACTGAAATTACGAAATGACGACAGAGGGGGCGCCACTGTAGCCTATGACGTGCCGGAATACTACGTAGTCATTGGGCACTTTCTTTCTGCTTTCCTCCCCTCCCACTTGTGTTTTCTTTTTAATGGAGAAGCAGTGAAAAAGGTAGCATTTGAGAAATTCATAGAAGTTTTATTATGCTGTTGTTTTAACCCTTTAAGTCTTGAGATTTTTTCCAAGAAAGCGGTATAAATTGAGAATGAAGTAAATTGAAAGCGAAATGAATTGAAAATGAAATAAATGGAAAGCGAAATAAATTGAAAACGAAATGAATGAAAGAAAGCTGCCCACAAGCATATGATTTCGTAAATGCTGATTGTTCTAAGACCCAGAGGTGGCTTTAGGGTAAGCCGAGACAGGGGACTGCCTAGGGCCTCGCTCAATACTTTATTAGTTGCATTGACTTTTCTAAACTTTATACGAAAATTCAAATATTTGTTATATTAAAAAATAAATAAAAGGTAACTTTACTAGTAAAAATTTCAAATAGTGTAAAATTTCTCTGTTTAAAAGAAAGCTGGGGAATTACTACAAAATATGATGTCTCTGCAACGAAAAACAGAGTTTAATTAATAGCCTACAAATGAGAAGGAAGACAGACATTTAACGTGAAAAGGGAGAAGAAATTGTGAATAAGGTGAGCATGTGATTGAAAATGAGACAATATTTTTGGGAATAGTTTTCATACTGTCATTAAAGTGAGTCTTAACAGTTATAACACGTTTGGCTCAATTTACTAGATTTTAAATTTCAAAATAACTGCAACGAGTGAAAGAAAAATGAGTTTTATAATAAATATTACTGAGTCCGTTATTAAGACCTACTTGTAAGCGTAATTTATTTGGAGGCCTCGTTAATCCATCGATCGCATCCCAAATTACCTAACGCGCTATAGACGCATAAAGTAAGTAAACAGTATGGAATATTTGCGAACAATTTTAGGTATGAATAAGCTTATGTCGAACGAGAATATTGTAATTTGACCAATCGTTTAGGTATAACGCCCAAGTAAGCCGAACGAAGTCACAGTGTTCAAATTAAATATTAATATATTCTGTTACAAAAGCACTGAAGTCATTGATTAAATATGATCAGTATTTTCAATGTATTATCATAAAAGTATCGTAAAGTATTTCATTTTCTTTTAGTAATTTGCGTCTTCCTCCTATTATTGTCCTCCCTTCTCAATCAAAAACATTTAGAAAAGCTTTCAAATACATTAGGACCCACCAGGGCCAGATTTGGAGTACGAAGCGCCCTGGGCACAACGATTTTTGGCTCATCCTCAGTTGCCGTAACTAGGGGGAGCTAACCCCCTAAAAAATTTCTTATAACCATTGAGGTAGGCCTGTAGCCAGGATGAAGGGGCAACTGGGGCAAGGCAAAGGGCATATTGGGCACAGGGCACCCGGGGAATGTTCTATATATATATATATCATCATCATCATATTCAACCATTATCTATCCACTGCTGGATGAAGGTCTCTCCAAATGCTTTCCACACAAGTCTATCCTGGGCCATTCGTTTCCACGTCACCCCAACCTGTTTTCTTATTTCATCCACCCATCTAGTTTGAGGACGTTTTCTAGGTCTTCGGTGGTCTCTTGGAATCCAGTTCAGAATTTCTGTTGTCCATCGTTGATCAGTTCTTCTTGCAATATGCCCAGCCCATCGCCATTTCAGCCCTTTTACTTTAACAATGATGTCCTCTACTCTAGTTTGCTCTCTCACCCAAGTGTTTCTTTTTCGATCTCTCCTAGTTATTCCAAGCATGCACCTCTCCATGCTCCTTTGCGTTGTCTGTAACTTTCGTATTGCTCCAACTGTTAGACTCCATGTCTCTGATCCATAAGAGAGGACTGGCAATACACACTGGTTGAAGACCTTTCTTTTTAGACACAAAGGCAATTTCCCCTTCAGGATAAAACTGTTTCTTCCAAATGCACTCCAGCCAAGTTTAATACGTCTGTTGAGTTCTTTCATAATGTTGCCATCCATTGAAATCAGCTGGCCAAGGTAAATATATGAATCAGCAATTTCTAGCTCAATGTTGTCAACTTGTATTTTTGTTTCCTCTACAAAATTATTGAACATGATCTTAGTTTTTTGTAGGTTCATCTTGAGTCCAACTTCTTTACTTCTAGTTGAGAGCTCCTGTACCATGTCTTGGAGTTCTGATGGGTTCGTTGAAAAAATAACAATGTCATCAGCAAACCGCAAATGATTTAAATATTCACCATTTATTTTTATTCCCTTGTTATTCCAATTTATCAGCTGAAAAATCATCTGTAAAGCTGAAGTAAAAAGTTTTGGAGAAATGGTATCTCCCTGCCTCACCCCTTTGCCAAGTTTGATAGTTTTGGTATCTTTATGTAACCGAAATTTTGCACTTGCATTTTTATACACACGTTTCACCATGTCAATGTACACATCCTCAATGTCTGTTGATCTTAAAGAGTTGATGACTGCTGATGTTTTTATAGAGTCAAAGGCCTTCTCATAGTCAATAAATGCAACACACAATGGAAGTTCATATTCATGTGTTCTTTCAATTAATTCTCTTAATACTTGAATATGGTCCACTGTACTGAATCCACTTCGAAATCCAGCTTGTTCTCTTGGTTGAGCTGCATCTAATTTTTTCTGCAGGCGATGTGTTAGCACTTTTGTGAAGATTTTATAAATAGCAGGTAACAAGCTAATTGGTCGGTAATTTTTCAAATC
>QLNU02015360.1:51520229-51537741 GCA_006491805.2 Dysdera silvatica
TGGGGGGTTACAGAGCTACAACTCACATATTCCTATGTTAAATATACAAAATTTCATTGCAATGGGGGGTTACAACCCCCATCAACACCCCCCTGCGCACCCTAATGAAATGTTTATATTCTCCCTCGCCAACAGTGTGTTTGGCACATCGAAAAACAAAATGTGTTGTGTGATTTTATATTCGTGTAAAATGTTTATTTTGCACTTTTCTACTAGTAAATGAAACTAATTTTAAAGGCTAACATGATTTGTCACGTGGATATTTGAAACCGACAAACTCTTCCAAATATGATTAAAATTAACGATTTTTTTAAAACCTCAAAGGAAAATATATAATCCATGTTAATATTAATAATAATCTACCTGTACATAGCGAGACACAATGGTATGATAAAGTAGAAAGAAAAAAAAATATTTACATGCAACTTTCGTTCTTAGAGCCTTATAGGGGATAAGTTTGAACCTTGAGGGAAATATAACTATTTCATCGACTAAAACTAGACTGCGACGCGCTTTGCAGATAAGAAATATTCAGAGCATACATATGGGGGGGGGTATTTCACAGTCTAAGGAAGATGGGCGCCTTTTCAGCGTATCATTTAGATTATTGAAGACTACTTTTTTGTGAAATTTTTCGTTGCATAACATTAAACGAGCAAATGAGTTTCCCTGTGAAAGCCACTTTTCTTCGCACACAGACGCTTTGTCGTTTCTTGCGTTGCTTCGCCCATGTGTGTAATAATAGTTTTTTTCCTCGCCTTTCGCATCTGTCGGGATATGTCATTTTTTTCATGGGCCCTTTCTGCTTGTTTGCGCTTCGCACTTCCAGAAAACTAAGAAAAATTATTCGCAATCGTCCAATTGAAACAAATAATTCGACGAAATTGAAAATAAAATTCCCGTTGAAAGTGTTGTTATTTCTCCCTCCCCTGCCTCAAAAACTTTTTTTCGAAGTAGATTCGATATCTTCAGAATGCATTTATATAAAGTGACCAGAACACCATATAATAAACGAAATTGGAGAGCTACCTGTTGAACGAAACGTTAGATTTTGACGAACTAATCTATGAATGGTCGCTAGATGTCGACTAAAGCGCCAACTAATGAATGACCGGATCAAGAAAGCCACGTGATAAGTTACTGGAGCGCCACGTAGTAGTATAATAATTCTATAGATGGTAAGATAAACGCCAAATGGCACTCGATATAACATTCAGATTATGCTTCGAATAAATAATAGATCTTTAGAATCAATATATAAATTGCCTAAAGTGCCCAATTTTACTGATTAGTTACTAATAAAAACGTTTTCGCTGTTAAAAACCGAAGAGTTAGATTTCAAAGTCAGTGTTTAAATGTTCCACATATCACTTTTGTACAGGGTGGTCATAATAAAGATTTCCTTTTTAAAAGCTTCCAGAAGCTGTAACTAATAAGTAGAATCGTACAAAAATTTATACATATACACTCTTTTGCAAAAAAGACGAAGTACCCCTAAAAATAATCCGATCATCCCGACGTTTCGCATGGAAATTCTTTTAGACCAAGTATGCAAATGATTAAATTTTCAAAGCCAATGAGTGTTAACTTCAATCATAGCGCGCATTTCTACTGCGCAACTGGCATCGTATAAAAGAGGTAAAATTTGCGAACGGTTTATTTTTTTTCGTTATCAGCGTTGCAGTTCCCTGGAGACGCAACCAGTAATGACGTTGGGACGTTGTCGAAGACCTTATAGCCAATTAAGTCGCATAGTCGGGATGCGTGAAACTGATTGGTCCTACCGAGCAATGGGCCGCCACCTGCACCGAACGGATACCTCTGTGTGAAGGCGTTGGCAGCAATGGTTGCTGCGAGGAACTCATCGGCAGAATGAAGGCTCTGGAAGGCCAAGGTGCACGAATTCGAGGCAAGGTCGGTTGGTTGTACGACAGGCCCGAAATGACACAACGGCATCATTGTCCGCCATCCAACGTGCTACGGTTTCTTCCATACCACCCGTGGCACCTTCTACCATCTTACAACACTTGGCTGAGGTGGGGTTACCCTCACAATGGTCTTTAAGACGTCTGTTTTTAACCCCACACCATCGACAGAGTCGTCTGGAGTGGTGTCGTAGCCGATCATCATGGCTGCCAGCAGATTGGCATCGCATAGTGTTCAGTGATGAATCCCGCTTCAATCTTGGAGCAGATGACCATCGGATCCGCGCATAGGCGTAGCCAGTGGGGTTGGGGTTTTAACCCCCCATCGCAATGAAATTTTATATATTTAACATAGGAGTATATGAGTTGTAGCTCTGTAACCCCCACCCACCCATTGAGCTTATAACCACCGCTTATGAACTTTCTGCGTAAGCCCATGGATCCATGTGTGGAGGTGCCAGGGCCAGCGGTTCCAACCACCCTTTGTTTAACAGAGGCATACAGCCATTACCCCTAGTGCGATAATGTGGGGTGCTATCTCATACGAGAGCAGAACGCCCTTAATAATCCTGCGTGCAACTTTAACAACTCAACGATATGTTGATGACATCCTGCGGCCGTTTGCGTTACTCTTCATGACACGACAGCCTGGGGCCATTCTCCAACAAGATGATGACAGGCCCCACATGGATCACATATCTATGAGCTACCTCCGTGTTAGGTCAGGGTCCATATTACCACCTTCTTCTCTACTATTCATAAAAAGGAGAGGGGAGAATTCCGCAAGGATAAAAAAAGTTTAGTTCCAAAATCTCCTGATAGCGGAAAATATGGTGGTGTATAACAGGAAATACAAAGACGTAGCACGAAAAATACAAATAATACAAGGTTAAAATGAAATATTTAATTTTGCACGTTGCAAAAGCCAAAAGAAAATGGAAGAAACTGCCACAGGAAGTGGTTTCACGACTTGTAACTCATCCATCGTTTATTCACGATGGTTGAAGGAATGGGTGACGTTAAAGTTGGGTTTCGGCATGATTCTAGTTGTTTTGGACCAGGAATTTCATTAAGAACACAATTGAAATTTTCATTTTAGCTACGCCCTAATAGTTTATTATTTTTTTATGTATTTTCCTCACATATTTCCTGTTATACAAAGCCATATTTTCCTTATCGGCGTTTCGGAGCCATTTTTTATTTCATGGAATCCTCTTTCCCATTTTTGGACAGTACATGTCAATTTTGGGTGCCATTCCGCTTATTAGTTGGAGTTACAGAGCGCTCTGGATTGGGTGAAATTTCATTTGAGCCACCCTGTGTGCATTCCCTGCACAGATCACTTAATAGTTTTTTTGAGATTTACGGCTCAAGGACAGAAAGGGTCATGCTATGCCTGGACCCACAGTTTTCCGAGGAATCTCTCATGGCTTAAAGAATCAACCTCCGGACTACAGTAAGTGTTCTATTTTGGCATCGCTAGAGTCGAACCCGGGAAAAGACACGTTAGGCGAACGCGTTACCACTGCACCACCACTGGGCTCTTAATAAATGGTCAGCTTTCGAGGGCTCTCCATTTATTTGGTTTCATTAGCAATATAGATATATTTACAGTTTATTTTCATACAAGAAAAGCAAATATAATTGCAAAATTTCTCACACGAACTCGCGATATTGCTTTCCAAATGAGAATACGAAAATTTAGAAAGACTTGAAAATGTCCTTGTTTTGCAACAACTATATTTCGTATATATTATGCTGTCTTCAAAAAATTCGTCAATCAGATCTTTTTTGCTTGATAAATTTTTGTAAATTCTATGGTATGGAGCTTAGGACTTTTGAACTCCATTCAGTGGAACAAATTGCATTCTCAAAAAATAAGATTTTAATTGCTCCGTTGAGTGCATATTTTCTCTTACGCTGCTCAGTGTAAATTTTGAAACTTGGAAATTTTCTGCTGCGCTGTCATCCTCCTCTAATTTGTGATTTCGTTCAAGCCTCTATTTTATCCATATAGTTCTCGATCGTCTTCAGCGGTATCATACCCTTGCCTACCGACATAAAAAGTTTACTATCGCACGTGTTTCGGTTTTCTACCGATTCAAACGTATTTCCTAAACGATGAACGCTTTCAATTCCCTGAACGATAAAAGCTATGATTCTGATGACTGTTCGTAATTGAAAAGCGTCTATATTTTCATAGCATCGATAAATTCATCAATTTTCTCCAAATCGATTGTAACGATTTTTTTTTATGTCGGTCTATATAATACGTTTTAAAGGTGAGTATAGTGCCTTAATTTTATGGCTGAATAAAAAAAAAATATTGCATTAAATAGGACCTTCACAATTCGCGAGCAAGCACAAGTGGACTGGATTTTCTGTTTGACCCCAACAGCGCATGCGAGTAGAAGTCCATTGGCACAGAATTTAACAAACGGAGATTTCCTAAAATTTTTTTGCGTAATAGCCAAGGAGTCGCAACATAATGGCATTTATATAATAGTAGGACCTTTCCCCTTGCATGAAAGCTAAAAAATATCGTCGTGTGTTACGTTTGCCTCAATTCTCAAGAGAAAAATCATCATTATTCTATTATAAAAGATTTCTGAATTGCCTCACGCTAAGGTGCAGTTTAAAACAATACAGAAAATGTATTTGTATATCCTAGTAGCGTCATTACACAAATTCAGCTCCCCCTTCCCTCAAAATGGATCCAGATTTGAATCTGCTGAAGTTCAGACGTTTGCAAATGAGCCGGAGGTTGCATTAAAGGGCCGTTTCGTCTTAGCAGACCTTATGGCTCAAAGCTTATGATAATCAACTAGACAATCTCTGACTACACTAGTAAAAAAGCCTTTTTTGCTCCCCTACCCCACAGGTACTTTAGGTTAAATAAATTATAACCGAATCGCATCAAAAAAGTAGTTGGCATGGATTGCTTTTTGGTGTCTCCTACAGCGAAAACAGGAGATTTTCACAGATACACAGTGAGACTGTGGTTGTTGGTCTTTGATCGCAAGTCCTATGTTACGATAAGCCGAATATGTAGCCAATAAGATAGTCAGAATAAATGGCTAGTTGAGGTTGCGGTTTGGGATAAAGGTAGAGTTAAATATACGTTACCAAGTAATTCACCCCTTGTGACGAAAATTACGAAGGTCAAAGAACAGACGATAGAATTAACAAAAAGATTTAATCACTGCAAAATTAAAACATAAACCAGAAATCAAAACTATCCATTGAATGTTAACGAAGATCTCTCTCTCTCTTTCTCTTGCAAGATCTTTTTCATTCTCCACCAAGTTTTCCGTTTTCACATACAATCACGTTAAATCAAACCATCATTTCACGGAGTCACAAACGAGAAAGCAAATTAAATATTTCATGACTAGTAATATTTTAACAACAATGGTTTTGCCCACAAGACATGTGCCCTATAAAAGTGGCCAAAAGTCTCTGAAAGAATTTCTGTAAAGATGTCTCTAAAAATTTCTCTAAACTTGTCTCCGTTTAAAGAGATTTTCTATTATTGAGTCAATTAAAAAAAAAATTAAACTTGACTTCAACTTGGCGCCCCTTTCCAAACGGGGCCCCGGACAATCGCCCCTGGTTCCTTACCTTTATAAATTATTATTTATATAATAAACAGAAGATAAATTATGGGGAGGTAAGGAGGAAGCTTTTTGTAAGTCGATATTATTAGTATTATTATTTGGTACGAATGCACAACTTTGTCCATTTTATGTTTATTAGAGATTTGGCCCTGCAGTAGCGCGCGTAACTTGTTCCCTCACCGTGTCGTGAACTCACAGGTTCGAGTCCTGATGGTAGATAAAAAAGGCCTACCGACTAACGGTGCGCTATAGTTCGGGGGGTTGGATTCCCTAGGCCTTAGGAGGATCGGGGTTCTGGACAAACTCCCGGCGAAACAAGACCCTAGCTGTCCCTGCGCCGTGAAAGCAAGAACATGCAAAGCTATTAGAGATAGGGAAACACCGTACACTAAATGATTGCTTACTGTTGGTGCAGCAAGACCTTCGTTGCTTTTGTGTCATAAAGCTCAATCATTAATTCTTACGTGCGGTTATCTCGGGTTAGATTCCCGACTGTTCAAAATAATGAACGCTCACCTATAGCCTGGGGGTTGGTTTCCTAGGCCTTAAGAGGTTCGGATTCTTCGGAAAAGTATAGGTTCCGACGCAGCTTGACCCCTCATTGCCCTTGCGCCGTAAAACTCAAACAGGCAACCTTGTTTTATGGCGCCTACAGCTTGCTAAGAGAGCCTATGCTCTGTTCCGATAGGGAGTCAACTCCTGGCACGCAATTCGGTAGAAAAAAACCAAAAAGGCAACAGTTGGATTGAACTCCAGGTTTTCGGTACGATAGAGCAACGCGTTACCGCTACAACATCGTACGATGCTGAATGATTCATTGAGCTGTTCTGCCCATCATGCAGCAATGGACACGGGCGCCGTTGGCGGGAGGGGACAGGGGCACCCTCCTCCACAATGTCGCTATTAGAGTTCCATGTCCCCTTCCAATTTCAAACAAAATGCCTTCTACTGATAGATTGTCACCACCAATATTATTATGTAGTCGGCGCCCATGGTAATGGACCAAATCAATGAGGGAGTCGTTCTTGTGAACGACTTCGTTCGAGGCTATGACTCATTCATTCATCTGTCTGTCTTTGTCTTCCTTCCTTCCTTCCTTCCTTCAGCAGCCTTACGGTGGCGTCGTGGTTACACGTTCGGTTCGAGTGCCGTAGAATTTTGTTCGATTCCGGTGTCACCGTAGATGGCGTGCCGTTTTTCAGTCCGGGGTTTGGTTCCTTTGGCAATAGAGGTTCGGATCCCTCGGAAAACTCTAGGTCCCGACGCAGTGTGACCTTAGCTATCCTTGCTCCTTAAAACACAGAACAAACGTAGAGAGTTCCTCTGAGAATAAAAGTGTTTAAAACTATATATTTAAGAAAAATAATGTAATCCCGCTTCCTCTGCATTCTATCTTTATTACAACATTTACAAGAAAAACGTGTGAGCTTCGTTAATTCACTTCCCGCGACCTTTGATTCCTAGAAAGTTTTATTTAAGTGTAAGCCAGTGGCGTAGCAAAGGGGGGCCTCAAGCCCCCAGTTGATAAGAAGACACATTGCTTTATTTAGCGGCATATCACATGATCTGTCACTCCGCTACAGGAGCCCCCACCCCCATGATTTTTTAATTGCTATGCTCTTGGCGTAGGCGTATTGTGGTTGGGAAGTGACGCTAAGTCGCAGGTCTCGTACCGGTTGACCCGCATCGCTGGGTCAGGACGTAAAAAATTCAAACACATAATTAAAAAAAAAGATCAATGGGTCAGTTGTATGTTCTTTCTGAAGCTTTTAGAACATTGGCCTCAGGGAGGGTTATCCTAATACAGAAGGCTCTATGGTGGTGCAGTGGTAACGCCTCGCTTAGCGTGCCGTAAACCCGGGTTCGACTCCCAACGGTGCCCAAAACAAAAAGAATATTTGTTACCGACTAACTGCTCACTGAAGACTGGGGGTTGATTCCTTTATGGGTTCGAATATCACGGAAAATCATAGGTTGACGGCTCTACGGTGGAATGATCGTAACGCATTCGTCTGTCATATTTACAAACTCGGGTTGACTCTCAATGGTATCATGGACTGCGCCGAGGCTTGCTTCCTTGTACAGGACCCTAGAGCAGTACGTTACGGCACAACATATAGCCCTTGATGTCCTTCCACTGTAAGGACATAAACGGAGCCAATACAGACTGCTGCCATAATGCGTACGTCATATCTTTTATTTCTATAATACACTGTAGATGATAATATGCTTTCTGTAATGTATTAGCATGTGAGGACATGCGTCTTGGCATCGTTTAAGACCCTTGCGTTTGCTTTCCGGGGATTAAAAAACAAATCCTCCTTTGAGTTAAACTGCGTTAAGCTTTAGTCGGGTACGACCTCAACGACTGGTGGCGGTCGTTATTGAGCATTTCAATTACTGGGTTGCGTGGCAACAGGAGGATTAGAGGTAGAGAAAGCGTGTCAGTTTATGAATGAATGTGCCTGACTAACAGAAGGTGAACTGTTGCCAAATTCAGCGATTCTTTGAATCGTTGTCTATAAACGGCACGAAATCAATTAGATGGGTGCATGTATTATTGAATGATTCTTTTATGAGATATATTTGTGTTCTGGTGTCCTTCAAATCCAAATTTGAGTATATCCGTCAGCAAGGCGCTCCCTGGAAGAGGTATAGTAAACTAGATTATGTCTATCAATATTGAATCAGCTTAGAAACTAGCTAGGTAGTGCAATTGGTCCTTCAGCTTTTGCGAAGATCGATATTGTCATCAACAAGAATACGAGATTTCCACTCTGTGCATAAGTTATCTTCGTAGATAGGCTTGTGGGGATAAATGTGTATCTTTGCCAATGCAATTATTGTCCAATTTCAATTGTTTAATATTGTATTAACATTACTTAGCATAGTACGGATATTCTGGTTACATATATCTTGTATATACTGTATACAAATAATAATTACTATATATATATATATATATATATATATATATAGCTGTACATACTATTTCATAAAAAAAAAAAGCACACCCTAAAAATAAATCATCTCAAAATTTCGCATGCAAATTCCTTTAGATCAAGTAATAAATAGTTAAAAAGCCAATGTGAGTGTTAACTTAGATCGCAGTTCTGCGCAATTGGCATCGTATAGAGGGGCGGTTTTGTGGAGTGGACTCTGGCCACCAAAATAATTTTTTTTCTTTTTGTGAGAAATAAAAGTTTGAACAGTTATGAACGTGTGAATAGGCGGTTTTAAATATGACTGCAATGAGCTGTTTTAGACTGATGCGCCAGGGTAAGTATGTGCTGGATAAGAATATGTATTAATGCCAAAACGTTTGCTCATTCGCGAGGACTTTCAAAGTGAAACAATTAAAAGTCTGGGCTTGTATCGGATTTCGTTTTAACGAATACAAGGTGGACTAACAAAGGGAACCCAGTGAGTGCTCGCAGATTTTGATGAAATTTTCTTGATGGTAGGCAAATAAAATACGTGTCTCCGCATTTCATTACCAATGGCTTATTCTGGAATGCGTATGTTATATGTATGTATTTTTATTAGTAAAAATACTTTGCTTACAATCGAATTTTGCTCATAAACTGACTTTAATAAAATTCATATTTACATATTTAATTCTGTGATACTATTTTTCGCAGTTATAATTTTTACACGAATTTTAATATTTTATTGAAGAGTTGTAAAGGTACAAAAAGTTTAGGAGTTAGCTGTAAGTTTTTATGTGAATATAACTGTGTGTTAATGTATGTAAATGCGTGTCAACCTGTGAAGGGATAAAATTACACCAACAACGCAGTTTTGTTTTATTTAAGGATTGAAAGATTTTTTCTGAAAACTTTTAACAATTCCATTAAATAAAAAAGAAAACTGCGTTAATTCGTCTTATTTTGTCATTATTAGCCTTTGCAGTCATCCACTATTAGCATCTATTACGCCTAATATTTTTTTAAAATATATTTATCTATTGACAAACGCATTTTTAGTATGTAATCTTTTATTTTATAACATATAAACATCATTTTATTTTATAACATGTAAACATTTTACGCGCATCTCATTTATGTGCATTTTATTTATATAGAAACATTTTATTTTATAAAATGCAATCAATTTTATTTTAAAACTGACTGACGTGAACATATTTTTTGTGTATCACTATCGGAGGTGTCGGAATTGTATACTGGTACACAATTTTGGATGATAATTATCATAAAAACATAAAAAAATTCTACAACGTGAGCATTTTATAAATGAATTGTTCGAACAACTGATTTTCTTTGTCTAATATCATCTGGAAAACAAATACCATCTACATTTTCAAAAACGCTTCTTTCGTTTGTTAACTTTGCAACAAACCAAGAGTACTGTAACATATTCTTAAAATTCGGCGCCGAAAGTTGATTGTGAATAAGTGAATGGATCTTCAAAGCATCTATCTGCTCGCATGTTTAAATGACTATTTTTTTGTAAGCTTTCAACACAATTTTGTAACCTTTTAATGAAATTTTTTACTTGACGGAAGAAGTACACATCACGAGGTTGACAGTATGGGGTACAATGAGGTGGAATTACTTCAACAGTAGAAGAAGAGGTGCCGTCGTCATTTGTAAAAACATTATTAAAGTGTGCTGGATCTACTTAACTACATAACAGGCTGGATGGCTACACCAAAACTTTTTCTACTTTTCAACTTTTTAATAATCAACAATTAAAATTCGAGTAGAAATTATCACTGCCAATAAGCATACAATTAACATAACTACATAAATATGAATTTTATTAAAGTAAGTTTATGAACAAAATCCGATTGTAAGCGAAGTATTTTTACTAATAAAAATACATAAATAAATACATAAAAAGGATACATTAAAAAAAAAGTGATCGATTTCCCGGGGCATCGAACACAAAAACACGGCGCGACGAGCCGACAACTTACCGCCCAAGCTACCGATTGGCTTGCAGAGGGCGTTGTGTTTTAAGCTCATATATCGGATGCAAAATCTTTAAAAATCCATATCTCTGGAAATAAGCCGCATTGGCACGAATGCCGAGACACGTATTTCCTTATTTTGGCTATACTTTCATCAAAACATTTCATCAAAATCGGCGGGGCACTCACTGTGGTTCCACTTGTAACTTGAAAAATAACTCTGGATTTAAATGAAAATTGTAATAAAGGGCCAACACAGCCAAACTTGACTTTTCCCGCCGGTAAAAATGGGATAAGTATAGATCATTTTTCAGAGTACTTGGCATCAAAAGCAGTGAAGGACTAGGTCCTCTCAAAGGGCGAATACCTTGGATTATCTGAGGACGCGAGTCCTGTAGCCCATGAGGGCGTACCGACCCGGGGGCCGGTTGGTCGACAGCCCAGTCTGCCCCTGATGAAAGGCATGCATGGATTGAGTACTCGGTTAAGAACGAAGAAATATTTTGTTCTGTTGGCCGCCATTTCTCATTACCAAAAAAAAAAAAAGCGATGTACTATTAGTAAATAAGGGGTACTTACTCAGTGTAGAAACGAATCTAGGACAAAAGGGCTGATGGAAAAAATGTCCGAGGAAAGAATGGCCGATCATAGAAAAAGGGGGCTTCCACAAATTTCATAATTTTACTTGCAATTGAAATAACTGCAATGTTCACAGCTGCAACCCTCTTAAAACGATTATCATCATTGATGCATCGAGGGGTGCCTTTATCTCGGATGCTACTAAAGTCACATCTACCAAATTTTATAGACAGATAGTACAGTAAAACCTCTTTACAACGATATTATCGTTATAGAGAGAGTTATTGTTATAGGGAGGGTTCATTATACAGTAAAACCTCTCTACAACACTATTATACGGACCGAGAAAAATTATCGTTGTAGAGGGATTTATCGTTATATCGGATATCGTTGTAGGGAGGTTTTACTGTACATATGAGTTCCCTTATACATGACAACATATCAGAGGCATATCGAGGGATGCCACAGCCTTCTGTTATTTATCTCAGCTGCTATTGAAGCCACGTCTACTAAATTCCATGTACATTTCTGTATCAAATCTTACTGATTTGTGTAGTTATATTTTCATGATAGCAATATGCAAATCGAGAGGGTTTGATAAGGATGATTTCCTTTGATGTATCAAATGATGTACCAACTAATTTCTATAGCTATTAAGAAATTTCATTTAATAATTATGCATTTCCTCAATTAGGAAATTAAAGACCATTACCATACTTCTTTTTCCATAACTATTTTGCCATTGTCTATTTTATCCAACCCATTTTTTCCGCTTACCATGATTATCCAAATTGTATGATATACAATTTAACTGTTAAATGTTCTATTTTTATTGCCGTAAATCCATTTTTTAAAACTTACATCTTTCTATAATGAAGAAATGAGAAAGATACAGACATGAACATAAATATTCACATAGACCGTGCGAACGAGGTAAACATGTATAAACCAATATAGGGTTATATGTAATATTTCTTTATTTCAGCCTCGGCTGAACGGAGTTCTTCCACTACGAAGCTTATTAAAACATGCTTACAAGCAAACATGGCTGGGAAATGCCTTCGTAACTTAGCCGTTATATCCATTGAGCGTGATGAGAGCAGCAATGAACTTATGATTAATCCTGACACAGTAATTGACAAATTTGCACCTCGAAAGGGATAACGACGTCAGTTTTCGTTGTAAATATTCATTAAATGAAAGAATATGTTGAAAGAAATAGCGAAAATGGAGATAAAGAGGATAATAAATAGTAGAGAATAGAAAGATAATAGGAGAGTGGAGAGTAGAGAGATGATAGGATAGTGGAGAGTAGAGAGATAATAGGATAGTGGAGAGTAGAAAGGCAATAGGATAGTGGAGAGTAGAAAGGTAATAGGATAGTAGAGATTGGAAAAGAGAAATAAAATTGCCAAGAAATATGAGAAAATGTTAATTTGAAATACACATTTCTTCATCATTTCAAAGCCCAAATTAGCTTTGCTAAAATATTAAAACACAAGTTGATTCTGAAGCGTGTTATTCTTTTTTTAATTAGGTATATAAGTTGTGTAACTTAACTATGTATTTAAGTATTTGTTTATGTAAAATAAATATCGAAAACTATACATGTTAAAATATCATACGTTTTATCCGGGAGTCATTAGACATTGTCTTAGAGATAGTTTCCTTATTCGGAGGTTTATGTTCTCAATGGTGTCCGTTAATGGAGGTTTTACTTTATATTTATTATAGCTGATGTACGAAAATGACCCCCATCTTCCGTGGCAGCCTGAGGACAGCCACACTTTTGTCACGCCTCTGGGAAGAACCCTGTTACCCAATAAAGGCCCCCATAAACAAAATTCTGAAACCACGCGCGTAGAGGTAAAAATTGGGGACTATTTATTTTTTCTCGTTATCGGCGGTGCAGTTCGTCGTTGTCGATGACCTTATAACCAATTGGATGACTTCGAACGTGGTCGCATAGTCGGGATGTGTGAAGCTGGCTGGTCCTACTGAGCAATAGGCTGCCACCTGCACCGTACGGACACTGCTGTGCAAAGGTGTTGGCAGCAATGGTTTCTGCGAGGAACTCTTCGGCGAAATGATGGCTCTGGATGGCCAAGGCGCACTAATGCAAGGGAAGATTGGTTGGTTGTGCAACAAGCCCGAGCTGACCCAACGGCATCATTGTCCACCATCCAATGTTCTACAGTCTCTTTCGTACGCCCCCGTGGCACCTTCTATCATCTCACGATGCTTGTTTGAGGTGGGGTTACGCACACAGGGGCGTTTAAAATGTCTGCCTTTAACCCCACACCATTTACAGAGTTGTCTGGAGTGGTGTCATAGCCGATCATCATAGCTGCCAGCAGATTGGTATCACATAGTGTTCAGCGATGAATCCTTTCTTCAGTCTTGGAGCAGATGACCATCGGATCCGTCTGTTGAGGTGCCAGGGCTAGTGGTCCCAACCACTTTTTGTTTTACAGAGGCACACAGCCATTACCCGGTTGTTAGTAAATTGAGAACCAAACTAGCCCCTGATAACACCGGTGCGGGAGATGCAGCTATTAATTGAGAACCACTGCCTCACCTTGGTCGTAAGGAAGAAGGGAAATATTAAAGGGGGACATACAAAAATTTCGGTAAATAATTTCAGTTACATCTTATTCTACTCGCGTCTTTTTGAACTAAGAAAATGCTTTGGGGTTACTAGAAAAATTGGTGTCTGTCTGTATGTATGGATGGATGGATGGATGGACGGAAGGAAGGACGGACGGGCAGATGAATGAATGAGGGTAACCTCATTTGAACGCAGTTTTACTAATATACAGCCCCCAGAAAACTGCAAACCCCACCTGTAAATTCAAGAACAATATTTAGTTCTCAATTTAAATGTGAATTTTGAAGTCACACCCTTTTTTTCTCAATTCACAAACTCCCCATTACCCCAACTATGAATTTGTGGAGTGCCATCTCATACGATAGCAGTACGCCCCTAGCCATCCTGCGTACAACTGTAACAGCTCAATGATATGCTAGTGACATCCTGGGGCCGTTGACGTTACCCTTCGTGACACGAGAGCATGTGGCCATTTTTCAACAAGATAATTTCAGACTCCATACGGCTCGCATATCTCTGAGCTGTCTCGTGCTGTTGATACCCTTCCTTGACCAGCAAGATCACCAGACCTTTCGCCAATCGAACATGTATGGGACATGGTAGGCTGCTGGATTTGGGCACCGCAAAATGTCGCAGAGCTGGTGCAACAAGTAAGGACTGCCCGGAAGAATATGTCGCAGGATGACATTAGGAATCTTTATCACTCCTTATCTAGACGTATAGAAGCATGCATCGCTACCAGGGTGGTTTCACCAACTATTGATTTGAACATTCACTGTGCAATTCTTAGCCGTTGATGGGTCCTACGGCCCTGAATATTTTTATCATTTCCTTACCTGCGTATGTGCTGGATATATATTTAATTTTAATAAAAACAGATAATTTCCTAATGGTGCTTCTTTTTTTCTTTTCAAAAGCGTGTGTGTGTGTGTGTACATATACAGTAGCGCTCATAAGTATTTTGACAAACAGTTTTTGTTTACCAGCTCCATTTATATTAAAACATTCACTTGCATAGTGATGTGTTGTAATTCACTGCAGAGTTGCTCATTCTAAAATAACGATGAACTAGCGCTGTGTAAGTAATTGCCCTTTCTTAGAGTTCAACTAAGAAAATTCGTTGTTCAAAAGTATTTTGACATGCTAATTAGTAATTTACTTTTGTAAATAATTAAATATTGTATTATATTTTGCAAAAAGCTTTCTATTAGTCGTTTTTGATTGTGACGGCATGCCAAAAGAAAAGGAATATTCTAAAGACTTAAAAAGAAGTAGTATTTGCAACTTTAAGAGAAGTTTGCTCTAAGGCAAGTGTAGCTTACGATTTTAATCATCTAGACAAATTGTAAGTGTGTGGAATAAAGTTTTCAATAAGAGGGGAACTGCATCTAATAATCTTAGGTTCGGACGGCTACGAAAAACGTCCAGCAGAACTGGTAAAATGATCAGAAGAATATCTGTATCCAATAATCTTAGGTTCGGACGGCTACGAAAAACGTCCAGCAGAACTGGTAAAATGATCAGAAGAATATCTGTATCCAATCCCCGTCTAACTGCTATAGACATAAAAGATGATTTACAGGAAAATTATAAAGTTAAAGTGCAGGTTTCCACCATTAAAAGACGTCTAAATGAAACAAATTTAAATGGCTGCCGGCCAAGCAAGGAGCCTTTTATATCTAAAAAGAATAGAAAAATTATACTTAGCTTTGCCCAAAAATATCGAAACTGGACTACTAAGAACTGGTCGTCTGTCCTCTGGAGCAACGAAAGCAAATTTAACCCTTTCTCATCTGATAGAATTCATTATGTTCGGCGCCTTCCAAACAAAAGGAACGCTGTCAAATATCAAGTTCCAACCAAAAAGCATGGTGGAGGAAGGTTATGGTATGGGGTTGTTTCTCCCGCCACGTGGTAGGACCTCCAATTCGTGTTAATGGAAACATGGATGGCTTGAAATATTGTGATATACTTAAAAATCATATGCTACCCCATACTAAGAGGAAATTTCGCGGTCGTTGGATTTTTCAACCTTGTTCTATTAATTACATTATGAATTACCCTTTTGGCTGTTGTATATATCTTCTTTACTAGCATCACGGTCCACGGTATTAAGCTTAAATTGTGATCATGGCAAGCAATTAGGATAACCTTAAAACGTTAAGGTTATTAAATATAAAATAAGTAAAATTGCTTAACTAAAAGTTGTGAAAATAACTAAGAGTGGTTTCGCTAAAAAATGGGCCGCGATAATATAGTCCGTCGACCGTGAGATAAAAGTTCATTATTAAACAATAATCGCGAAATGGGAAAATGAGCTCAGAGAGAGAAGGTTATAAAACATTCATTTATTAACATTTTTAAACATGGAATAATAAAAAACCACAGTACAACGCTAGCTATACTAATAGACAGAAAAAACATATTGGGTCGTGCTAACTTCTAACGACTTTTCCCTAATAATAATAATTATGAAATATGGGAGATATTATCCCGAAAATTAAGTAGTATTAAATCATCGGAAAATTAACCCTTAGTTCTATGGATTGTGTGGGGCTAAGAAGGCCTTAACACTTGAAAAACAGATCACTCACCAGGACAGACTTCATGGTAGCTCTCTTCTTCATAAGCGTTGTCATTCGTATCATAGTCCAGGGAAAAAACTCGCGTACTCACAAAAGTTCTATTTAAGCTAACTACCGCCGGCTGATTCCCAGTCATAATCTCTTTTTGCTCGCTGGAGGAAAACTTAATCTCCCTTATGAAAAACTTCGAACTCTCTGGTCAAGACCATCGTCCTTCTTTTTCGCTGCAGAAAAACTTAATAATGTCCTATTTCCTCACTGGAGAATTACTTAATTCCGGAAGGAGAGAGGAGATTATTATCTTTCTTATTTTCGTTTTCTATCTTAGCGCCCTCTCACTAAGCGCCTACCAATTTTTCAATTGGTCAAGAATTTTAATATGGTAAACTAACCTTCGAATCACAGATGGAGGATGGAGATGAAACGCCCTTTACTTTTCCCTCTGCAGGTGCGTTATCTGGGGGGCTTAGCAACATCTAATTGGCGACGGGTTTGGCAAACTAAAACCACATCGGACATAGTAAGAAAACTATTACTTCCCGTGTCCTTTCTTCTGATCAGCAAGTTATTGCTAACTTTTGCTATGCGTGGACAATCAGTTTCGGATCCACTATTGTGATAAGAAAGATTTTGTTATAAAGGAAAGTTCTTTCTTGGATATCTTGAGTAATATTTTACGTAAGGGAAAAAACTGATGTTTAGAAGACCACACGCATTACTGGCCTGCAGGACAACGTTTGAAAGGTGGTTATTAACTTCTTGAACTGCCTTTTTTTAGATGAAAGGGGGTTACACCTGGTTTTAACTTTCTCCAAATTGTATTACACTTTGTGAGTTCTATCTATCTCTTTTACATAGTTCGCATTATTCGACTATGTCCTTTATTTGACGAAACTTTCTCTTTTGCTAGGCCTGAGTACGCACTTTCTGCATGCAGGTGTGGAACATTTCCACACTTAGGTAATTAGCAATGTCGGACTTCGAAAAAGGCCCCGACCTAGTTTATCCTTCTGTTATACTTCACCATAATCTGCTCTAAACCATATAGTTTAATTAAAGAAAAGCCCAGCTTTAATTCATTATCGTAAATTAAATATTTTGGTGAGCATAAAGGAAGGCTAGTAATATAACAACATTTACCTAAACTGTTTAACACAGTCCGAAACTAAAAATTTTCCAGGTGGGGGCCCCCGAAACCGCCCCCTCCCCCCATAACGACATCCTGGATTTGCTATTGCGGTGATGTGTAACTGTTTGATCTCTTC
>QLNU02015360.1:51537841-51555304 GCA_006491805.2 Dysdera silvatica
GAACGTGGTCGCATAGTCGGGATGCGTGAAACTGGCTAGTCCTACAGAGCAATATGTCGCCACTTGCACCATACGGACACTATTGTGCAAATGTGTTGGCAGCAATGGTTGCTGCGAGAATGCATCGGCGGAATGAAGGCTCTGGAAGACCAAGGTGCACGAATGCAAGGAAAGATCAGTTGGTTGTGCGACAGGCCCGAGCTAACTCAACGGCATCATTGTCCGCCATCCAATGTTCTACAGTCTCTTTCGTACGCCCCCGTGGCACCTTCTATCATCTCACGATGCTTGTTTGAGGTGGGGTTACGCACACAGGGGCGTTTAAAATGTCTGCCTTTAACCTCACACCTTCAATAGTCGTCTGGAGTGGTATCGTAGCTGATCATCATGGCTGCCAGCAGACTGGTATCGCGTAGTGTTCACCGATTACTCCCACTTCAGTCTTGGAGCAGACGACGATCGGATCCGTCTGTTGAGGTGACAGGGCCAGCGGTCCCAACCACCCTTTGTTTTACAAAGGCACACAGCCATTACCCGGTTGTTAGTGAATTGAGAACCAAAGTAACCCCGGATAACACCGGTGCGGGAGATGCAGCTGTTAATTGAAAACCACTGCCTCACCTTGGTCGTAAGGAAGAAGGGAAATATTAAAGGGGGACATACAAAAATTTCGGTAAATAATTTCAGTTACATCTTATTCTACTCGCGTCTTTTTGAACTAAGAAAATGCTTTGGGGTTACTAGAAAAATTGGTGTCTGTCTGTATGTATGGATGGATGGATGGATGGACGGAAGGAAGGACGGACGGGCAGATGAATGAATGAGGGTAACCTCATTTGAACGCAGTTTTACTAATATACAGCCCCCAGAAAACTGCAAACCCCACCTGTAAATTCAAGAACAATATTTAGTTCTCAATTTAAATGTGAATTTTGAAGTCACACCCTTTTTTTCTCAATTCACAAACTCCCCATTACCCCAACTATGAATTTGTGGAGTGCCATCTCATACGATAGCAGTACGCCCCTAGCCATCCTGCGTACAACTGTAACAGCTCAATGATATGTTGATGACATCCTGTGGCCGTTTACGTTACCCTTCATGACACGACAGTTTGGAGTCATTTTCCAACAAGATAATGCCAGGCCCCATATGGTTCGCATATCTGTGAGCTACCCCAGTGCTGTTGATACTCTTCTTTAGTCAGCAAGGTGACTAAACCTTTCGCCAATCGAACATGTATGGGACGTGGTAGGCAGCTAGTATCGGGCATCGCAAAATGTCGTAGATCTGGAGTAACAAGTGAGGAATGTCTGGCCGAATTTATCGCAGGATGACATTAGGAATCTTTATCACTCCTTACCTAAACGTATAGAAGCATGCATCGCTACCAGGGTGGTTTCACCGACTATTGATTTGAACATTCAATGTGCAATTCCTAACCATTGATGGGTAATCCTTTTATTTTTTATCATTTCTTACCTGTGTATGCGCTGGATGCATATTTAATTTCAATAAAAACAGATAATTTCTTCATGGTGCTTCTTTTTTTCTTTTCAAAAGCGTGTGTGTGTGTGTGTACATATACAGTAGCGCTCATAAGTATTTTAGCAAACAGTTTTTGTTTACCAGCTCCATTTATATTAAAACATTCACTTGCATAGTGATGTGTTGTAATTCACTGCAGAGTTGCTCATTCTAAAATAACGATGAACTAGCACTGGGTAAGTAATTGCCTTTTCTTTCAGTTCAAATAAGAAAATTCGTTCAAAAGTGTTTTTACATGCTAATTAGTAATTTGTTTTCGTAGATATACTTAATTAAATAATGTGTTATATTTTGCAAAAAGCCTTCTATTAGTATTTTTAAATTGTGACGGCATTCTAAAAGAAATGAATACTCTAAAGACTTAAAAAAGCTTTAATTGTAGCTTTAAGAGAAGGTTGCTGACAAGCAAGTGTAGCTCGTGATTTCAATCTATCCAGACAAATTGTAAGTGTGTGGAATAAAGTTTTCAATAACAGGGGAACTGTATCCAATAATCTTAGGTTCGGACGGCTACGAAAAACGTCCAGCAGAACTGGTAAAATGATCAGAAGAATATCTGTATCCAATCCCCGTCTAACTGCTGTAGACCTAAAAGATGATTTACAGGAAAATTATAAAATAAAAGTGCACGTTTCCACCATAAAAAGACGTCTAAATGAAGTAAATTTAAATGGTCGCCGACCAAGCAAGAAGCCTCTTATATCTAAAAAGAATAGAAAGGCTCAATTTAGTTTCTCCCCAAAATATCGAAACTGGACTTCTAAGAACTGGTCGTATGTCCTCTGGAGCAACGAAAGCAAATTTAACCCTTTCTCATCTGATAGAATTCATTATGTTCGGCGCCTTCCAAACAAAAGGAACGCTGTCAAATATCAAGTTCCAACAAAAAACATGGCGGAGGAAGCGTTATGTTATGAGGTGTTTCTTCCACCATATGGTAAGACCTCTAGTTCTTGTTAATGAAAATATGTATCGCTTCAAATATTGTGATATACTTAAAAATCATAAGCTACACCATACCAAGTGGAAATTTCGCGGTCGTTGGATTTTTCAACCTTGTTCTATTAATTACATTATGAATTACCCTTTTGGCTGTTGTATATATCTTCTTTACTAGCATCACGGTCCACGGTATTAAGCTTAAATTGTGATCATGGCAAGCAATTAGGATAACCTTAAAACGTTAAGGTTATTAAATATAAAATAAGTAAAATTGCTTAACTAAAAGTTGTGAAAATAACTAAGAGTGGTTTCGCTAAAAAATGGGCCGCGATAATATAGTCCGTCGACCGTGAGATAAAAGTTCATTATTAAACAATAATCGCGAAATGGGAAAATGAGCTCAGAGAGAGAAGGTTATAAAACATTCATTTATTAACATTTTTAAACATGGAATAATAAAAAACCACAGTACAACGCTAGCTATACTAATAGACAGAAAAAACATATTGGGTCGTGCTAACTTCTAACGACTTTTCCCTAATAATAATAATTATGAAATATGGGAGATATTATCCCGAAAATTAAGTAGTATTAAATCATCGGAAAATTAACCCTTAGTTCTATGGATTGTGTGGGGCTAAGAAGGCCTTAACACTTGAAAAACAGATCACTCACCAGGACAGACTTCATGGTAGCTCTCTTCTTCATAAGCGTTGTCATTCGTATCATAGTCCAGGGAAAAAACTCGCGTACTCACAAAAGTTCTATTTAAGCTAACTACCGCCGGCTGATTCCCAGTCATAATCTCTTTTTGCTCGCTGGAGGAAAACTTAATCTCCCTTATGAAAAACTTCGAACTCTCTGGTCAAGACCATCGTCCTTCTTTTTCGCTGCAGAAAAACTTAATAATGTCCTATTTCCTCACTGGAGAATTACTTAATTCCGGAAGGAGAGAGGAGATTATTATCTTTCTTATTTTCGTTTTCTATCTTAGCGCCCTCTTCCTAAGCGCCTACCAATTTTTCAATTCGTGAAGAATTTTAATAAGGTACACTGACCCTCAAATCACAGATGGAGGAATGGAGATGAAACGCCCTTTGCTTTTCCCCTCTGCAGGTGCGTTATCTGGGGCTCAGCGACGTCTAATTGGTGACGGGTTTAGCAAACTAAAACCGCATCGCACACAATAAGAAAATATTACTTCTCGTATCCTTTCTTCAGATCAGCAAGTTACTGCTAACTTTTGCTATGCCCAGACAACCAGTTTTAGATCCACTATTGTGATAGGAAACATTTTGTTATAAAGGAAAGTTCTTTCTTGGATATCTTGAGTAATATTTTACGTAAGGGAAAAAACTGATGTTTAGAAGACCACACGCATTACTGGCCTGCAGGACAACGTTTGAAAGGTGGTTATTAACTTCTTGAACTGCCTTTTTTTAGATGAAAGGGGGTTACACCTGGTTTTAACTTTCTCCAAATTGCATCACTCTTTGTGAGTTCTATCTATCTCTTTTACATAGTTCGCATTATTCGACTATGTCCTTTATTTGACGAAACTTTCTCTTTTGCTAGGCCTGAGTACGCACTTTCTGCATGCAGGTGTGGAACATTTCCACACTTAGGTAATTAGCAATGTCGGACTTCGAAAAAGGCCCCGACCTAGTTTATCCTTCTGTTATACTTAACTATAAGCTACCCTAAACCATACAGTTTAATTAAAGTCCAACTTTAGTTCATTGACGTAAATTAAATATTTTGGCGAATATAAAGAAAGGCTAGCAAAATAACAACATTTGCTTAAACTATTTAACAGTTCAAACTCAAAAATTTCCCCGGTGAAGGCCCCCGAAACCGCCCCCTCCCCCCATAACGACATCCTGGATTTGCTATTGCGGTGATGTGTAACTGTTTGATTTCTTCATAGAATTCCTCAACCTCTTCGTCGGTATGGCTTGATGTTGGTGCATATGCCTGTACTATCTGAAGTTAATACTACTTACTACCTATTATATAATAGCAAATACACAGTCCGACAATTAAATAATGAGACTCATTTTAAGGAAAAGAGAAATGTCATCGACAATTCATTGCATGATATTAAAATGTCCAACTGCTTTTCTACAATCTGGCAACAGTGCATCGTTACACGCTAAGCATGCCGGGAACTAGGCCGCCATTTTTTTGTGGGTAGTAGGAGACCCTTGTCACGTTAGCGGCAGGGAGCGAACATTAAATACTGTTTTTAACTCGGCAAAAGTGCGACCGAGACTGTGCACTTAATGCAAGAAGTGTATGGGGATAATTGCTTATCTCGTGCACAGATATTCAGGTGTTATGACCGATTTGAGAGTTATGTGAAAACAATAGAAGATGAAGCAAGGCCTGGGCGTCCAGTTTCAGTACGTAAGAAGGATCTCATCCCAGAAATAAGAAAAAAGGTTAAAGAAGATCGTTGTGTGACGATGAGAACTTTGACAGATGCGTTTGGTGTAAGCCAAAAAGCAATTCGTCACACATAGGAGTCGACTTGTGTGTTCCGAAAATATTAAAAGGATTTTTAAAAGGATTTAAGTGTAATTTAAATTTCATTATCAGATTATCTGGTACAATAAGACACCTGAAATGTTAAAATGAAGCAAATTATAGTTAATTATAGAAAACATTTTTTTTCTAGATAATTATTTGCTTATATTTTGCCTTTATAGGCGCAACATTATTATATACAACATACAGATACTGTTGAATTCCTAACCCCAAACACTCTGCGCCCTCATGGGTGATAGGACCCGTGCCTTCGAATGGACATGGAGTCGCGCCCTCTGAATATCCAAGGTATGCGCCCTTTGAGAGGACCCAGTCCGCCCCAGGACTAGACTTTTGTATTTTCTGTGAAAACAAGCAAAACAAAAAATTTTCTTTTATAAAAAATCCAGGGAACAAGGTATAACTAATGAAAATCTTAAAGAATCGATGACCAAAAACTTTGTGCTTCTATTTCTGTATGCGTATTTTCCCCACGAGCAAAAATATTAGGGGTTCGAGGAACCCACAACAAAATTATTGAGGGTGCAAAAAGTGTCTCGAACCCATGAAGTCGGCGCCACTCTCGTCACACCATACTGGAAGATTTAGGCGAGGAAAGGTTACCTCTCGGTTTGTACCCCATTAGTCGTATGAATGATCAAAAACATGGCCGTGTTCAATATTTTAGGGACAGCCTAAAAACTGTAAATAGGAATAACAATTTTCTGAATTTTATTATTACAGAGAACAAAATTTGGTGTTTCGCTATGATCCCACAACTAAACGTCGAAGTGCAGAATAGAAGTCACCATCATCACCAAAGAGAAAAAAAGTTCGTCTGCAAAAGTCAGCAGTGAAGATAATGTTGGTGTACTTTTATGACAGTAAGGAAATTTTTCAACAGGAATTTATCCCTGACGGACAGACCGTCACTGAAATTTTTTTTTGAGTGTTGAGGAAGGCCTATGGAAGAGGATTCTCTACGTGCGGCCTGGGTACTCAACACCAGGCAGTTGGTTCCTACTTAAAGAAAATCAACAGTTCACCAGGTAGTAGTTGTACAGGAATCGTTGGCCCGAAAACAAGTGTGTGTGTTCAATCACTCACCCTATTCACCAAATTTGTCCCCCTGTGATTATTTTCTTTTTCCGAAACTTGAGTTATCGTTGAAAGGGAGACTCTTTGACAATGTGGAAGACATCCAAATGACTGTGACATACACTCTTCGGGACATACCACAAAAGAATATATAGAGGTCGTTCCAGTCGTTGCTTGATCATGCCATTCGTTATATCGATTCAGAAAGAATGTGCTTTGAATAAAATTCAGGTACTATTCAATTGTCTTGTTTCTATTTTATACTATGACCTCAATCTCATTATTAAATTGTCGGACTGTGTACTTTTGTAATTTGAATTAAGGCGATCGACTTTTTCAGTCCAATTAATTTTTTTTTTCTTTTAAACATTTGGTGGTCTGAATTCATACTCGTTAGTACCTTGGACTGACGTATGGCAACATTGAATTGATACTAAGGCTTCAAGAATTTGTGCTTTATTTAATGGTGAAAGAATTTCCTCACTGTCACTTTCATCACTCATAATTTCACGTTTTCTCTTTATAAATGCCATAGCTAAATTCTTTATTTGCCCCTTAAGAACATATTGCAATGTCGTTATCGAAATCTTTGTAGTTACTTATGTCCCTCTCAATATTTCTTACAGTAGCGAGTTAGCCGGAGTAGCATTTGAATTAGTGACAAGTAAACGAATGTTTAATTACACTATATGCCCAAAAGTATCCGGACACTTTGGATTTTTTAATTTTTTTCCAATTTCTAAAAAACTACTCGGCAAAATTGTTCTATAGCTTCAAAGATATATAGAAGGTGCTTAAATGCACACTTTCCAATAAAGTTTCGGTGACTTGTGCATTTAGGGGACCACCCACATATTGACAAAGTGAAAAAATATATTTGATCACCCTGTATCATAAAAAGCTGGAAATTATTTGTAACTTTTAGAAAATGTTTAGCCGGCTATATTTAATGTATGTATGTGTTTTTGTGAAACAAACATGTGCATTTATGAAGATAGAAACGTTTCTTTTAGGAAACTCAAATTTTGTCACATGTTTTTTGCTTATAATATCCACAATTTTCAGTCAAATTTCACGAAACTTATAAAACATTTGTCAACGTACAAGAAAAATATTATACTTAAATTAGAAATTAATATATTGAATACACGATGAGATATGAGCATTTGAAGAAAATAATTTTTTACTGTGCATGCGCGAAAGATATGAATAAATTTCTTTCATAATTTTGTAGTCAATAATACAATGCGATTTAAAAAAAAATACCAGTGGGATATCTTGAAAATTCAGAAAGTTATCGACGATATAGTGAGCCGTATTTCTCTAATTCTCTGAAAGTAGCTAGATGATAAGGGTTTTTTCCACAAATTGTCATATTCCAAATTACCAAACACCCCTGTTCTGAAAATGAAATATTCCAGATTTATGCAAATAAGGATCAAAAGTATCCGGACACCCCTCTACGTGGTGGATTCTGTTAGTGACGTCAAATTTCTAGCTCTCAGACAAGTATAAAAGAAGTCTGACGAGTTAACAATTATAATTTCAAAGCTAGAAAAGTAAAATGGGAGGAAAGGGCGAGCTAAATGATTTTGAACGTGGTGAAGTCATTGGTTGTCACCGCTGTGGAAAATCTGTTCGTGAGATTTCTGTGATGTTACGAGTGCCCCGTTCCACCGTTAATGTTGTTATCGTAAAGTGGGAACATACGGGGACTACAACGGTGCATCCACGGGCGCCGTTAGCGAGGGGGGACAGGGGGGACCCGTCCCCTTCAATATTGTTATTAGAGTTCAATATCCCCTTTCAATTTCAAACAAAAGGCCTTTTAAAGGTATATTGTTCCCATCAATATTTTATGCCGTCGGCGCCGATTTGTGCATTCACGACCTGGTCGACCACTCCGTCTAGTAGACAGGGACCGCAGAGTGCTGAAGAGAGTTGTGAAAGCGAACCGCATGAAATCGGCGGAAAAAGTTCGTGCGGATTTTCAAGATGCCTCTGGATGCAACGTCAGCACAAAGACAGTTCGTCAGGAACTGCAAAGTCTTGGTTTTCATGGCCGAGCAGCTGCATATAAACCAAGCATTACTGCAATCAATGTCAAGCGTCGCTTACAATGATTCAAAGTGTGCAAAACATGGAGCCTGCAGCAGTGGCGTGAAGTGTTATGGAGCGATGAACCACGGTAAACTATTTGACAATCAGATGGTAGAGTCTGGGTGTGGAGAATGCTGGGTAAACGCTTTTTACTTGACTGTATTGTGCCGCAAGTTAAGTTTGATGGTGGAAGCATAATGGTTTGGGGATGTTTCTCATGGTTCTGGCTTGGCACTTTGCTTCCTATGAAGGGAACTCTGAAGATGGAAGGCTATCTCGACATTTCGGACAATTCCACGCTGCCCACATTGTGGCAACAGTTTGGAGTAGGTTCATTCTTGTTTCAACAAGATCGTGCTCCTATCCACACAGCACAGGCTGTACAGAGCTGGTTTGCTGACATGGATGTTGAGGAATTGGACTGGCCTGCTCAGAGCCCAGACCTAAATCCCATAGAACACCTATGGGATGAATTAGAACGTCGACTGCGAGCTAGGCCAGAATGCCCCACATTGGCGAAAGAGCTGACTAATATTCTTTTGCAAGAATGGCATGCAATTCCCACTGAAAAATTCCAGAAACTAGTAGATAGCCTCCCAGATAGAGTGGTAGCCGTCATTGCAGCAAAATATGGCCCCACTTCATACTAATTTTTGACTTCTTGTTGGTTTGTTGTATTTTTATGGCGCAAGGACAACAATGGTCATTCTGCACCAAGCAAGGTTTTTGACTTCTGTAAAGGAGAAGCAAAACATCCTGGTGTACGGATACTTTTGATCCTTATTTGCATAAATCTGGAATATTTCATTTTCAGAACAGGGGTGTTTGGTAATTTGGAATACGACAATTTGTGGAAAACCCCCTTATCATCTAGCTACTTTCAGAGAATTAGAGAAATACGGCTCACTATATCGTCGATAACTTTCTGAATTTTCAAGATATCCCACTGGTATTTTTTTTAAGTTGCCCTATACTATTGACTACAAAATTATGAAAGAAAGTTATTCATATCTTTCGCGCATGCGCAGTAAAAAATTATTTTCTTCAAATGCTCATATCTCATCGTGCATTCAATATATTAATTTCTAATTTAAGTATAATATTTTTCTTGTACGTTGACAAATGTTCTGTAAGTTTTGTGAAATTTGACTGAAAATTGTGGATATTATAAGCAAAAAATATGTGACAAAATTTGGGTTTTCTTAAAGAAACGTTTGTATCTTCATGAATATACATGTTTGGTTTACGAAAATGCACACAGGCATTAAGCATAGCTGGTTAAATATTTTCTGAAAGTTACAAATAATTTCCAGCTTTTTATGATACAGGGTGATCAAATATATTTTTTCACGTTGCCAATATGTGGGTGGTCCCCTAAATGCACAAGTCACCGAACCTTTATTGTAAAGTATGTAATCGAGCATGTTCTATATATCTTCAAAGTTAGAGAATAATTGGCCGAGTAGTTTTTAGAAATTTGAAAAAAAATAAAAAATCCAAATTGTCTGGATACTTTTGGGCATATAGTATATTGGCGTGTTAAAGAGCCATACGAGAATAATACTGACTTGTCCGGATGACGATATACCGAGGTTTTACTACATGTGAATAAGCGTTTCATGATTTTGTTACGTATTTTTTTGGTATTTCCACACGGCAAGGTGATTCAGAGATTATAATTTGTTAAATGGCAATTGTGTTTTGAATATTTTAAAGGTTAAAACAGAGGAAAAAAAATAGTATCTGGGATTTTTTGTTTCTCTAAACATTTTTTTTAAATATGAGAATTAAATGCTGATTCTAGATCTTTCGTCCATACTTGTAAATCCACGCTTATGCCCGAATGGGGCTGCCTTTAGAGAAAGTAAATTTTACCATTTAAAGTCGTGGTTCCCAACCGTTTTCAAGCCGTTAACCATTTTTTAGTAGTTAAGTAAGCCGCGATCCCCCTTTTATAGTAACCAAATGATCATATAGTAACCAAATGATCTACGACCCCCTTGTCACTGCCGCTACAATAGTATAATAAAATCATTTTAACAGAGTAAAGAAAACACATTAAATACAAAATTATATTAATTATACACATTATATTAATTATATGCATTATATTAATTATATGCATTATATTAATTATATGCATTATATTAATTATATGCATTATATTAATTATATGCATTATATTAATTATATGCATTATATTAATTATATGCATAATCATATATTAATGTATATTATAGATATAAAGTTAACAACCATTAGTAGAATATTGCAATGTAGCCATGTTGAAATATAAAAGCGTTGGAAACGTTTGATATGAAACTCTTATAAAAATGATTACAACTAAAAGTAATTGCGGTGACCCCTCCCCCCCCCAAAAAAAAAAAAAAAAAAATTCGCGACCCCCAGGTTGGGGAACCACTGATTTAGAAAAATAAAGACGTATTTTCACTCAATTAAATTTGTTCCGTTTCAAATAACGAATCTCGTTTCATTCGTGAATTTCAATAGGCCGTACTGGTTTTATTGGTTTAATTACTCAGTTGGTCCTGTTAGTCCCAGACAAAGCTACTAACAACCACTCTGTAAGTGTTCATTCAACAAAAAATACCAGTGCTGGACTTCTAAAGTTGCTTGAAAATGACCGCCAGTGGCGCAGAAAAAAAGGGGGGAATCAGAGGATTTATGCCCCTCGCATGGGACATCTAGGCACATTTTTCTTTTCAACACATTATCTTCTTTAAGATTATTTATGCCTCCCCCCACAGTTTTGGAATTGGTACACTCCTGAAATGCGTAGCCTATTTTTCAATCAACGTATTTTCCGTGACTTAATTTATTACGAATAAAATTAGATATTTAATTCTTTTTGAAATCGTGCATTTCATTCATTTGCAGACGGTCAATTGGAACAACACCCATGTTCAATGGACACTTTTGATTGCTTTTCATAGCGTCAGATATGTACTGCTATTTACAGGAAGGTCGGTTTCTTTAATGTAGTTATGTGTTTATCATTCGTCAGTAGCTTATGATGTTCTTTACGATTGGAATGAGACTTGATAAACGTCATGGGTCAATGACATGTAGTGTTAGCAGGTGGTGTCACTTGCATTTGCACACATTATACCCGCTTAATCCCAGATACCTTATTCGGACTAAAAACATCCTTTTAAAATGCAGTTTTCATGAAATTAACCCAGGAATAAAAATCGTAAAATAATTTTTTGAAAGGGCTAGAAAATTGCATCTTCAATTTAAGAAAAGAAAGAAAAAGTCCTCATAATGAAAGTCAGAAATTAAAGTTTCTTGAACTTGTTTTTTCCCTAGTGAAGAAATTGGGATTCCTTAATTGACTCATTCGAATCACTAACCTTCCGATTTCTTTTAGCAAAGTAATCCCAAATGTTGTTCGCCTGTTGTTTATTATATGCAATTTCTATTATATATTTTTCGAAATTTTCCCGGCCCATTTGAAAAAGATTATAGAATTTTCAAAGCGAGGTGGACCGCTTGTTCGAAACAGCAAGATGAATTCGTGGAAACCTTTCATGAAACACTGATTGCAAACAGGTTATTTCATAAATTTAAGAATATGGATACGTAATACGAAGATCGATGTTATTAGATTCGAAGGCGATTGCCAAATTCTTTAGTCGTATTGGCGAAATTGCTTTATAATTATTGAGCGGCGTTCAATCTAAATTTTCCTCTTCCGTTGATGCAATTTACTTTACGCCAGAGCAAAGGGCGGCAACCCGCAAAATAATTAAGAAATTCAACAGCCCGCGTCAACGATTTGATAAAAATTTCTGAACTCAGACATTAAGAATTATCTGAAGAAAAATAGTAAATAAAACAAGATATAGCTTGATATCAATTTAGCATCTTCTCTCGGCTTAAAATTCACAATCCGAGTAGTTTATGAACATTTTTGTATTTTTAACAGTAAAGTGACCCGAGACAAATAGAGTACAATCTACAATATTTTTAACCTAATTTTTCTCCTAAATTTCCAGAACTTTCAGTTTCTGCAACAGTTGAAGAGAAGCGTTATCTTACCTGCTCTTGCGCCATAAACAATCAAATATTTACAAATATAAAGCGACTTTAATAATTTAATAACGGCTGAATGAGCTGCTTCTTTTTTACTTTTCAGAAATTAGAATTTGGAGAATATGTAAGGAAATTTGGTTCCATAAAATGAATGGACACTCGTAATGAAGGGGGAAAAACATTTAAAGGAAGGCTCGGATAAAAAAATATCATCTATTCGCATTAACAATAAGTACAAAAAAATTAGGTGTAAAATAATGCTTACAAAAAAAGCTTTGGCATGACTTTTGAAAATTAATTTATAAATGACAAACTAGCGGGCCCTGCGGTGGCGCAGTGTGGTAACGCGTTCTCCTAGTGCGCCGCTAATCCGGGTTCGACTCCCAGCAGTGCAAAAAGAACGCTTACTCAGAGATCTCATAAAGATCGCACTGCTCACTGTAGTCCGGGGTTTGGTTCCCTAGGCCTTAAGAGGTTCGGATTCCTCGGAAAACAGTAGGTCCCGGCGCAGCATGACCACTGTAGTCTTTGAGCCGTAAAACCAAAAAGAAAGCGAAAACGAAAAACTAGTACTAAAATCTGAAAATATGCATCATACGCAGGAAGATGTGTTCTACTTTATGCAACTTACAGATTATCGAACTAATGATATTGGAAAAATTAGTAAAAAGGGCTTCTCCGGGAAAGGGACTCGAACTCAGCACCTTTGGTCTGAGAAGCGAGTGACGTCACTGGTTCATTGCACAGGGTCTCAAGTACGATTCCCGTCATGGGAAAGCTTTTTTTTTTTTTAATTTTTTATTCTGAATTTAAAAAAGAAATTGATTCTATGAAATGAAGAGACACCGAATAAAAGGAAATAAATAGTGTAAGGGCAGGGTTAGGGTAAAATGAACCTCTTATTTGCACTATTATTAAAGATTTAAAAAATTGAGAAGGAAAACAGTGCATAAAATTAAGATTTTGCGTGATTTTAAAATTGTGTTAGAAACGACATATCTGTTTTAAAATATGAAAAAATTTGCATCAGATACAGAAAAACGTGTTTCATTTAATGCAATTTACAACTTGCCGAAGTGATGACATTTAAAAACTTAATGGCGAAGGCTTCTACGTTTAAGGAAGATACCTACCTTACAACTCATTATTAGTTGCATAAGTGGCCGTATCCCATGTTAAGGCTTGTTTGTTTTGTACGTATAACATATAAAACTTCCTTTCGAATGCAATATGCGTGAAGTTGTAAGCACCACACTCAAAGAGTAAAATATATACCGAAATACACTTTCTTTAATTTTATTCTCATACCTATGAATAAGTACTTCTATCAAATACCAGTTTTGTGAAATTTGGATCTAATTGAATTAAAACGTTTTAAATTACGTCAAATTTAGTTTTGAGAGGCTAGAAGTGTATCCAGTCTTCAAAGCATGTAGAAAGCCGCCTTTGCACTACAGGACTGTCTCTCCTTTCTCGCCACTTCCCGTTTCCCATAATCATAATACGAGAGTGGAGGCTGGTTCAGATTCTGCCGCGGCTTGCAATAAGAATAAGGATTCGTGCATTTGGTTATTTTGTCGCTATTAGCTAAAACAAAAAACATAAAAAAAAAATTTTTTCGCAAATGTAATGTGAAAACTTACAATGCTAAATTTTTATTACAAGTTCATATTACAAATGTTATAATTTGATTTTTATTTATTCTTTACAAGTTAATTGGGGAGGCTTAATTTCCCTTGCCTTCCCGGACGAGCTGTCCCTTATACGCACACATATACATAACTAAATATATAAGGTAATACAGTTTATTATTTCCTTGTTTCTATTTTACGAATTTTATTTTATTCAAACAGGCCAAAGCTAAAAAAATTCTCTTAAAGAAACTTTTTAATAAAAGGAGAGTACAAACTTGGGGTTAATTACAAATAACGTGGCCCTTTTCTAAGAATCTTTAAATTTGTTCGACCTTGCTTTCCGTCCTAGAACCGCCTCTGTTTGGGTTCAGTTTTTACTGTACCTGCGTGTCTGAGTCGGCAAGGTTTAGAATCAATAGACCGGGGGCTACGAAATTGTGACAGAGATGGATGAGGGGGTAGCCGGGTAGCCAGTAATCTCAAAGAGGAGAGATGATCAGACAGAGGCTCAACATTGGCTGAAGAAGAGCAGCTTTATCACAGATGGTTCAGCTGTTTGCCTAGCCCTAGTATCCTATTCTTGGCCCCTTATCTCTACTTCGAGGCATTTGAAACAATGCATTTGGTTTTACGGAGATCTGTTTGAAACGCTGCGAATTCAATTTACAATTAAGTGCTCAATTCCGTTAAATTTTTTTTTTTTGATAAAAGGTGGGTACAGGAAAAAAAAGTGATTTTCTATTTTATCATAAAAGTATAACCTGTTGCAATATGAGACTAAAATTAGTACGGTAAAAGCCCTCTTAATGGACACCCCTCGCATAAGAGATTACCATTTTTTTTACGGTCCGATAAAAATTCCCTGGCAAGAAAATCCTTCACAATAATACCGCTTTTTTACGATCACCCCTCTTTTATGAAAAAAAAAAAATCCTCTTCGGTGAGTGCCCACCAGGGCTGTAGTCAGGATGAAGAGGCAACTGGGGCAAGGCAAAGGGCATATGGGGCAAAGGGCCCCGGCTTGGCTACTGGCCTGATGTCCACTATAATGAGGGGTTTTACTGTATATGATTACCACTTATAGGTTTATAAACATTCTATAAAAGGTCTGTACCAAAATGTAGCTAATGTGAAAAATGCACAGAAAAACAGTTAAACTCAGGTACATAA
This sequence comes from Dysdera silvatica, assembly GCA_006491805.2. Lineage (NCBI taxonomy): Eukaryota > Metazoa > Arthropoda > Arachnida > Araneae > Dysderidae > Dysdera > Dysdera silvatica. The sequence goes on from QLNU02015360.1 coordinate 51,552,916, forward strand.
TTTCAACAGTGACAATGCTATACGTTCACAAAATGAAAGAAATGGTAAAAAGTCTGAAATTTTTGGCTAAAACAGTGCCTCAAAATTTTAGTGCCACTCTTATGTACGTTGCTGAAAACGAAAAGTCATGCAAATTAACAAACGTATTAAACACATGACTGCGGTATTGATATTTGACGTAAGTACATCAGCAGCAAAGATTAAACTTGTGGGTTGCTTTCAGTGATATGCTTCCAAGTTGATTTTTTTCAAATCATCATATACAGGTAATAATTTTTGACACTTGCGCTTGAGCTCAAGCTAGAGCTTTTTAAAATATACGAGAATAAAAAGACGCTTGGTTCGACTTTGGGTGGGGGATGGCTTCTCTTTTTTTTTTTCCTATATACTCTAAAAGGCTCTAATTTGAGCTCAAGTGTGGGCGGGGCCGTCTTTAGGGAATGCGGGCCCCAGTGGCGGATTTCTAAGTAGGCACCCAACGCACAGGCCTACGGGCGGCCCTTCTCGTGGAGAAGCTTAAAAACGGAAACTTAAAAATAAAATTTTCCAAACTGGACAATGTTGAAAATAATGTTTCTTTTTAATTATTGCCTTGTTTGCACCCAACAGCGAGATATAGGAGACTTTAACTTGCCTACAAATATACACTACAGAATCGAAGGACAAAGGGATATGACCATATTATTTATATTACAATAGCAGATACAGTGAATGCCATAAGTATTCGTACACCTGCAGTGTGTTCTATTTAAGAAGCTGCTGTATAATAACTATTAGATGTATGTAGACAGGACAAACGCCATCATGATTGCCATGAAAATATAATTTATTTTCAACTAAAAAACTTAAAACTATGTATATAATACTGCAAATTACAATAAATTAGCATCAAAATTATTCACAGTTCACGTGTCAAAAGCATTCGTACATGCAAAAGTCTGTCCTAAAATGATAGAACTGCAATGTTGTTTGTGCACCCGAAGCAATCTGCGGGAAATGCACCGATTTCATTCAAAAGCCAATGAACAATAAACACATTTACTATCATTTCTGCAGAAAGTATGCAAAAATGAATCGTAGAAATAAAGAAACAAGTGTAGCGGAACAAAAGCCCATAATGAGGCTCCTTAACCAGTATAAATCTTTACGAGAGATTGCATAGCTCGTCGGCAGACCTCGTTCTACAGTCCATTCCATAACTGACCGGCATTGTCAAAGAAATACGATCAAAATATGCCGGGAAGCGGACGTCCACAAAAATTGACTGAAAAGCACAAACGTTTAATTGTTAGATTAATTAAGAAAAATCCAAAATTAAGTGCTCCAAAGATAAGAAAAGAGCTGCTGAATCAAGGTGTATCACTCTAAGAAAGCACGGTGCGCCGCGTTTTCAAAAATGCAGGGTACAATGGACGTGTAGCTCGTAAAAAGTTTTTCATGTCAAAGGTAAACAGAAAGAAGCTTTTGCAATTCGCAAAAAAACATGTTGATAAAGGTCCTGACTTTTGGAATAGAGTTATATTCTCTGACGAGAGCAAATTTAATATATTTGGATCAGCTAGCAGGCAAATAGCATGGCGTAAAAAGAACACCGAGCTTCAACAGACGAACCTGTGTCCAACAGTCAAATATGGAGGTGGAAGTGTGCAAGTTTGGGGCTGTATGAGTGCAGAGGGAGTGGGAAAATTGCACATTATCGACGGAATCATGGACCACAGAATGTATATTAACATTCTGAAGGAAAATTTGGGTCCTAGTGCTGCTCAAATGGGTCTTCAAAATAACTTTATCTTTCAGCAAGATAACGACCCGAAACATACTGCGTATAATATAAAGCTGTGGCTCCTTTACAATACTCCAAAACAACTAAATACCCCTCCACAATCACCCGACATTAACGCTATAGAACATTTATGGAGCATTCTGGACTCGCGGATGAGAAAACGACGCATATCAAATAAGAATGATTTGAAAATTGCGCTTCTCGAGGAATGGGCATCCATTTCAACGGATGTCACCAAAAACTTAGTGGATTCGTTGCCAAAACGCATGAAAGCTGTGATTAAAGCTAAAGGGAACCCAACGAAATATCAAGAATGAATTATTATTTTATTAATGAATTTTCTGACCAAAAAACAATTAGTGTACGACTATTTTTGACACATGAGCTATGTGTAAGTTCGTTCATTTTTTGTTGTTATTTGCAGTGCATGTATATTTTTTTTTTACTTTTTTTATGAAGTAAATACAAAAGTGTATATTAATTATAGTGATATTTGTCCCATATCTCTACATCTAATAGTTATTATACAGCAGTTTCTTAAATAGAACACACTGCAGGTGTACGAATACTTATGGCAGTCACTGCAAATTCTCCCACTCACAACAA
>QLNU02015360.1:51555404-51570514 GCA_006491805.2 Dysdera silvatica
GAAATAACCACTTTAACTTTTAATGTATTAAAAATATTGCATATATTTCAATTCTAGAGAGGGGGGGGCAACTGACCCCCTGCCCTCCCCAAACGACGCCTATGGAACTGCGTCCTGCTTTGTACCCAAACCGGACCTGTAATTGTCCGGCTTTTCGTCCTTACCAAGTAAATCTAAAAAAATGATGTGCTAACATTACGTATATAACAAAAGTGGGCAACTTCTTTAAAACGTTTCCCCACTCGCCTCGACTTTCTTTTTTTTATTGATGGTTACAATACTATTTAACACACATCCATTTGGAAAAACTTACCTATTCCATAATAAGAAACACAGATACTGACTACGACCCTTTCCTTCGACGTGCCGTGCATCCGACTTGTAATTGGAGTGGTGGCAATAACCGCTGGTTCCGCATGTGGGAAAAAGCCCAGTGGTATCTTAATTAAATGTTGAAAATTAAAAATTTAAATGATAATATTGAAATTGTATATTTATAGAGCGCTTATTTTCACTCAAATGAAAATGCTAAGACGAGCATTGTCATACTACGAAATAGGAAGAAAAAAATTCTCCCGTCTTGTTAAAATTCAAATTTATTTTTCGATAGATGGTGCCCCTAATCAAGTCATAATAGGGCCATCATCATTGCCATCAGTCATTGCCGCGCCATCTATTGGTAGGTATTTTAAATAAAGGCACAATACTCTTCCATCTTTTTTTACTTTCAAATGTAGTAGTCCTGTCTTCAGCAAAGGACTTCGTAAAGGCAAATTACAGGGGGTGGGACACTTTTTTTTTTTTTTTGTTGCCTATGTTAACCCAAAACAAATAACCACTTTAACCTTTTAATGTATAAAAATATTGCATTATTTAAATTCTGGGGTGTGTGGAGGCAACTGACCTTCCTGCCCTCGTCAAGCAACGCTAATGCACATTATCCCTCATCAAGGTAACTAGAATAGAGAATACTTTGCTGTTCTATCTTGATGACAAACAGATATTATGTAAATTTATACATTACAATATATAATTGAATGTATAACTGTAAATTTATATTACAATTATACATTTATTAACATTACAATATATAATTGAGCCGACGGGCTGCATGAAACATGTTGGCAGGCCGCGAGTTAAATTATGCATCAAAAATTGTATTTAATTCATGTAATTGGCTACATAGCTAAACGCTCTACAGCCACACCGGCCCCTTTGTAGACACAGGGATATGGGCAAATATTCCTTATTTGATGTCCACAATAATCCCTGCTATTTTGTAGGTAGAGTTCAGAATCACCTTGTATACCCAATACCTTCAAAATGTATGAGCCATTTGGAGAGACTTGCATCCAATGGTGTATAATGGTCAAAGATAATAATGAAAATAAAAGATGAGAATAGAACAGTAAAATTACAGCAAATGCTTCTCAACATATTTATTTTTGACTCTATAACCTATATAAACACTTCTTTATGTGAATTCATTTTTTTAATGAAATTTCAAAATCCTATGTTACTCCGCAACATATCATAAACAAGTTAATCAGAGATAGATCTCTTGTACGTTCTCCTATAGCCATCAAGGAGTGGTGACTCACTGTACAAGTTTTCTTTCTTGCGTTCTCCAGCAATGTACTGTCTCATACGTTCTTTTTGCATCATTTGAACACGAGCCAACTACAAAAGAAAGGAAGAAAAAGAAGTTACAAATTACAGTGGAGTTGTATTTTTTATGGATCTCTAATTTACAAATTACATATTAAAATGCACAATAATTTTTGGTACCTATGTATAAATAGATCAAACTAGATGTTGACTTAATCGTAAAGAAAAGAATGATTTTCTGGCGCCTGGTGGGACCCGAACCCACGACCTCTTAATTGCCGAGTAGGTGCTCTACTTACTTACAGGTGTAACCATTCTCTCCCTTACGACTATATATATACAGTGAATGCCATAAGTATTCGTACACCTGCAGTGTGTTCTATTTAAGAAGCTGCTGTATAATAACTATTAGATGTACGTAGACAGGACAAACGCCATCATAATTGAAATATAATTTATTTTCAACTAAAAAAACTTACAACTATGTATATAATACTGCAAGTTACAATAAATTAGCATCAAAATTATTCACAATTCACACGTCAAAAGTATTCGTACATGCAAAAGTCTTTCCTAAAATAATAGAACTGAGATGCTGTTTGCGCACCCGAAGGGGCCTGCGGGACTGCACCGATTTCATTTAAAAGCCAATGAACAATAAACCCGTTTACTATCATTTCTGCGGAAAGTATGCGAACATGAGTCGTAGAAATAAAGAAACAAGTGTGGCGGAACGAAAGCTCGTAATGAGGCTCCATAACCAGTGTAAATCTTTACGAGATTGCACAGCTCGTCGGCAGACCTCGTTCTACAGTCCAATCCATAATGGACCGTCATTGTCAAAGAAATACGATTCAAAATATGCCGCGAAGTGGACGTCCACAAAAACTGACTGAAAAGCACAAACGTTTAATTGTGAGAGTAATTAAGAAAAATCCAAAATTAAGTGCTCCAAAGATAAGAAAAGAGCTGCTGAATCAAGGTGTGTCACTGTCAGAAAGCACGGTGCGCCGCGTTTTCAAAAATGCAGGGTACAATGGACGTGTAGCTCGTAAGAAGTTTTTCGTGCGAAAGGTAAACAGAAAGAAGCGTTTGCAATTCGCAAAAAAACATGTTGATAAAGGTCCTGACTTTTGGAATAGAGTTATATTCTCTGACGAGAGCAAATTTAATATATTTGGATCAGCTAGCAGGCAAATGGTATGGCGTAAAAAGAACACCGAGCTTCAACCGATGAACCTGTGTCCAACAGTCAAACATGGAGGTGGAAGTGTGTAAGTTTGGGGCTGTATGAGTGCAGAGGGAGTGGGAAAATTGCACATTATCGACGGAATCATGGACCACAGAATGTATATTAACATTCTGAAGGAAAATTTGGGTCCTAGTGCTGCTCAAATGGGTCTTCAAAATAACTTTATCTTTCAGCAAGATAACGACCCGAAACATACTGCGTATAATATAAAGCTGTGGCTCCTTTACAATACTCCAAAACAACTAAATACCCCTCCACAATCACCCGACATTAACGCTATAGAACATCTATGGAGCATTCTGGACTCGCGGATGAGAAAACGACGCATATCAAATAAGAATGATTTGAAAATTGCGCTTCTCGAGGAATGGGCATCCATTTGAACGGATGTCACTAAAAACTTAGTGGATTCGTTGCCAAAACGCATGAAAGCTGTGATTAAAGCTAAAGGGAACCCAACGAAATATTAAGAATGAATTGTTATTTTATTAATGAATTTTCTGACCAAAAAACAATTACTGTACGAATATTTTTGACACATGAGCTATGTGTAAGTTTGTTCATTTTTTGTTATTTGCAGTGCACGTATATTTTTTTTTTTACTTTTTTTATGAAGTAAATGCAAAAGTTTATATTAATTGTGGTGACATTCGTCCCATATCTCTATATCTAATATAGCAGTTTCTTAAATAGAACACACTGCAGGTGTACGAATACTTATAGCATTCACTGTACCTCCCACCACAAACGGATGTATCTGGTATCAACACCTGAAAATTTCCTTAGTTGTTGATGTTAGCTTTAACTTTGAGAAAAGCCTGACGTTTTGCAGGCGTCATTAAAAAGCGAAGCAATGGCCGATGTTGGTAATGGCCTTTCTGCGCAATATAAGCCGCATTTTATATCTGTCAGTTACTGTGCAATTTCGGGCTCCCCATTTGGTAACACCCCTCTTTCATCAAAATTTTATATCTATGATTGTGTTTGCTTCTTTTTTTTCTTTTACCAACAAGATCAAATCCGAGGTTCCAAGAATCCATACTAAAATTATTGTGGATTCAAAAACTGTCTCGAATCCACGAAGTCGGAGACTATGGTAGCAATAATTTCGAGTTGTATCTTATTAATTTGAATAATTATATGAAAAATCTCCTTTACATATCAAATGTTAAGAGTATGATATGCGTTTTTTTTAAACAAATATTCTTTTCTTTGTAAAGGTGGGTGGGGGGCGGCCCTGAGCGTGGATGTCGAAAATCATTACCTATAATTAAATTCCCCACGAAAAATTACAACAAAAAAATTGTTGCTATACATTATTATTTTTTTGCAATTACATTAGCCTTGAGAATTCAGTTCACATCATTATTTGGTAATTGTATTAGCCCTGAGAAGGGTTATCCAATGCGCAATCTAAGATACAATCTAATGCAGATTCGTCAAGGAATGAGACAACAGGTTTAGTGCTAAAGAAAGACGGATAATTCACGAAAGGTACACCCCAGAACATTCATGTGTTGAATTGCAAGACAATTATAACGTTCACATCATCTGATGGACAATTATGAAATTTATTTAATCTCAGTGGACTTTCTTTACCCATACTTCCCGCTGTCTTTGTTTGTTTGTTTTTTGGTTTTACGGCTCAAAGACTACAGTGGTCATGCTGCGCCGGGACCTACTGTTTTCCGAGGAATCCGAACCTCTTAAGGCCTGGGGAACCAAACCCCGGACTACAGTGAGCAGTGCGATCTTTTATGAGATCTCTGAGTAAGCGTTCTTTTTGCACTGCTGGGAGTCGAACCCGGATTAGCCGCGCAATAGGAGAACGCGTTACCACACTGCGCCACCGCAGGGCCTACTTCCCGCTGTCAAATGAGTTGTATGGGTAAAACAAATCCACTGGACGCCCTCCAGGATTTACAAAACGACAAAAATGGCCATATCATGAACATACGAGCAATTCTGTAATCAGCATTCGGCAAATAGCAAAGGCTCCCAATATTGCTTTATTGAAATTAATTTTTCCTTGTTATAGTACACCCAGTACTTTTTCTTTTTCGGTATACTTTTTTCTGCCATCAAAAAGTCCATGCTCAACCACCATTAAAAACTGTACTTACTGTCTATTCACGAAAAGAAGTACAATGGTTTGTTTGTTTGTTTGGATATTTTATGGTACAAAAGCATCTGGGCTATACTGCGCCAAAAAGTACAATGGTACAGGTAGAAATAACGGGATGTGACGTCACAAACCGGCTAACCGATTACAGCAAAGTAGGACTCCAATCTCAGTACTTTGTTTTGGCGATCGTCAAAAAAAAACGAGTAGAAAACTTGGAGTCCTGCATTGTTGTAAGCGGCTGGCTGGTTTGTGACGTCACCTCCAGATATTTCTAACTGTACCATCGGACTTCTTTTTGTGAACAGACAGTAATGTAAACGACATCGGTGGATCCACTACCACATGGAAGGGACGAAAACTGGATGAATGTTATTCGGAGTAACTAGGAAAAAATCAATTTGGACGGTCGCTCTTTTAAATTTTACATTAGTGTCGAATTAACAGTTGTTATTGTTACTATTTTCAGCACTTTGCGGGATATTCCTCAAAGTGCTGAAAATAGTAACAATAACAACCGCAAAGTGCTGTTAATTCTATAAAACTTGACGTTTCAATATAACCTGTGTACATCATCATCAGAAGTAAAAATTTTAAAATCAAAAGACTAAAAACAAACGATCCGGGCCCCTCTGCGAACAGACTTTTTACCTGGTTGTTCGGTAATAAAAATAATTTTATTACCGAGCAACCAGGTGAGGTCTGTTCGCAGAGGGACCCTGGCCGGTTGTTTCTAGTTTTTAGTCTTTTGATTTTAACATTTTACTTCTGATGATGATGCACACAGGTTGAATTGAAACGTCAAGTTTTATGGACTTAACATGGCAGAATATCCCGCAAAGTGCTGAAAATAGTAAAAATGCTACAGGATGCCGTGGAAGCTTTCGTGAAAGTAACAGTTGTTAGTGTTTGACGATTTTTTTTTCTGGCTATACAGGGTGAATTTAATCCTCCGCACCTCCGATACATTTTTGAAATCCTTATGTTATTATAAGCCTATTTGCAAATCATTGTTGGATCGGAAAATGGAATTTTATATTTTTTTGTTTTTTTAATTTTTTCGAGCGGATTATATTTGCTGATTCAGCCAATCATGGGTTAGTGGAGGCCAACCTTCTACTTTTTGTCTACATTAAGCTCAATTAAATTCGTTAGATTCGGCATGTGAGCTCCGAGGAAGTGGGGGAGGGGTTACTTGTGAGTTTTCCTGACTTTCTCAGTCTGTAATGTAAATACGAGCCAATCTCCTAAAAATTCCTCCAATGAGGCAATCCTCTCTATCTCTCCAAGGGGGGCCGGTACCTACACGCTTCTCCCCATCTTTCCAAATCCTGTAATAACTTGAGAAAAGCAAGAAAAGTTGAATATTATATTCAAATTTAGCCTTCTTATAAAGACCGAAGTATAGGAGGGGGCAACATAGGGTGAAGTCCAGGCCCCCACCACAAATAATTAATAGGCTACGTATTTTTGTACGATATGAAAAGGAATCTGTAACATATCTTATGTTCAGTGTATCTATTGGATAAAGTGAAAGAAAATACAATGTTTCAGTAACGTACGCAAACATTTTATAAGGGGTTATGGGTGTACTAAGAAGCGGGGAGAGTTTCGACAATCAAAATTTAATTGTATACAGGAAAACAAAAGGTCAATGGGGTTATGACCCCATCAACCCCTGCTCCCGGTGCTATTACAAATAGTTTTTATGTTACAACTACCAAATGTTCAGGGCCGGACATTAGCTGAAGCCATTCCTCTCTCCCCCAAAACCGAGCAGTTTTTAAACACAAAAAGATAAAAATATTACTACTGCTAGGTTATACAAAAAGTGCTCACGAACTTGATTTACAACTTTGTAATAATTTTACAAAAGTCTCTGATTGGAGCATAGCTTGACTACCCTCTACCCACAAAAAAAAAAGTAGATGCGCTTCGGAATCATTGATTAGTTATTATCCCTCATACCCACAAAAAAAAAAGCATTAGAGGGTGAGGTTATTTTACCCCACAATCCAGAAAATTAACCATGTTAAAAAAAATGCACGTTAAAATCTAGGCGATGGAGGTCAAATCCTCGCGACCCCCCACCCTCTCACCGTTGGGATAGGCAAATGGGACGATGTCTAAACGTTCTCTAGTACATAATTTTTAAAAACTGAGGTTTTTTATATTTATTAATTAAGGAGAGATTTAAGAAATAGCGTTAGGCCGCCAATTCTAATAAACTGATCATTCTCGCGCGTAAGAATATTGTAAATTTTATTTTCGTTGTTCGTAACACGGTGAAGACAGCATGCAAAGTCGCCAAATTGGGCTTACCCTTTTTCTGATAGTATAGAACCAATGAAAAGGTTATCTCGGAAAAATAAACAACCCAGTAGTTACTCGTTAGCGCCTATTGGTGAAACTAGTCCAATCAGTGAACAGATGGCTATTTCAAAAACGTTTCTCTAGTGCGGTGGTTTGAACTCATCTTGTATATCCATTTTAACCATAGTATATGGCTCTATCATTTTAGTCAAAACTTTTAGACTTTTCGTAATTTCTTTCATTTGTACAGTCATGTCTTTGTTACGAATTTAGGCATCGTATCTTCTTTAAACCTGATAATAAAATGATACTGCAGATACTAAATTGAAAAGCCAATAAAAATAAGAGCTAAAAGGAAATGTATGACATTAAAGTAAAATAGATATAAGCATTACGAGCGTTGAACAAAAACCGGATATATGCTCGTATATATTTCTAATTGCTCAGATTAATTTAGGTTAATAAATATAATTAAATTAGGTTAATAAGTATAAATTAAATATAAATGTGCATTTTATAGAAACAACTTTCTCTTTTTTCCTTTATTTTTAGCAGGCTTATGATTTGCTGCTCAACGTTTATGTATTTAGTTTAGAAATAAATAACTGTTGTGTTTATTGTTCTTGATTTCTGCGTTGTAGGAAAGGATGTGTATTTTGATATGATTGCGTTGTTTAAACGAAAAACATAATTTCTTTAAATTAAAAATCTTACAAATTTAATTTTCTGTTGAACTCTCCCCGCAAATAACTTAAAAGGACAAAAAAAAAGTCCTCCCTTCCTTCCTTCATTCATTCGTTTATTCGGCAAATAAAACCATTCTCCATAAAAAGAAAGCAGAACGTTAAAAAAAAAACTGATAAATTATCGATTATCGTTGAAAATCGAGTTTCGTGACTAAATATGGTCTTAAGTTCGATACCTGGAATGCGAGCATGTTTTTTTTATCTTAATAGTTTAATTTTGCCCGGATGAGACCATCATCCATAAAAAAAGGCAGCAAAATGTATAGTAACTGAAGAAAAGCTATTGAATTGTCGCCAAAATATGAATTTGGACACTATAGGTCCTGAATTCGATTCTGGGAATGCGAACGTGTTGCTTTTTTATTTTATTTTTTTAAATACCTCCCTTCGAAATATTTTTTCATCCCTTGTTCACTTTCTATGCCTTGTTTCAGATCTCCTTTGTTTTTGCTCAAAATTTTTTAATGAAGGGTCTTGATAAGAAAGATTTAAAAAGCGGATTGCTACTCTGTTCGATACGTCAGATTTAAAGCATAAATAATGTTTCATGAATTAAACTACGCTTTGCTTTTACATTCGTCGTACATTGAATTTTTTGCAGTGCTCAACGATTAAAAATGAGTAAAAGCTTTAATGGTCAAATTTTTAAGAAGCAAGGACAAGAAAGCTTATTGTGCACCAAACAAGGTAAGATTGTACATACGGCTTATTAAAACTGAACTTATGTCGACATAACGTTTCCACTTTCAAACCTTACAAAATATTTCGTACACATTTAGTCTACGTAAGGGCTAATTCACTACATATTAATTTCAAATTTCATATTCTGAAAGGAATATAATGATAAATTTGACTTGAGAATATGAGGAATCTATAACATCGAGATGAAGGTGAAACTAATTCACATTAGCTCGAGAGGTTATTTCGACACATTTTACATGTTTTAACAGAAATAAATCTTAAGTTTTAAAAGCCACGTTTCGGAACTGCAGGTTAGGTGGATCGTCTAGGGTAGGACTAACGATTTAGCACACATACATCACAATCAAACCTTGAAAAGTTAACGCACAATTAAGTTTACTGGAAATCCAATCTGGCCTAGTGAGGGAGGTTAGAGGCCATGATCTCAGCCATTGAACTACTGAAGCGCGCATTTAGTGCTCTGCCATTTTTTATTTTTTATTTGCATTTCGACTTGTTTGTGAGTGGTCGTTTTTACTTTTATTGTCGTTGCTTCTGTCTCAGTTTTTTTTTCTTTCAGTGGAAAATGTTTCAACGGCAACGATGCAAAACATCAGGAAAATGCAAAATGCCAACACGCAAATGCATCCGCGACTTTCTGCTGATGACTTTTGCCCTAAAATTCTTTTTAAAATTTCATGATTTCTTTTGCCGTTATTTTGCGAAACACGCAATAATAGTAAATCTGGACCCAGATTTTAAGGGTTAAATGCCAATTTGTGTTTTTGGGTGGCAAATGAATTCGTTGCCTAAAAAGGATGCATATTATTTGTATAAAAGTTTTATATGGCCACATTAAAGATTTTGTGAAATCAGAGTGAGATAAGCGGAATGTCTTTCTTTACTTGACCTTTAATTCTGGACTGATTTGTTATTTCTTTTTGAGCCTAGAAATATTCTATTTTTCTCCAGAATACATAATAATAATAATAATATAATAATAATAATAATAATAATAATAATAATAACCTGGGATAAAATTTAAGTTGGCAACATACATCCGGACCCGATGTTTTATTATCGTTTGACGTTCCTTTTCCATTTTCTATATTTTTGCATTTTCAAAGTGGTTAAGCAGCCTGCAGAATGCATTTAGAAGTAAATAGAATTCACAATTATGGAATTGGAAGCAAAACCTGGTCTGCAATGCTAAAAGACTATCTATTCCTATTGTATAGGTAGTATGTCTAGCGATATGGGTACTAAAGGATGCCATGCCTCCTTATCAGTGGCATATGCTAATAGGCGTACGCAGAACATTCGTAAGGGAGGGGTTACAGGCTCAATGGGGGAGGGGTTACAGAGCTACAACTCTACATATTCATATATATATTTATACAAAATTTCCTCGCAACGGGGGGATTATAACCCCCATCAGCACCCCCTGCCTACGCCAGTGAAAAAGCTGTTCTTATTACCCCAACCTGAGACCCATATTGCCCCCCCCCCGACCTTGCCTTTAATACCCTCTCTATCTAGACTACGTCTTTTGAGAGGATTAGGTTCATGGTTAGGAATAAAGCACCTCTAATGGCGAATTTTTGCACTTTTTTTTAAAGCGGATTAGCTCAATTTTATCAACTGGTGGCAATATTTTAACAACAGTGCACTCTTAGGAAGTTCTATTTGTATTTTTTTTGCCTTTAAAGCAGGATATAACGTCATTTTCCCCAAGATATCAATTTACAGCAAGTTCAATCAAAATAGAGGAATTTTCCAAAATCCGTGTCAGTCTAAAGCAGTGTTTTTTCAAACTATATTCGCATACGAGCCGCCTTGTGCTCTTATTTATTTAAAGCTGACCAACAGGAGGTCTGACCATCTTTGAGAGAAAATTGCAAAAATATACTATCTAAAACTAAGGTTGTAAATCTCTGATAATAATATTACGCCCTACTAACAACTATCCGTTTTATGCTAAATAATTTTATTTAGTGTACCATTATTAAGTTATTTAAAATAGCGGGCTTTTTTGCATCTCAGTATAGACTTTTTATATTATTTCTATTCTTACAAGGGTGCCTGCCACTTTCGGAAGTTTTAATTATTTTTTAATTACTTTAATTTTAATTTTTTAATTAAAGTTTTAATTACGTTTACTTTTTTTTACTTGCCGCCGAGGAGCACTTTTTCGAGACGTGAAGTTTAATGTATGTGGAACTTACGATTTAAAATGAAGAGCTCTTTCTCTGGATTAATTTCCTTTAATGAACGAGTATCTCGTAAAGTTAAACCGTCACATTATTATTTTTAATGACCTTGCGCCATAAAAATACAACTAACCATTATTAAGGCATATCAGATTCAAGTCCCCGTAATAATGCTATAGTCGCGTTAATACTATTAATACGTCACGCATTATTTTTATTATTTTAATTTTCATCACATCACTTTTGTTTATTCGTCATTTTGAAGAAAGCGTCGCAGCCATTTTTATCCGTCTTAGGCGTCAACGTCACTGCATTCCGTCTACGTCGTCGGCTCTCCCTTGCCGCGCATGTGCCATTCTGTTCATAACAATCTTTAGACAACACAGTCCTGCCGCCTCCTCAGGCCTGTAGCCAGGATGAAGGGGCAACTGGGCCCATGCCCCTGCTAGGCTATAGGCCTGCGCCTCCTGCATATTTTAAAACAGTCACATTGCCCACACATACTATTTCCTTTTCTGAAATTCTCTGAAGATTCTGCGGATCATTTCCACGCGTTCTCAACTGTCCGCAGACCACACTTGGAGAAACGCTGTTCTAAGGGGTATTCCTTAATTATAAACACGCATATTCAATAAATTAAAAAACGTGATATCCTAAACAATTATGGAGGGAAAGTTAATTTAGCAAAAGAAGTTTATCAAGCAAATAAAAATGTATTTTGTGCGACATCGATTTCAATTAGTTGAATTTTAACTTCACGCTTTCCGTTGATGCAGTACTGGACTTAAGCATAGACAAAGTAAGTCCGGGCCAAAGGCCCGTGATTTTGGGGCCCCACAAATGTTTCGAGGGACCTGATGCCATACTCGTATCCAGAGGGGAGAATCTTAGGGACCGGCCCCCGAAACTAAATTTTTAATGGGACTTGGCTACAGCCTTGCATGTTGAGATTGCATCGATACATACCATAAAAACTTGTTAACCCCCCTCCCCCCCGAAATTAAATCGTGGCTACAACCTTGCCTGGTGCAGCTTAAATTTAAGCGTCATTTTAATTTTGTTTATTTACAAATATCCGAGAATTTGTTTATTATTGATATACCTGAATAATGAACCCCACAGATAAAACTCACGAGTTATTGACAACGTATCCCGAGGGCCACATTCTTAAACGGCTCATTCTATCCTTCCTGCCTAGGGCCCCATAAAAACCTTAACCCGGCACTGCTTTAATAAAAAAAAATTTTTGTGTAACCGAAAGAAGAAGAAGAAGAAGAAGTGATTCCGATTTTAAAATGTAAAATTACTTTTTTGAAAATGTGCAATCTTTCGATCTGTGGATTACTGGACTTGTGTGAGCTTTGCGCTTTTGTGGACGCAGTTTGTTATAAGAATAGTTTGGCTTGGAATTATGGACGTAGAGTTTCCAAAATTATTGGGGTGGGGGGCTCGTGCCCCACATTAATAGAGATTTTCTTTAATATATATGTACAGTAGAACTCCGATTACCTGGAATTTAACCGGAATTAATTAATATATAATTAATTAATTTATTTTTTTGTAGACATTCATTCAATATTTTAATTAAAAATCATTCATAGATATTTTCTAGTATACCTCAACCTTAAGGAAGAAACCACTACAAGTAGTAGACACTGGACATACATAAAGATATGCATGTACTTTTTATATGTCAAATATATACAGGGATATCGGATTCTTTCCAGAGCAGTTAATATACGAGGGCTATTTTTTAAGCAAGGTCCGTTTTGCAATAAAAACAGTATATTTTTTTCAAAAAAGCATTCATATTCTGAATTTGCATATAATTCTTTATTTTTCTATATAATTTCCTTGCCGATTGAAACATTTATCGTAACGATCTACCAGTTTTTAGATAACGTTGTCATAGAACTCTGCCGCCTGTGATGATAGCTAGTTACTTACGCTTCGTTTTCACTTCTTCATCAGTTTCTAAACGCTTGCCGCCCTGGAAGGTCTTCAGATAAGCGAAGAGGTGGTAGTCGCTAGGCGCAAGGTCTGAACTGTATGGCGGATGATCGAATCACCACCTTCCTCTTTGTAAAGGGTCAAACGTGTTAGAGAACTTGCCAATCTTTTCTTTTTGTGTTCCTCACTCAGCAGTTTAGGAACCCATCAACAGCACAATTTCTTGTACTCTAAGTTCTCAAACACAATTTTAAACAAAACTAACCTTGAAATTCGTGGGAATTCCGATGACATCTTAGAAATTGTGAATCTCCTGTTTGTGTGAATTTGGGTATCAACTGCCTGCTGCACTAAATCGTCAGTGATTACAGATGGCCCACGAGAGCGTAATGTGTCATGGATATTTTCCGAACTTCCTTGAGCAATCTTACCCATTTGCGCACTTTAGAATCACTCATTGCGTTGTCATCGTAAACTTCGCATATCTGGCGATGGATATCTGCAGATTCCATGTTTCTTGTTATTAAGAATCGGATGACAGACCGTATTTCACAGTTGGTGAGGCGCTCAGTTTTCTTAAATATTTTAATGAAGCGTACAGACTGACGGCGTGAATAGAAAAGCTGTCAGATTCTGCTCAAAGAATGCCGGGAGCCTACATGAGCACTCTTTCTCAAGCGCACGTGGAATTTCGAACGGTATTCAGAAACGGACCTTGCTTAAAAAATAACCCTCGTATTAATTAGTGCATACATACGTTTTTTATGCCGTTTTTCATTCTATTAATATCGTAGATAAATAATATGCAATGATATGCGTTTTTGGATAAATGTTGTAATACCTTTGTGCCTTTACACGGAGAATTGAATTTATGGATTATCCGAAATAGGGCCGTAGTAATCGAAGGCTTGTGGGAGGGGCTCAGCAAGTAGCTTTAAAAACAGATCCTATGATTCGACATTGAAAAGAAAAATGTGCCTTTATATCGAATGTGAGGAGAAGTTTGAGCGCCATCCCTTTCCTACGCCGTTTTACCCCCACCCCTTTTTTTAATTACAATCGAGATTTCGGATATTATAAAATATAATTTTTGTATTAAGCTGAGTCAAAAAAATTCTCTTAAATTAAAATTGCATAAAAAAAGCATTAGTAACTATTTGGGGGTAGGGGTTTCGGGTGCATATATCTCTTCGTCTGTGCCTGGAATTATCTGTATTCTAGTAAATCGGAATCAACTAGAACGAAGATAATCTCAGGTCAAACTAACCTTATGACAAACTGTGACAACAAAAGCGTAAAGTTCACGAGTCTAGTAATCTTGGGGTCGAAAGATTTCACACTTCCAAAGTATCTAGAAGCCAAAGTTCATCACTATCAATCACCTTTAGATCCTTACCACCCCTAATGATGTGTTCTGAACTGATTTTTAAAAGCGGAATATATAGCGCCATTGAAACAATTAGTGGCAAAATTACATATACATAATCTTATTAATACAAGGCTCGCCTCTACTGGCGATCACCCACAAAGTGGGCAACTCCATGTAGATGAAATAACTTCTAGTGGTGAAATTTCGTATTTTTTTCTTTTAGAACATAAACGTAATGCCATTTTATTAAAGGGCGACAAGGTTTCCCACTTTCAATCAAAATAGTAAGTAAATAATTTGTCGATGGAAATAAAGTTGCTTAAAAGCAAGATGACTACACATAGACGACGACAAAATCTTCGGTGTCGAAAGGTTGCATATTTTTTTTTAAAAAAAGGAGCCATAAATCTAGCTTTATTGTATCATGTAGTGTCCGTTTTACTAAATTATTTTAAAAATGAGAAAACGTTGTCTAAAAAATAAGTTACAGTATGTTTTATTTTTATTCCGAACTATAAATAAAAAAAAGCAATTTTTCCTTACTAAATCATGATCGGTATTTAGCATCATTTGTTACGTATCTTAGGGACTTTAATAAAGCGTTGACGTCAAAGGTATGACACATGTTTCTAGATAAACCAAGGGGTCGAAAAGTTTGACCCTCTTGCTATGGTCTCTCGTTTTACGATAACAGATAAGAGGTGATCATGAGTTCTAAGGACAAATACATGACTATGATAAACACAAGCTTATTTTTCCTGAACCACATAAATATATCCTTACTTTTAAATATCATTATTTTTTATATCGAAAGCGTACTATTTTTTAGAATATGCAGGAACCAACTGTAAAATTAATT
>QLNU02015360.1:51570614-51588570 GCA_006491805.2 Dysdera silvatica
ACGTCATGCTTTCCATTTAAATACCAGTGTTCTATAGGCTTTTATTTTTTGCTAAAATTAAAATTTATTTCAATAAAATTGAATTTGATTTATTATATACAAAGAAGAGATAATACTTCAATATAAGTTAATATTGTTTAATGTTTATGTTTCAATTTATGAGTTTGTTTTTCAACATACTTATTATTAATATAAACTTTTGTAGCGTATGAATGTAACAATTTTTATGTTCCTACCACTGATTGAGGGATGGACGGGTAGGAAGAGGCGGCAAAAAGTAGCCTTTGAGCGGCAAAATTATAAATCTGCCCATTTTCGTTACCTCCATTCAGCGGCTCGTGGTTAGAAAAATAGAGGAAGAGCCTAACCGAATCAATCCCCACCCCCCCTAAAAAAAAAAAATAAAAAAAAAATTAAAAAATCCTGGCTCTGTTAGTGATATGAGAAGATAGCAATTTCAAAAATTATTTAATGAGGATTTAGCTATTTTCTGTAAATTAAATTAATTCTTCTGTCCTTTAACGCTGCAAATTTGTCTGATAAGTCATAATAAAAGGGTTTTTTCTCCATAAGCGTCACTAATACATCTTTTTTGAATAGAAATATTCATTAAAGAATAAAGTCTCTCTCTTGCGAAATTACATTTCTTGAG
Source organism: Dysdera silvatica (assembly GCA_006491805.2). NCBI lineage: Eukaryota > Metazoa > Arthropoda > Arachnida > Araneae > Dysderidae > Dysdera > Dysdera silvatica. Next base: position 51,571,267 of record QLNU02015360.1, read on the forward strand.
TAAGTTTTTATTCTTTTAAGGCAAAACTCCTTTCCACTGATACACTTATATATGGAATTATTAAGACGGGAGAAAACAAATTATTAGCTTCTGTGAAAATTTCTTCATGAAGCATTCGAAGAACTTCTTGCATAGATATATTCCTGAATTTTACATCAGTATATATATAAGACATAGTTCATTTTTAAGGAGCTGGGTTTTTAAAACACATCTTCGTATAACTCTTGCAGATTTTCAAGTACTTGGGATGGAAAATGGAAATTAAATTGTTCAAATTTCGTTGTATCGGCAAGACAAATTGCAGTTTTTCACAATCTTGAAATCTTGTGTTTATTGCCGTAAGCATGTGGTCTAAAACTTCAAAATATAGCTGTCTATAATTTTGAGAAATAGTTTATAGTGAAAGAGCGCCATATTCCCGTTTAGATTGGACTATTCCTGTGATTTTCAGCGTGTTTTCAAATATGGTTTTAAAAACACCATCCTCCCTTTTACGGCTTAATAGCTCATGAGTGTATTTTATTTGAGATACTCAATAGTTTAAATTAAGTGATTTTTTTAAAGAATTTCGAATAATATATCAGTAAGTCCAAAAATTTCATTGAATATTACTGACAAAAAACGTAAATTCAAAATCTTTCATATCATTTAAAATCCCCTTTGCAAGTTGAATTGTTGTTTTGTCTGAATGTTCGCTGTTTATCGTAAATTCGAATACTTCTTTTAATTTATTCCAATCTTCGACGATCACATTCACTAATTTCGAATTGGAGGACCATCGAGTTTGTGTTATGGTTGGTATGCGTCTTTCGGAATTTGATGTAAGAACATAAGATCGCTTCACCGAGTGATGAAGAAGCGAAGAAATGCCACTGAGTGAGGCTTGCAAAAAATATTTGACACTTAGAAATGTTAGAAAAACTTTGCTGCAAAACAAAATTGAAGCGATGTGCCAGACAATGGACAAAAATGGCTTGAGGAGCTTCATCTTTGACTTTTTTCTGGAGTCCTTCAAGTGTTCAGACATTACACTGGCCCCATCGTAACGTTGTCCTATTAATTTGTGGTGATAATGAAAAGGATCCGAAATTTGGTCAAGCATTTTATACAACATTTCTGACGTCCTGTCTTCGCTCACATCATGGAAACCTCAAAATCGCTCGACTAATATGCTTTCAAAATTTACAAATCTTAATGTAAAGGAGCACTAGGAAGTTTGATTTATGTCAGTGGTGTCGTCCACTTGAATAGAAAAAAAAATTAGCCTCGTTTAAATAATCAGAAATGCATTCAATCGATTTCGAATAGTTTTGGAGTTACCAGTGAAGACGTTTTTAATCTTTTTGTAATGATTTTGAATTTTTAAAGGACTTTTTGAGATCAACGATCTTGCTAATTCCTTGAAATTTCCACGATTTATGGAGTCACTGCTTTCATCATGCACCCGGAATGCCATTTCTTGTTTGCTCAAATATATTACTGCATCAATCACTGTTTGTAGAAGCAATCTATTCAAACGAACGTTTTCATTGAACTGCACTTTAAAATGACTAGCATTCTCCCTCAGGACATCGGAATCGTGTTCTGATTTTTTAAAAAACTTTTTAGCATTAGTTCACACTTCAGATGTTCGGCAGAATCATCGGGCCCATGGAGTGCTCGTGTTATGTTTAATAAGTCGGCGAATCCGTCTTTATTCCGAACAGAATGTTTATTACTAAAAAGCAAGCACTGCCAGCAGAATAATCTTTTTAAGGTTAGACTACTACATAGCCATATATATATATATATATATACCGACAAGGGAACTTTTTTGTGGGGTCCTTGACCAAGAGTCAAGACTCATTACATTTTGTAGAGGCTGCTGCCCTAGTTACAAATGTGATGTTATTTTTCTACAAAACTCATATTTTGATTTTTTATTTCACTTCGAAGTTAGGAAAAGTGTGATTTTAAAGCAATTTTCATAGCTTTTGCTGGCACTGTTTTTCAGTTAATTTTATTTTCATTTCAGTAGTAGTAAAGAAAGTTAAGAAACGAAACATGTAAAATTAAAAAAAAAAATAAATCAAAAACATAATTCTGACTAGCAAAAATTTGAATTAAGAAGAACGTATGTGAAAATAATTTGGCGATTTTGGCTCCAGATGTTGGTTTCTTTTTTAACATTTGGCGACTTTATTGTGAATCAAAAGGAGAAAAAGTGATTGCGTGGTATTTTCTTAATCAGCACAAAGTGCAAAAATACTTGTATTTACTAATTTTATATTTAAAATGAAAATTTAAAAATATGCCTAATACAATGAGAAATCTGGCAAATACATATTTTCTTTATAAATAAGATATTTACGTTAATAAATTTCAGCTTTAGCTAATGAATGGTTTATAATCTCGAAAAATGTATGTATGTCTAGAAAGTGAGGTGATGAATGTTAAATTACGTAGTTTATACATATAACGTTATTTTGAAAGGAAAGAGGAAAAAGGAACATGCATATTTATTTTTAGGAAATATCTATATTGTTATCTTGTAACATTCTTTTTGCAAAAAAAAGTAACAAAAGGGAATAAGAAGCATCGATTAAAACACTTCTTACTTATATATACTATATATACACACAGGAGTCGCAGACTTGCGGACTTTATTTAAAAAAATTGTATAAAAATGTTTAATAAAGTCTTGAAATATAAAACATTTTTTCCCCGTGGTGGCCTCCCTTGGAAACGTTAAGAAAATAAATAAAACAAAATGTAATAAGACATGTTTTTTTTTATGTACTCGGCGCATCGTGATAATGGCACGTTATGTAAAAATGATGAAAGCAAAGCATTTTGTTGCAATAGGAACATTTTATGAATGAAAACGACTTGGCAGTTATCAATCAATGGTGCGAATATCATATACTTCAAAGCACATTTCTTCTACATTCGAAAAATTCCCTGGATTTTTGTCACTGTAACAGCATTTAAACCATGGGAATTGTAACATTTCACGAAATTTTTCTGACTGTAACTGATTATAGATAAGTGAGTGCATTTTTAAAATTGCATTTCTATTGGTAATGCCAATGTTCATTTCGTCCTGTGTAATTCTGTTTATGATTTTTTTGGCAAACTTTTTATACTGGCAAAAGAAATAAACGTCTAAAGGCTGAATGAGAGATGTAGTTTTCGCAGGTATTTGTAAGTGAATTGAATTTTTCTTACAGTTGTCGTATATATATATATGGGTCAGTACAGCCTGTCCATGCATCTAAAAGAATGTAGAATGGAGATTCAAGAATAGGATTTAAATCCAATCCATGGTTTTAAATAGATCTTATCCAATCTTTCATGGTCTTTTTATCCATTTTCCCGGATTTGGAACAAGTGACGTATACATTTGAAGGCCGAAATAATTTTTCTTCTACCTTTGGCCCAAAACTTCTTGAAACTTCTCGTAGACATACAAGAAGTTTTCTTTTTAATTCCCTACCTCTAGAAATAATGGACATTATCGTATATTAGTGTGTTGTATTATGCAATGCCTTTTAAACTGCAAAGGTTTGTCTTTCCCCACTAATGTGATAATAATCTACCATTTCCAATAAAATAATTAAATTCACGTTGGTCTGCATTAAGCACTTGACTTGGAACACAATTTTTTATCCCATCTCGTGTTTGTAAAACAAATTCTATAGCATTATTTTGTATTTTGTCTTCATCTCTAACTTCAGTAGTCGTAATGAACTTTGTAATTTTTCAAGAAACTATTTTGAACTTTTTTAAAGTATTTATATAGGAATCTGTACATTTAAATTCTGCGAAACCTATTTCTTTGGCTTTCATCAGTGCCCACCTTTTCAAGTCGTTTTCATGGACTGACAAATGATTTTCTCTAGCATTTAAAAAATTGTTATATTTGTTTGTTTGTGGTTTTACGGCTCAAAGACTACAGTGGTCATGCTGCGCCGGGACCTACTGTTTTCCGAGGAATCCGAACCTCTTAAGGCCTAGGGAACCAAACCCCGGACTACAGTGAGCAGTGCGATCTTTATGAGATCTCTGAGTAAGCGTTCTTTGCACTGCTGGGAGTCGAACCCGGATTAGCGGCGCACTAGGAGAACGCGTTACCACACTGCGCCACCGCAGGGCAAAAAATTGTTATGTACATAATTTTTAACAATGCTGCATTTTTCACTGACACTACCCTGTTTGTTCAAATGTGTTCTAAATTTTGCAACACGTGATTTACTCTTAAGCCGCGGATAACTTTTTGAATCTGTTTAAATTTACCTGTTTTGCAAGAACCATAAAACTTAATGATTTCTTTCATTTGTTTAATACTATATTCTTCTTTTATTTGTTTAAAAACAGGTTCATATAAATCATCAGAATCACTGCAATCACTACAATAATCATCGCTAATACAATCGTCATTAAAATTATGATCCTCAATATCTGATATTATCTTTTCCACAACATTATCCGTCCAAATTAACTCTTCTATCCTTTCGAATACACCCTTGTTTTCTTTCTTCATACTCGCTTTCAGTAATTACAGAAGGTTCCACTTTATATTTATTAATTGCTAAATTTAAAAGAGACATTATGATATTTACAACACATTTCATTTTTTCCCAGATTTTGCAAAGTTAATTTTATATCAGAAATCGATAATTTTTAATATATTTCAACATTCAGCACTTTACATTTAAAGTATTTTATTCCCCAAAGCACAAGTTAAAATTTAATTTTAAGTTAAAAATGTCATTTCAAGCACACAGTACGATTAGTTCAAGGAATTACAGCATTCTTCAACTGACAATTAAGCCGACTAAAACAAAATAGTGCCCGATAGAAGTTTTGTCTTTATCGTATGCCAAATATATCACGCACGCCAAACGTTTATACTTAAAATCACCAAATTGTGTTTTCATAAACGTTCTTCTGAATTGAAATTTTTTGCGAATCAGATTCAGGTTTTTAATTTTTTTTTTTTAATTTTACACGTTTCGTTTCGTAACTTCCTTTACTACTACTTAAATGAAAATAAAATTAATTGAAATACAGTGTCAGCAAAAAATATGAATATTGCTCTAAAATCGCACTTTCCCTAACTTCAAAGTCAAATAAAAAATCAAAATATGAGTCTTGCAGAAAAATAACACCACATTTGTAACTAAGGCAGCAGCCTCTACAAAATGTAATAGGTCTCGATTCTAGGTAAAGGGCCCCACAAAAAAAGTTCCCTTGTGAGTAAACCAACACTCATTAAAACTAATATTGTACGACTTACCGCTCTTCTAAATTTCTTTTTTGGCTATAGTCGTCAATAAATCCGTTGGACGTGCTTGACGTAATACGTCCCTTTTGTCTTCGACTTTCCACCGGCTAAACGGAGTTTCCAATAAATTACACACAATATCATTAATTGGATTCATTTCGCTGAAAAATCTAAAACAAAATGGTCAACAAAATCACTACATCGCTTCATGTGTATTCGGCAGTTTCTTTGCGATTGGCTAGACTTTTTGGCGCTAAAGCTCTCTTTTAGTCTTCTATGTTCGCTGCTCGCAACGGGAAGCGAGGGATAGCTACTTTTTGGTTTCAACCGGCAACCCTATAGAGGATCCGGGAATCATGTTTCTAGACTTTTTCTGTCTTCGGGCCGAGAGTCCAAATACTTTTCGGCTTCTTATGGCGGTGTTGTCATGGCAACCATCTTGATTTATAGTATATGTGGGGATATTTTTCACCAAAAACTTCCCTGCTTAGCTACCGCCATCTACAGTCGTAAATATTGTTAGATATTTCCCGTGTACTGAATAACGATCACTGCGAAATAATTTTTTTTTTATATTTGCAATTATTTTAGCAATTTATAAATCGTAAAAATAAAATAATAATAAGAAAATGAATTTTACGTAAAAATATCGAAATGTACGCATATGAAATACTAAAAAAGAAGACTAATATGAGAAATGAATTCGATGAAAATGTTGGGGAAGTGGCACTCTTCCTTCCCCTGAAAAGCCGCCACTGCCCCATTTGGTGCCACTTTAAGCTTTCAAACTGAAGCAACTGTCCGTTTTGCCTCGCCCTCGGCACGGCCTTGGCTCTAAGACTCAGTTTCCCGAGGAATCAATTTCCATTACCTAGGGAATCAAACCCGGGTTACGTTTAATAAAAAAACTTTAAACGCTCACTGACATTTTGATTCTAGCCAGGATTTTCTGTATAACAGATAAATGCAACACGTTAACATGTGTATCATTAGCATGAATATCAGGGTAAAGGTAACACATCCTTCCTTTTCATCCAATAGGCCTATTGTAATACGTTTATCTATTAGATCCAAAATGCAAGATCTTAAAGGTCCAAATCACCTTGCGTTTATTGTTCTTAGCATTAAATATGTCCTTTTGACCTTGGCATCTAACTTATGTTTCTTGTATGGTAATTCCAAAATAATCAGTAATATAATTTTCTTCTTTTTGCGAATGCATGTGTGGATTTCAATATACCCGAATGCATTGCGCAATTGAGATACCACCACATTAATATATCGCTATATCAATCTATTAATATATCAGTATCTCATTATATTAATGTTATTTTTCTTAGGTGAAAAGAAAACTGATTCTAGAAAATAGTTATTTCAAATAACCCAACGTCCTTTCAGAGCCGAAACATGCAATTTGCGTTTTAAATGTAAAACTGTTAAAAAAACCCGCACCGTTTTACTGTTAACAAGTCATCAAGAACCGAAGATCCCATTTAACCTTAGCATAAGGGTCCAACATTAAAGGTTTTACGAACGTTACCCGTATAAACGTATCCCCTTTCCCCCTTTTTTACGTTTTACCCATATGTCCCAATTGCCCACTATTATACAGTGAGTCAGATGCGTGAAATTTTGGAGGGGAAGCGCTTTTATGAGCATACGTTCGCTTTATTGCACACATTATACTCGCATACTACCGTAAAGATCACCTACTCTGTGCTGTGTAAAAATCAATAACTACAGCTGTATGAGTTCGTATGTGCATTATAAGTAGCTGCAATTTTAGAGTGAATTCTGAATTTCGTAAAATCTATACCATCAAAATCATCCACAGTTATCGATTGCTTGTTGATATACCAGTGTGGGTGTGAGAGTGTTAAAGGCGTACAGAGGTAGTACACAAAAAATATGGAAAACTAATATCTTAATCCAGTACCAGGATTTTGATCTTATATCGTTACAGCATATTAAATATAATATATATGGTAAATATCCTTTTAGCTTAAATAATCTTCTCTTATGGGTTACATCAGCGGTTCTTCAACTTTCCTGGACCGTGAACCCCCTTCAGAGATCACTTGCTCTCGCGGACCCCCAAGAATTAACTCAAAGTTTAAAGCCCAGAATTTGCATCACACGTATTTAAGGTCTTGAAAACAACAACGTTACAAGTCTATTGTTGCTTAAAAATCACGGGCGCCGTTAGCGGGGGGGACAGGGGGGACCCGCCCCCCAATATTTGCATTAGGGTTCCATATCCCCCTCCAATTTCAAACAAAATGCCTTTTACTGGTATATTGTCCCCCCCCCCCCAATATTTTTATGCCGTCGGCGCCGATGCTTAAAATAAGATACGAAAGGACTTGCATCTAATCGATCCATATAGTTCCATGTTGGCCAATAGTAACGTGGTGCTATCCTGCAACAACTTATTACACTATGGTCATATACTAGTGTTGCAGGCAACAAGGCAACCCCAGAGGGTACTTCCATGGACTTAACTCAAAAATTTCATTTTTGTGACTTATACCACTGTTGTTTTCAACGCCTAATTTATTTCTAGTGTTTCATCACTGATTTTCACTATTTAAGGAAGGAATTTTTCGTCCCCTCATAATTTATTCTTAGCATTAAAGAGCAAATGCTCTTGTCTTAGTATTTTTTCTGAACACTTGTGCAACACTGGGGGGTCTCACGGATCCCCAGGGGTCTGCAGACCATAGTTGAAGAACCACTAGTTTACACAATGTGCTAGTGCTGAAACGAATCACAGAAATACATCGGGAACCTAACAGCTACGTATGAGGCGTTTGAAGGTCTTGAGAAGTTTTTCGGTCGTCTTGATAGAAAAGTTTTAAGATAATATTAAAACTTGAATGATAGTTTTAACAGAGCACAGAAGCAATGCAAAATTTGTGTTTAAGAATAGAGATAACAGCGAATGACACAATATCACGAAAAATGTGTGAAATTAGGGCGTTCCACAAGGATGCAGATTGTTACCTATTCTTTTCATTGGCTAGCCTCCTCCCTCGGATAACAAAGTTGCATTAACGACCAACTTTCTTAGCAATTTTTCAAAATAGCAACGCTCTTTTTAATATTTACAAATATGATTTAATAATTTAATGGAAAGTATTAGTATACCATAGGTGAGAAAACTCTCGAAAGATGGATAGGCCTATATAAATATCATTTTTTTGCTGATGATCTGCTGATATTTTAAAGTAATACCACAAAGATCGGTTTATAAACTGCATCCGTTCTGAAAGGCATGCAGTAAGGAAATATCAGCAACTGAAATAAAGATCATGGCACCTTGTGAATATAATCAGCAAAAACTAAAATTTGTTATGAATAATAAAGCAACGGAGCAGCTTAGTCATTTCAGTTACACAATTACTTGATGTGATATATGGTACAATAACCAATACTTCATAAAACAAAATGGAACAAAAATAAAGTTGTGTAAGGTAGCCTACAAACAAATTTAGACAAGTTGCAAAATGGGGACATGGGCCGAGCTAAAGCTTTTTGCTACACAGGGTAAAATTCGATTGCGCGGAGAGGAATTGAAAGAGCATTTAGAATAAATTTCCAAAACGCAATACCCGATATATTTTCCAGACGAATTTGCCACTAAGTAAATGAAGCCAAAGCTCTTAGAAGTTGGTTGGACAGCTGATGAAAACGGAATTGGTATATATTTGGCTTAACACGTGAAATGAAGAAACAACATAAGACATAATAAGAATTCAAATAGTCAGTCAATGAATATCAGAGCTAGTTATTAGGATACCTTTGTAAATTAATACTAAGAAGATTGACAAAATTACAGACCAAAACAAGCCAAGTATTTAAACTATCTTCATTAATGCTCAAAGGAAAAAACAACAATGACAAAATCAAGCATAGTTCAAGGCGTTGTTTAAAAAAAAAAATGCGTTTTGAATTAAAAACCTTTAGTATTACATAATTTTCAAATTATTTCTCGTATTTTTATGATGCAAGGACAGTAAAGACGCTGTTGCATTAGGATCAACAATTTTTTGAAGAACCCGAACTTCGTCTGGCAAGGGAATTAAACCCCGAACCACGGTGAGCAGAAAAAGTAACTCGTTCTACAATATCATTGGGAGTAGAACCTACGTTAATGGGGTGACAGACGAATACTTTATTACTGTGCCACGTCAGGGCAGTAGATCTACATTTTTCCGAGGAATCCGAACCTTTTAAGGCCTAGGGAACCAACCCCAGGCTACATATATTGAATAGTTAGTCAATTTTTAATATACTGAATAGCTAGTCGGTTAGTTAAGTTTTTGTTTGGACACCGGTGGGAGCTGCACCCAGCTTAACGGCACGGTAAGTATAAACGCATTACAACTAGCCTCAATTTCCAAATTAAATGTATTCTCTGTTAGTAGGAAACTACGACTTATACCAGGCGTGGGGAACCTGCGGCCTTTTGGGTGAATCCAAATTTTGCAAATCAAATCCTTTTATTCTTATTAACACAATTATGTTAATCTTATTTTTTATTTATTTACTTTATTATTATTATTATTATCTTAAAAATGAACGCACTTAAAATACAAAAATTAAAAGAAGTAGCAACGAAATAATCCTCCCAAATTGATTTTCAGGTTCTGATAATCGGGGTTCTGCCATATATCAAATGAACGGCGTAGGAGAGGGGGCTCAAACCCCCCTGGGTAGCAAAATACGTACCGTTTAGCGCCAAATCACATATAATCTATTAAAGAAACTACCCGAGTCCCCCATAATTTTTGAATTGCTATGCCCCTGTATCTCAATTGAAATTTCTTGAATGCGGCTTTCCAACGTGAAAAAGTTCCCCCACCCTTGACTTATACAGTCGGGAGAAAGAAGCTCGCAAAAATAATGCAGCCCATGTAGAGGTCCTGAATAAAGAATACAGTTCCCTGAAAAGACTTAAAGAATACAGTTTCCAGAGGTCCTGAATAAAGAATACAGTTCCCAGAGGTCCTGAATAAAAAATACGGTTTAAATGATTGCTCCCAGCAATTGTGAAATTCCTGCAACAATTTCTCACGTTGCATGGACGCCAATATGGAGGCAGAGGGGGCTCGGGCCCCCTAGCCGTTTAAAAATTTTATTTGCCGTAACCTGCTATGCATTTACTTTCAAAAGTTTTACAGTCACATTTTAAAATAAGGTACTTTTTAGCTCATTACTAATTGTCAAGCAGTATCAATTATTTTTGTAGCATTTTAGTATCTTGTACATTCACTAAAATTCTTGACAGCTTTGAGAAGGAGGTAATAATTTTTCTCAGCCCCCCCCCTAGAAGCACTCGTTAATTTTTCTCAGCCCCTACCATAGGTACTCGTATGGGCGCCCATTTTCACGTTGGTTGCGAAATTTCAGTTCAGCTCTTGAAGAAGCAACGCCCGCTGTTCTATAACCATTTCTCGTTCCATTTCATGCCGCATATCGTGAATTAATGCACGCCTCTTTGTGAATTATCCTTCAACTTTGGGCACAGGTTCTTTCAATGATAGTTGCTAATTAATTCAATTCGTATTTAATGTAACAGATCTGTTAATATTAGAGTTTTCACGATGTTCTACCTGCAGCCCCATATCTGACCACCTGCATCTGCAAGTTCGTTCCCACCTTACAAAATTTAGTGCACGTTAAAATTAATTAAACATTTTGTTTCATTTATAAAGCTCTTAATTTATCGTGAATGCAATTTTACGACGTAAAGGTCTAACTGTCGTAATGCGAAAATACGCATTGAAATAACAAACACCACAGATACAAGAAGTTTTCATTTGCTCTACCTTCGGCTCACTTTCTTGCCTTGTACTGGAAATTTCATAGAGATAAACGAATATTATAGAGTCTTTTGCAGACCTTTTTATAAATACTTCAATTTATGGTTCTCAAATGTGGCTGCAATAAATGCAGCACCATTTTATGTAGGAAAAAATTAAAAATAAATTATGTTATAGTAATGGAAATAATACAGTAATGAAAAATATAGTAATTAAAAAGATACAGTAATGACAAATATAGTAATTAAAAAGATATAGTAATGAAAAATTACAGTAATGAAAAATATAGTAATGAAAAAGATATAGTAATGTAGGAATAACATTGGTCAAGAGCCATTTCGCTACTGGTATGCCATGCATCATTTCTGACTCAAGTTGGCTTCCTGAATCCGAATATGTGCTTATTTTTTGCGTATCACGTCTAGTTTTTGAGATATCAGCCAACAAAAATTGAAAAAACACCAAAAACAGTGATTTTATAACATTTTTAAAATTTGTACAGTTTATCATAGACAACAGCTGAAAGCTTTAAAATTTAATACAAATGCTTGCCTTTCAATAAAAAATATGCATGTGTAATGCCAAATATTAATAATTTTAGAAAATAGTGGCAAATGGAGTAATGTAGTGTAAAAATGGCCGCTGGCAAAACTTCGCCTCAACCTTCACAGGAATTTTCGCCTTTCGCGGTTGGTTTTTAGCGGTAAAGGATCTAAAAATCGTAGAGCTACTCTGCTTATATTGTTATAAAGCTTGTATTTTTTTTTCTTTTCGAAAACGTAAATTTACATATAGAGTTGGTAGAAAATAATTTATAGAAATGTTTGTAAAATTGAACCCTTTCTTAAGAAGAAATAAAAAAAAGCTGACGATGTTGAGAATAATTTAGTTTTGTAAAAAAACAATGTAATTGTAAAAAATTGGTAGCGACCCACAGTTTGAAAACTAATTTAGGTCGTTATCCACTAATTGCATCCATGGATCTCAGAAATGTAACGTTATAGCCAATTGCGTACGGAGGGGATAATGCGGGTCATAACCCCTCATGGGGGCTCACACCCCCAATGGAAAAAAATTAACATTAGGTCTATGGGACCTAAGCTAATTATGTAGAGCCCCCTTATGAATTTTCTGCGTACGCTTATGGGTATTAACTATTTTAATGTCATTATTAGCATTGCACTATCAAGGGTCATCGCCAATGTGTCGCTAAATCACAAAAAAAAATAAAAATTCGCCAAATTTAAAAATCCTATGTCTCGTAAACTATTAATGACAGACATAAACAAAAACAATACTTGGTATTCCGGAGTGACTATATTCTATCAGTGTCATCTATTTTTGTTGAGGGTACGAAAATTTTATTCGAAATACAAAGCATTATATTTAACATTGAGTTAATGTAAACCCTATAATTTCAACTGCATATTTCTCAAAAACCTGGCATTTCTAATGCCAGAGTCAAAATCAGGGGGCTGAATTCTTTAAGAAATACTAGGTTGCATACCAGAAGCAGACAAAAAGTTAAAATTTGTTGACTAGAGTAATTGAAGTGTTACTATACACTTTAATGTGCATGCTTATGACTATATAATATCATTGCCTAATTGATTTATATTTTACTTGGCAGGCGATCAATGTACTCGTAGGAAAGACTTGGATTGTCGATGTTTGGATAGTCATTAAAGTGTAATTGGAATTCCATAACAACTTAAAATACACTCGTATAATAGTTAATATATTAATAAATTATTAAATATTAATAATTTATTTAGTATATAATTAAAATGAAATAATTTTAAAATAAAATTTAATATATAATTGTTAATATAGTGTTAAGCCTTATATTTATAACAAGCACAGTTTTCTTCTAAAAAACGAAAATGATGTTCTCGAATTTCTTTGAAAATGAAAATAGGCTACAGGTACGACCATAGAAAAACAGCTTCTTTGAACATTTCTTATAGAGAACGAGGTATAAATTAAATTCTAGAATTAATAACTGTCAAATTTGCGATGTGTTAAAACATGAACCTATAAACAAAAAATAAATGGAGTATATGGGATTTATTGAACAAGATTATTACATGTACTAATATTTGCAAACGCCTTGTGATTATGTTTGACAAGGAATATGTCAAAAAGGAGAGAAAACTTTGATACGTATACTTCAAAGGGAAAACAATTTTTGAATTCAATGGCGAATAGCAAATAAAAAAACTAACTTATTACAAATGCAAAAAAATTCTATCAGTCGGAAAAACAATTTAGCAAATATTGATTTATGACAAAACATCCGCTCAAATTTCGCCGTAAAAGGAATCTGTTTACTTCTTAATTTTTCTTCTTAGCTAACTTCGGAGCTTCGCAAAGAGAGAGGAAGAGAAAATTCAAGCATAATTTATATTAGTAGGGACATTAGTTAAATTAATTATTTTAAATAACTATGTAATAAACTAATAAATATATTTACACTCTTTATCAAAAGTAGAAGTTGAAAGAAATTAAAATAATTTTAAAATACAGTCAGGGCTCCTATATAACGAGGAGTTGGGCCAAACAAAAGTGCTTGCTATAGTAATTTGCTCGCTAAATCATTTCGTATTTAAGATTTCAAACTTTCAAATAAAGTTTGTGTAGATAAGAAATATATGCAACATGCATACAACATGCTTTAAATTTTCTTGAAGTTTAGTGAACGTGTATTATATTACCACATGAATTTCAGTACAATAAACTAAATATAAAAAACATGACATAGAGAAGCTTGCATTAGCAATCATTCGCAAAAGGAGCTTTATTTGGTGATTCTGAAAAGAACGATCTACAGTCGTCTGCTTTGTATTGTAGTGTCTATTTTCATCGAATTTTCGTCATGGGAGGTTCAGCGTATTAAATATTCAGTCATCATCATTCGCAAAAGGAGCTTTATTTGGTGATTCTGAAAAGAACGATCTACAGTCGTCTGCTTTGTATTGTAGTGTCTATTTTCATCGAATTTTCGTCATGGGAGGTTCAGCGTATTAAATATTCAGTCATCATCATTCGCAAAAGGAGCTTTATTTGGTGATTCTGAAAAGAACGATCTACAGTCGTCTGCTTTGTATTGTAGTGTCTATTTTCATCGAATTTGCGTCATGGGAGGTTCAGCGTATTAAATATACAGTCATCAGTATTATCATTATCTCAAAAATGAATTTATTGTGGACACTTTACAAGGTATTTTGAAAGGAATGAGAATTATTAGGAATTCTCCCATTTCAAGTGCTAAACAAAATTAAAATAAGGACGAATATAGGTAAAAAATAGTATTAATTACTATGGAATTGAATTATGGAACAGCATCCCAACGCCAATAAAAGAAGTAAAACCAAAATGTAAATTTAAGACTGAATTAAAAGAATACTTTCTGAAGCGTCAAAGAGATTATTTCTCACGGTTGCAAGTATTTTAACTTGTATCCTCTGTATGTCATAACCTGTATGATGTGCAAAGATAAAAATTGATTTATTGATTGATTGAGTGGTTGATTGATTGATAAAGCTTGTTTTATCATGTTCATGTCAGTTGAAAAGGCTTCCTCGATCATCGATTATTTTTTTAATTTTTGATCTTTGTCCTGGAATTTTATGCATTTTGTATAAATTATTTCGCAATTTGTTGCTTGTTAAATCAGGGGTTTGCAAACTTTTGCTGAACACGTTTTGCTGAACACGAAAATTCGTTAAATGCGGGTTCGTTAGAAGTAAGTCTTACTGTATCTTAATAATATTCATTTTAACTTCTTTTTTCACAGTTCCGCGATTTGAATTCATTGAATTTGGGGAGATTTTTACATGCATTGAACATGATGAGATTCACGAACATTGAAAATCGTATTCAGTATTTTGTTCCGAAAAACCAGGAACTGGGTAATAAAATTTGAATTGATTAAATTAAAACAATTAATGATTCTCGCTACCGAACAGCGCGTAGCGTTGATGAGGAGTTTTTTCCTCATGTTACATGAGGTCTTTTGTTGCAACCATATTAATAAATAAACTCGCTAAAAAATAGAAATTGGGTATTTCTTTTAAAGTTTAACCACCAAGCACTTCAACAGTTTTAAGAGTTGGGATATGTGATTTGCACAGATGAAAATGTATTATGATGTTCAGTAGTATAGATCATAGGTTTTTAAACTGGGAACAGCTCTCTGGCGGACTTCGGAGTTTTCGATCAGGGACGTTGTGCAGATTTCACGAGGTTGTGTTCTATTTAATTAAAATGATGTCTATTTCATAAAGTTCTCAAAGTTTACTCCATCCCCCTCACTTCTCTTACCTTTACAATTTAACATACAAAAACAGCTACTTCTGTATTTACTTTTTTGGGGTGAGGCAAAAATAAATTTCGTTGTGAAACGGGTTTTCCATACAGTTCAGCTGTGGTAGTTTATTTAGAGATCAAGCGAGCCGCGAACTCAAACAATTTAAATATTCCTGCTTAGCTCAAATTTTCTCAAACCCTCCACGGTGAGGGGGAGTACAAAGGGAAGCCCACCCCGTGGTGGGATGGGACCCCATAAATTAGGGATTCTGTATTGGGCTATATTCCAATGGTAAAAACAAATATTTTCACTCATATCAAATCCTTAATTAGGGAAAGTTGAATTTGAAGAAACAAATTTTAAAAATAATTGAACATTTTCGCATACGTAAAATCTGCAATTAAATTAAAGTTAATATAGCTTACCATTTACTGTATAACAAAATGCAATGGAATGACTCATTAGCGGACACATAAATGGACAGAAAAATTTGTCCGTAAAAGAGGAGTGACCGTAAACGTAGGGTATTATCGTGAAGTAAGTTCCTGGCTATGAAATTTTTAACTCACTGTATCTGAGAGGTAACCGTTAAGAGAGGTTTTTATTGTATAAGTTTGGAAAATACTTTTGACGCATCGGGTATTAACCCCCCGGCGCTGCGTTTCCCCTTTAAGGCACATGTGTGTGAAATGTGAATATGTAATGTGCACATTAGTTCCTACTTGTTGGGTGAGCGAGGCGTTGTGGAAAAAAAAAATGTTTCCGAATTTTTTGTCATAAAAGTGAACAAAGCAACTTTCCGTCAAGTATATTTCGTGCCGTCGATGTGCCGTGCCGTGACCGGCCACTATCAGCTAAGAGAAAACTCACCTCACTAACTGAAACTTGTACATAACGTGAGAAAATAACATATGCTATAGTGCAATACTCGCGGAAACCCGCTGCTGAAAGTGGCGTGATGGACCGTCGTTTAGTACTCCCACCATAGCTAAATTCCCGTTGCAACGTATCTCGAACTAGCAATCCGCATTCACGTGCTAAGTATTTGAATGCGTCACGGACAAAATCGGATGCAGCTTGCTACTAATGCATATAATCTAGCCAGATTGGGACGGTCCGGGACAAACCCGGAAATTTTATTCATTTCCGTGCTATACTTACCGACTTATTAAAACTTTCCCGATGGTTTCCTGCGAACTGCGCCTGAAATTGGGCTTTCAAAACTTAGTTGGTGGGCTTGAAATTCATTAATGTATAAAGCAGCTATTTCTTGAAACGAAGTCATAGTAGTAAAGGAAAAAGGTTGTTGTCGCCGAAGCCTTAAGGCGACTCGACTGGGCCCGACCCAAACAAGGTGCCCCAAATTGATAAATTTTGCTTACGCTATTTTTATACTCCCTCTATCCGAAAATATGGTGCACATTTAAAAAACCATTGACGATTAATGGAGGATGTAAACATGTACGAAAGGAACGAAGCTTAGTGTGTAATTGATGGACAAAAATTACTTTTAAATGTAAGATTTTACCAGGGGTTAGCAAATGCGGCTCTTCGTTGAGTTAAAAAAGGAGCATAAAATTAAACGTTTTGATGTATTTTATTAATATATTTAATAATACTAAATATATAAGGAGACTAATATATTTAAAATTAATAAATAAATTTCTTAAAATAAATTTTGCATTAAAAACTTATAAATTTTAGTATACCTCTCTATAATTTCACCTATTATTACTGTAAAGTATATGAAGACTCAGACCTCTCTAATAAACATTATATACACAAAATACACCGTAGAACGCTATTTTGAGTACATTTTCAGCGTCAAAGAACAATTTCTATTGTCATGTACAATTTTATACAAAACAAAAAATTTAAAATAAAATTCTACAATAATTTATTTT
>QLNU02015360.1:51588670-51621776 GCA_006491805.2 Dysdera silvatica
GCTTCGAAAGTAGATCTTCTGTTGCTTCGATAGGTCCTTCCAGGAAACATCGGCGTTTTTTCTGGAGCGTGTGTCCTGGAGGTAATTGCTTGAACAGGAGGCGAGGAATCAGTCCGAGGTCGAAGTAGTCCGTTTACAGGGGGGAATCTCTTGTAGACAGCTGCTAGGTTATAACAATTCCGTGCGCATTTACACCGATAGCGCTACATCAGTCGACTTGTGCAACAATACGCAGGCTTGCGCAGAATATTCGACCAACTTTGTGAGTGATCGTGTTTTTCAGGGATAGTTTTCCTATCAGCTAAGTGTCTTATTTAATGCTTTTTTAAAAAAAAAAAAATCTGGGAAATGGACTTTTTTATTAAACAATTTAAACTTGTTTACGAAGTGTAATTTTTTCACGCTGTAAATTAATTTAATTATTTTGTTTTAATTTCAAACTTAAGAAAAAAATATTTAATCATTTTCTGCGAGTAAAAGCAAATATAATTAATATTAAAGAAGAAAAGTTAAACGAATACAAAGAAAAATTGGAACCAATTGCAAGCAGATTTCAAACATAGCTTTGAAGATTTGAAAAGTTTGAAATCTACATTTGCATATTTTGTGAACCCATTTATTTGTGATATTATTGAAGATGGATTTCAAATTTCTGAAATAATATTTGTTGAAGAAGCGGTTGGGGAATTGGAGCTATTAGAGAAGAAATAGGATCATGCAAATGCAGCACAAATCTACTTCTATAATTGAATTCTGGGAACTAGTGCCAGAATTAAAATACCCTTACTTAAAGAAAGCCGCTTGCCGTCTAATTTCAATTTTTGGTGTAACATATTGCTGTGAATCTTTGTATTCCACAACGAAGTTCGTAAAGTCGTAATATCGTTTACATTTGACCAATCACCATCTCACAGTATTGTTGTGGACGGTTTTATCAAGTTTTAAGCCAAATTTTTAAAAATTTGACCAAAGGTCTCTATTAAATGTTATACTTTTTATTAATGCATTTTATTATATTTTATTTTTATTATTAAAATTTTGAAATAATTATTTTAATTTTCTTTCTTTTGTTATAAGCGCTATATATGTATGCTTTACATACTTGTGTTGTATATGTAAATATATAAATTAAATTTGAATTTGTGTATTTAATACTATGTAACTATGATGCGGTTCTCTGAAATGTATGAAAAACTGGAATGCGGCTCCCATTGATCTCATGCGTGCCCACCCCTGGCCTATACCATATTTTCCGACAAAAAAAATCAAATGTATACCACATTTTCGAATGAAAAAAAATTCAAACGTATGCCATGTTTTCGGACAATGAAATTTTTTAAATGCATACCATATTTTCGGACGGAGGGAGTATTATTTTAAGTTTGCTTTTATTAAAAAAATATCGTTTGGAAAAGCAACGTGTTCTCTTACTGAAAAACTTGAAAATTTAAAAAAATAATGTGAAAAAGGGGCCCCAAAATATAATCTAACCCAGGGCCTCCGAATTTGTTAAGACGGCCCTGATTATTGTAGACATACATTTCGTGCTCGTGACATATAACAGCTTTTAAATGAAAATTATCTGATAGATATCATATGCTTAAAAAGCTCAACGAACTACACTTCGTTGGAAGAAAAGAAAACGACATAGCAATTCTTAAGGTTCTTTATATATTCCATATATTATATAAATAATATATCAAGAACAAAGTGGCGCTCTAAATATCATTTACGGAGAGAATTCATCACTCAATGGTGCTACAGATACTTCATATTAACACGTTCTAAAAAATTAAATTTACTTTGCAAAAAAATATTTAAGAAAGGACAAAAACTTTTAATGTTACATATAACATCAGTTTTATAAATTCAATGACATTTTTTTAGGAAGAAATTGTCTTATAATATGTACACGTGTACTGACTGCTCGTACGTAACATTTAAGATCCACATAATGATCCTAGGTATTTTGCCTGTTGACTGTGCTGCTATTTTGTTGTATTTCCATTGGTGGGGATGAATTCTTCCACTGTGGTCAAATTTTGCATACTTTGTGGATTTGTGACTCCCCATTGCGATGAAATTTTGTATACTTAGTGAGGTTGTAACCCCCTCATTGCAATGAAATTTTGTATACTTAGTGAGGTTGTAAACCCTTTGCGATCAAATTTTGCATACAGTCTGGTCTCTTTCATGTGGCAGATACGTTCTTCAAAAAATCGCATAAAAAAAGACTTAACTTACGTTGATAAACTGTACATACGTTCCGTAATTTTTTAAAATCGCATAAAACTAAAGCAATGGGTTAAAATTAATCTAAAACCGCGTGCAATTTTTTTTTTGGAAGAAATTTAAGAAATTAAGAACACTTAATATATTCCTTTGAATATCTGAAAGGAATCGATATGAAACTTAAAATAAATTTGTTTTCAAACTTTGATTTTATTAAAAAGTAACAAATATATTTTACATTTTGATGTGAATATGTTTAGAAGTTTACTCCAATACAAGGCGACATTTCAGAAATCTTGATGTAACGTTTGCATGACGATATAAAATCATTGAATAACTCTGAAACTGCAATGAATCCGACTGGAATGACTTTGCTATTACTCTAACCGGCATATAGTTCCATTTCCACCAAAACATGAAGTCTCCTCTGCGCATACACCATACGCGAGGGTAGTAGGGACTCGACCCGCAGCCGTCAGTTTGGTGTCCGCAGAAATTTCCATTATTTTATAACTCAGGAGCCCAAGCAGCTGTGATGCTGGGTTTGGTCTCGAACGATAGATCTCGATTAAAACTACACGTTTCATATGTATACAAAGTATTTAACCAGTTTTAGAGAGTGAAGAAATTAAAACAAGAAAATAAAATTGATAATTTTCAAAATGTCCGTCAAAACTTGCGCAAATGTCAACATGAAATATAGAAGATGCATAGCATCGGAAAAAACGTTTCAGAAGCTATCCAGGGATATACAATTGGGCAGAAGTCACAAGGAACGCAAAAAAGCGAACCTCGGACTGAGAGGCCGCGGGTTCGAATCCCGTTGTACTTAGGCACCGCTTTTTTTCTAAACTTCATCCGTTTACCAAGCCGTAAATTGCATCGAGTAAATCGGATTTTTCTGAAGGCGATAAATATTTTTACATTTTTGGGAAGAATATTTTACTTTTAATCCATTTTTGAGATCACCTGAAATTCACTATTAAAATACTATAATTCTCACTTAGTAATTTAAAGAAAAAACATTTCTCCCCTCTGTCAAGCTTAAAAAATGAAGCCTTTATGTTTTCACCATATGAATATTAAAATCGATTTTTAAACAGAAGGAAAACTATACTGAAACAAAGAAAAGGGCCACACTTGATAACGTTTGGAATCCACTTTTCCCTACTAAGTGTTTCACTTAAAACCACGGGTTTTGCTGTCACTCACATAAATTTAAGCACATATTTCCACAGACTACATGCCCATAAAATCTGTAGAATTGCAGCGTCCTTTAATCCAACTCTGACCACCAGGTCACGGGCTCGAGTCCCTATATACGCAGAAGCATCTTTTTTTTTTTTTTTAAACTTCAGCCGTTTTCCCAATCGTAAATTGCTTCAGGTTGATCGTATTTTTCTGTTAGTGATGCATGTTTTTTCACCTACGTAAGAAGAACATTTTATTTTAAAATCTACTTTTAAGCGTATCTGAAGTTCGCAATTTAGGTACTAATTTTCCCCTAATAAATTAAAGAGTAAAGCTCTCTTTCACCTGTCAACGGTAAAAATTAAAACATTTTTTTATAGATCATGTGAATATTTAACTGGATTTTAAACAGAAAGAAGCTGCTCTGAAACTATGTAAAAGCCCTTTCTTCATGACGTTTCAACACATTTTTAACTCCTAAAAAATTATAATTCAAACCTGTTTATTCTTTCACTCGCAGAAACTACAGCACATTTTTCCACAGACTACATGCTCATACAAACCACTCTTAAGCGAATAATTCATTCCTCATTCTTCTTTCTATGAAAGCTTTAGCATTGTAGCAACCTTTAACATCACTCGGGCAAACAGGCCATGGGTTCGAACCCCAGTGTACGCACGAACTGCTTTTCTTTTTATATTTTTCAAAATTTATCTTTTGCCAAGCCGTAATTCGTCAGGTAAACATTTTCTGAACGCGATGCTATTGTTTCAAAATTTTGGGAAGAATATTGTATTTTTAAATCAATTCTTAAGACTAGGTAAATTTTATGATTAAAATACTAATTCACCCTTAATAATTTAAGGAAACCCCCCCCATCTATAAATTTAAAAAATAAAGCCTTTATGTGTACACAATGCGAATATTTGATTTGAATTTTAAACAGAATTAAAGCTATTCTTCAAATACGAAAAAGGCCCACTCTTGATAATGTTTAGAATCCATTTTTCCCTCCTAAGGAAATCTACTTCAAACCACTAGTTTTCTGTCAATTGCATAAATTAAAACCCATTTTTTCAGAGCTTACGTGTCCATGAGAATTACTTTTAGACATAATAGCTTACTTCTTATCTTTTTAAGAATTCTGTAGCATTGAAGCAACCTTTAATCCCAGAGCTACAACTCACATATTCCTATGTTAAATATACAAAATTTCATTGCAATGCAAATGCAATTGCATTTCATGGGGGAGTTTACAACCCCCATCAACACTCCCCAGCGTACACCAATGCCTTCACCGCTCATATCTACCCTCAATCACACATAATATGCTATTCGCAGACACGCGCTACCACGGAACTGCGTTGCTTGATATTTTGTTTAGGTGCTTCTGCGTGCTATTAAACGAAAGCACAGATTAAGGCAACTTACAAGTGAAAATATGAACAATTTATTTTGTTTTTCATATAACTTGCTGAAATTTGTATGTAAAATATATTTTTATATAACAAAATATCACACCAAATTTGAAATTGATATCATTATAATTTTTTTCAATATTTACTTTTTGTTACTTTTTAAGTACTGATTTTATCATATGTTAAAATTGTTATCCATGACGCAGTTTTTACATTAAGAATTTAAAAAAAAATTAGTAGTGAGAATTTGGTAGTGTTAATGTAGTGTAAGACCTTGTAAGGATTAGTATGCATCTTTATTATATTTTGCATAAAAAATGTATCGTTTCGATATATATATATGAAGAGATCACCGAAGACCTAGAAAACGTCCTCAAACTAGATGGGTGGATGAAATAAGAAAACAGGTTGGGGTGACGTGGAAACGAATGGCCCAGGATAGACTTGTGTGGAAAGCATTTGGAGAGACCTTCATCCAGCAGTGGATAGATAATGGTTGAATATGATGATATATATATATATATATTTATTTTACATTTTTGAAAGTCAAAAATGATAAAATTTATTAAAATGTGTAACGCCATCAAAATCCTAACACCAATTTGTTTATTCATATTATGTTCATAAAGTATAAAATTTTTATGAAAATTGGATAAAAAATTTGTCCCAAAGAGCATTTTCCGTGGTAAGGGAAAATAATAAAATGCATTTTGAGAAAACATACAAAAACCATTGAACTTTATCATAATTAAATTTCACTTACTAAAATTATACCTTATTCTGGAAGCTTTAAAAATGGGCGGATTTCAAAGTTTTTCTCTCCAAATAGTAAAGGAAAGTTTATTTTTAATTAAAAGAAAAACAACATTTGCCGCAAAAATTCGAAAATTTAACTTGTTGGTCGCCTTAAAGATCTTTGCTGCAGTGTCTGATTTTCTTTCATCTTGTGATTTTTTTTCGTGCTGATATGTGAACTTTTAACTTTGTTTTATCCTTACTTTCTTCGTTGTATTTTAAAAGCAATTTAACGGAGCATGCAAATATATTTTTTAATTATGGTGAATTGACGATTTATTAATCAGACTTTGTTCAATGCTTATTACAGTGATTGTGTTTGGCGAATTTGTATATCCATTTTTTAAAAATTAGAGATTTTTAAGTGCATTTTTGTTATGCCGGTATATTTAATGAAGTAAAATTAAAAAAAAATATCCCTACTCTATTGAGTTCCTACATATTACTTTTTTATTCTGTTCAGCACACCCATAGTTAAAGTCTACCGTACGCTACTGCCAGGGATATTCCATTGTCAGTATCTGAAAGGGTCATGGGGTATAGGACACGCAAAAACGCGAACGTCGACTGCGATGTCAATGACGTTTTCTGTGTAACAGTAAATGTATCAATCCATTTCTGAGTTTAAATTGAACTCTACTACCAAACGACGTTGGATTGACAAGGTATTGATGTCAACCCCTCGATTGTACATGTTGTCAGTCACAAATTTTAAAGAAGCATTTCTTCATCAGAATTATTTTCGCCATCTGATAATGGTCTGCACCGTTTGTGAACTCTAGTCAAATCACTTTCATCACTAAAAGAAACTGTCTCCGCATCAGATCTGTGCAGTAAAGGAGATAGATTTTCATAAATTTCATTCTTGTTCTGTGTAGTTCTTTCTTTTCTAACAATGTAGTCTGTGATAAAATTTCATTCTTGTTCTGTGTAGTTCTTTCGTTTCTAACAATGTAGTCTGTGATAAAATTTCATTCTTGTTCTGTGTAGTTCTTTCGTTTCTAACAATGTAGTCTGTGATAAAACTTCATTCTTGTTCTGTGTAGTTCTTTCTTATCTAACAACGTAGTCTGTGATAAAACTCCATTCTTGTTCTGTGTAGTTCTTTCTTTTCTAACAGTGTAGTCTCTGATTAAACTTTTCGATAATGATTCTATTAATTTTTTATACAGATTATGATATCCAGACATACAATCCTTTGTGGGTTCACTTCAGAAAAGGAAGTAAAACACGACACTTGTAAATCTCGTTTCGTCGGCGAATATTGTGTATGAGAATGTATCGAACTATGCGCATTAAAATATTTTAATTTACTCTATATCCGTATATTTGAAAAAAATATGAAATATAAAAATATAAACCGCATAACCTTAAAACTGCATAAAAAAAATTCGCAAAAAAGAGATCCAACCGTATACATTGGGTTGTTCAAAAAGTCGTTGCGTTTCTTCCGGCGACAAGACTATTACTTTATACAAAAAATGAACATTAATTGATGATATATTGCGTTTTGTATTCGATGACCTTCTGCTAACTTTCAGTAAGCGTCATTATCCCATTCTCAAAAAACTTCCTAGCTGTAATAGCAAAGAACTTCCCCAAATGTCTTTCTATAGCTTCATTTGAACCGAACTTTTTCCACTGAAGGAATTTCGCAAGAACCAAAACAAAATTATAATCTGATGGCGTAAGATCTTGCGAATACGATGGATGAAGCAACGCGTCCCACCTAAGTTCCAACAATTTTCAGCTAGTCATCAAACTTGTGTGCGGTCGAGTGTTGTCTTGATGGAAGACCACTCCTCCGCGATTTATCTATTCTGGAAGCTTTTCTGCTATTGCTTCTTTCAATTTGTCGATCCGTTGATATTGCACGTCCGAATGTATCGTAACATTCCTTGGTAAGAGCTCGAAAAACACTACACCCTTCCAATTTCATCAGATTTAGAGCATCATCTTCCTCTGGTGGATATCTGCTTTTGATGTGGTTTGAACCGATTCATCGTTTGCTCCACGATTGAGTTTATTTCACATCGTTGTAGACAATTCATTTTTCATCGTGAGTAATAATGCGTTTCAGAAATGAGTCGGATTTTTCACGTTTTAGAAGTTGATCATAAATGTCTAAGCGTTTCATGAGGTGAACTTCTTTCACTTTATGCGGGATTTAAACATTGAAATTATTGGTGTACCCAAATTGTTTCAAATGAAGGTAAACGCATCCAATTGATTTTTTTAGTACCTCATTGAGCTCACGAATGGTAGAAACGTCGATTAGCTTAAATTAATGCCTTTATTTGATCATCATCATCAACCATCGATGTTCGATCTTAGTGAAGTGCACCTTTCACACTGTAGTCGCCAGAACAGAAACGAGCAAACCAATATTGATACTGGCGTTCTTTAAGAACTTCGTCCCCACAAACTTCACACAAGCCTGCACAGCATACTTTCCTTGTCGGAAGTAATGAAGTAAAACTTGGTAAAAATGCTTGTGTTGACTCTCCAGTTCCAGAACATTATACAAAGAATAATTGTTGATCAATTCTTGTAATTCTTTTTCCCGTATGAGCTATAAGTGCCATCTGTCAAAAGCGCATAAGCTTATGAATTTATAGATGCATTCAACACAATATACACACATATACAACCATAAATATGTACGAAAATAACGCAATGACTTTTTGAATAACCCACTACATATGAATGTATAGGATTGTAGCTCTATAACCCCGCATGAATTTTCTACTTAACGATATGCTTTAAGTGCAGAAAAATGTGTTCTATTTTATGCAGTTTATAACTTGTCAAATGGATGAAATTTGAAAAAATGGTGACAATTGTTTGTACGTAAAGGGGAATCGAACCTGGGACTTGTTGGCTGACAGGCGAGTGACATTACTGGGTCACGACATAGGGTCGCAAGTACGATTCCCGGCAAGGGAATGTCTTTTTTTATTTTGTTTAATTTTGCACCTAAAAAGGAAGTTTGGTTCCATGGAATGAAGCGACATAAATAATGGAAGGGGAAAAAATGTTTAAGACTAAACGTTTGGAGAAATTCACCCAAAATTTACAGGCGTTACAATATACAGGACGTATATGAATTAGATGCAAAATAAAAGAATAGATGGGGAAACTTCAAAGTTTGAAGAGTACGTAAGTGGTGATTTGTTTTCAGTGCTGTTTCTTTTACATCAACCATTGCTAATTAATCATGTTGGAGTCTGGCAGCATTTTCTTGCTGGTTGAAGTGGTATATTGTCAATTGTATCTCCATAAGGGCACTATGCAGGTGATTGTCATCACCCCACGATGCGTATACATATGATCAAACTTACTTGGGTGTCGGTAAACAAAGTTGGGTGTCGAACCCAAACCCAGCGATTCCGAAAGTGGCGATTAAAACCATTGGGGGTGCTGTTTTCAGGGTAGGTGACGGAGAGAAAAATCTCAGAGACCAAATCATTAAACAAGCTCTGAATCTGAAAATATGATATTTGTGTACAAATGCAGTCCCTATCCAAAAAAACACTTCTTTAGCTATCCATTCAAAAAATAGCTTTTTTAGTAATAGTTTTACAGTACAAGGACAGCAAGGGTCCTGTTGCATAGGGGCCTACAGTTTTTCGATGAATCTGAATGTCGCATGCCCTAGAGAACCAATCTCCCAATTACAATGAGCAGTTAGTCGGTAACCGTTCTTTATTGGTAACATTGGGAGTCGAACCCGGGACATAACAGAGTGCTAGGCGAACGCGTTACCACTGCACCACAGCAAGGGAAAAATTATATGAATTATTCGTAAAAAAATGAAAGAAATTTCCGATAATTGAAATCAAAAAACAATTGTAAATTTTCCTTAGTTGACCACTAAAACTTAACCAACAGACGATAGATGTCGCTGGTTATGTTAAGATTGTTTGTTTGGCTTTTTTATGGCGCAAGAGCATCTGGGCTATACTGCGCCAAACATGGTAAACTGGTTATGTTAAATGCCTTAAAAGCCTAAAAGAGTAATTTGTCTTGAAGCCTGGCACACATCGAGATTGGAAAATTGTACAGCATTTTGTTTCAGTCTTTTTTTTTTTCTCATTTCGTAGTATAATAAGCTTCCTTAAGGGTGTGCCCGCCTCAACCGTTACTAGGAATTGGATACGTGCGTTGTTCTGCGCGGAAAACCAGAAATTTGAAAACTTAATCCATCAATATTGAACAAAAGACCCAATCAGCGCCTATCACTTGCTGAGTAACACTTACTCATTTTTCAGGAGAGTTCATGTCTTTTGACAGCGACGAAAGTAAGACAGCTTGGGGCCCCAAAATCTCCGTAAAGATGGGAGGAGACCCATAATTACAGTAGCTGTCAGAGAAAAGTAAAAATGTTTTAAAAAACTTTCTGCAGAAATGGTAACAACGCCGACTGCAACCTGTATGCCCTTTTCTTGGATTCCTAGGACCGAATTCAGATAGTCTGACGGGGTCTAAATAGAAGTTATATAGTTTGGGGCCTTCTTCTTCTTCCCGAAATAGGATTTACATAGTTTGGGCACACACATCTATAGTTTAGCGAATGAATATTGCAAGTGCAAAATTTGAAATTTCTGAAAAAAAACCCCAGTAATTTAAAAGCTTACACGTTTAGATCAAATCAACAAATTTTGCAATGAGCTTTTAAATATGGCAGAGATCTATCACGTTTGAATATAGACAGCAACAGAGCATCTGTGTTTTTGTATTCGGTCTTGCATCTACAAAATTAGCCTGTCCTATGGTTCCTTTGATATTTCCCAAGAAAGAGTGCTACTTTTATCTTTTAGAAAAGTATTCAATTAACTGATTTTAAAGTATAGGTATTAAGCGTACAGCCGACGAAACAAAAATCTGAATACCCGTTGCCATTCGCGCAATAATTGTGCTAATGAAAATTCATAGGTGTCAATCGATAGTGAACAATGAAATCTACCAATTCATGTGCACAAAATTTGCATAAGGGACCGTCTCCATATTTAAACTTGCAGAAACTTTGAAAATTCCAATGGCAACGCTTAAATTTGATATCATAATCGGATTCCAGACTATTTAATTGGGCTAATCCAAAATTTTGGCGTCATTCTGACAATTAAAACTCGAGATATTCCATAAAATGTCTACTGAGGCTTCCACCGTTATAGAAAAAAACGAATTTGTAGGTCGGGAATTCAATTTTCTGATCATATCTGTTAAAATCAAAAAGTTATAATACTCAGTGACTTCTCTTCTTTTATTTCTATCACTGATTAAATTTACAAAAATACCTTCTAAATGATGATCAAGAAATGTCACTCGATAAGTGTATTAAGGCATAAAATGATCTTTATTTGATTTTTTCTTTTCATTTATTTATTCTTCTCCTTTTACTTTTTATAACCATACGATGCTCCATTAAACCGTCGCTTTAGCTGATATTAAGCATTAAAAAAAAAAACTACTACTGATCGGATGGCGCTGAAATTTCTGTGTAGAGATAAAAAAACCGTAAGGTTTCAATTCCCATCAGAAAATTAATGTTTTTATTCATATTTTTATCAAATATGATTTTCATAATTTATAATTTACAGTAGATATCATTTTAAAAATGAAAAACATAAATTTTGTTTGGTTTGTTAAACTTAAACGCAATAAAAAATATTTGAGAGATGTGATTTCGGGAGATATTCATAAAAATACCACGAAATATTTTAACATTATGAGCTTAATATTTCTAATATTCAAAACTTATAAACACTTGAACCAAATGAATTGAAATTTAGTTCTTTTTGGTGGGTTGAAGATTCGAAATATTTAGTCAAAACTAGTTGTTGCCATTGGAATTTTCAAAGTTGTTGCAAGTTTTAATATGAAGACCGCCCCTTATGCAAATTTTGTGCACATTAATTGGTAGATTTCATTGCTCACTGTTGATTGGTACCTTGAATTTTCTGTAGCACAATTATTGCGCGAATGGCAACGGGTGTTCAGATTTTTGTTTCACCGGCTGTCCATGATACAATAGCACATTTGGTTCATAGCAACATATAGTACCTATTATACACATTCGGCCAAAGCTAACACAAACAAAATTTTTACCACCTATTTTGCTGACCCTTCCATTAAATTCAGTGTTGTGCTCTCTTTGTTGCTGGATTCGTAGTAGCCAATTAAAATTATGAAAATAAATAAAAAACAAATGTTAAAGCCCTGATTGGAGATGAGATAATCACAATATTAACCAAATATATGAAATATTTCACAAGTGTTTAATAACAGGGCTTACGTATATACCCTCTCTCTCTCTCTCTCTCTCTCTCTAATAATCCAGCTCCTTTAAGGTAATATACGTAAGGCACTTTGAATCATGTTTTATTGTAGCAAAGGTAAACAGTAACAGTAAGATTTTATAATATATTAAACAATAATTTTGGAATTTGGTGGGCATTTCAGATAGGATAAGATCAGTAAGGAAACAGGGTTGCTGCCATTAAGGGAAGAATTAAAAAGGACCTATAAATCATATTGCTGCTGGAAGTTTTAAAGATTACTCTCTCGAAGTGGAACGGAGTACGCCCCGTTTCATGGTAATGGAAGCTGTAATGTTTTATACCTCCGATGGGTTCGTTTAAAAGACGAATTTCGTTTCCTTTCGGTTCCTTTTACGAGAGAAAAACCCACTACTAGCTGTAAATGTGACCAAGACGATCCTTAGATTGTTAGAAAACAAGCTACGGACAACTAAAAGACAGAATGGGACTTCATTTTCAATTAAGTTTAGAATTTTTGCACACCCTTAACGTCAGGCGGAGAAACAAAAAGACCAGAGAGAAGCATGCTGTAATATGGTTAAATCGTGAAATTTGGTTTAAAATTTATATTATATATGTTTATATACTATATTTTTATATTATATGTAAACCTCACGCCAGTGTCAAAATAACAATTTATATTCCTCAACAACTTGATTCTGTTCATTACTGGCATTTGCTAAGTCGAGTAATGAGTGCCTCCTTATATACATTTGCTGACCGAAAGTTTGAAGCTGGCTAAATTTGGATGTTTGCAAACGTATAGGCAACATGAAGTCACATTAAACCGTCCTGTCTATCTAAAATCATTCATTGAGAAGTCTTATTTTAACAGTCTTTGATTTTACCATGTTTGGCGCAGTATAGCCCAGATGCTCTTGCGCCATAAAAAATCCAAACAAACAAACAATGTCTTAGAGCATAAAACAAAACATAACTCATTGCCTACTTCTAAAGTTAAAAAACAAAAACTCTTGTATCTTTTAAAAATAAAATAATCATGTATTTGTATTTGAAAGTTTTGTCTTGAATGTTTTCACTGTGTTTGACTGGTTGATGGATAATATTAAGGGCTGAAGATACAAAATATTGTCCGACCCCGTGAAACGGCGACGAAATGAAATAAAAACAGTCGACTACTAATAACGCAATGTTTATTTATTGAATGAGGTAATCAACAGTACAAAATGATTGAATTTTAATTTTAAGTTACGTTCCTCAAACAGATTTATTGATACTAATTAATATTTGAAGCCAAAATATTGCTCCAACACTTTTTCTTTCCGGCATCGTCTCTGTCATATTTCTCCCTCCTTTCATATTACCAGATGTTTCTAAATTTTAATAATAAATCCGGCGACCGAGCTGGCCATGACAGGGCGGAAAATGCCTTTTAGCCATCTTTGAATAACGTATAAAGGATGTGGTGGTGAGTTATCATGCTGTGATACTGCGGCTGACACGTTTTAAAGAAATGGCAAGATCTCCCGAGTAAAATATAGATCATAGGCTACTGGATAATTACACAGTTTATAATACAACAATCGAGGGTATTTTATGGGTATAAAGGCTAACTTACCGTTCCACCAACAGATGGCGCTTCATGTCGGGATGCCACTAGTGCTGCCATGCATTATGTGCATATTCTTTTGTCGGTGTGTCAAATAATAACTCTTCTTGCAGCTCACGGGAATAATTTCATCTGTAGCAGTTTAAATACAATCGGATAGGGGAAAGTAGGGCAAAGTGGACATAGGTGGCAAAGAGGATCAATTAATGTTTAATAATCCAAACATAGGAGGCAACAGTGGTCAGTGCAAAAGTGTTGAAGGTGTGCGTAGGAATAAATTGCACTTATTTCAGCGCTAATGAAATACATGCGCAGCGAATAAAGTAAAAAAAAAATTTCGATTATTCACTACAATTTTTGTAAGTTAGTTAAGTGTCAATATAATAAAAACTATTTCGCACTAAATTTTGTGAACTATATGCCTGAAACGGGTATTAAGCCTTTTAGTTTTGATGATGTTTTTGTATCATTATTGTTAAAGATTCATCATAGGCAGTGATTTGTTTGTCAAAATGGCATTTAGGGCAAAACAGGATGAAATGAAATCCCCTACGAGGACTTGGCCCCGGACTACACAAGCCAGGGTCCTCAAAAGTGCTTCATTGGTGATAAAATCTTTTAAATATTTTATATGAGATTTTATTTTGTAATATTTCAGCGCAATTTTGAACATAATTTAAATTCACTCTGATTTGATTTTGACAAACTAACATGAAATTGATGACATGCACCTCTAGCCACATGGGCCACACAGTTTTCACTAGAGAACGGTTTTCTTTTATAGTTGATGATCTGGCAACCCTGATTGCGAAGTACTTCACTAAATCAACGGAGTAAATTTAATTACATGTATTTGTTGTGCTAGTTGGTTACAGTCAAAACGTGCAGAAATTTTAACAAACAGCCCTGTTAGGAACATTGCTCGAGCACAACGCTAAAAGAAAACTCAGTGTGCACAAAATACAAGCACGTGTAAGAATACCATGAAGCATCTCGGCACGGGGACAAAATCTACTTAGCCGTCTTAATTTGCTTAATGTGTGACTAGCCATATGCTGATCCACCAATATAGGAATGTATAAAGTGTTCTTTCTCTAACGGATGAGCTCACGAGAACTGTACCCCACTTATGAAGGCATAGGAAACTATACGTGTCTTAAATGCACTATGTGAAAACGTTTCTGGTAATTTTTTTTTCTGCCGAATGCATTTTATGTGCACGTTACAATTTTTTTACGACAGAGTTTTCTATTTCAAAAACAACCCATCCGCTTTTCCCCAGGGTTGGGACAATTTGACCTTTCTCCTTCAAACATTTTTGTTTTAAATTCAGTAATAAATAATGTCGTTAATGATACGTACTATGTTTCTTTGATGTCCACAGCAGTAAACAATGAAGTTTCAACCTTCATATATTTATTTATCACACTTTATAATTAAGATGAAATTAAGTGATCCGTTTTTCCCTATTTTTTCCTATGCAATGTAGACTTGATTTGTTTATTTCATAATACAGGGAGATTTAAAATAGGCGTTACGGAAATCGCCTTTCCAACCGTTGGTCGTAGAAAAATACTTTGAGTAGGAAAGTACTCAAGGTATGTAACGATGTTGAGTATATTATTTATTTCGCCAGGGGTTGTATATGTATAGAAATAAGAAATTTCACTTTTCATACAGGTTCCCTATCAATAAACTGCCAATGGTAAAAACATTGCCCTATGTTTAATTGATCATATATAAGGGCGCTGAGAGCAAATGCTGGCTCCAGGCTCGCTTCGACGGCCCCCTTGGCTCCTTCCCTGGTAGTGGCAAAGATATTTTTTCTTTTTGGGGGAGGGGGTTGAACCCCGGAATGAACAAAAAGTATGAAATAACAACGCATTTTTTTTTGTACTTATTACTTACTTTACAAGATCACTGCTGAAAAAATAAACTAATGTAAGCTACTATTATTTTTTTTTAATAATCGAGATAGGCTGATGAAGAATCATTATAAAACTGTACATTAAAAATGTACAAAATCTTATTAATCTGGATTTAGAGAACAATTTTTCTGGCCTTCCGATTAGCAAAACTAGTTTGGCAGGGACGAACCCCCCCACAACATAGGTCCTTGCCAGCTTGAGTCTAGATTCATCCCGGCCCCCGGGTTGCAGTCCCCTGCTGCCCCCCTTCTCGTCGTTATTGATCATATGAAAACTTCCCCTTTCTAGAGTGGCTCTCCGTCAGAAAACTTCTAAACAGAAAAATATTATCTTATATCTAGTTGGTTAAATGAAAATTTTCAATTGTCTATGCAGAATATTCTCGCAGTTACTAAAAATTAAATTTTATCGCTTATGTCTTTATCCTCTTTTTAGCAAATTAAAATTAACTGACGACGCCTTTGAGGACTACGTGAAAGAAATGAAGCTTAAAATATTTTATTATAAAAATATTATTTAAATCATGATATACACAAACTGAAAATTTTCTTCAACTACAGCGGATTCTTATATAATCAGACAACAGTACACACGCCCGTGAACTTGTTTTCAACGGCACATGAACTCACAATTTAATCAAAGTAATCTTTCATTTTTTAACTTCGCAAATGTCCCCTAACACCTTGGCTATCAACTCTAAAATTTTAAATATACGCTATATCTCGGCGAATATTCCACTTAGAAAGGAAAAGTTTTTTATTTGATCAATTATTGTTCGTTAACGAAAAGAAGTCCGATGGAATAGTTAGAAATAACGGGTGTTGACGTCACAAACGGGGTAGTTCATTAGAGCAGAGGAGAGCTCCAATTTCAGAACTTGTTTTTAGTGAACGTTTGTCGGCGCCAAAATCAAGGTCTGAAATGTGAGTCCTCCTCTTCTGTAATGGGATAGTCCGTTTGTGACGTCACCTCCCGTTATTTCTAACTGTTCCATCGGACTTCTTTTCGTGAACGAACAGTAGATATAGGTCGACATTTTTACGATTGAAAGATTATTGATAGAGAACCCTTGTAAAAAGTGAAATTTCATATTTCTACACATTTACAACCCCTTGTAAAATAAATATATAGTAGAGTCTAGTTAATCCGAACGAATAGGCGAGACTTGTTCGGATAAACGAATTTTCGAATTAACCGAAATCTTTAGTAGAGAATTTACTGTAAGCTATAATTGTTTGATGTGTGTGCGTGTGTGTGCATGCGTAACAGAAAACAGACGACGGAAAATTCCCCCTTACTTTACGTCTGTTAGTTTTACGTAAGAGACGCAAACAGCGTCAATTAGTTGGCAACACCCACACTGCGCTGTTTGTTTACGTCACATCAGTCGTCTGCCACTGAAAAAAAAAAATTCAACCGACTGAAAAACGTTCGGATTAACCGGATTTTCGAATTAGCGGGGTTTCGATAAACGAGACTACTGTATTTTTGTAACATTGTTACATAAGTTGACCACTTTTTTTAGTTGAAAATATTTTTCTGTAACTAAAACTTTCCAAGATCAAAAAGGTAATTGTCGTAATATGTATTTGAATCACCCTGTCCGTACTTTGCACTTCAATGTTAATTTACCTAAAAGTGAATATAGATTCTCAAATATCCTTACAACTCGATACCACGGCGAATTGTCAAACGTGTTGTGGCAAAGAAGATGCCATTAGCACTGGCGTACGCAGGGGGTGCTGGTGAGGATCGTAACCCCCATTGCAATAAAATTTTGCATATTTAAGACAGGAATATGTCAGTTGTAGCTCTGAACTACCCCCATTGAGCTCTTAACACCCCTTAGAAATTTTCTGCATACGCCTATGGCCATTAGATACTTGTATAGCATTTACGCCATCTCTCTGAACATTGGAAAAAATAGTATTAAGTCTTAAAAATGTTATCGTATTTTATTTGGTGCCTAATCTGAATTGAGTTACACCCAAATCGGATGACCACTGCTTGCTATCACAATTTCAATTTCGCAGAATGTACAATATGTATTCGTATATACTTAAAAAACATTGAAAATGATAACTTGTACCAGATGAAAATACATTGTAAAGTAAAAGAAAGTGTTTTTCTTTGGTACTGAACACAATCTGTCTTAAAAATCGTAAGAAACAAACAATTTGTTGAATGACATTGTTCAACTGAACAGAAATCTTATAATTATAATTTATATTATATATTATTTATAAATTAGCATTATATGATAATGAACAGTGGCAATCGTTGCGACATAAATATAAAAATGCTTCGTTTTGAAAAAATGTGGACATTTTAATAAATTGGAAAATAATGGATAAATTCACTTGTTTGCCTCGAATACTAAACAAGCGTATTCTTCTTTAACACAATTTTTTGCACATTATAGCCATGCTAATTAGAAATTAATTGAGGTTCATTAATGACCTCATGAATACTCGATGACGCTTTTGTCCAGGACAATAACGTAAGTTAAACAATAGCAAAAAAAGTACAAATTCGGAATATTAATAAACCCAAAAAGATCGTTTTTTAGGATAAAAAGAATCGAGACGATTGAAAAATAACAAGAACAGACGAAAAACTGTTCAGTTATTGCAGAAAAAACATTCACTAATGCTTCTCTTACAGAAGCATCATTTCAAAAATCACATTCCACGACCGCAGTCGTGTAATACGGCTTCTTTTCTATAAACAAAGAAAGACTCAATAAAAAGAAGGGCTATAAATTTCGTAAAACTAATTTGTGGACTAATTACAATTTGTTAATTATAGTAATAAGCGTCGTTGAAGCGCTGAAAGTAGTTAATAAAATTGCTTCCGTTTTATAAGTTACTACTGCAAAAAATAAAAACATTAAAGAAATGTTCATTAGAGATTCATTTATGGAAATTGCTATAATTATTTATTTTAAAGATGTCAAGGAATAATTTTAAACAAAAAATTAAAACTTACATTGAAACAAACTTAAACGTTTTAAAAATGTCTCAGTGCTTAAAAATCACATTTCATTCATTTCTGCAAGAGTATAGTTTTCGAAAAGGAAAAGAATTTATTAGTTTGTTGAAAATTCCTTTTTGTATGCATAGAGAATTGGTAAAGGGGAAAATTTTTACTCAGATTTCCAATTTAACTTTTGAGGTTTTATTTTGCCACACTATTTAATAATTAATTTTATTTATTATATTTTTTATTATTTAATAATTAATTAGTTACTTTTTGTAAACACATGTTGCACCCAGAATGAATGACTCCGTAAGGGGTAAGTTTTTTGACAAAGAGTGTGTAAGTGGAAAAATAAATGGAACATATAATCGGCGCCCTATCACCTTCTCTAAAATAATAATGAGACTCCTATCATTCCTTCTACATTTTTTCCGTCCAATAGGTTGATAATACAATCTATAATGACACTCGTGGATACTGTTTCAACCGCGTGTTTTTTTAAAAAAAATTCATGTTATGTCTTTGTAAAATAAATAAGCACGCATTAACCTTTTTATTTTATAATTCATTTCGTTATAACTTTATATAGAGTATTTTATTTAATTTTTATAAAATTTTATTATAACATTTATTTAAATTTTATAAAAATTTATATTTTTTTACCTACTGCCTTCTTTATGAATAATTAGCAACCATAATGAATTAGTAGGTAGAAAGTAACGGTTTCGTCCCTATGGGGGCATAGGCACAGGGTTCTTATTTTCTACCACTGACGCTAGCGAAGTTTGAGGAGGCTATAGCCTCAACCCCAAGGCTCCCCACATAACAATCATTTATAATTTTTTTTAGCGTAGGATTAGTCCTCTACCCCACCCCCGTAGTTACGTCAATGATTTCTGATTTTATAAACTGGCATGAAATTACAGACCACTGATAAAAAAAATAATCGAGGTATATCGCATAAAAGTGAGCCATGAAAAGCTGGGTTATGAGTGACCAAAAAAAAAAAAAAAAAATCTTCCGCAAACTAGTTTTTCATTAATTTAGATTGTGGCGTTCTTTTTCAAAAGTTCACATTCAAGAAAATATCTATGTAGCCGAAAAATAACTCTTCAAAATCGTATAATACCGTATTATCTATGCCAATATCGAAACTATTAATTTGCATACTGTGAACGGCACAATTAACAGAATATTTGGCAAGTGTTATAAGACCGTGATAGTTTTCGATAGAATTGAAAAATAATTTGGTATAACATGGCCTACCCGTTACATGCCTCATAAAATGAAGAAATTGGAAATCAAAACATTATTGTGTGGACGCGCTCATTGAAGTATAAAGACAAATCGCATCATCAGACGATCATCCTTCCAAAAGGAAAAGGCTTTCTGTTAAATTCATCGAGCAGTGCCACATTGCTATTGTATTAACGGTGTCTCCGGTCAGATAAAAACGTTGTTTTAACAATGTAATCCTCTTATAAAATGATGTCAGATCGAAGCGTCGCAAAATAACCAAAAAGTGAAGAAAAAATCCGGGTATGTGGCAAGCCCCTGATCGTAGAGACAAGCTCGAGTTGAAGTACAAGGGCACACCTAGTTTCGCTTAGGGCCAAGATTACAGGACACATTTTTAAATTACGTATCGCGCTAACTAGCTCCCTAATCGGGATCAACAGTAACCCTATGAATAAATTATTAATAGCCTTTCTTTACGATACCTGTGGCTGGAAGCCCTCTTTTAAAATCTTGTTTTCTTTTTAATAAATTGATTGCGTGTTTTTGTTTTGTCGATTTAAACATAAACAACGTCAAAATACCATCATTTATCATTATCAATCAAGGTTTATTTTGAAAGTACTGAATGGAGATGAAATCACCTTTTTTCTTTCCCCCCTACCTATAATTTTTTTCCCTGAGGGACGTTTATGTTAGAGAATGAGTTATCAACATTACTATGGACTCTTTAAAACACTCTCGGTTCTTGAGAAGTGCCTGTGTAATCTACAATGTGATAAAATAGACGAGAAGGCGATATTCAGGAACTAAATTAGTATTTAATGATATCATCATCATTTAAGATTTAAGAATAGCATAGTTTTATGGCCCAAGTATGGTGAATTTAAGATATTGTATTGTTTCGATTTATGCTCATTAAGATGTTCATTAGTTGATGTGGGGAAACATTCATTCGAATTAACTGAAAGGCACTGACAGTTACATCAATCAATAAATCATTTACATTAACTGAAAAAAAAAAAAGGAAACTGTGGTTAATATGAATCAATGCTTACATTAATCCAATGGGAATAATAGAGACGAATCAACGTTTACGTTAACTGAAAGAAAAAAAAATAGTTAATATGAACCAATGTTTATATTAATTCAAGGGAAAAGGTAACTATAAGAATCAATGTTCACACTAACCGAAAAGAAACAAATGATATAATATGAATCGATATTTACATTAATTCACAGGAAACAAAAGTTAATATGGCCGTACGATGACGTAAAGGTAACGTTTGTGTATCGTGCAAAATATCTAGGCTCGAATCCAGAGCGCTTGCGTGATTTTTCCCCATCGTTCAGTATTATAAGGTTCGATACCATATGCAATAACGGTTTGGTTCTCTCTTCAAACTGCAGCTCTCGTTGCAACTTATTCAATGTCCTTGCGCCATGAAACAAATAAAAAGTAATAATATAAATCAATATTATATTAACTGGAAAGAAGAAGTACTTAATTTTACATTGCTTTAATGGAAAACTGTCAGGTCACCTGTAGCCAGGATGAAGGGACAAGACAAAGGGCATATGGGACACAGGGCACCCTGGGATTGTTCTATATATATTTATTTATTTATTTATATATATACAGGGTGTCTCAGCACCAGGGTTACAAACATCTAGGAGGGGTAGGGTACACCTAGACGAACAATATTTGTCATAGAACCTAGGGTCGCAAACCACTCACAGCGCTAGTTCTAAAACCGTCCAGCATGCACAAATATTTACAACCAGTGCGTGAAAAGCGCCAGATAAAACTCAAGTCAGCTGCTCATGTGCGTAGATGATTAGGACATCGCATTTTGCGCTTCTCATGCACTGGTTGTCACTATTTGTGCATGCTGGACGGTTTTAGAACTGACGCTGTGAGTGGTTTGCGACCCTAGGTTCTATGACAAATATTGTTCGTCTAGGTGTACCCTATCCCTCCTCGATGTTTGCAACCCTGGTGTTGGGACACCCTGTATAAATAGCTGGATGGGGCAACTAGTGCCATGCCCCTTCTGGCCCCGGTTTAGCTACAGGCTTGAAAACTGCTTAAAATATTCCAAATTTTCCCGTTCGTAGACTATATCAAAGTATTTCCAAGTGATTAAGAAGAGGTGTACACGAAGGTGATGAACTTTAGATTTCCACGCCCTAGTTTGCAGGTTATAAATTGCTTGTGCTCCCAGATAGTTCCTTCCTTCAATCCCTGCCCCCTCAATTTGCTTTGTGCCCACCAAATCGACGCTTTGCCCCCGCTAATAACAGGGTTTGCTCGTCTTTCTTTGAAAAGCAGCCATATTGACGTCGACGGTCTGTAGGAGGCCATAACCCCCCTTGTTAGGGGAAAAATACGCGGAGAGCTTTACGCGAGTAACAGAATATTTGCCTCAATATGTACCATCGAACCGCCGTACACCAAACGAATCTCAATTTAGTGCAATTTGACGTTTTAAACCTCATTCACAGCTTTTCGACTTCGCAAACCAAAGTCCCGTTTAATAAAACTGCATTTTGAACTTTAACTTAAAGGACTAAAACCACGACTTTTGGAGGGTAATTTGTCGTGGCGGCCGTTAAATCACTCAGGGTCGCGGAGAGAGAACGTTTGTATGTTTGTGATTTTGCGGCTCAAGGGCTACAACGTTTGTATTTGAAGGCGGAAGGATATCTGAAGTCATGTTGTGCTGAGACCTACATTGTCCCGAAGAATCCGGACCTCTGTGGCATAGGGGATAAAGTCCTCGGACAACGGTAGGCAGAAAAAAAAAACCAGCTTGTTTTATGGTACTACTGGACTCGAAGCTTGGTTAACTGCCCGGTACACGATACGACAGACGAACGTGTTACCTCAGCGTCAGCTAGCGACGAAAGCAGTACATGAATTAAAATGATTATAAGAGCAAGTAAAAAATTCAAACTCGTAAAAGAAATCCGTCTTTCCTAACATTTTTAAATAAAATGTTATTTTCGAATATTAAATTCGAACGATTTTCATCATGTCCGATGATGTTATGATACAGTCGAATCTCGGTTAAAATGAGCATACTTAAAAATGCTTTTAATACGAAAGGTTTTCTGAAGTCCCGCCAAATTGTATAAGAATCCCCATGTTATTCTTTCCTTTGACACGAACACGGTTAAGACGAAATACCGTTTACAACGAACTGATAAGCAATGACCCTTGGAAAAGTCCCTTCGCTTAACACCAACAAAATGCGCTTTATAAGATCAGAGCTTCTCACTGATAATTTCAGCGTGCTGTAGTTACCAGATTAAACTCAGCGACGACTTTCACATACAGTTGCATAACGAAAATTTCCTGTGGGCGTTTACATGCGATGTGAATTGAAAAATATGTCTGAATGGAGAACATCAACGTGCAGTGTTTGAACAGACGCCAAGATAGTTGAGGTCGTTATTATGGCATGATAATACCCTTGTCAGATAATAATCACTGGAACCAGGATTGTATGCGTTAAAAAATCAGCAAAATACGCATGCAAGTATGCACTAAAAGGCCTCAAAATTTGCATTTATAGGCAGGGCCGGCGTTATATATTATACCGCTCGAGGCGAACGCGTGTTTTGCCGTCCCAAAATGACAATTTCTTTTATAGTAATCCCGTTTTGCCGCCCTAAAAATCTGCCACTCACAGCGAATGCCTGGTTCGCACCCACTTGGCGACGTCTCTGTTTATATGCACTTAAATGTTATTATGCGCCGAACTTAGTCGAATAAGCTCAACAGGGATTGTTATAAAAGAGAGTATTGAGAACCATAGCGGTGTAAGAGTTAGTAAGCGTAATATATCAATTCAGCACTACATTAAAGGCATTCAGTATTAGAATCGATGTTACAGTGTGTATATGTACGCACATACATAGGCGTAACTTGGGGGTTAAATATAACGTAAACTGGGGCATGGAAAAAGTACCATTTTGCCTCTTCCCCCTCCCAAAAAAAGTACCAGTTGCTCCCGCCAGATTACGCCTATGTATACATATTGTGCGTTCGCGCAGACCTGACGCCTGATACCGTTAGCAGACGGGTTAGTCCATTGCAGTTTAGGGAAGGGCGTCTTGCCGAAACTGGCTTTTCGCGTGAATACAGTAATATTCCTCACGAACGAATCTCAAAGGACCGAGAAAAAGTTGTTAACCGGAATCACAGGCGTAACTTGAGGGTTAAATATAGCGTAAACTGGGGCACAACAAGAATAGAAAAGTAAGATTTTGCCTCGGTTCTAAAACTGGGGCATGTGCCCCTTCTTGCCCCCGCCAGATTACGCATATGGTCGGAATGTTATATTAAGTAAGGACTGACTTTAGTGCTTTATTTGATTTCCTTTCACCATTGCATGTTTAAGAATGTCGATACATTTGACAAATGCATTGGCGTCTTTAGAAATCGTTATTATTATTTGCGCGTGAATTACACATTACAATGTAATAAAGTTACACGCAGTACAATAATAATATAGTATATTATACTAATGAAGTGATGACTTACGAACCATTTTTTGTATTAAGAAAAAAAAAATCCAAAAAAGACCATTATCATTATTGATTTAGGTCGCGTTTATAGAATATTTTCTTCCATTTTTTTCCAAGAAGTTGAAACGAATTGACTCTCATGTCAGATGAGAAAATACACCTGCGAAAAACATTTAGAGCGTCACTGGGTTCTTCAAAACTTGTTGGGGGATCGCCCTCTGTTTCATAACGTATTTTCATCTAAATAAGCCAGTTTTCCCTTTACTATCTCATCATAAGTTTGATCCAAACTTCTTAATTCCGCTACTA
This sequence comes from Dysdera silvatica, assembly GCA_006491805.2. Taxonomy (NCBI): domain Eukaryota; kingdom Metazoa; phylum Arthropoda; class Arachnida; order Araneae; family Dysderidae; genus Dysdera; species Dysdera silvatica. The sequence continues at coordinate 51,613,183 of QLNU02015360.1, forward strand.
AAACGTCTTGGTAGGAAAAGAAAAATAAGGCACAGTGGACCTTTATTTTTTTCGAGGAATCCGAACGTTTTAAGGTCTAAGTAACATCCGGGCTACAGTAAGGAGTCGTTCGATAAGCTATTTTTTTTTTGCCTCCTTTTTGACGCCGTTGGGAGTCGATCTCGGATTAGCTACCCACTAGGTGACGGCGCCATCGCTACCTCACCACAGGGCCTAGAAAGCATGCTTAATAATTTGTTCCCAGTGTCCAGAAAAGTATGAACCTATTCTTGTAAAAACAGTATGCCATGTCCTAAACAAGGCTGTGTCCAAAATATTAACGTAAGTCGAAAATATATAGGCATTCGAGATAACTTATAGCAGTAAAAACAACCTCAGCGGTCAAATAAAATAAAATTAGAAAGAGTTTTGAAACTGCCATGAAAAGATGCCAGCAGGAATGCATAGGCAGGAATGGCTGAAATATTCTGTGGGACTTATTATGTATTCAGCTGTGCAGGAAGGATAAAATAACTTAAAAAATGAAAGATGACATACGCGAGAGGAAGTGGGTGCCCGTGGTATTTTTTAAGAAAAATATTTTATTTGAATTATGGTCATTAACGATAAAACATCTGTCGAAGATTTAAAATTATGTGGTATTTTCGGTACAGTAGCATATACAGTGAATGCCATAAGTATTCGTACACCTGCAGTGTGTTCTATTTAAGAAGCTGCTGCATAATAACTATTAGATGTACGTAGACAGGACAAACGCCATCATGATTGCCATGAAAATATAATTTATTTTCAACTAAAAAACTTACAACTATGTATATAATACTGCAAATTACAATAAATTAGCATCAAAATTATTCACAGTTCACGTGTCAAAAGTATTTGTGCATGCAAAAGTCTGTCCTAAAATGATAGAACTGAGACGTTGTTTGCGCACCCGATGCGGTCTGCGGGACTGTACCGATTTCATTTAAAAGACAATGAATAATAAACCCGTTTACTATCATTTCTGCAGAAAGTACGCGAAATTGAGTTGTAGAAATAAAGAAACAAGTGTGGCGGAACGAAAGCTCGTAATGAGGCTCCATAACCAGTGTAAATCTTTACGAGAGATTGCACAGCTCGTCGGCAGACCTCGTTCTATAGTCCAATCCATAATTGACCGTCATTGTCAAAGAAATACGATTCAAAATATGCCCGAAGTGGACGTCCACAAAAACTGACTGAAAAGCACAAACGTTTAATTGTGAGAGTAATTAAGAAAAATCCAAAATTAAGTGCTCCAAAGATAAGAAAAGAGCTGCTGAATCAAGGTGTGTCACTGTCAGAAAGCACGGTGCGCCGCGTTTTCAAAAATGCAGGGTACAATGGACGTGTAGCTCGTAAGAAGTTTTTCGTGTCAAAGGTAAACAGAAAGAAGCGTTTGCAATTCGCAAAAAAACATGTTGATAAAGGTCCTGACTTTTGGAAGAGTTACATTCTCGGATGAGAGCAAATTTAATATATTTGGATCAGCTAGCAGGCAAATGGTATGGCGTAAAAATAACACCGAGCTTCAACCGACGAACCTGTGTCCAACAATCAAACACGGAGGTGGAAGTATGCAAGTTTGGGGCGGTATGGGTGCAGAGGCAGTGGGAAAATTGCACATTATCGACGGAATCATGGACCACAGAATGTATATTAACATTCTGAAGGAAAATTTGGGTCCTAGTGCTGCTCAAATGGGTCTTCAAAATAACTTTATCTTTCAGCAAGATAACGACCCGAGACATATTGCGTATAATACAAAGCTGTGGCTCCTTTACAATACTCCCAAACAGCTAAATACCCCTCCACAATCACCTGACATTAACGCTATAGAACATTTATGGAGCATTCTGGACTCGCGGATGAGAAAACGACGCATATCAAATAAAAATGATATAAAAATTGCCCTTCTCGAGGAATGGGCATTGATGTCACCAAAAATTTAGTGGATTCGTTGCCAAAACGCATGAAAGCTGTGATTAAAGCCAAAGGGAACCCAACGAAATATTAAGAATGAATTATTATTTTATTAATGAATTTTCTGACCAAAAAACAATTAGTGTACGACTATTTTTGACACATGAGCTATGCGTAAGTTTGTTCATTTTTTATTGTTATTTGCAGTGCATGTGTATTTTTTTCTTTTTTATGAAGTAAATACAAAAATTTATATTAATTGTGGTGACATTTGTCTCATATCTCTACATATAATAATTATTATACAGCAGTTCCTTAAATAGAACACACTGCAGGTGGACGAATACTTATGGCATTCACTGTATTTTTTATTATATCAGAATAGTGTTTTTAATATTTAATTTAATTTTCGGCGTGGTAATTTTTTAATCCACACTTTTAAGAGCAGTTGGCAGTTCTGAAAAATAGATGTTCTGTATTCCATACTCATCCATCCCAAAATTAGCAGAAACTTACAAATAATTCGATAAGTTCGTTTCTTTTTTACCACAAAAAATATTTCAATCAACCAACGTTATTCTCTTGTCTTTTCACATATGTTTCACTGTTTATTTGCTTCTAGAATGCGTAGATATTACTCTAAACCTTCAAATCTTACAAATTCACAAACTTCTAAGATATAAAATTGCAATCTGCATATTTCACTGCATAAAGAAAACTGCATATTTTAACCTTTTATTACTGCAACTACCAAATCACAAACGAAGTGTGCTCATAACTTTATACCTAACTACGCAATAGTACGCAGTGTTTGTATCAGTCCTAGAGACATAAACCTAGAGTTTACAAAATTATTGGGAAGTCCAAGCACATATTTTGTACATTTATACATTATAGTATATGTAAAATTGTATTTTATTTAAAATTATTGTGGAGGGCTCGGGCCTCTTATAACTCTACGCCTGTGCCTAGAATGTAAATTATGTGCTCCTCAGTATAGTGCAAGTAACAATTTTACTTCCACTTTTTAAAAAGTATGTTGGCAGCTGTCTACCTTTAATAGTTAGTATTACTCTCGAACTTCAAACATATTACTCCTTCATCCTTTGGAACATAAATGTTCTCACAATTTGCATATAAGGCTCTGCACAATCCTTGATTAGGTAAGAAATTTCTCTCCAATTATACCAGTTTTTTCTTAAGCCCTGAACTGCGAGATAGATTTCATTTCCTCTTCGTCTATTCTCTGGCTTAACACCTTGATATAAAATTAAGAATATTTATTTTCTTCAGTCTTATATCCTATCTCATCTAATGTTAGGCGGAATCTTATATTCGTCCATCACTAAAAAATTTCTTTTTCCATTTCTAAATGAGGGCTCTTCTCGTTCTCACCATATACGCTAGAGTTAGACACTGTCTTGTTCCTAATGACTATTTTCATACCACCACCTTCATTTAATCCGTAATCGAGGGCGTGTGGCCTTTCAGGTCACTAAGGGGATTCTTTCTACCATACTTTTCCATAAGAAAAATGATGATGTGGTGATTCTGGGCCGTAGATATTTTCTGGAATCATGGGAAACCTACGGTTTGAAGAGTCGTGCAATAAACATCGCAAAACCTCTACCAGAACCTTACAGGATTTTTGCAAAACCTCGAGTTGGGGGTGTTCATCTGACATCGTCGGGTGCGGAGGTTTCCCTAGCCGGAGCTATCCCGCACCAGATGACGTCAGATGGGGATTCCCAACATGCGGGTATATAAGCTTAGGACTTTCACGAACTCTTCATTCTGCCTTCACTTGACAAAGGGAGCAGTTGGCTCCCGAAACGTCGTGTTTTTAAACCTTACGCCAGTGTCGAAATAACTTTTTGTTATGGAATCTCCTGGTGAAACTCTGTATTGTTTCGTTAAGAAAAAGTTAGGGTTTAAATCTTTATGTTGCTCTTATATTTTGTAAAATATAAAAACTATATATTATATATACTATAATATCTTTGAAGAAGAATATCTTGGGAAAATATAGGTCAAATTTGATGGTGATATTTCGATTAGGAAATTTTATTTAAATTAAAGCAAAATAGGTCTCAGAAGCTGTATCCCCCCAGAAATGGGTTAAATGTTTGTCCTCTACATTATTACCATTCCACAAGTGGAGGCTCCTTCCACAAACATCCCCCCCAGTATTTTTGCTATCTGTCTGAAATAATTTTACTTTGGCGGTTTCTAAATCCGAAATTACGTTCTTGTTCTATTTGTATTTCAGCTATTTTTTTCGTTTTGAATGTAGTTTGAAAACGCCCTAATCCGAAACTTCGCCGGCATTCAGCAATCTCTTTGCTAGAAGGGGTATAAATGTATTCCAGAACGAAGTCTATTTGAACAAACTCATCGTAAATTACACGGATTGTCTTTGGTCCATCCAACTTCAACATTTTACCCAAGTTTTATTCACAGAAAACACAACCTTTTACTTTAGGTAGTATGTGCGCCCATATGAGTACTTCTAGGTGAAAATTAACGAGTACTTAGGGGAGAGCTAAGAAAAATTATTACTTCCTTCTCAAAACTGTCGGGAATTTTATTGAATGTAAACGCTAGAAAATAATTGATACTGCTTGACAATTAGTAATGAGCTAAAAAGTACCTTATTTTAAAATGTGACTGTAAAACTTTTGAAAATAAATGCATAGCAGGTTCGGGCAAATCAAATTTTTAAACGGCTAGTGGGGAGATCGAGCCCTCCTCTGCCCCCCCTCCCATACGGGCGCCCATGTTAGGTAGTCCTACGTGAAAAAAATATGCTTTGAATCGGGTTCTCAAACCAAAAACTTTGGTAGAAAATACGGAACGAACCAAAAATCGGGTAAGAATGTTTATAGCGTTGCCATCCTAACTCCAAAATCCACACATTATCGCAACCATTACATAGCATGAAATAGGTTTAAGAGAGAAAAAAGTAGCTAGAGGTTCTCCTTGGCGTCCTAGTATTTAAATCGTATTTTTTAGAAGTCAATTAATTTTCGATCCAATCAATCTTACTCGCTAATAAACGAGCCAACCGCACGCGAGGAAACTCCCGCGTTTAATACGAGTTTGGCGCGCTTTGGACAGGCAGCAATGTCATTAATCGGCAATCGATATTGAAAAGCTTAAAGAAATTGCCACGTGAAGTCGCTCATGCAACTTTCAGGTTGTGTGCGCTTCCGCCTTGGGTGGTCGAAGTTGATGACAGACTCCATGATGTAATTTTTTTTTTATCAGCAATTTTAAAGAGCCTTCTTTGCGATGACCTAAACGAATGAACTAAAAACGATCTATCTCAATCATGTTTGCAGCTTTCATTTCGCCTTAACGTGTCAAAAAAATAAAGTAAAAAATACATTCACATGAGAGTATGTAGTGTGTAGATTTCCCTCCCTTAAGAGTGGTAAACATTAACATGAATTCGCATACTTCTTGGTTAATGTAGCAAATATTATTTTATACACAAAGAAATTCTACAATGCTCGTTTCCTATATTTTGTTATACATTATAAAAACGTACTGCACATAAAAGCTGTATAGAAGACTGGTATATACCTAGCTAAATCTGCTGTTGACACGCAATGTTTGCTTATTCGGCTGTCAATGATTGTATCCAGTAGCGTAGATAGGGGAGGTAAGTCGCCCCGTGCGCCACAATTCAGGGGCGGCAATTAGCATTTAAAAAACAATGACAGGCACAACAACTACGGCAATGACAGTCACTCGCCCCGGGCGGCAAAATAGATTGGTTGCATCCACACACACAGGCGTACGCGAGTAAGTTCATAAAGGGGTTACAGTGGGGTTTACAGAGCTACAACTTCATATATTTATATGTATATATACAAATTTACATCGCAGTGGGGGGTTATGACCCCAACAACACCCTCCGCATACGCCCGTGTATCCACAACCATTGGATACACAAGTAACGGATTAAAAGCTCAATTCTCAGCAAGCGTAATTATGCATATAAGCCTGTCGTTGTTCGAAAGTCATCTAATGATGATATCCATATCTCAATTAACTCTTCTTGCAGTTTCAGGACACGCGGTAATCCATAAATAAATAAACATAATGTATTTAGTCTTCGTGTACATAGAGACAATGATAGGTACACAAAGCTGTCAGGGCAATGGTTTTCCATAGTCTTCAATAAAATCGTATAAACAAATCTTCAAAAACCGCGCTTCGGGTGCTTATACCAGTTTGTCTGCTTAAAATGATATCCGCATGAATACATCCGTGTATGATCTCTCTTAAATATATACCGGGTGCGTCAAAACAATGTATACACACTTGAAATTGTCGTAAGAAAATTTATTTCCCGTTCTACAAGGTTAAATTTCTGGGAGAAATTTCCAGGCCAGTGGATAGGACGCAGGGGGTCGATCGAATTTCCTGCACGTTCTCCTGACCTTACGCCGCTGGCTTTCTTCTTACGGGGCACAGTAAAAGATGAAGTGTACAAACGTAAACTACGTAACCAGGACACACTTTGGAATGAGATTCAAGCGGTGTGCACAGAAATCTCATTGGACACTTTGGTACGATGTACGGAATCAGTGGTGGCTCGTACTCAGAAATGTATTGATACTGAAGGCCACCATTTTGAACATTTACTTTAACCACCATTTGAAACATTCGGTTTGACCAGAAAGTACCACTTATTTTTCAAATTGGACTATAACCTTACTTTTCCCAGAAATTTAACCTTGTAGAACGGAAAATAAATTTTCTATGACACTTCAAAGTGTGTATACATTTTTTTGACGCACCCAGTATATACGAATGTTCAACAAGTTTTAAAATATTAATCCAATCAGTACTAGAGCCTAAGTGGAATTCATACATTTCAGCCCACACTTCCTACATCAGGAGAGTATGGTTTTCGAGCGATGAGTGACAATAAATAATATATAGTCGCCATCTGGCGCGCAGTTTTAACAATAGCAGGAGACACAGCAACGATGGAACTAATTAAAGTTTCTTTGCCAAAAATCCCATATCGGATAAGTGATTTATTGTGTCTTAGATATCCACGAGCAGGACTGGCCCATTCATCAGGCAAACATATGTTATCGCTTAAGGTATAAAGGTCTAAGGGGAAGCATTCCAACAAAAAAAAAAGTGAGTTTTTTAAGAAGTGCACTCCAATTTTGGTTTTACTTGTGCTTGACGAAGGTTTTTCATTTAAACGCCTTGCTCAGTGAAGGCGTCCCCATTTCACATTAAGCAGCTGGCGTAGAACAGGGAACTCGAGGGGCTCAAACCTCCCACATTGAATATCAAAACATTATTTTCTCTAATACCACATTACAACGTTCTTTACAGCCACTTGAGCCCCGTGAGTTTTGGAATTGCTACTGATTTTAAGTAAGAGACGCCAAGAGGAGGGTAATGGGCGCAACTTCTAAGCCTTGTCTGGGGCACATAAAATGTCCTTACGCCAGCCCTGGTCATAAACTGTTTTTTCCTATAAGAAGTAAAATACTTACAGAATGTAAGATATTATTACCCTTCATAGGGATAACACAATTGCCAAATATTGGTCAACACACAAAGCCACCGGGGCGAGATTTTTGTGAGTTTTTCGTGGGGGATTTTTTTATTACAAATAAATTTGACACCCACGTATTAGTAGCTCAAACTAGAGCTATTTTTGTTTATGAGAAAAAGAGACGCCGTCCCGGATGGACCCACGACAGGGACGGCGTCTCTTTTTCTCCTAAACAAAAATAGCTCTAGATTGAGCTAATAATACGTTGGTGTCAAATTTATTTGTAATACTTGTAAAATGTGTTGCTAAATAAAATATATCTTTCTTGCATAATCACAAAGATTACGAGATTGTGATTTAGAAATCACAAAGAAAGAAGCTATAAAATGATGATTATTCTACTTAAAATGTTTTAAAACAGTGCTAAGGATCCTTGCATGAGATCATAAGCAGTTACTTAAAATATAGACACACTTTTGTTAAATCAAATTCATTTCAAAGAGAGTTCAAATATAGTCGTCCCCACTTAATCGAGTCACAGATAATCGAATATATCGCTTATAAGAATAAAATATGTTAGAACCACAAATTTTGCCATATTACCAGTATTAAATTTCCGAAATTTAACGAATAATCTTAGCGGGCCATCTTCGGATAATCGACTAAAGACGACAATATTAACAGGAAAACCAGAACTAAAAAGAGAGAGACAGAGCATGCAGAAGAAAATTTATCTTTGAGAAAGTTTTCCCTCCCTCCAATGTTTTGTCCAGGATATTCAAGGTCCACCTATTGAAGGGGTCCTCAATCTTTTTCGGCCAAGGCCAATTTTGCTTATTCTTGTTTGTTCGCCGGCCGTACTACTGTACTGGCATTATTAAGACTCCTCGAATAAATCTGGGAAAAGGAGTGATTCCCCTGGATTAGCTTTCGTTGCCGTTTTTTTAAATCTCATGTTGATCCCCTCCCCAAAATATTTTCTGATCCGCTACTGGAACCGAATATTACAATGTAAAATATGTATGGAAGCAAAAAAATTTACAATACTTTTAGTTATTAATATATAAAGCGAAATCAAACCTTTTAGTGAGATTTTTAGCACTGTTTATTTTTAACAAGC
>QLNU02015360.1:51641773-51664599 GCA_006491805.2 Dysdera silvatica
GAAGCGGTCTGCGGGACTGCACCGATTTCATTTAAAAGCCAATGAATAATAAACTTGTTTACTATCATTTCTGCAGAAAGTATGCGAAAATGAATCGTAGAAATAAAGAAACAAGTGTAGCGGAACAAAAGCCCATAATGAGGCTCCTTAACCAGTATAAATCTTTACGAGAGATTGCATAGCTCGTCGGCAGACCTCGTTCTACAGTCCAGTCCATAACTGACCGGCATTGTCAAAGAAATACGATTCAAAATATGCCGGGAAGCGGACGTCCACAAAAACTGACTGAAAAGCACAAACGTTTAATTGTTAGATTAATTAAGAAAAATCCAAAATTAAGTGCTCCAAAGATAAGAAAAGAGCTGCTGAATCAAGGTGTGTCACTGTCAGAAAGCATGGTGCGCCGCATTTTCAAAAATGCAGGGTACAATGGACGTGTAGCTCGTAAAAAGTTTTTCGTGTCAAAGGTAAACAGAAAGAAGCTTTTGCAATTCGCAAAAAAACATGTTGATAAAGGTCCTGACTTTTGGAATAGAGTTATATTCTCTGACGAGAGCAAATTTAATATATTTGGATCAGCTAGCAGGCAAATGGTATGGCGTAAAAAGAACACCGAGCTTCAACCGACGAACCTGTGTCCAACAGTCAAACATGGAGGTGGAAGTGTGCAAGTTTGGGGCTGTTGAATTGTTTTCTGCTACGACTTTCAGAAATAAAATAAAAAGAATATAGAACTTCAATTTAACAAATAGAGAAAAAAATAACTTTACAGCTACTTCAAAATATAACAAGTTAACGCAATTATTGTATTACTGGACGTATTCTAAACTTTTAAAATACGACTTCACGTTCGCTTTTCTCCTTTTTAGACCAACTAGCTATCTTGATACGTATTGCCAAAAGGGTTGCAATTGGCGCTATTTTAACTACATTTTAACATTTAATTTCTCGATTTCTAGTGGGAGATAGCTGCTAATTTTTACACATTAAGGTTTTTATTGGAGGGAGGGGGTACATTAAGCTAAATTAGATTCGTTAGATTCGGTGTGGGAGCTCCGGGGGTGGGATTTCCTTGTTACTTACATTTATTAACTTATTATCTTACAAGTTGTATGATAATAAGAAGGAAAAAACGTAATTAAGTGAATACAAATATTAAATAAAGTGATCAAATATTATGTTTAAATATTTTCACATAGTCCATATATTTCCAACAGAAAATTCGGGGAGGATACAAGGGATAAGGGGTGGCATGTCGCTTTCATTTTGACAGGATGATAAAAACATTATTTGTAACTCCGTGTATAGTATGGAATCAGAGAAATTGAATTTTATGTATGTTTCGACCACCGATGCATATTCATAGCCCCCCTTTCAGCGTTCTTAACGGCAACCCTATTACAGCTTCAGGAAAATACAACTCGCGCGTTATGTTTTCGGAGCGCATCGGGCCTTAGCATTTTCATTCTGTTATCAGAACGGTACCCTCGCAAGTGTCAATTATCCAATACCACTGACTAGTATAATGCTACTCTCGCCTATGACTAGTTCCGCGTCAATTCGTCGTGGGACAATTCGGCGCCGGACAATTCGTCGCATCATACTTATCTACATTATAATTTGCCGGTGCAGTATAGCCCAGATGCTCTTGCGCCATAAAAAAGCCAAACAAACATTATAATTTGCAATATATTTATTGGGGCTTTCTTTGCTTGTAAATGCAGTAAGACCTAGATAATGCAAAATTCGCTTAATCGAAATGTCCTGTAATACTATTTTTTGTAATTTTTTTCAGTGGGCACTCGTTCAACGTTTTAATTTTAAATACAGTAGAACCCCGGTAATCCGAACTTGGCTTAATCGATGTGTCCTACATTACTGTTTTTTTGTAATTATTTTTTAAGAAAACACGTTCCGCGTTTTACTTGTTTATACAGTAGAATCCCGGTCATCCGATAGCACAGGTGCTTTGGGTTAAGTGAAGTTCGGATTACCAGGGTTCAATTGCATTTACAAGTAAAACGTTGAACGAGTATCAGCTGAAAAAATAAGTAAAAAATATTGTACTGCAGAACATTTCGGATAATCGAAATTCGGATTACCGGGGTTTTACTGCATTTGCAAGTAAAACGGTAAACTAGTGTCTACTTACAGAAATAAAAAAAAAATACTACTGTAGGACATTTCTTTTAAGCGAAGCACGGATTACCGGGGTCCTACTGTATTTGCGAGCAAAGAAACCCAAAAAAAAAATATATTTCATATTATAACGTAAGTTATTGCGACGAATTGTCCCAGCACGATTTGTGCACGACGAATTGTTCCGCAACGAATTGACGCGACACCCATATGACTAGGATAGCTGTACTTACACACGTACCAAAAGTATACCATTTATCATTAACGTTATTTGCGGTATAGTTCGGAATAACGGTACTTTCAAAAATACGAAAAATATAATACCACTTTATTAGTAACGTTACTCTCCGGCAAGCGGTCCCAAAAACGGTACGTCGCAGCACGAAAACTCCCATACCAGTTGCCAGTAACGTTACGCCATCCTTTCAGTTACAATAACGTTACATACTCCATAACATTTCCGTTTGGTATTTTCGCAGTAACGTTAGGTACACTGCAGCCTTTCGTTATTTAATACGTTACTGTAACGTAACGAAAACCGGTACTCAAAAAGCACTCATTTTGGTAAGTTACGAATCCCTGCCCAGAACCGGTACTGTGTAAGAGTGATGTCGGATCTTAGCTAAATGAAGCATAGACGTAAAAAACGTATAAATGAAAAACGTACAAACGATGCCTCGGCGTATTGTGGAAATCCTTACCACATTTTCGTTGTGTGCCCACATGGGTTCTTTTACTACCTTCAAACGTCTGACCAAATACAGTCGAACCGCCATATATGGAAGTCGAAACTCCATAATAAAAAACGACACATAGAAACAGTTTTTTAATGTAATGAACGGAGACTTCAAATAACGAAGTTCACCGAAACTTCGACATATGGAAGTTCTGCTGTGTGATTAAATTAAATAATATGTCTTAAATGTCCACGGATTTAGGAATAGGGCTTTTCACAGGTGTATGATGTTGGTGCCTTACTCAATAACTGTAACCATAGATATTGGACACATGCAAGAAATTCGTCTTGACCGATAAGGTGCCGACATCCTTTGATAATGAGTTGCAAACCTCAAGCCCAATATCCCTACCCGTAAACTAGAACAACACCTGAAGCTCTCATGGAACGTATTTTCCCATTTGGCCCCCAGGAAGCCATCAAAAAAGTGGATACCGAAAGCCCCACCCGCGGGGCCCTCTTTTAAGGGGCAGTTTAGAAGTTTGATGCGCGAGCGGAGGTAAACCTCTTGAGGGCGTAACCTTAGCATTGTTTGGGGAAGAGGGCGGGTGTCATATCAAGGTGTGTAATTAGTCAACCCACGCAACCGGTTGTGATCAACGGCCATAAATCCGCCCATTTAGCTAAGATTTAGAGTGGATGAGGGACTAAAATCTTACTCATGAAGCCTCGTTTAACGTTGCAGAAGCCATTCACTTATTTCCAAACCTTAATATCCGTCCAAACTAAGATTATCTAATCGCTCATGGAGTAAAAGATCTTTTCCAGGGTTTAACGAGAACACCAATTACAATTTATAGTGCTTCCGGGTAATTTGAGCTACAGATGGGCAGAATCATTCACGAATTGAATCATTGAGATTCTCTGCCTATAAAAAAAAAAGTAGTAGAGCTTTTCCCCAAATGATTGACTAAAAGTTTGCACGAACTTCAAATCAATGATCTCTTAAATTGGTAAAAAACATGATGCTGAATTATATTGTTGGGAGTAAGATTACAGTTCGTTTAAAGAACTGTAGTCTTTCGCCCACTTGATGAGTTGATTTGTTCTATAGTTTAATCCGTGAACCAATAGCGTAACAGTTCCAAATTTTTGGGGGAGCAAATGGCTTTAAAAAAAGGTGATTATGTGATGGCGCCTTAGAGAAAATACTGTGTTTTGACATCCAATGGGGACCTACTACTACTACTGTAAATAGTCTCTATATATACATTCGTAAGAGATTAGATGTCGTTCGTAGCTCAGTAGGCAGAGACTCCGCCCCGCAAGTGGAAGGCCGTGGATACAGGTCCCACCGAACGCAGAAACATTTCTTTTCTTTCGAACGTTTCACCATCTAATCACGTCATAACATCGGCGCTGGTATCACTACGCCAATAAACGTTGATTTATATTGTTGTTTGATTTAAATGTATTTATAACTTGCAATTACTACTAGGTAAATTCAGGTACGCAAGATTTTGGTTTCAAAATAGAACAGTTCTTTTATATTCGTGAGGAAGTATTCTCGTATTAGTTTATGCGAATTGTACACTTTTCGTATCCGAAGAAAAGAAATATGTATAAGTGGGTAATGTAACACAATAGCGAAAGTATAGAGCGGCAAGATTCGAATGTAAATTAAGATACAAAAGTAAATATTAATTTAATATATTATATTTTTTAATTTAATATTATATTAATTAGTTAATTATTGATAATTATTTAAATATTACATTATAAATAATAATGATATTATTAATTATTTAATTATTATTTAATTTAATATCATATTAATTTAATATAATAAACATATAACTTAAACCCAAACGTTCAAGACGAGGAAAATACAAGTAATTGCATTTAAAACTTATATACTGTGTTCCATCATGTTACCATCATTGGAAGATATTTTCTCGAATATATCATACTTTTTAAATTGCAAATACATTTTCCTTGTAATTGAATGAAATTATGGAAAGGTATGAGACACAAAAAGTCACGAGATTCACTACCCATGCGATACGCCGAATTCCGATATGGGTGGTCAGGTGTTACTTCCGGTGTACGGGTGCCCCGCGACAGTTTTGTGGAAGCACGAGCGTGGTTTTTCAGACATTTCGTTTTGCACTTATTAGGTTGAACGCTCATAATAAAACGAAAGTTTGCTTAAAAAATACGCGCACTGTTTGCAATTATAGATACGCAATGAAGGGGTTTAGTTAGCATTAAAAATAAAAAAAAAGTATGGGGCTTAACATTTTATGCAGTTTGTGCAGATATGTGGTGTGTACGTATGCGGGTTTGACTTCATGATATATTTTTTGACTTATATGAAAGATTACAAATGTTTTGATTACAATTATATTATGAAAGGTTTTGGCACTAATATTTCATCTCAAATTAGAGTACCTGGCCCGCTATCGTAAAGTTTGAGGCGCAGCTAAGAAAGAGGAATCGTTCCGAATTGCAGACGAACCTATGGCATCTCTGTGTGTACCACAGCGCCATACCAACTGAACTAACAAATGGAACCCACAGTGAGTGCCCCACCGATTTTGATGAAATTTTTTTGATGAAAGTATAGCCAAAATAAGGAAATACGTATCTCGATATTCGTGCCAATGCGGCTTATTTCCAGAGACATGGATTTTTAAAGATTTTGCATCCGATATATGAGCTTAAAATACGACATCCTCCGCAAGCCAATCGGTAGCCTAGTTGGTAAGTTACCGGCCTAGCGCTTCGTGTTTTTGCGTTCGATGCCCGTGGAAATCGGTTGTTAATATGTATCCTTTTTACATGTTCATTTATGTATTTTTATTAGTAAAAATACTTTGCTTACAATCGGATTTTGTTCATAAACTTACTTTAATAAAATTCATATTTATGTAATTAAGTTAATTGTATGCTTATTGGCAGTGATAATTTCTACTCGAATTTTAATTGTTGATTATTAAAAAGTTGAAAAGTAGAAAAAGTTTTGGTGTAGCCATCCAGCCTGTTATGTAGTTAAGTAGATCCAGCACACTTTAATAATGTTTTTACAAATGACGACGGCACCTCTTCTTCTACTGTTGAAGTAATTCCACCTCATTGTACCCCATACTGTCAACCTCGTGATGTGTACTTCTTCCGTCAAGTAAAAAATTTCATTAAAAGGTTACAAAATTGTGTTGAAATCTTACAAGAAAATAGTCATTTAAACACGCGAGCAGATAGATGCTTTGAAGATCCATTCACTTATTTATAATCAACTTTCGGCGCCGAATTTTAAGAATACATTACAGTACTCTTGGTTTGTTGCAAAGTTAACAAACGAAAGAAGAGTCTTTGAAAATGTAGATGGTATTTGTTTTCCAGATGATATTAGACAAAGAAAATCAGTTGTTCGAACAATTCATTTATAAAATGCTCACGTTGTAGAATTTTTTTATGTTTTTATTATTTTTATGATAATTATCATCCAAAACTGTGTACCAGTATACAATTCCGACACCTCCGATAGTGATACACAAAAAATATGTTCACGTCAGTCAGTTTTAAAATAAAATTGATTGCATTTTATAAAATAAAATGTTTCTGTATAAATAAAATGCACATAAATGAGATGCACATAAAATGTTTATATGTTATAAAATAAAATATTACATACTAAAAATACATTTTTCAATAGATAAATATATTTAAAAAAATATTAGGCATAATAGATGCTAATAGTGGATGACTGCAAAGGCTAATAATGACAAAATAAGACGAATTAACTCGGTTTTCTTTTTTATTTAATGGAATTGTTAAAAGTTTTCAGAAAAAAATCTTTCCATCCTTAAATAAAACAAAACTGCGTTATTGGTGTAATTTCATCCCTTCACAGGTTGACAATGAGTACGCAAATTTTATAAAAGTTATATTCACATAAAAACTTACAGCTAACTCCTAAACTTTTTGTACCTTTACAACTCTTCAATAAAATATTAAAATTCGTGTAAAAATTATAACTGCGAAAAATAGTATCACAGAATTAAATATGTAAATATGAATTTTATTAAAGTAAGTTTATGAAAAAAATCCGATTGTAAGCAAAGTATTTTTACTAATAAATATGCAAAAAGCATACATATTAAAAAAAAAAAGACCGATTTCCGCGGGCATCGAACGCAAAAAAACGAAGCGCTAGGCCGGTAACTTACCAACTAAGCTACCGATTAGTTTGCAAAGGATGTCTTATTATAAGCTCATATATGGGATGAAAAATCTTTAAATCTTTAAATGCATGTCTCCGAAAATAAGAAGCATTAGCACGAATGTCGAGACAGGTATTTCTTTATTTTGGCTCTACTTCCATCAAAACATTTCATCAAAATCGGCGGGGCACTCACTATGGGTTCCCCTTGCAAGACATGGAGGAGATTATACACACACTTGTTGCAAATACCAGCTTTCGCCCTTTCTTTTCATGTGGTATTCAGTGTAAGTAAGATTTTAGTCATTGATATTTGTTAAATGTATGAGTTTTTCCGCATTTTATAAAGGCTAATGACGCGACGGTAGCATTTAACAGAGGATGATTAACTTTTATTTTGTGCTGCAGTCGTTACGATCGTCGAGCTCAAGCGCAGGGTTCGATTTAAAATCATTTTAGTTGTGTGTAAATACATTGTGTTTCAGAGTGCACTTTAAGTCGTCGATCCCGTCCAAAGCGACACTCTTTGAACGAAAAATTAGAGGAAAACGAACAAAAGATAGTTCGCATTTAAAAACAGCTCGACTAAATACCTTATTTAGTTGTTGAAGACATTGGAACATCGGATTTTGCAAAATTCCACATGACATGTGGTGGAGTATCGGGCAATAAAGGTAAAAAATCGTTAATGTGTACTTATCGTTTATAGAAAATCTAAGAGATTTTTGTTTAAGATAAACAAGAATTCCCGTCTATGATAACGTCTAAACGTATTCTTCAAATACAATTCGTTAAATTAGTGTTTATTTTCCCTTTCATCGACTGAAGTACGGTGAGAATAAAATGCTGAAAGACTGTTGCAACGGAGTTAATAATAAATAGTAAAACAAATAGTTGTTATACATATATATATATATATATATATATATATTTAGTATTTCATCTAGAAAAAAATTAGGACAGGGCACACGGACTGACAAGAGGCCATTTTTTTCTGGCCCTCTAAATACACGGATACTCATAATGAACATCCACAGTTACGTCAGTTTACTGCTATTAATTCCTTTAAACAACGTCTTAATTTGTTTAGTTCCTATAGTTGCTTTCTTTAAATTGCTTAGTTTTCGTTTGAAGGTAACCATTTTTTGGATTTTTTTTTTTTTTTTAGTTCCGAGTTAAGTATATGTGAAAGGCGAGCGGAAGGTGTGCGTGATTATTGCAATCTAATGTCAATGTTGCCAGATGGCAAGATTAAAAAATCTCAACTTCATACAAAATAATAATTAAATTAATATAACTATAATTTAGTTAAACAATATCCTATAATGATTTCATGTATTCAAATATCCTATACCAGCGGTTCTTCAACTGTGGTCCACGAGACCTTCCCAGTGTTCCACAAAGACTCAGAAAAATGCGAACAAGTAAAACAAGAGCATTTGCTCTTTAATGCTAAGAATAAATTATGAGGGGACGAAAAATTCCTTCCTTAAATGGTGAAAATTAGTGATGAAACACTAGAAATAAATATGTATGATGCAAATTCCGGGCTTTAAACTTTGAGGGGAAACTTCTTGGGGACCCGCGAGGACGAGTGATCTGTGAAGGGGTCCGCGGTCTTGGAAAGTTTAAAGAACCGCTGTCCTATACTATATGACAAGTAAGCTTCATAAAATAGGGATGTAAAACATGCTTAATTTAGTGCTTAAAGACAAACAAATTGATTTTAACAAAAATTTGACCTGAAAAATAGGTGGAACCGCTAACGTTTATCGGAGTAGTCCATGGTTGAAAGTCTGCAAACCTGGCAACAAATATTCGTCTGCAATCTGGTTTTGCCAAAACCATCAGTGTTATTACGGAAATGAAATGCTGGACTACAGAATTTTTATAAATCAACAAATTTCGTCACGCGTTTTGGATTCTAACGTGGGAATTTGAATTATCATCGGGGACGGATGATGTGTTATTTTCTGAGGGCTAGATGGGACATATGGGCACAAGGGTGAACAAGTTGAAGGGCATGGCACTTAATAGGTTCAGCAGGGCATTGCGCCCTTCTATTTCGCTTTAGATGAAACATTATATATATAAATTTTGCCTAAATTCTTTTTTGAAGTAGAGAATTTCGCTCTTTACCTTAAATCCAATGACGTGTATCATTGGCTATGACATGTTATAATGAGACTAGTATTGGGAGATTTATTGCAACTATAAGAATTTTGGAAGATAATTTGACGTATAGCTTTACGCAGATAAGGTTTTAAAGACAACGTTATGACCTTACTTACGCTTATAACGTTGCTTTTACTTATAAATACAAAAACTCTTTAAACTTTTTCATCCGGATAATTTGTATGTTTAAGTAAATTTGAGGGTTTATGTTTGAATTCAGTCTTCAAATCGGCTTGAATACATCCTTCCAAGTTGTTGTAGGTAAGTAGTTTCTTCGTAATATAAGGCCGCTTGTTCGATTCCTGGATTGCGCACATGGTTTGTTTTTCATTAAATAATTTAATTTTGCTCCAGCAATTGAAAAAAGGTGCCACAGAAAGAAAGCACAACGTGTAATACCTGAAAAACAGTTGAAGAATCCTCCGTTTTGTCTTCATTGAATTTATAACGATTATCTATCCATGAGAATATCACCGAATCACATTCTTTATGGCTATTAAAGCCAAATAAAGCAATAGTACACCGTGTAATCTAAAACTATTACGAATACTGAGTTACGTGTAAGAATATAGATAGTTGAAGTCTTATGCGAAATCGACATTATATAGTAACAAATTCTTTTCATTGTGTCATTAATAACAAGATCGTGGGCCAACGATATTCCCGTGGAGATGATGATCGCCATCTAAGGGCAGTCTTTTCTTAGTCAAAAACAAAAGATGACAAGAAATGTCCTTTATAAACGAACTCTCCAAAATTTCGCACACACCAACGAGTGCAACAGCACAGCAAACAATTCTTCCAATTGGAATAGTGGGTTGCAATGATTTCATGTCCGCAAATAGAAGAGATAATGTAAAATAAAAGAATACGTTTTAACGCGTGTTGATATACGGAAATAAATGTTTTGTCCATTACTACAGCTTTTCTGCAATAGAAGATTCCTCCCTTAAAAACGGAGAACAAAGGGACAGTGACAGCATGTGAAAAATTTATATAAATACAGAACAGAAACTTTTAAATATTTTTGTTGTTTTAATCTCCTGTCCGGCAATAATTTTTGTTGTCTATCGCCATTGATAACAATCGGTAATTGCCTTCCCAGCAATGTTATCATCGGCCCTATCAGTGTTTCAGATTCCCAGATGTATACGTCGCCGATTTTTAATTGATAGCCTCGTCTGGGGATAGGGTGTTAGACCCTTCTTCCGTGGTTGTTAATCGATTCAATTCGCGCCCTGTAGAATCCTCAAAAGATTAAAAGGCAATGATCGGAAAGCGGAAAGGGATGCGTTTACATGGCTGTTCCTCGGAATGGTGATTAAACTGGACAACTTCCTATCTATTTTAACACGTTATTTATATTACGATTTGGGGTAGAAGGAGGAGGAAACACTCATTAACGCGTTTTTAAACCATGCAACGACTTTTCAAGAGCATGCTATCGTGAAGCGGGTTTCTGAATATTTTGATCGGAAAAGAAATTGTAATTTTGTGGCGAATGGAGGATGCAGTGACCAGAGGCGTAGCCGGGGGGGAGTTTGGGGTGTTGTAACCCCCATCGCAATGAAATTTTGTATATTTAACATAGGAATATATGAGTTGTAGCTCTGTGATCCCTCCCATTAAGCCTGTACCTCTCCCTTATGAACTTTCTGCCTACGCCACTGCCAGAGACATGAATTTGCAAAATCTGCAGATCTCGCATTCAGTAGATTAAATGCCCATCAGTAAAAAATTATATCTTTAACAGAATTTTTTAATTTTGCCAAAGTATTCTTCATTCCTTTGTGCTTCTTTCTTCGTACATATACGGTTTGTCCTTTAATATTTTAACGAGCTGTTGAATAATGGGGCGGGAGAATATTTGTTGTATATGCTGATTTGATTAATGACTTTCTCACGAATTTGTACAACTAACTTTTGTTAATTTTCTACATTATTACTGAGATTATTGCAGTAAAACGTTAATGCAATAAGAAAATATAGAAGCATGATTCTTTCTCAGTAAAACCCCATATGCAATCGAACCCACATAAGTCAACAACGACGCAGCAACGAAATTCCAGGCAGTTTAACTGTTTGTGCGCATGCACTTAAGCGAACTTCTTTAAAATACTACATGTATTTTTTTCTCAAAATGCTTATAGTGCTTTATCTATGCTATTAAATTGCACATTTTTAATTATAAGATTATAAATTATGTGCAGTGTTTGTTTTAATAACAATACATTACCATTAATTTATTCGCAAATACAAGAAGTAGAGTAGTTTCGCTAATTCGAAATAATTGGGAATGGTTGGTTGTATTTTTATGGTTCAAGGACAAAGGTCATTCTGCGTCAGACAAGGTGAGACCGTACATACGATTTTAAGAAAAAAATAAATTAAAAATGCAAAAGTAAAAATGTATTAAGCGTAAAATGAAGTGAAACGATGTAATAAAATCAGATGAGATGTTAAAAGCCAATATTAGATAAAAAAAATTAAAAATGATTTCATGATTAAAAGAATCACATAAAATGTCACGAAGGGTAAAATTATTTTGGTTAAAAGCTGATGAACGTTGCTGGTTAAAATTTATGCAAACGATTGCAATTCAAGCCCTCTAGGTCGTTGGGTTACAGGAATACGTCACGATTCTCCGCAACTAATCGCGACCGAGACCCGTTCGGATTAACGAATTTTTAGATTAATTGAAATCTTTAGTAGAGAATTTACTGTAAGCTATAATTGTTTGATGTGTATGTGTGTTTTAACACTGTTTTAGTGTGTCGAAACAGGCACTGTGTATGCCGAACACTGTTTTGGTGTGTCAAAACGCACACTGTGTACGTCAAAACACTGTTTTAGTGTGTCAAAATGTGTATGTCAAAACACACACTGTGTATGTCACAACACTGTTTCGGTGTGCGCGCCTAACAGACGACGATCGGCGGGGCGACGGAAAATTTTCCCTTCCTTTGTGCGAAATTTCAATTAGTTGGCAACACACACACGATGCTGTTTATTTACGTCTTGTCTATCAGATGCCGTTGTAGGCAAGTGAAACAAAATCGGATTAACCGGATTTTCGGATTAGAGAATTAACGAGATTTTCGAATTAACGCGACTACTGTACTTACGTTTGATTTTAAAGAATTTAAAATCTCTAACTTTTAATCGAGCTCTTTAAACAAGTAAGCTTTCTCTTTCTATCTGCCATCATTGAAATGTATCTGTTATGGGCATAAACTTAAAAATACTTAACAAGTAAAGATAAGTTTTGGTCGGCAATGTCTTCCAAATGAATAAAACTGGGGGAAAGTATGAGAGGCAAAAAACTTACATGTGACTCACTCACGGGCGCCGTTAGGGGGGACAGGGGGACCCGTCCCACCAATGTTGGTGTTAGGGTTCCATATCTCCCTTCAATTTCAAACAAAATGCCTTCTACTGGCATATTGTCCCCCCCCCCCAATATTTTTATGCCGTCGGCACCAATGGACTCACTCCATATGCAATATGCTGAATTCCGACATCAGTGGGCTATGAAAAAATTGTTACTTCAGCGGCATTTCTGTGAAAACACAAGCATGGTTTCTCTGGTATTTCTTTGTATACGTACCAGGTTGAATTTCCATGATGAAACATCAGTTTGACTTAAGAAGTACAAGCGCTTACACGGTTTGTGAAATTATGGATTTTCAGTTAAGCGGGTTTAACATTCAAAAGATAGGAAATGCTTTGAAGCTTGATATTTTATGTACTCACGCGGTTCGTTGCAGCTATGCAATGTGCACTTATGCAGGTTCGACTGTATACCACACAGACCCGTTGCAAAACATTTATTTCATAGAGTTCTTTCGTTTGGTTTTTCCGTATCAACAATTGACGAGTGCTTTATTTCTGTCTACCGTTTTCTTCAAGATTATGCTATATCTTTAGAATCGTAGACGAAACCTAGCATTAAGGTAACTATACAGCAGGGTTTAAGCTGCAGTCGCATTTTTCGCAAAATGCGACGAGTTGCTCGAAAATGCGAAGAAAAAATTATTGCCCATCGCGAAAATGCGACAGGCATTTTTAACCACAGTTTATTCTCTGAAAACAGGATTCCTCGATTCCAGAATATCCGTTTTGCACTTCAGCGATCTTTTCTTGTTCCTTTTTGTTTCCTCTTCAAAATTCTTAACAGCACCTGTTAAGCATCGTTGATATAAATAATTTCATTGATACGATTTTTCGAGCAGCGAAAGCAACTAATATTTTTTAGCATTTTGCTACAAATTATTTTCCCATTTTAGCATTTTTGCGACAGCATGTTTCGAGCCAGCTTAAACCCTGCTATACAGGGTTCCTAGGAAAGTCCGAATGCGGCCAATAACTTTTGAACCAAGACAGATATTGCAACAAAAGTTAGGTTTTGGTATAATAAACTGACTGTGCACTTTCGGATGAGATGAATAGCAGCGTGCCTGGTGGCGAATTGAATAAGTTAAAAATTTTATTTCGAAAAATAAGGAAGACAGGAAAATATTTTCAATTAGAAAGTTGTAGAGCATCCTACAGTTAGTAAGCAAAACATACGGCTTACATGCACTATGTACACGTACTGCCACAAAGTAAGGTGTTCCGAATGTTTCAATGCATAGCTTTCAGTTAATGCTTTCTGATGTTTTAAATGTTGAGTTGAAGTTCGTATTGGGGGAAGATCACGGTTTCTTTCCTTTAAGAACTTCAACTCAACTTTTAAAACATCAGAAAGCATTAACTGAAAGCGATACATTGAAACTTCGGGAACATTTCACTTTGTGGCCATGCATGTACATACTGTACGTGAACCGTATATCTTTTCCTACTAACTGAAGGATGCTCTACAACTTTCTAACTGAAAATATTTCGCTATCTTTATTATTTTTCCAAATAAATTTTTGAACTTCCTCAATTCGCCACCAGGGGCGCTGCTGTTCATCTCATCTGATAGTGCATAGTCATTTTACTATACCAATACCTAACTTTGGTTGCAATATCTGTCTTGGTTCAAAAGTTATTGGCTGCATTCGGAGCTTCCTAAGAATCCTGCATATCATATCTCGTTGCTGGAAATGAGTGTCTTGCCTTTTTTCTTCCGCTTGCTGTTTGAGCTCCAATTTTGTTGTATGGCGGTTTTCTTTTACTTCATTAGAGAATGGGACCACAGCGAAGATCATTTATAATGGCGTCGAATATAACGACCAATTGCATGCAGCGACGGAAGCACTCCAAGAAAATTTTGATTTCCTATTATTTTATATGTTAAACATACTGCTTACAGCAACTCCGTTTACTGCATATAACGTCAGTACTTTGTATAACGATGGTATTTTTCTATATAATGGATTCGGTAACCAGCTATAGCGTCTTGACAATCTATCAGAACCAAACAGGTGTGCGCCTTCAGGACATTACCCAAATCACTTTGCTTCGGTTCAAAAAAAGTTTTAAAATAAAAAATTACAAGTATATTTAGAAATAAGTTCATAATAAGTATGTATGTAAAACAGCATTGATTTTTTAAAAAATATCGCTTGTAACAAATATCGGTTATAACGACCAAATTTGCTGTCCTTTCAAGTCATCATAAATGATTCCCACTGTACATAAAAGCGCATTTCCGGAACTTCCAAAGCGGTATAATGATTTTATAATATGTATCGTCTCAACTCACAAATAAAAATTATAATAATATTTTATGGCTAGTGTAAATCATTTTATTTTATTTCATTTTTTTTTTGTATTGTAACTCACATGCTATAAGCATGGTCTCCGCCGCGATACTTTTACCATCAAGATTCGAACTGCCAATAAGATTCGAATGCATTAGTATCAGATATAATTCCGCAACGAGGCTAATGGTAAAACTTTCCATAAATGGTCTAGAGTTTGAGCCAAAATTTGGAAGTTTTGTGCTTTTTTTTTTAAAGGCCCAAAAATTCTCAAGTTCTCGTATAAACGAACTTTCTCGTAATTATTTTACACTAAATCGTAAGTATCATTACTCATTGGCATTGAGAAAATAGCAATTGGACTCGACATGGTGTCTGTTTCATCGCGCACGAGATTGCCCTTAAATTGCCACCATCTCAATAAATACGGAACCCTATCTAAAATAAATCATAATTCGGAGGGTCATTTTTCGGGAGGATGAAGCGCAAATTGCTTTCACGAGTGACTTCTGATATCCTGGATGGGATCATAGCCTGTGCTCCGATATTACATATTCTCGCATTCACCTATATATTAGTTGTCAAAACGGACGTCTCTTTTCCTTCCCGCTAATAGTTTCACCTAACCACTGGACACTCCCCCTGTAATTTATCGAAAAAGCGTTCAACTTAACAAAGCAATTTCGATCGAGATAATGACGATTCGTTGAAGATAAAACTCTATCTGATGAGCTTACTACGAAAGTGGGAATAGTACTAGCCTCCACCAATTCTTTAACGTTGCTACAATTCAGCACAGAAAACTTTCCTCAGATATGAATTAAAATCTACACTAAATTCACCAAGCGGAAGTAAAAATTTACACCAAGAAAAAGCTTGGGTAGGGAAACTGGCGATTATTTTGTTTATAAAAAAAAAAGAATGTTTCTCCACAAAAAAGTGACATTAGTGGTATATTTTTCCAAGTATTTTTGTCGCAAAAAGTTACATTTGCTCTGATGAAAACGAATTAGTAGAGCGAGGAGGGAAAAATCAAACATCATTAAAAAAAAAAATAAAAATAACTTGGGATGCATTAGAGCTCGGCGATGCATTAAACATTCGATTTTTTCCCTCGGTTCTCAACAACTCTAACCTATTCATTAGCTCCGTAGATTAACTCATGCTCCCATCAAATTTTCCCTACGGTCACAGAATTTCCCTTTGACAATATTAAAATTTTCCTGATACGTTTTACAAACATGCTTGTTTGCCAAAAAAATCATTTAAAGCACAAGGAGTAAGAGTTCTAAAGGAAAAGCAAATCAATAAATAGAAAATGAAATGAAAATCAATTATTGAACCACGTATACCGTGTGTTTTTGAAGTATTCGTTCAACTTTTTGGCGATGTGTGAACAAAGAAATTAGACATAATCCGATACCCATGTTATTGGAACCTATCTCTTAATCTAAGGCATGCTTCGTTTGGTGCAGTATGATCATAGCTACCTTTAAGTCATATTTGGCGCAATATAGCCCAGATGCTCTTGCGCCATAAAAATCCAAACAAACAAACAACTCTTAGGTCATACAAAATAACTAAATAGACTGATGTCTATGTTAAAATAAATATTAAAGATTAGAAGATACATAAAGTAATGGAACACAAAATAATATGAGCCAAAGGAAAACACTGTTACAATAAGCTGAAGCAGAGTTGACCGTGACCATCGATAATCTGGAGACGGAGATAGCATCTGTGCCAACCAGGCAGTTACCTAAATATTCGGCCGAGAGAAGTGAAGAGGGTGCTTCTTACATGCTGCCCGTAGGGCGCTAATTTCTGTCACACCGCGTAAGGTCACATTTGATGCCGATCTTGGCTGAAACAAAGATTGGAGTTCCATTCGGACGGATTTGGCAACTCCGCTAAATAGCAATTTAATTGCATCCGACATCGTATATCGTGCAGCGTGTAGATCGAGACCGAGATTTTAGCCCGCCGTCTATACTCGATCTACCTAATATACGCTCTGCAGCGGCTCACCACACTGTAACGACTTTGAGAGTAACATTGCAACTGTGTGCCGATTTAGAATCAAGTGTGTAGTCGTTAATTTTTTTTCTACATCTTAAAGTGCAATTAGGGTCAAAGTACGAAGATCTTCTTTCAACGGATATGTACTTCTAATTTTCTGTAAGTTTAAAAAACAATTAAAATTAATAAAAACTCTTAATAAAATATAGCAAATGTAGCCTTTCGCTGTATAACGTTAAGGTAATAGCACCTTCATTGCTTTCAGCTAACTAGGTTTGCAATTTGGTCAATATATATGGGCGTAGAATTTCAATAATTATAGGGTAGGGGGGTGGCAAGCAGGTATTATGTACATTTATACATTACAATATATGTAAAATTGCAATTTATTTCAAATTTTTTTGGGGGGAGGGAGGGCTCCACGGGCCCATATAACTCTACGCCTATGTCAATATATTTCGTGTACGTTCATGTGCAACGAATAATTTGTAAAAACAAAATCTGTGGAAAGCTCTTGTGTGCAAGTATGTACATCATGGACAACATTTCTTCTCTGGATATCGTGTTAAATATAATTTAACATGTGTGAACAGAGTGAAGCATTTACTGTACCAATCGGTAATGCATTGGCCCATGTTGGTTGGTCATATTTTCATGGCGCAAAGACAGCAAGAATCATTCTGAGCCAAACAAGGTGAGAATGTGCATACAGTTTTAAAATAAAAATATATTAAAACTAAAATGATTAAAACATACTGAAAGTAACGTATTAAATGTAGCAAACATAAAAGATATAAATAAATCATACGAAATGGGAAAAGCCAATATTATAAAAAAAGTTAAAAATACTTTCGTGGTTAAAAGAGTCACATAAAATGTCGGGAAGGCTAAAATTATTTTGATTACAAGCTGATGACCGTTGCTGGTTAAAATTTATGTAAGCCGTTAAAATGTTTAAAACATTTTATGGTTTACTACAGTTGACCGATATATACAAAGTTTCGTTTAGTATTATGATAGATAGGTTAGCCTTATTTTTGGGGAGAATTTTTGTCAGTTGAGGAACAAAGAAGTTTTTATTTTGAAATAGTCTTAACAAAATAAATGGCCACTCATATTGATATTTATATCAAACGAAAAATCAAATTTGTGAGCAATATGATATATATATTATTTGAAAAAGAATGCTGCGCATATTTAAGCGAAAATCCAATGAGGAAAAAATATCAATAGGGACTATTTTCAATAAAACTTTTCTCGTTTTAAGTGGGTTAATGTCAACACCGGAATCTTGCCCTAAGGCAAAAGGGGATAGCGTGCAATTGTAGCTATGAATCTTGGAAAAAAAATTTACATAACTGTACTTATATTTAGTTTTGCACATTCTACTGGCTTCAGAACATACCGTCTTGGAATTTTAAGATTTATTGAAAAGATATGTCAGAGCCAAAAGCAAAAATCCCTTTCTGAAAGAATACATCCCTCAACTTGGCAACACTCTTCAAGAAGGATTGCCAAAGGGTGGGGGGGAGATTTCGATCATTCCTCCCTAAGCGCACTCAAAATCTCGTTAAGATCTGTAACGGGGGAGTTCTTGAAGCTCATTACCTGCAGAATTACCGGGGTACGGGGGAAGGTGAGCCGTACAATGGAGTGAAAAGGGCGTGATCCTCCGCTGGGAGGGGGTACAGTGATCAAGGGGTAAGTTCCGGTAATGAGACGGCTGGACGGTGAATTTTACTCGTGATAAATGCCGCCAAGAGGCACTTGAGAGTCTCTGCATCTGCTGGAGAATCGATGAATGGTTTTCCCCAAATGACAGATTTTTCCATTTCTGATCTAGGCTTTGTTCAGTCGAGCTTATAATGCTTATTGATGGGATTAAGGCTGTAAACCGTTCTTAATCCTATTTTAGACTTTTGGCGGTTAACACGTTCAGGAGGATTGGCTTCTACTACTTTAACACCATCAGCATAATAGAAGGCGCAAGGCGATTTCCATTGTAGTTCGTCTATACGTACACCTAGAGAACATTAATGTTTTTGGCATCATCAGTGGAACGTAATGCAGCAATTCTTTACTGAAGTTGAAAAATACATCGAGATCTCTCCCCGATTACTTGCACAATTCCGAAAACTACTTGTTGCATGCAAGAATAAAGATCGCGATATGGTAGATATATCCGTATGCTTTTCCACTTAACGCAAGCAGGCTGTGTGTTCGTCTGTTGATTGTTGTGTAGAGGCAATAACAGTTTTATTATTACATTGTGATTGCTTCGATTACCACGTAATAACAATAGCAAATCATTAATGCTATGGTTGGCTCTACCGATTGTCATATAAAGTCAACAACAGGGTGCTTATGTTGTAATTGCCTCTGTTGATTGCCATATAAAGGTAACAACAAGTTGTTCATGTTGTGATTGCCTTTATTAACTCCTGTAAGATATTATTACCCTTCACAGGGATAACACAATTGCCAAATTATGGTCAACACAGAAAAGCCTCCGGGGCGAGATTTTTGTGAGTTTTCGTAGTGGTATATACAATAATTTTTGTCACCTGTGCCGTGGCTGGCAGGGCTTGGTTTCGGAGGAAAAAGAGACGCCGTCCTCATCCCGGATTCGAACCAGGGTCCCCGCGTTGAGCCCGCGGTGTCTTGCCGTACCAGATTTAAATATTAACTCCTATATATTTGAAACTTTGAACTGATCTTCAACATGTTTTTAAACCGTTTAGAAAAGCCAGACTCCTGTGTGGAGTCATTTTATTAATGACATAAAATCTAAATACAGTATGAATAGTTTCATTCAGCAATAATAACTGAATACGGACGAAGATTCAGTCAATGCTATTTTATTACCAATTTGCCAATAATCTTATACAAGAAAACCTTAGCTTTATTACAGACCTATCCCTAATTTCCTTCCATTTGAAATCTCACCGTATTTTGTCCAGAACCGCATAAGGAAACAGGTTGTCTTTGTGCATCACTTCATTTTAATTATTACTGGCGTGAAAGGTCGTGGGTTCAGGCCCCACCGAAGGCAGAAATATTTATTTTCTTTCGAACGTTTCACCATCTAATCACGCCATA
The DNA here is from genome assembly GCA_006491805.2 of Dysdera silvatica. NCBI lineage: Eukaryota > Metazoa > Arthropoda > Arachnida > Araneae > Dysderidae > Dysdera > Dysdera silvatica. The sequence continues at coordinate 51,661,791 of QLNU02015360.1, forward strand.
CCATCGGCGTCGGTATCACTACGCCAATAAACGTTGATTGTTTGACATTGTTTAATTTAATCAGCGTAGTGTTCGATTTATATAAAATAAACTATTACTGTTACATTTGTGTTTTGGACCCCAGATAACGCTCGGACTATTTGGCCCTTCTTTGGCGGCAAAGTTTGCATGGACCATTTACCACTATTTGTGTTTCGAAAGTGACTGCATAATACTGACATTTTTACACGTTTTGGCTCCCTTGCCGGATAAAATTATCAGTATTATGTCGTCACTTCGGAAATATAAGCAGCGGCAAATGGTGTACACAAACTCTGCAGCCGAGTAGTCCGAGCACTATTAAAGACCCGAAACACAAATTTAACAATAATAATGATAGAGTCAACTATGTTTTGTAAAAATAAAAAATCATACGATACATAAGGAAGCACTGTTTCAACCATAAGCACCGTAAATTGTTAGAAAAAGTTGAGAAATTAGAACATATTCATCAGAAATGTGTGGCGCATTAAAAAAAAATTCCAATATTAAAAGTTGACTCGGAAAAAGGATGGCCATTGGAGATCAACAAAGACTAGCGAGAGCAGAAGGTATCTTCCCTTCTCCTCGGAAGCTGAAAAACGTTAAGTATATTAGAAATCAATGTTTTTTCATTAATGAAAAAGAACTGCTGCTTTCCCCCCCACTTTCCCCCTCCAAACGCTCCTTCTGACGATGTGGCTGATATGATATAAAAATTGCTTGAAATAAATTGCCAGTCTCGCTAGACTATGTTAGTTAAAAATCGCTGGTTTTCTGCTGTTAAATATGGCCGGTCGCAAATTGGCAGGCAATCGATTTCTGAAGGCATTTTGCGATATCTTTTTATTTTTAGGAAGAGATATTAGATATTTTTAAGAAATAATCTGTCCTGTTTTTAGTCTCTTCGTGACAAATTGGGGTTTCACCTACAAATAAATTTTGAGCTGACTTTATAAAACTTAATTTCCAGCTTCCCTAAATACATTACTAGATCGCCTCGCCAGGTTTTGAGTATAATCCTCTACCTGGGTGTGAATTAAAATACTCTAATGTACGTTCAGTACATGTTCACTGTTTTCAATTTATCCGAGTGTGAATGTATAAAATGTAAAAAATGTAAATAAGAATTTACTGCATAAATTTGTTTGTGTTTTCATTTTAAAAACTTCATTCAATGCATTAATTATGGTAAAGATATTGCCAACTTTGCCTATTGATACAGTATCCATTTTACTAATAGCTACTTTTCTCCCAAAACTTAGAAATTGGTTAAAGAATAAACTTTTTGTTCTTTTTTTGACAAATGTCGCTTCGTGTAGATTCGGGAAATCAGTTGCCATGAAAAGCACATGAAATCTTTTCTTTTTCCTTCTTATTACTGGATTTATCGTTGTTTCTGCTTAATTGTTGTTGTCACTATGACTGCGGTCCCAGAGGTAAATCCCCTGTTGTCATCCGCATCGAATTTTGGCGGGAACCCAAAGTACGAACAGTGATGCCATTCTCAGAAATATTACGTTGAGTTACACGACTTTCGAATGCGTAAACCTGAAACTTCACAACTATGTTGTTCGGCTTTATACCCAGTGCGGGTTTGTTATTGTATTTCCGGGCACAGGAACAAACGTATCTACTGTCCACAACCTTGTTTCCTTCAGACTGGAACAGGTGTTCTGCCAAAAGGTTGTATTTTTTAAGGCAGAGGAAGCAACAAAGAAAGTATGATTGACGCCTTAAAACACGCGGTAAATCAAACAGGGTGTTTTGTAGGATTTTTCAGAAAAGAAACCTCATGCCAGACGGGACTTTTGTAGCAGGGGGGGCGCCTCCATTTCATTTTGAAGTGGTAGTAAAGCAAATTAAGATTTACAGAGAAGTTTTCCACTGCGGCCATCTTTAGTGCGGCCGCTTGGAGCAGAGCCGCATGTGGCCATTTGGAAGGTGTGTCATTAACAAGCACTTCGTAACTACGATATCTACTTTTGCACTAGAGCCGGTGGGCGTAGTTACAAGAACGTAGCGAATGAAATGCCTTGTATATCGAAATATAAATTGCAACTTCTCAAAACTTTTGAAAGATGTCGGTTTCCATTCACTTGTCGGATGCTTGATAGCCAATGGTCAGTTTCTCTGTCGTGGAAAATGACGATAAGTGAACTCTGTTATTTCGGATGACAGACGGTAATAAGGGTATTTTGTTGTTAAGTACTTTTTGAGGAGTTGTGACAGCGAAGTGACAGCGAAGATGACCAATCAATTACATGTAACAATTCCCCTTCTAGATAATTTACGGTTTTCAATTTCTTGTCCCTTTTGTTGTCGCTTTCAAAACTATTTCCACATGCTATCGATTATTAGGAAGAGAGGTCAAAAGCTTTAAAGACGTATTTCTATGGTAGCATTTAAAAAATAAGATAATCTGACAATTTATTCCAAATGTTATACGTATACTAACAGTGTTATAGATGCTGAGTGTGACTATGCAGAGCGTAAAATCTAAAAAATGACTTATATCATCCGTTGGAGACTGTCATATTACCCTCAAGGATTACACTCATAGGCAAATTAAAATATGACCGTCGATACGAGAGCCTATTTTCGCCATTTTTATTAGTTATACGTAGATTACCAAACATTTTTAGAGATAGGCAAATTCCGTTTGATAATCCAGATGTTTTTATGGAATTATAAAGGTAAACTAAATTAAATTAAAATTTTTCCTCCGAAACGCAAAAGTATTCAAATTTTTTAAAATACTGATGGCAATTGAATTTGAGTCTATAGAATA
>QLNU02015360.1:51669137-51687211 GCA_006491805.2 Dysdera silvatica
GTATGCGACCCCAAATTTCATCTGGGACGAGGATCACGAGCGAGACGCCGACCAACGAAATCCCACACATGTTCAATCGGCGACATATCCGGCGAATAGGCAGGCCAAGGAAGAAGCTGTATCTGTTGTGATGAAAAGAAGTATTGAACATTCCTGGCAATATGTGGGCGGGCATTGTCCTGTTGAAACACAGCTCCGGGAAGCGAGATTTGAATTTCCAAAACAGTTTTAACATTAGGACCAATTTAAGCAATCTGATTGGCTAACACCAGATATCACTTCCTTACAGGTTTGCTACAATTTTGGTCGCTAATGTAACACGGCAAAGGTCAACCACTTCAGAGTCTTTGCCACACTGGCCGTTTACGTAAATCACATTTTAATCGCGGAATTTTAGGCGACAATCTTCACACACGCCCAATTTATTTTTAATATTACCATGAGTTGGTTTTTTCTTTGATTTAAACTTAAAATTAAATAAATGGTTAGAAATCTTTAAAACAAAACAATATTTTTGAAATATTGTGCTGCTAGCTTATATTTTTATAGAAAAATCATCTTTTGCCTCAATTTTTGAGTAGATGGCGGCTGAAATTTTAAAGAAAAGGATAGATCATATCGAGTGCGCCGAGTAGTAACCCCGTATTTAAAAAATAAAGTTTTCGTATCTCAATTGATTCCTGGAATTGCTTTCCTTGATTGTAATTGAAAATTACTATTTTTATAATACAATAAAACCTCCCTCAGGCGACCATTGTCGGTTCCGTGAAAAAGAGGTCGCTCAGAGAAGTGGTCTCCGAATGGAGCTAAATTTAGAATTGGGTCTATGGAGGGGGGAAGGAAATCCATTTTCAGAATTGATGGTTGTTAAGAGAGATGGTCGCAGAATAGAGGTGATCGTTACGAAAGATTTTTCTGCATATAATTGAAAATTATTTCCGAGTTGTTTTGTATTTATGGAAAATGCATATTCGGCAATTTTCACGATGACCGCAATTCCTCAAAAACCATGAGAAAAAAACACAACTGGGTTGCGTTTTTCATGTAAAAACCCGGGTATTTGCCAACCCTGTTTGCCCTGCATCCAAGTTAAGTCTATATGAATCCATTATTTAATAACTCATTAAATGATTTGAATAGTTAGAAAATACATTACTTTTAAAAACGTTTGCTCAATTACATTTCTTATATTGGAGCACCTGCAGGAAGCTTCAGGCTTTGACAATGACATCAAGTTCTTTTGTAATTATCAACGGTTCTTTTGGCTCACATACAATCCTAATTTCGCCAAAAAAAATAACGCCAATTCTTTTTGATGGGAATTATTTCGATCTGGAAACCAGGCCGCACATCACCTGCTCAGCCAATCAGATCGCTTAAATCGGTCCTAATGCTAAAAGTGTTATGGAAATTCAAATCTCGCCTCCTGGAATGCCTTGAAGGAAGGGAACAACTTCGGGCTCCAGAACTTCATTGATGTACCGGTTGCTGTTAAGATTACCCACAATTCGTAGCAGCTGAGATCGTCCATGATACGCAACAGCACCCCAGACCATAACGCTGGGGGTTCGTCCATTATGACGTTGGATAACGCACTCCGGAAGGTGGCGTTCACCGGTATAGCGTCTAACACGGATGCGGCCATCACTGTACCCCAAATTAAAGCGGGATTCATCAGAAAACACCACTTGTTGCCAATCAGCACGCCAGTCTCTATGTCCATGAGCCCATTGTAGCCGCAGGCGCCGATGGTTTTGCGTCAGGAGGATCCTGTATAAAGGAACTCTTGCACGCAGTCCACGGTGCAGTAGACGCCGACGAATTGATGAAGCACACAATGATACACCTGTAGCAGTGCACCAACGTTCTGCCAACTGTCCAGATGAAGCAAAACGGTCCGTCACCGCCATGCGGACCAGGTGTCTATCATCCCGTGCTGACGTCACCTTTCGGCGTCCACTCCCGGATTTCCGAGTTGTCTGGTTCTCTTGAACCCACTGCTTCCACACTCGCATCACTGTGCTGCTGTTACGCCCCATACGAGCTGCTATTGCACGATAAGAAAACCCTCCTTCACGAAGGCCGATCATTCGTCCCCGTTCAAACTCCGTAACTTGCTGAAATGTCGCCCTCTTTCGTCGTAGAGGCATAGTGACGTCTCATGTAACGTTTACCACTAGCAGATAACCATACACGCCCCGCTACAGCCCTCTATTTATACGGATCCATCAGCAGTTCAGAGGGCGCTGCTCAGCCCACGCATGCGTGATGACTCTGAAATTCTAATCATTTGAATAGCATACCCTAATTTGCATTTCCTGAAAGTTTCAGCTCAATCACATGATTCCTTCATGGTGTTGCAATTTTTACAAACATGAGTATACTAATTAATCAGAGTTAATATTTTAACTTATATTAATTAATTAGCATAAACTGATCGGGACACAATTTAATCCATGTAAAAATCCACGAAACGGACATATTTTAATAAATTTATTAAAGGCAAAAACAAGAATCTGCCAAACCATTGAATTACGATTGCTTTTTAAATCTAATTTATTTTTAATGTGGCATTTCACTTGCTCGTTTCAATGTATCATGAACTTAAAATTTTCAGACAACATACGAGTAAAACCAAATTATCGAATATAGTGCAGTAAAACCTTTCATTAGCGGATACTCACGCGACAGAAAAGTTTATCCGTAAAAGAGAGAGGTGATCGTAAAAGGGGGGTATTATGGCGGGGGAGCTTCTTGCCGGGGGAATTTTGTCTGACCGTAAAAGCAGGGTGCCCACATTAAGAGGACTTTTACTATACTATCATTTGCTGGCTTTGGTCAGCAGTTATTGGTCCCGATGACTGGATATTTTAACGTGTAGTCTGGAACTGTTTTTATAGTAATATACAGGGCACGAATCATAATATGTGTAGTCACTTGTAAACGAATCTTGGTTCAGAAGTTGTGTTTGGGTCATTGGTCCCGTCTCATGTTTGTATAACATTCGGGCACGAAACCCAAAACACTATTCAAAATGGTGTTCCAAACACAATATAGATCAGATGATCAAATACTCGGAAAGGAAAGAATAATTTTTCGACGCCTGCTGGGACTCGAACCCACGTCCGCTTGTTGGTAGGTCAAGTGCTCTACCTATTAAGCTGCAGACGTCGACCACTCTCCTCCCTGCCCATATAAAGCTTTCAGTACAGACAAGCTCGAGAAGGATAGTGCAGTGCTGAAACTGCTTTTTAAACCAAAGCGACGAGTCACAGAAGCCAAACGTCCTAAAAAGCGAGACGAGCGTTCATATCTATTCGAGTAATTCTCATCACCGCCGACGATGTAGTAGTATTAAATGATTATCCTTTTCTTTGCGAGTATTTGATCATCTAACACTACCATATCATCGACTGTGATGATAATTATACGATATAAATCAATTATCGTCGTTGCTTCTAACACCCAAAACCTGCTTGCAGTCGAGATCGACCTCCAACTCGTAATATGTTGATAAACATCGAGGCCTGAACGAAGCCTTGCTGTGGCTTAGAGATAATGTGGTTATCTACTATGAAGAAAATTAGTGTTCTAATAGTATCAATCTCTTGCTGGACTGTATCCCAGGATTTGATCTCCAGGCGACAGACGATCGAGTCTCCCAAGAGACTTTAGGTTCTTGCGCAGTATCATTCCAGATGCCCTTGCGCCATAAAACAAACGACAACACAGGATTACACGGGTTCTGAACTGGAGCCCAAACGAGGAGAGATTACGAGTTTAACTACTAGGGAATTCAAAGACGGAACTCAAAATAGTTTCGACAAACAATAATCAATATTTTCTTTAACGTTCAAAATTAAATCCACAAAGGCGAAAGCTTGAACAAAGGACGAAATACTAAAAGCAAATTTTTTTGTCATGTTTATGTTCTGTGACACGAGGAGGCACCTGAGGTCATGTGGCGCCAAGACCTAGGTTTTGGGCCTGCTGTGTCACAATATAATGTGGTCGCCTAACGTGCAATTAATATTGGTACGACTTCTATCTGTTCCCTCCAAAAAGAAAGGAAAAATAGACTAACTGCTAACTGTAGTCCGAGTTTTCCCTAGGCCTTAAGAGGTTCAGATTCCTCGGGAAAATGCAGGTCCACTGCCCTAGGGCGGCATAGTGGTAACATCGTCGCCTCTCGTGCTATTAACCCGGGTTCGACTGCCAATGGTATCGTAAAACGCGTGTTGTTTTTCTGCCCACCGTAGTCCAGGGTTCGGAACCCTTGGCAGCGGAGATTCGGGTTCCTCGGCAAATTGTAGGTTCCGGCGCAAGAGGTCCTTTACTGTCCTTGCGCCGTAAGAACACGAACAAGCAAACGAACCTACAATTTTCCGAGGAATCTGAACTTCTGTCAACTAAAAAATCAAGCCTAAGGATGAGTAAAAAAATCAGCAGGCGTTTGGTACCAATGAGACACAGTGTACACACGTGTGAATAGGAAATACGTACTATATGAGCAAATGTGCAAAACTTATTAACACGAAATTTTGTTATTTTCATTTTATCAGCTGGTGTATTAAATTAAAAATGCACCCTCCTCACCCTTCCTTCGCTTGCACACATAGTCATTCAGAATAGAAGGAGATGAAAGTATATTATATGCGAATGATTTAGGAAAATTTATTTTGCTACAGTTGGTAAAACATTTGATTTGACGTTGGTTGACAATTCAACAAAGAACGGCGTTCGTCGCCAAGCTAGTTGCCGTCCACAATAATTGGAACTATTCACGTCTGAAAACAAAAAGGTTCTTCTCTTATTATCTTGGCTGGGTATGGGTTTATGAGGTGTCTACCCTCTTGTGCTTTCTGGCAGGGTCGTTGTGAACGCGAACCTAATAATAATCAACCTTCACCATGGCGCGTTCGGGTACTGAAGCCATGTTTTCGTTCTGTGATCTATAATGAAAAATAATCCAAAGAGATTGTCAGTTCTTGCTTCCAAAATTAGTTTATATTCCTCTTGACAGTTACGATGCGATGAAATAACTTAAAAAGGTTTATAAAACTACGTTTAGATCACAAATAGCACTCAATACAACTGATTCTTGGATTCTTATAATATCAGTAAACGCTCTTAAAACTCGTAGATAATACTTCCGACTGGTATGGAAAGCTACAGCCTGTCTTAGACAAATCTTGGAGGTTATTAGAACGTTTGATGTGAAAATACAGTCGCCGTGCTTAAACGAAAATCGCCGTGACCGAAGATGAGACGTAAAAAATACGAAATATTTAGAGTGTATAATATAGTCATTGGTTAATATGATCACATCGGTATTTTCTAAAAGTAGAAATGATAAACGAATGATAATAATATCCGGTCGAAACTTTACTTAAAAATTTAGTTGTTGCTGATGTTATATGTATGCAATAATACGTAGTATACTATATACAAAAAAAGTAATCTCTTCTTCTCCCTCCTCGAGCTCATTTTTATATATTTTTTTTAGAAAAAAAACATCGTTTATTATGAACTAGTTTCTGTAGTTTGGTAGCAAATCTTTGATGAATTCCTTGCATTCATACTGCATTCAACAGCTTGCTTATTTCTGATGAACACTGCTGCACAAAATTTGTAAAATTTCGCGCAATGTTCAGAAGTTCTTCGGCTTCTCCAGGTGTGATCTCTTCTTCTAATTGTAACCACATTGTTTTTCTTTATGACCGAGCTGCAAACTTCATGCTCAGTCAAGTCACTGACCATCATAAGGTTTTCCTCAACTGATATCTAAGCACGCAAGTCGCCTGTATTTATGTCATAGGGGATTTCCACTTGTTCATAAAGATTAGAAGACGTTTCAGCTTCTTTTTGTTTATAAATCCTCCCTTTTAAATCCAGTTTTGATTGTTTTTGCCGTAATCTTAATCCACGAGATAGTTAAAAGGTGCAAAGCATCTAAGATATTTGTCTTCTGTGTTAGTGCACTTGCTTCTAATTTTCCCAGCTTTTATTCTATCCTTTTTCAATGGCTATTGACCTTATTTCACAGGAGTAATACGATTTTTAACTCGAATAATACCTTGCCAAGTTGAGTTGTAAAGAAAAAGTCCCTTTCCCTTCAACTATTGCCAAAAAATTGCCATCAGACTGATAATAAAAAAATATTGAATGATTATAATAACCAATGATTTCGCTTCTCATTTGGTGTAGAAATGGACGGCATTGCTCTAATCCTATAACATGATGTAAATGGTAACAATAGCCGCGATAACCTAAAGCGACGGCTATTGCAGAATAGAATAATTAAAGCTGTGTAAATTTAAACCGAGAAGCATTTTGGCAGCTCATAACGGTTAGTTAGGTAAGGACTTCATTTAGGGCTAAACATCTTTTTACTAAAGATATGTATAATTCAATAGAAGCAAAGTGTCTTCAAAGACTTACGTTATATACTAAATGGAAATTCGATACTGTGTAATGAATGATGGTAGGTACATCAACATAAGAATCTGTTGGGTGCCATTTGGATATCAATATCGTTTCTGAATTTTTCTAGGTACCAGATGTATATTTAATACAGTACGAGAAACATACCTGGGGAATATCAAGCCAAATATGCAGAACACCTCATACAGATTTGATGGTGGACTGGCACGTGATCGAATACCTCTTCTTATCTTATTCCATAGATTTTCAGTTGGGTGAAAATTTGAACAAAGAAGTAGACATTGAAGAAGCGCAAAATCACTGTTATTCTCACTGAACCATTCTTTAACGATACGAGCCTTGTGGCAAGGAGGGGAGATTGTCCTATTGAAAATACCCATCTCCCTCAGGATAAGCATCATAGGGTATTCTTAGTTCACAATGATGTTTCCAGAGGCTTTCAGATGCCGTTCCATAGGTACCAGGGGTCCTAATCCATGCCCGCAAAATATTTCCCACACCACCATACTACTTCCATCAACTTACACTGTCTCAATTAAATAACTAGGATCCACGGCCTAGTGCGGTTTACGCCGTATTTTAAATCCAACATCGACGTGCTGAAACCAAAACCTGGAGTTCTCCGACTCTATCACTTTTTTTCTAATCATCAGCAGTCCAGTTTCGATGTTCCTTCGCAAATGGGAAGCGATATTTCCTATTCTTCGGTGGCAACACGGGAACTGGTAGCGGTCGTCGGTTGTTACATCCCACCCGAAACACATTTCCACGACAGATGCGTTCTGACACGATGTTCTAGGTACCCCCCGTTGTAGGCATTAGTAAATTTGTGGAATTGTGTCACGCCTGTTTGCAACAGCAATTCCACCCACTCTGTGCTGACCCCTCTCAACCATTACATTTCTTCGTCCATACAGCGATTTACAGCTTGCTGTTTTTTAACCACCCAACTGTATATACTCTTGCAACTTTTGTGTGGGAAAAACCGGTGAGAGCATAACTGTTCCAGAAATGCGAACACCAGCCCTTTGGGCATCTACAATAATGTCACGTTCGAAATCGGATATATCTCGCTTTATCTCCCCATTCTGAAACGAAAACCAACGTTTAGAGTGAGAACACATCACATTTCTTAACCTCTATATTTACTTCTATAGAGATAATTTGACTTCACTTTCTAGAAACATTTTATTTGCCTGAAGGAAGGTAGTGTACCTAACAAAATGGCTGTTCAGTATATCCATGGGCTTTTTACTCAAAAATATTTCATTGTCAAATTATCTAAAGTTGTTCAAATGCTCTAAACGTTCAGATTAAAAACAAAACAAAAGCACATACATTTGTTATAACAGACATTTAAAAATAATTGGTCAGGAGCGCATATATCTCATCTCTTTTCTAATTACAATCTTAACATGTATGAAAGCATTTAATTATATAATTATAATACTTACAGAACATGATATGTTATATGATGAATTGCTCGCAAAGAAAAGAAATGTTTTATCAACCTACAATCTCTTTGTTTCTGGTCAAATGCTTTAACATTAAACTACAGAAGTCAGACGTTCTTTCCCTTGCGAGAGTATATAAGACGCCAGTATGGAAAAGTTTAATTCATCATCTAATACTATCACATCATCGGCTAAAATCAGAATTGTTCTACTCTGATAACTATCAATGCTAGTCTCGCCTATCGGACGTTTGGCTTCTTTAACTTATCGCTTTGGTTTAAAAAGCAGCCCATGCATTGCCACACTAATTGAGAACTTGTCCAGAGTAGCGCCTTATATACCTTCGCAAAGGAAAAAATGTCTGACGCCTGTAGCTTAATGGTAAAGCACTTGACTGGAAACCAAGAGATCGTGGGTTCGCATCCCACCAGGGGTCGATAAATCATTTCTTTTCTTTGAGAATTCATCATCTAATACTACCACATCATCGGCTAAGACGATAGTTGTTTTATTTTAATAAATAATACGTTATAATTACATTATATATATATATATATATATATATATATATATATATATATATATATATATATATATACGAACAGAAACTAAGAACTTGGGCCGGAAAACCATTACATGGCAGGCACTACAATGACCTGCAACAACCACACGTTGACAAAAAGGCATCAAATTCTTGGCTGGCCAAAGGCACTCTCCAGCCAGAGACAGAAGGATTCATGCTAGCCATCCAAGACCAAGTGATCGCAACAAGGAACAATCAGAAATTCATCCAGAGAAAAGACATAGAAAGCGACAAATGCAGACACTGTCATGCGGCATCGGAGACAATCCAACACGTGATGGCAGGATGCAAGATCCTTGCGCAGTCAGACTACAAACATAGACACGATCAAGTAGCGAAAATAGTCCACCAGAAATTGGCAGCGAATGCTGGCTTTCTGACAGAAAAATGCCCGTACTACAAATATGAGCCAGAGACCGTGCATGAGAACGAAACACACAAGCTTTACTGGGATAGAGCAATCATAACAGACAAGACAGTCCCACATAACCGTCCTGACATAACCCTCGTCGATAAATCGAATAAGACCACGTACTTAATCGACATAGCAGTACCCAACACCAATAACATACAGACAACCTACACAACGAAAATCACCAAGTACCAAGATCTCAGACATGAAGTACGAGATATATGGGGTATCCGTTAGTCATCTCAGCAAGAGGGATCGTACCAAAAGCGCTTGCGACGAATTTGGAAATACTCAACATTGACCCAAACACCTACATTGAAATACAAAAATCCACAATTCTAATCACGTGTCACATCGTCAGGCTTTGGGACGGGCAGGGACGGGCAGAGCGCCATGTTCCCAAGCCTCTTTTTACATCACTTCTTAATGTGCCATGTCTAGAAACTTCCTGACAATGTGACACGTGTTTAGGATTGTGGCTTTTTGTATTTCAATGTAGGTGTTTGGGTCAATGTTGAGTATCTCCAAATTCGTCGCAAGCGTTTTTGGTACTATCCCTGTTGCTGAGATGACTAACGGGATGATGAGGATCTTTTCCATACCCCATATATCTCGTACTTCATGTCTGAGATCTTGGTACTTGGTGATTTTCGTTGTGTAGGTTGTCTGTATGTTATTGGTGTTGGGTACTGCTATGTCGATTAAGTACGTGGTCTTATTCGATTTATCGACGAGGGTTATGTCAGGACGGTTATGTGGGACTGTCTTGTCTGTTATGATTGCTCTATCCCAGTAAAGCTTGTGTGTTTCGTTCTCATGCACGGTCTCTGGCTCATATTTGTAGTACGGGCATTTTTCTGTCAGAAAGCCAGCATTCGCTGCCAATTTCTGGTGGACTATTTTCGCTACACACACATTATATATATATATATATATATATATATATATATTTTTAAAGCAATTAATACTTTAATTAGGAAATAGATATATTTTGCAACGTCCTTTACTATCAATATGATAGTTTAGTAATACGAAATTAAGAGTATTTTTGGATATATGTTGTATTTTCTCTGCATCTTTACACTGAAAACTGAATTTCGAGATTATACGAAATTCTGCTTATCCGAATTCAGGACCGCCCCCTTTATTTCGGATAATCGGAGTTCTACTGTACAGTAAAACCCCTTATTATCGTACACCCATCGAACAGAAAAAAATTGTCCGTAAAAGACAGGTGACCGTAAAGGTGGGAGTATTATTTTGAAGGAATTTCTTGCAGAGGAATTTTCATCTCACCGTAAAAACGGGGTGTCCGTTCAGAGGGATTTTACTGTGTATAGTAATAGGAAGAAAGTTAGGCCACACCTTTATGGCTGACACATATGAATGCGAAGTCAAAATAATAAATTTGGATAGCGTAATTAATCTATAATTAAAGGCGAGATAGGAAAAGCTGTGCAATTCTGCAGAGTTTCAAAGATGAACGACTCTTAAAATTATTCCCCAGTGATCCTATTGACAGAACCGGGTACACATTCGCTGATTGACGACTCCCTATCTATCCATTCATATAACTTCTCCGTTACCCCAGCCGTTGATAATTGGTACTGATCTTGTTTCCCTCGAACTAGTACCCTTCGTCATAATCACGATGAGCTGAAAATATAATAATTTTCATTTGCCTGGGCTAATATTCCTTCTTTCAGAGATCGATCACAGGGTCTTTTGTCAAAGAAAGCAAAAATGATTAGTGTCGCTGTTGAAAATATTCCAAAGATGCTAACGACGGAAAATTCCCTTCGCATAATAATCCTTGATTTATTTCTGGAATAAAACATTTTAAAGGATCACAGTTTCTATTTAGAAAATTATTTGTTAATCTGTCTATGTTTTCATTAATTAAAACAATAAACTATTTTTTTACACTGAAAGTTTTTAAAGGGGATGGAAATACATTAAGTAATTCCATCGATAATTATGACCAATGGAAAAAGGGGCTTTTAACTTAATCGTGGTCAACAGGCTCCAGTGTTTGTAGCACACATGTGTTTGTAGTATGTCGTATTTAGAGAGGCATTTTCTAATCAATGTACTCTTCTTTATAAAATGAGCGAATATCGAACACATTGTCTACTATTTATGTTCATACAGATAATTAAAGTCGAGAATTAACGAGGAAAAAATGAGCTGGATATATTTTTTGAAAAATATATGAATTATTTATATGCATTCATATTTGTGTAATAAACTTTCTAATGTTTTTCTATACACCAAATTTTGACAATGATTTGTCATAAAGGGAGTTTTCAAGTATTACGTAAGAACCTTGTGGGGAGGGGTTGCTGTTGTGCTTATTTTCCTATGTTAGCCAATGTTAATTTTTGCTTACCGGGGGGGAAGAGTGTAAAATAATCAAAATATTGCGCAAGCAATATTTCAGCGCTCCCAAAGGTGCTCACAGTTATTAAGTTCGTTAAATACATCGTCAAGAATATATTAGGCGAATTAAAAACGATGACATTTAAAAACGTTTAACAAGCAAAACGCTCCGATTTGTGTTAAAAAATTTAGATAAATCTTTTTTTTCTATATAGAGAAGCAGTTTTTCTATACGATGAACAAAGGGATTTACAAAGATTTATATATATATGTATGTGTGTGTGTACGGAAATTTCCCGAAAAAAAAATATATTCCCTTCTCCTTAGTAAAAAATATGATGTACACAAAATCTGCCACGAAAATATGTTCTCAATCATTTTTAACATTAAAGAGCAATTTCTATTCTGTACAATTTTGTAGAAAGCGAAGAAGAAAACAAAATTTTACAATAACTTTTCTTGAGAAAAAATTAAGATAAAAATATTTCCAGAGGAGGGGAGGCTGATCACCCATATTCCCATCCTGGTTACAGCCCTGCGATTCAATATAATTAAATAAGCAAGTATCACAAAAATATAACAAGAAAATATTACCAACATACAAAATTAGGATTTATTTAACGTGATAGTTGTATGATAAAATATTTATAAAACAAATTAACTACGGGAGCAAATATATAAGGAATTTAAATAATATTTTTCGATTATTTTTCTTTGTAATAATTAAAAAATTATACTTAAGGTTATCTCGAAATTAAATGTGATGTTCTGAGATCAGTCAGAGAATTCTAGTAATTTTTAAAAATATCATTTATTTTTGAAGTGTGCTACACTTTTAAATTCTCATTTCATTTGACAAAAGATGTTGCCAATCTCCACGATCGAAACTTTTATCAAAGTTTGCGTATTTTGATGTTTTATCATTATTTGAAAGCATACTTTCTCTCCTTTTGTTATGGATAGGGGCACTAATGACTTGAACGTAGAAAGTCAAATTGAAAGTTGAAATGTTTTCATTTGTTTTCATCAAAGTATGATTTGGTTAAAACAAACAAGAAAAGCGCAAACGAATCTTAGTTTTGCATTAATAAATATTTGAAATTAAGGTATCTTCAAAATGCTCGCAAAATTCACATTCTTTTATTCATTCATGGTTTTCAACCAAGAGGAATTTCTTTCCATAATCTATTAAAATTTTCAGAATTGTTTTTGAACAATCAAAGATTTTTAGGATCGATGTTTTTAAATTAAGTTATTTTATATAGTAACTTCATTGGTAATTTACTGTTTTTAGTCGCTTTAAAAAACGCCGTTTTTCTACAACCCACTTTATTTTTCAAATGTTTTCATAGCATGAGTGAATTATTTAAAAGGGCTGAGCAATCTTTATTTTGTTACTCACTGTTTGCAGCACCTCAAAAGTCTTCTATAGACCAAGATTGCTTTTTTAAAAGTTAGATTATTTTTACATCTTTCCAAGTTTAACGTAATTTTGAATCCATATTTTTAGATAAGTTGTATAAATATAAAACTTAGCCGACATAAATAAAGCAGATTGCACAGCATAGATGCAGAGCCAACGAGAGGTGGGGACAGCAGGGGCTGCAACCCGGGGGCCCCCGGATGAAGTCTAGGGGCCCGCGTGGCAAGGACCTATGTTGTCGGGGCTCGGCACAGGGAAGGGGTCATGGGGCCGGTCGAAGTGAGCCTGGGGAGATCGCGTTGGCTTTCGTCGCCCCTGCATATATATGTGCAAATATATTATCAAAGTTTATTCGTACGTCCAATTCTGTAAAAAGCATTTTATTTTTACTTTTTTCTTACAAATACTGCGAATGTATTTTCATGTGTACGGATGATTTTAGCACAATATGAAATTAATTCTCACCACCTTGTATTATAGAAATTTAGGTCTTCAAGGAATTGACGTCCTTCGGAATCCAGAAGCATATTTATTAGGAGCCCAGCCATTGTGCAGTCGTTTAAGCGGACTGTCAAAAGGTCAAACGAAATTGTGTTACCTGTATCAAGATCACATGGCCCATGTAGGTCGAGGGGCAAGATTAGGAATCAATGAATGCCAATGGCAATTCAGGCATAGGAGGTGGAACTGTTCAACTGTGGATGATTCCAGCGTCTTCGGTCCTGTATTAAGCATAGGTATGTTTTAAGCATGCATTAATACCGGCTATTATCTCATAAATTTAACCACAAAATAGTTATTTCTTCGGAAATCCAGCAAAAAAGTGCGATTGCTTTTATACATTTAGCAGCAAAGTAGAATACAACCTAATATATACATACGACTTTTGTATAATAAGAGATTTATAAGTGTGCAAGAGGATTTTTCATATTAATATAAAAAATGCTTTTCTAATTTTTATCTTTTTCTTTTTTATGTTTTATCGGTTTTTTAAAAGTAATAGTTGTGCCTAAAATAATGTGGCTTTATATAAAAAAAAATAAGAATAATATTCGCCTTATCAAGGTTTTTGAAGCTTATAGAAAGCATCAGCATCACACATTATCATTTTTTATGAGCATTGTCCCTGTATATTTCAATGAAAGATAGAAGCCACGCTTAAAATTAACCTCCGAAGGTTAGTTTTCTGTTTGCAAGTATCAAAATCGAATTTCTTGGGATTTAAACCAGCCGATTATTAGTAGTCCGAAATCGCATAAAAGTCAATTGAATGTGCAGTGAAAACCATGTAGTTCTGACGTAGTGAATCCTCTAGAAATGCAGTAAGGGTTTTTTCTTTTTTTTTTCTAAAGAGCAACAAAGTTTGTGGACTAATTAGGGATAAACAAGTTTCAAAAACTCTAAAATCAAAATTCAAGACAGGGATCCCTTGTATTATAGGAATAAGGAAACCATACATGAACAGAATTCAGAAATAGAAACCAGACCGCGAGTGTGGAAATCGGCTGCATTACCTTGCAGACATATAATTGGAAATTATCAAACGCTTGAAGTCCAGCACTTAATTAAATGAAGAGAGCCTTAGTGTAATTACAAAAAGTGTTCTATTAAGTTTAGGGTTCGAAAGCAAGCAACCTATAGAAGAACAGTGGAAGAGATACCAATGCGGAAAAGATGAATATATAGTGAAAACTGAATATCGTGTTACAAGGACGGCTAATTAGAAATGAAGAAAACTGTTGTACAAGGCAAAGATGTATAAGATTTTTTAACATTGAATGAAATATAACTCTGGAGACAAGGGTCAATATCACGAACCTTATATATTTCAACAGAGTCTTCAAGGACTAAATATACAGAAAAATTTGTGAAATCGCCCGTACGTAAGATGGGAGAACGTAAAAGATTATAAGTGTGAGGTAAATTTAAAATTAAATTATTTCTTGTTTAAATGCTGTGGCTGAATAAAGGACTAGTAAAAGTGAATCATATAATTATGAGAAATCAGCAAAAGAAATGGTCTAGCAAATCTTAGACCAACTCCACTTAAATGGCATCTCCCTAAAACGAGTAAAATCTACTTTCAGTCTCATAAATTTTATAACTGAACAATGTCAAAAGGCCCGTATAAAAACTCACCTTCCTCTTCCCCATCTCCAGAGCTTCAAATGATCCAGAACATCCTTTTTGATTCCCCAGACGGCACAGGCGGTCTTCATGAAGCTTGAAGATGAAAAACTGCAAAGTTTAATCTTCCATTTTGCAGCATGTAATTTCCTTAAACAGTATGAAGCGAGAGGAGGTTATCATGTTATAACTTTTGTGCATTTATCAATGATGACGATGATCCGTGACAATGTTAACAAGGCTCAAGAAAGTCTTCCTGTTTTGTAATTTCTCCGCAGATTCCACCTCGTAATGTAAATTGTCTCATACTTAGCTTACGAAAATCATTTCATTGTGTTTCAGCTATCTTTTCAACTAATCTTATTATGAAACTGTTTAGTATAATAGAATACATATGCACGGAATTTGTTGAAAATAGTTGATAGTTTTGAAATACGCTTGGTCTAAATCAGGGGTTAGCTACCTTTTAAAGGTGGTGTGCCAAAGTAATACTGCATTCCCCTTACTCGTGCCAGGCTACACTCACCAAAATTGTGAGAGTTTAGTTTACTACCTGACTATTAATGAAAATTAATATTAGTTAATTAAGAGAATAGAAATGAATAATTAGTAAGTTTAAAAGATAAAATTTAATAATTAGTAATTTAATAAGATATAAATTAATAATTAGTAATTTAATAAGATAAATTTAATAAATAATAATGTAAAAGATACAATTAATAATTTAGTAAGTCAGAAATTAATAATTAGTGATTTAAAAAGATACAAATTAATAATTTAGTAAATTAATTAATTAGTGATTTAAAAAGATACAATTTAATAATTAAAATTTTAAGAAGATATACTTAAATAATTAGTAATTTAAGAAGATAAATTTAATAAATAGTAATGTAAGAAGATAGATTTAATAAATAGTAATGTAAGAAGATACAAATTAATAATTTAGTAAGTCAGAAATTAATAATTAGTGATTTAAAAAGATACAATTTAATAATCAATAATTTAAGAAGATATGCTTTAATAATTAGTAATGTAAGATACAAATTAATAATTTAGTAAGACAGAAATTAATAATTCGTAATTTAAGAAGATGCACATTAATAATCAATCAAGTTAGAGAATAAAAACCTTGAGTCAGGGAGGGGATTTTTGCAATGAGTTTTATTTTAAAATCACTCAACTTGCCATCCAAAAGTGTCCGCTATAGGTTGCCATAGGTTGTCGACCCCTGGTCTAAATGCTTTTGAAGTTGCACTCCAACCTCTTGTTTTACGTCATGATAATTTAAGCAAATTTGTAGAATTGCTTGACTGTATTTGTACGTCTCAAGACTCCACAGTAGATAAGTTGATACGAGTCGACAGGTTATCCTGATGTTTAAACCACGATATATTTATACACAACAAGCCTTACTCGGAATCGAATCCTGTGCAGGTAACTTAAAGGCGATAGTCGCAATCCCCGAATCACTAGGACTTTTGCTCAGTACTCTCAATGGATATTTTCCTTTTAATCTAATCATTGATGACAATGAAACAAAAAGTGCTATAATTTAGTTAGTAGGATATATTTTCATCTAACTATATATTTTGTCTTTACTTTCTTGTTTTTCACTTTTGCATTCCCTGTAGGTAGCCGGGAAGCCGCATTCGCTCATTCTGTAGCTGCGGGAGGGGTGGTCCACACGGTGGCCAGGGCCTGCCGAGATGGTCATTTGTCGAACTGTGGTTGTTCAAGAGCAGCTAGACCAAAAAACCTTCATCGTGATTGGATATGGGGAGGTTGCGGTGATAATATAGAGTATGGATATCGTTTCACTGAAGGTTTTGTTGACGTTAAAGAAAGGGAAGCCAACTATCCTCGTGGAAGCAAACAACAAGGAAGGAAACTCATGAATCTGCACAACAACGAAGCTGGACGAAGAGTAAGTTGCGACTTTTCATTTACAATTTTTAAACGATTTCGATTCCAGATATTCTCTTACATCAAAATCTTACAACGGATCAGCCAATAGACAATAAACTGTTCTTTGGTTGTGTAGAGGATTACTGTAGATAATAAAAAGCCATTTAAAGAGGTGGATGGACTGCACCTTGCTTGTTTTAGCTGAACAATGTATCGTCAAATTGGAATTCAACCTTCCAACTAGACAGTCTCTCTTCACCATGAAAAGAATAGGACATTTATTAGAAGTTGCTCAAATCGTCAGCGCAAGCCTCGTTCACAGAAAGAGGAAAAAAAAGGTAGCACCTGAACGGAAACGTCCTTTTTTTCCCCAATTTTCAATGTGTTTTGATTAGTGTACCTTAGCAAGAGCCTGGTTTGCAGTGCAGGAACTCGGAAGCGAGCTTATCGAACTACTTTTGTTCCGTTGACTATTTTGCGGTCGACAAAACGTAGTAGAACCAGCAGATGATGCGCTTGAAGTAGCTTGCTTCCTTTTCCCATATTTTATTGTCCTGAAAACTAGTTTCCGGCGAAGGTTACTTTATGTAACATTTTCTGAAGTTTTACTCTACATAGATCATGAAATATTGGTTCATTTATTATACTACATATTTCGAATCTTTCCAATGAAGCAAAACTACGAAGATCATGCATTAGATGGTTGGAAAGAATATAATAAATCTGTATTTTAAAATATCGTTTTGTAACCATGTTCCGCTATCTTCTAATAGTTAAAATATTTGCGTAAACTTTAGAGATTACGTCGATCCAATGAAGAAAAAGAATATCTACGAGTGATCACTTAATACACTAAAAATATCTTGATTTATCAATCTTCTGTTTTCCTTTTTAGAACAGAACGCAAAATTGAATATTAAAACACGAGATATTTTTTTCAATTTGGACTTCTGCATGTAAGTATCAGAGAAAAATGAAGACAAGTGCACTCTATGTATGTATAGGAGGAGATGGGCTCTTAGTTCAGATTAGATCGTGAAGATGATAGTGAGATTTCACCGCAATTTCAGCATTTCTTTCCTTATGTCTGACTTGATATCATTATGACTCTAATTTAATTCTAATATATGCAGAATTGAATACCAAATTAAATATATTGAGTTGAATACGAAACTTAATATATTAGGTTGAATAACGGATTTGATATATTATGTTGAAGACCAGATTTAGTATATTAGATTCAATACCAAATTTAATATATTAGGTTGAATACAAAATTTAATATATTAGGTTGAATACAAAATTTAATATATTAGGTTGAATACCAGATTTAATATATTAGGTTGA
>QLNU02015360.1:51687311-51713116 GCA_006491805.2 Dysdera silvatica
CGCAGGACTTTTTCGTTCTTTCTTTCTTCTATCTTTGTCTTTCTCTCATTCTTTTTAGGTTTTTTAATCCGATATTATTACGTTTTTTACTGTTCTCATTTGTATCTCTCTCGTTCACATTCCAATTAATGGGGAAATCTTTTCAATTTCCAGGCAGTTCTTCAAATACCGCATAGTTCCATAATGTATACAAGTTACTTGTATAATTTAATGCAATAAAACTCCTCTTAACCAACAATCTTTAAGTAAAGTCATCCTTTTTTAGAAGTCAGATAAAATTCTCCAGCAGAAAATTCCTTCACAGTCATACCTCTCTTTTACGGCCATCCATTCTTCACGAACAACTTTTTCTGTCCGGTGAATGTCCGCTAACGGTTTTTTTTTACTCTAGTGCATACGTTTGGAAACTTAACTTTTGGAGCAAACCACTTTTCTATAGATTTATGGCAGCACTGTCAGCACCAATGATATTATATTTAGGACATATATTTCTCTTTGGTTTTTGTCAAAAAATTAGCCTTATATATCCTTTTGTCGTTTTCTTTATGCAGGGGCGGCTTAAGGGGCGGCGGTCGCCCGGGTTCCGTTGGATAGGGCGCCAACTGAAGTCAAGTTTAAATTTTTTTAACTAATCCAATAGTAGAAAATCTCTCTAAAAAGAGACAAGTTTAGAGAAATTTTTAGAGACATCTTTAGAGAAATTCTTTCAGAGACTTTTGGCCACTTTTATAGGGTATATGGCTCACTGTGCATCTGTGAAAATCTCCTGTTTTCGCCGGAGGGGGCGCCAAAAAGCAATCTGTGTCAGGCCGCCCGGGTTCAAAATCAACCTCGAGCCGCCCCTGCTTTTATGTTACAACCAGTGCCAGAATATACTAATGTACCAAGGACTATAAAATGTGCAACTTTTATTAAAAACATTTTATATGATTTGTAGCGGTATTAAAAGTTTAGAAAACTCTTGTTATTTTTATCCATAAGATTGGCCTTGAAATATTTTGACACTTTGTCTGTGAGTCCACATTTTATTTTTTTTTTATACATCTCTTATACTGCATTGTGTATAAGCCCAATGTTTTTGTTTTTGTTTTTTTTTAAATGACTATGAAACACATAATATTATAATACCGGTGTTTATCACATTTTAAAAACTCACAAAGGCCTTTGTTATTATTACAAATATCTAACTTTGGAATGATATTTTAAGTCCAAAAGAATGGAAATTTCTAATTTCCAGTGAGTAGGCAGGCATTAAAACAGAGTGCGCGGGAACAGGCCTTTCGTCTTGGAATTTTCGAGTTTGCTTGTATATAATCACTCTTAAGCAGACAAGGAAGGGAGGGAATCAACTTCTTCCAAGCTGTGTGATTTATATAAAATTTAGTTCACCTGAAGCATGACCGCATATCCAGAATTATTATGTGACTAGCGTATACAGAATTCTGTGAGTACCTCCTTTTGAATCTCGTGCTGTATTTCATACAATTATAATTTATTATATATAAATTATTTTATTTTCTCTTTCGAAGTATAGATTCATTTTTTACAGAAAAAAGGCGAAATAAAATGTCGCACAAATTTATATAACGCCATTATAGAAGTAAACAGATCCTCTGTAATTTGAAAAAAAAACGTTCAAAAAGTGACTATTTCCTAGATCTGGCACGTGCTTTACATTCGAAAGTGGCAAGAAATTTGCACGCTGTCTATACGACAAAGCAGAGAGCTGCATAACTTTACAGATCAACGACGTAAATTATATAAGTTGAACAGCGAAGTGACAAAACAAGAATCAGCAATTGACATAAATAATAGCATTTGACACAGGGTGATCACTTTTAAGAATGTTGCCTCTTGCTGACCTAAAAGAGCGAAAGAATGTTTTTAAATTTCTGGATTTATCTTTCTTTTTTTATTTCTTTTTATCATAGTTGTGTTTCTAAGAAGACGTTGAAACTTGTTTATAACAAAGAGGTACGTCAAAATGCGAGTTGTGTAAAATATAACATTATGTGTCTATTTCCGCGAGTATAAAAACAGATGTCAAAACAAACAAATGATCGAACTGTTAAAAACCATCTACGGAATGGAAACTGACATGTGAAACTTCTCATGAAACTGACGATTTTTCTCTAATAAATGAAACAGCTGACATTGTGTTTAAAAAAAATTGACATAGTAGAAGCAAATGGCTCGCAATTTAGAACTTTTAATTAAAATTTAACGCTCTTTATTTTTTAAAGGACTTAATTACAGACAAGTAATTAAACATTCGGACAGTTTCCGATTACAAACTCCTCAAAAGTAATTAATAATGTTTTTTTCATGTGATAATAATCTGTTAAACTGGTCTTGGACTGCTAAAAAAGCAATTGATGGATATTTTGAAAATCTTGCAGTGTGTCAGACGAAGCAAGTGAAAAATGATTTGTAATTTGTCTGCTCGTTTCTGAATTGATACTGACAGGAAATATATTAAGTGAAATTGATGATTTTTCCCCAACTAAATGATTTCTAACCAGAAAATTCGCACCTACTGTTTCGTCACAATCAAGAATATTCAATATATAATTTAAGGGAAAATATAAAAATTACACTTCTTTCTAAATGAAGGACACTATTAATCTCCAGTCGCTAAACTTTCCTCGTGTCCCTTTGTACAGATGTTTGGCCTTTTGCAAGGCTACTAGACTTTTGCAATTTAAATGATTTATGGAGAGGCACAATGGGACAAGTTGGTCTGGGTGCTTATTATATAATTATATAAAATAAAATTATTATATATGGATGCCATTCTATTATTCGAATCTTGAAATGAAAGATAGGGATTATAAAGAATCTCTAGGGTAGATATTAAACATGGGTTGTACCATCGAGATTACATATTTTCCCCGAACGTGGCATCAGCATATATATATTAAAAATTGTCATTGTAAAGGGATTTATCGTTATATTAGATATCGTTGCAGGGAGGTTTTACTGTATACAGGTATATACCTGTACATATGCATATGTATACCTGTATATATGCATATGTATACCTGTATATATGCATATGTATACCTGTATATATGAATATGTATACCTGTATATATGCATATGTATACCTGTATATATGCATGAAACACTACCTCTTATTATCTTTGGAACGACTCAACGAAATTTCATTTTTCAAATTAAAAGAGCTTCAAAGAAGTGGTAATAAAATTGAGAAAGAATTTGTAATAACGAACCACGGGTTTCTTGAATTACTTTCCAAACACAGTTCGTAATTAATCATCTCCCAGAACAAACTGGTAAAAGGATTGTCTTGAAGTCATTAAATGAAATTACACTCATCAAAATGAACTAATTATATTTGATTCCTATAAAGTTAAGTTTACTAAATATTACATAAATTCTACTGCTCTTAATTTTATCGGTATGTTACAATCACATCTTTATTATATTTTAGATGCATTAGGTTTCATTGTGGTTCTTATTTCCACCTAATTTGCAACTACAAATTCTTTTTTGCTAATCTAATTGATATTAATATGTCAGTTTAGTTAATTTGATTTATCACTTTTACATACTCTTCTTTTGAAAATAACTTGAAAATAACATGGTTAACACATATTTTCCGGATTATCGTGCATTCATTTAATTTTATATGTTATTTTTCATAGTTATTTATAATTTCGTTTACATTGGTTATCACAGTTAATTATAATTTAGTTAACACTAATTTCCATAAAGAATCCTAGTCTTACATATTACTTTTTTCCGTAATTAATACCATTTTACTATGCTTACCTTGGTGGATATAACTTGCTATATGTGTCAGATATAGTATATTTGCGTGTTTTCTCTACTACCATATCTAAATTTTCCTCTAAGTTTGTAACGTGGTCGTTTTAACTGTTGATATCATAATTTGGTTCTAACGGTAGCAATGATTTACTGTCCACTTTATATTATTGCAAAATGGTCGGGCATTCCCTTCAATACTTCATCGACTTTTAATGCTATATATTTAGTCACCCACTTCTACCTTATGCGACCTAAGTTAAATATACCATCTTGAAATATCAATTTCATATTATTCCGTTTAACAACTTGCTTTTTCAAAATAGCATATACACAGAGAATATTTGTAGCAGAACAATTATCCATTGTGCACTATTTGCTAGTCAGTAATTTGTTGAAAGCGTGATGTTGAGCCGTAACTATTACTTTTATATGTATTTTGCTAATTCCTTCTCACAGTTTACGCGCCTGTGTTTAAAGAAAGAAAGAAAGAAAGAGAGGAAGGAAGGAAGGAAGGTTATATTTTCTTTTTTCATTCTTGTTTACACTCTCTTGCGAGTTCGTACCTCTTCTTTTCCTTTGTAAATAAGCAAAAATATTCTTAATATATATTTGCTCGTTTGCTGTGTTTTGTATGTTAAAAAATATACTAGTGCATATCTATCTGATTTTGTGACTGAGCATTATATGCCAAGTCTCACAACATAATTAATACTTGTTTTTTTTTTCGTTATTCATTTGTTTAAATTACTTTATATTTGACTTTTTTGGGGTGGGACTTATATAGGAAACGACGTTGGGGTATAGATTTCTAGATTCTGATAAGGATAGATGTGCGACCAATATCATCACAATTTTTACATCTTTGCTAGTTAAAACTTTCCGGCAACTGTTCACTTTTTTCTACAAGCAAATGCTTGCCAGCCTAACGATAAAAATTTTCTTGCTTCAAGTCCTTTTAAATAAGTTGGTTGCTTGGTTGGTTGTGTTTTTATAGCGCAAGGACAGCAAGGATCTTTCTGCGCCAAACAAGGTGAGAACGTTCACATAGGTTTCCTGTTAAATAAGATTTGTATCTGAGTAAACATTATTTGTGTTACTGAAAATATGGCTGCATTCATTTTTTTTAACTTGAATTTCTACAGTCTACTTTCTTAAGGCCTCAAAAAAATCGAGAAAAATAAGATGATGCGATATATGTGTACATAGGCGTAGCCAGGGGGTGGTTTTGGGGGTTGTAACCCCCATTGCAATAAAATTTTGTATATTTAACATAGGAATATATGAGTCGTTAGCAGTGCTCGAATTGGGAGGCATGCGGGGGATGGCATAACCCCACATTTTTTAAATTATAGAAGAAGCGTACCCCTACTTTTTTGGTGACTGGGATTACCGGGGAACGCTGTTGGAATGGAAGGTATGGCATACCACCACTTTTTTAATATACAAAAGCTTACCTATCTCGTATTCTTTTTTTCCTCTTATGAAAAATTTTTATTAATTGGCACGTGTACGGAAACGAAAATGCAAATGGAATTTTTATTCTTCAGCTTAATTAAAGGAGGCCGTAAACGGATTGGCAACACCAAATTATCTTTAACCTCTCGTAACAAGCAACGCAACATCGCATACAGGGTTACTAGATCGTGGGAAAAATAGAGTATTTATGCTCTGCTGGGATGTATTTTATAATGGCGGGCCTGGGTAGAATGCCCCACACACACACACATACACACTCCTGAAAGTAAAAAGAAAAAAATTATTTAGTAATGCAATTATTTAAAAATATACACCAATATCGCACAGCCTCCCCTCCCCGCAAAAAACCTCATATCCCCCGAAAAAAAATTCTGGGTCCTCCCCTGGTTCCTTGCTTATCGTCTTAAGCTACCTATGTCTATATCTCATATCTCTCATGATTTTTCAATTAAAACTGCCAGGTGATGTCCCGTGGGAATTTCCCACGGTTAGACATCACTGGCAGAAGCTAGTTTTGCCAAAAATATCTGCAATACTCACATTACATAGTAATAAAAAATGGCTAAACTAACTTGTAGAAAAGGTGCTTATCGCTTCAGTTATATAACAAACTTAAAAAAAATTAGATGGATGACAGGAACATATATATAAAAAGAGAAAATAATAAATGTGTAGATATAGGTGATATCGACAGAAATCATGAAAAAGAGCAAAGCCGTTTATCTCAATAATTTCATAGTAATTTGGGCAGAAAATCACTAAATTGGCATCATTGATACACGTTGGACAGGTCTGGAACGTACTAAAAATCACCGAATGTAAGAACAAGCAGAAAAGGCTATTTATACAAGTTGAACACTACGCAAATTAAATTAAGAAACAATTTTTATCAACATTCTTTAGGCGTAGTAATATGAACGCCGATGTTATGTCACAGTTAGATGGTGAAACGTTCGTAAAGAAAAGGAATGTTTTTTGCGTCTGGTGGGGCACGATCTTCTGCTATCCAGGCAGGTACTATTTTCAACTGAGTTATAGGCGACAAACACCCCATTCCTTACGAACGTATTTAAAGCATACTTTTTGGAAACCGGTTATTTCGCGGAATGAGGCAGTACATGGACTGCTTTTTAAACCCACTTACGAAGAGATCGGTATTAAATTCATCGAAAAGCCCGTTGCAGCAGATATATTTATACAAGTCGAACACTAAGCAGATTAAATTTAGAAACAATTTTTATCAACGTCTTTTCGGCGTAGTAATAGTAACACCGATGTTATGGCATGGTTAGATAGTTAAACGCTTCGCCATCTAACCATGCCATAACATCGGCGTTAATATTACTACGCCTAAAAAACGTTGATAAAAATTGTTTCTTAAGGAAAGGCCAGTCCAGTGTTGATTTGGCATGTATTGATATGTGGTGGTATCATAGGCGTACGCATAAAGTTCGTAAGGGGGTTATAGGCTCAATGGGGGGTTACAGAGCTACAACTCACATATTCCTATGTTAAATATACAAAATTTCATTGCAATGGGGGGTTACAACCCCCATCAACACCCCCCTGCGTACGCCAATGAGTGGTATATACAAGTGGCCGGTATTTATGTGCAATTAGCAGTGTTACCTTTTGGTGTGATTTATGTTGGTTTTGTGAGTATACTTGTTGTCGTGGTTAAATAAAGCAAAAATTGCAACTAGTAAGTATACAGCTTCGTCTAGTAACAATGAAACGGATTGCCAAAGTCTCGAAAGCTAGCCTTCTACTTCGACTAGTTTTAAAGGGACAAGAATTTCAAAACAATAAAAACATACAACTTTCAACATACAACTTTCAACAACATATACAACTTTCTAAAATGCAAATTGTGAATTAAATATCAAAGATGCCAACTTCTTTTTTTAGCATGAAAGTTAATGTTCAAGTTTGTGTTAAAAAACCAAAAAACAAAACAGGTACTTAGTCCGAAATAAGGACTTTCCTTAGAGCCCTATATATAATTCGAGTTATATTAATCTGTTATTCTTAAAATTTTGAGCCGTTTTCCTGATAAGGATGACTGGTATGATGTTTCACCATGTACTGAAATTCCGAAGTGTTTTATGCGAGAATGTTGGTAGTCTATTGAGATAATTACGTTTACGTACCCACGCTCTTTGGCTCAGGCTAGCACTTTGTGATCTGTAAAAATCAGAAAATACCACATCTTAGGCTGGTTTCGATCCTGCAACCTGGAGGTTCTTAGATCGAAATGAATGTTAAACATGGCCATTTTATCTCTTTAGTGTGTAACGTAAAACATGGAAAATAGTAACTTAATTACCTAATAAATCCCCCCGCTAACCTCCTTTGTAGTGCTTGAGTTAAAAGTGATATTATTCTATCACAAAATTTCTGATGCCTATTTAAATTTTTTAAAATGATATAGCTTTAGATTCGCGAAGACTTTTAAAGCACAAAATTTTGTCACCTTTTACACGTTCGAATTTCTTTATTTTCCACCCTATACAAGCATCTGAAAGGACTCTCATAGAGGCGAGTCAAAGCGTCAAGAAATCAAGTGTCAACATGTCCAAAAACTTTCTTTTTTATGTGTTTTTGGCAATTTTTATCTCGGGAATGTACGCCGGATAAGTTGGAATGAGACAACCAATTTAGTGTGACTACCGAAACACAGTGTACTTACATCCAAGCTTACTAGAATTCTACCTAACCCAACACGAGCGTACCAATCTGGAATCGAACTCCCGAACCATAACACGCATTAAATGAATAATTCGTTATAGTTTTCTATAAGCTCGATCACATATAATGCTGGCAACAACGCTTTGCAAAACGAGGGCTATCAAAGCAATGATATTTTCTAATTGCTGGGAGGAAAATCCATGAATGAAATAGTCATTTTGTAATTGGACCATTCTTACAACTTACGCTGTGATTACGGGCTTCTTGGTACTTCCATTCATTTTACATCAATCACGTACTCCTCTACTAATGCAAATTATTTTCGTCGTCATCTCTGTAGCAATCTAGAAGATTTAACTATCCGTAGAAATTGATTAGGACGAGAACCGATATTGATGAGGACAAAATCAAGCACACCTGCTTTGGAGACAGCTAATGAATGTAATGCCGTTGTGTTATGCAGTGGACCGACTCGGCAAGCCATTTATGAAATGATTAATTCAAAAGCGCTAACTACAACGTCCAGCTACTGATTATTAAATTAGATATGTATTTTCCACTCTTCCCTTGTATAACTTACCCAGCACTCCTCTAGCTCTGCTCTGTGAAGGAAAACTGCTTGTGCATATTTAATCTTTACATGGGCAGGTTCTAAACAAATCTTCGGATAACCTTTCGACCGTTTTGCATCACTTTCCTGCAATAATCAAAGCAATAAACCATTGTCCAAACCAGTATAGGAGCCTGGATAAAAAGATAATAGGTGCTGCGCTGAGTGCAGCGATATGATGATAGGCTTCGTGGTAACTGGAAAAACACGGAACCAAGAACAAAGTGGAACTTACATGATAGCAACATACGTAAGACGTTGAATAACAGTCGGACACGAAATAGAAGACAAAAAAAAGGAAACCAATTGCTTTCTTGTGATTATTATTATAATCGTCTGTCTTCTTGGCGTTCAAAACTAATTCCACTTCTCGCCAAAAATGGCGTTCTTTTGAGCGCCATTTTTGATAACAATAGTTACTGGTCATGTATAAGCCTACGCAGGTATTTAATGGTTTTTCTTTGCTCTGACATGCATGTTAAGCGTTGGTTGTGTGATGAATGTGGTAAAATATAATAAGCGCAATTTGATATAATAGATGTGTATTCTCCGGACAGTGCTTCGTAATTATTGTAATTTTCATTTCATGATCGTAAACAAATGATGACGTCAGATTATACCCTTCTTAAAAAAGAATTAAAATACTTAGGATTGCGATTTTTAATTGCGATTGTTCAGGTCCAACAAAGGCCAAGACCGCTAATGCGCACGCTGAATTTACCATGATCTCATGCGAAATTATCATGATTTTTGCGTGATATTATTATCATAACATCATATGAAAACATTTCTCATTCCACCAAATTGAACGAGGGTAGTGACTAATTCTGCGAAAATTATTATTTTTTAAAAAGATTGTTGTAATAATTATATGAAACAGCGGAATAACACGAATAGAATAACACCTTAATATTATCGCAATGCAAATACACTGTATGAAGATAAAGGCTCTTACAATTCTAATGAATATTAGTAAACATGTTTTTCAAAAAGAGAAACGGAATTAAGTGGATGTAATTTGTTAGGGTGGAAATTCCGAATTCTAGGACCCATAAAAGCAACACATATCATTCCGAGATTTGTTCTTGAAAATTCAGGTATCAACTTGTTTACATTTCTGGTTAGATAACCATTTTATCCAAACCATTTTATCCAACAAAAGGTTGGATTAACCGGTAATTTCCGGCATATGAGATCAGTATGTAAGTTGTTTTTTATACTATTAAACATAAAAATGGAAATTTTATATTGAAAATCTTTTCCATAGGTAATATTAGGAGATGACACGTAATGTCAGGATGCATATATATGAATTGTGATTTTTTTTTTTTTTGTTCGAGAAGGGGATGGTGAATAATTGGAGATATCTCAATTTGGAAGTCACGTTATGTTATTGATATATACATATATATATTTAGTAAAATTCTTCATTTTAACTACAGTAGAGTCTCGATAATCCGAAAATTCGGTTAATCCGAACTTTTTCTAGTTGACTGGATGTCTTGTTTTCAACGGCAACCGACTGACATGACGTAAACAAACAGCGCAGTGTGGGTGTTGCCAACTAATTGAAATTTCCCATAAAGGAAGAGGAAATTTTCCGCCTTCTGTTGTCTGTTACGCCTGCACACCAAAACACGTACACACCAAACAATTACAGCTTACAGTAAATTCTGTAGTAAAGATTTCGATTAATCCGAACAGGTCTCGGTCCCAATTAGTTCGGATTAACGAGATTTTACAGTACCCCTATTCCACGACCACCCTTGAAAATGCCCAACATTTTCTAGAGCATCTGAAACTTAAGGTCGTGAAGTCAAAGTTATTTCATTTTCTTAACAAGGAAGAGTTTCAGCAAAACTGTAAATGGTTTCCTTGTTTTTAAAACGTTTTATTGTACGTTGATAGCGATATATTGGTTTCATTTCAATGGTGTATACGCTCTACAAATTCTCTTTTAATGTTACATCATGGGCGCCGACGACATAAAAATATTGGGGGCGGGGGGACAATATACCAGTAGAAGGCATTTTGTTTGAAATTGGAGGGGGGACATAGAGAGACACGGACACGGTTAGGAACGATTAATTTTAGTGTTGGCATTTTTAACTGCGTTAGCAACCAAGCTTCTTAACCCGCGAGCAGGCGTGGGGTGTGTTTCACACCCCACAACTTACAATTTGTTAAAAGAACAGTCCACCCTTGCTTCTGAAACTGGCCAAACTCTTTCCTGTTGCCTTCAAAGTCACAATCTTTTTGGGTAGGGCGACAAAGAGAAAATTCCACTTATTGTTCCCTGTAAAATTGGACGTTTTTAATGAAATAATGCTATATAATCAGATGGGGTGCAAAGCACCCCGCGCGCGTCCTCGAATTTGCGCGCCTGCTCGCGGGTTAAGTCCGTTTCCATAGTAATTGCTAGCTTGATAGTAAGTCGATATCATCGTATATAGTATGCGATGATATGGTGGTAACATACCACGCACAAAATTTGGGTTTAACTTTCAATGGTACTCGGAATTTTCCTGTATTTTTTATACTGATCCGTCGCTATGGGTTTGATTCCCTCGACTTCAGAGGTTCTCCAGAAAACTGCGTGTCCTGGCTCTATATGACAAATGTCCTTGCGGCCTAAATCGCGAAGTACTAAAACCGATCATTTGTAGGCTGTTTATGATACATTGCTTCTAATGTGATATCATAAGAAAGTATGAGACTATATCTTTATGGATATCTTATATATATCTTTTTATATCTATTATTCTCTTATACATATCTTTTTATATCTATTATTCTCTTATACATATCTTTAAACGACTTTTTATACACAAATATGAAATAGTTTTTTTTTAACTATTTTATAAATTTGAGATATTCGAATTGTTTGCTTCGTAAAAAAATTTTGCAATCAGTTCACGAAGAAATTATACTCACACTCTGAGAAATGTGTGAATGACAGTGCTTTTACTTTTAAAAAGTTCGCGATTAGTTTAACTTTGGGACTGGCGTACAGGGTGAGTTAAAAGTCAGTAAATGTTTAACAAAGTTGTATTTCAGTAAATGTGTAGTGTATGGTAGCGCAGTTTCTCACAGAAATGCATGAAATCTTAGTGGCTTTATGTAAAGAAGATTTTCTTATATGTAGGATTTTTAACAAGGCAAGAGTGTGGGGGTTTTCCAAGTTGGGACTGTCCCACACAAAATTACGTCAGATGGGGATTCCCAACATGCGGGTATATAAGCTTAGGACTTTCACGAACTCTTCATTCTGCCTTCACTTGACAAAGGGAGCAGTTGGCTCCCGAAACGTCGTGTTTTTAAACCTTACGCCAGTGTCGAAATAACTGTCTGTTATGGAATCTCCTGGTGAAACTCTGTATTGTTTCGTTAAGGCAATATAAATTTTGACCAGAAAATTCTGTAATAACTGTCACTTCGACACTGATGTAAGGCTTTAAAACACGACGTTTCGGGAGCCAATTGCTCCCTTTGTCAAGTGAAGGTAATTTTTTTTAGTTACAGTTATACCCACCAGATGGCGTTTGATCTGTAACAAAACACAAAGTAATTTATAGAGGGTCAACCAAAATTCCGTAAAAGCTTTAAAAATCCATAAAAAAGTAAGAAAAATCATCGCACTGAAATGCGATGGTTTTCCAAATTTTCCATTTTTATTCTATTTTTTATTAGGTTTCAGAATCTATAATTTTTTTTCGATATTCGAAATAGTTTTCGAGTTATGATTTTTGTAAAGCGTTATGTGCATTTAAAGGGACCATTTTGAGCACAGCTTACCTTTTATTTATCGGAGATAGAGCTTATTTGATTATTTTTACTTTTTAAAATTTATTTTTACTTTATGTTTTGGCAACAGCTAGTTAACCACTGCTCATATTGTCTATGGTTTACATTCCTTAACTGTTTATTTTTACTGTAGCTTGTTTTATGTTGTTGGCTTTTAAAAGGTTAGAAGCAACTGAGTATCGCGCTATGAAAATTTAAGAATAATAGTAATAAAGGAATGGGAGACAGAATAATTGACGGATGCGAAAATCGATGAGATGCAAAAATATTTTGGAATTGCATTACGGTCAAACATAGAATTTATAGATTGAATGTACAGTGCAAGTTGAGTTTCTTTTAACCCATTAATGCTGATGATAGACATTCTTAACACACGCACACAGTGTTCCACGAGAACAGAAGTTGATGCTCATCGTCAATGAGTGCCAGCATATAAACTTCCCTTGAAAGTCATGTCAGAAATTAAACCTATTTGTAAAAGCTTAACATCAACACATATGTTTGGAAAGTGTTTGCATAGGAAAACACAGAATTCCAATGAAAGCTTCCATGGTATGGTGTAGCAGCGTAGTCCAAAAGTGACGCATGTCGGTTTGGAGACACTACAGTTGGCAATGTATGCTGCAGTGGTGCATTTTAACGTAGGTGTTACACTAGAATTGGAACTAATGAAGTGAATGCATATCGATCCCTATTTCTATGTGCTATTAGGGGTTATTAAAGTGAATAATTTGCGTTTGTATGAAAGCAAACGATACCCTACTCTACGTTCTTTCTAAACAATGGCGTAAAGCTATACTAAGCCAAAGGTAAAAATGAGAGTAAAAAAGCGCGCGTCAAGACCAAGTCTATGAAGCAGGAGGTTTTTGAAACGTTATTTCCACTTCACAAACCAGCGTTGACCTTAATTTTATACATAAAATAAATTGGAGAACTTAAATTGTGAATTTTTCAAAACATGGTTTTTGAACCAATGATATAGAAAAAAAAAAATATATATATATATATATAGATTTCATAACTTTTTGCGGATTTTAAAGATTTAAATTGCTATTTAAAAGTAATTGCTAGGTACAGTAGAAATCTTCCATATATCGAACTTCCGTATGTCGAACTTCTCTACATCGAAGTTTTCTTGGCGCAGTATAGCCCAGATGCTCTTGCGCCATAAAAAAGCCAAACAAACAAACAAACAAACATACATCGAAGTTTTGGTGAACCCCCTGAAATTCAAATTTTCCTTTTATTACATAAAAAACTGTTTTTATATATATCGAAATTATTTTATGGAACCTTCACCATTGATATACGAAGGTCTTACTGTATATTAAAAATGGAACCAACTTTTCGTTCATTTAGCAAAAGCATATAACCAAAAGAAAAAGACTTTCATACGACTCATTTATTCTGGCTCATTACGTTGCTTGAAGAGCATTTTT
This sequence comes from Dysdera silvatica, assembly GCA_006491805.2. Taxonomy (NCBI): domain Eukaryota; kingdom Metazoa; phylum Arthropoda; class Arachnida; order Araneae; family Dysderidae; genus Dysdera; species Dysdera silvatica. Next base: position 51,701,121 of record QLNU02015360.1, read on the forward strand.
GGAGACTTAATAACCTGCAGTTCAAGGCATTAAAAGCTGAACGATTTCCGATGGCGATTTTTTAGAGGTTGCGTTAGTTAATAACCACATGACCAAAATAGTGCAGAAATATTTAGAAAAATTGCAGTGGAGACGACAACATGAAAATCCAATGAACCAAAAATTATTTGCCTGATCGTTTTTTCTCCAGAGGAAAATCAGGCGGTTGAAGACTTTTCCGAAACTTGATGGTAATCAGCCCATATTTTAGCATTATGTATATTATCGAGGCTTGATTTTTTAATTCGTTCCATACCATGGAGTTTGCGGAGGTTTACTGACCATATATTGCAGCCCATCCTCGTGTTCCTTTTCCCACCGTATATGAAGCTGCTCCCCCAAAAAATATATATATTGTCTACTTCTAAACCTATTATGATGAAATATTTGCACAAATAACTTATTGTTACTATCTCAATCTAATATAGTAGTGTTTAGGCCCCGCCATGTATACGCTACTAATAGTATCCTTGTGTCTAAGATTTATTCTTATATAATAATCCATCAAAGAAAAAGGTTCGGCTTTATATTTCAACCATTTATTAATGCTTATAGTGCCCCACTTAAAAGAGAACATTGCATTATCCTGTCTGTTTGGGCCAAAATAATATGTCATGGCTTATGTGCCTCATATTCCTTAAATGATTACTTCTGCTATATAGTGTAAAAGTGTCTGTGAATATTTTCTCATCCTGTATGCAGTCCTGAAGTCGGCGAAATCCATTATGAATTCCAGGGCGTGGTATTCTGTTATGCAACTGTCAAATTACATTCGATAAGCTCTTTTCTATAACGACGGTTGTACCAAATATGAAAGCTTGTCTCTTCCCGTAACTGATAACGACAGTGCGTCTGTTTTTTTCATCTGAACACAATAGAAAATATTTGCCATGCTTTTCAAGTTTTGCGCAACACCTGGTACGACACATGCCGTCAAAGTATGGTTTATATAATTGCCTCAATATGCTTTGTGAAACAGAGAGAGAACCAACTGAGTAAGTTACAAAAATGTGACGGAATAAAATAGTTTCCTATGAAATAGACGTGGAATCGTTTTTAAACGACTTTTCTGGTGCAAAAGAATAATTCCGTAAACATATAGAAGGTCGATCCTTTTGGACAGTGATACTTCACCATATGTATATATTTCTTTCTTTTTGATGATTGCCTACTTTACTTCTCCTATTTTTGTTTCCAAGGTATATACTGCAATTGATAATTTCTCCACATGATAGGATTTTTCCATGAGATCCACCGAGACTAATAAAGATATTTCATAAAATGTGCTTGATATTTCAAAAACCATTTAAGACTGATATTTTTTTTTAAATTTTATAATAAATATTTGTTGATTCAAATGCACCTTATTATGCGTTTCATTATACTGTAGGTTTTTAATCTTATTTTGTATCTCGGTATTAAAAATAAATAAGATATAAAAATAATTTGCTGGCAATAAATATATGCAATTTATATATTATGCACAAAAAACAAATCTAAGTTTAGAATGGTTGAGCAAAATATGTTAAAGCTTAACTCATGATTTTCTTGCGTAAGTATTAGAGGAGTATATTCCAGGGGCTCTAGGTAATCTCAGATGGACCAACTAATTTTATGCTTTTAAAAAATTTTTCGAAACCTGTTTCTCTTATAAATTATTCTATAAGTACAGTGCATATATTTTAGCCATGTATTTAGCAAAAAAAAAAAAGAAAAACAAAGAAGTAGCCTTTTGTCTCTTTAAATCCAGGGCCAAATATCGAAACCATGGACCAACAACACTAGCCCTCTCACTTTGCGGCGGACCCAGATTAGAAGCTCTTTGTAAGGGCAGATTTCGGCCGAGAAGAAACGAAAGTCCTGGCGCTGTTTCAACGATATGTATTCAAAGGGCCATGCAATAACCAGGAAATACTATCGCTTTTTTGAAAGAGGGCTATCCTCTGAAATGTAGGGTTGCCATCTTTTTCTAGAACAGAATAGAGACTTTCCACTTCGAAATTTGCTATTGCAGGTTTAGTGTATGCACCCGATGATATAATCTCACAGTGTCAAACTCACTTGAGTTACCAAGTGATTTTAAGAAAACCGCGGCGCAATTTCAAGAGACGAAATATTATATTTAAATGAATGAGGAAATAACAAATCGTTAGTAATGTATCGTTTCTTCGTTTTGCCAAATTTCAATTAATATAAATTAAGTAACTAATATTTACCTACAATGTAATCCACGTCGAACCCTATTCAAGTTGTGGTAACGAAGCAAAATGTATCTTCAGTTAGATAGTGAATTTATGCGCTTTGTCAATGGTATATTTCATTATTATAGTCATATGTTTTAAAACTATACGTTTAGTCCAAAAATGCTTGTTATGCTTTTATCTGCGGAAATACATCAATTTCACTGTTAGTATTTCAATCAACAATTCGACGATCGACCATTTTCGATTTAGCACCGATCATCAACGCTTGTTTAACCCCTTAATGATTGCATAATTTTCAAGAAAACAGTGAAGTTTTAATTTTTGGAATTTTTTTAGCTTGAAATCAAGAAAATTTAATTTTTTAGAAAAACCAACAATCAGGATTATTGTAATTATTTTATTAATTAATTATTTTTGAACATTCCAGCCCGGAATTATCACGGGCATGAGAAAAAGACAGCGAAACCTCACCCCGTCATTTTAACGGGAGCGAGAAGGAAGGGGTTAAAAATAATGTTATAATGTAAGATTAATGAAAAATTAGAGTATCAGCCAAAACCTTTTATCTTTCGTAATATTTCTCACAGAAGCTTTCCTAATTTTAAAGATAATAAGCAAAGGTCACTATACTGAATGGGAAATTTTGTGGAAAAAACTAGGAATTTAAATGTGGGTATCATTAATGAATACCGTATACTGAAAAAAAAATGTATGAAAGAATAAACATGAATATGTGGAAGTAATATAAATTAGAGAGGGAAGTGGGAAACGGAGATTGAGAGGGGTGAATTTTATATATATATATATATATCATCATCATCATATTCAACCATTATCTATCCACTGCTGGATGAAGGTCTCTCCAAATGCTTTCCACACAAGTCTATCCTGGGCCATTCGTTTCCACGTCACCCCAACCTCTTTTCTTATTTCATCCACCCATCTAGTTTGAGGACGTTTTCTAGGTCTTCGGTGGTCTCTTGGAATCCAGTTCAGAATTTCTGTTGTCCATCGTTGATCAGTTCTTCTTGCAATATGCCCAGCCCATCGCCATTTCAGCCCTTTTACTTTAACAATGATGTCCTCCACTCTAGTTTGCTCTCTCACCCAAGTGTTCCTTTTCCGATCTCTCCTAGTTATTCCAAGCATGCACCTCTCCATGCTCCTTTGCGTTGTCTGTAACTTTCGTATTGCTCCAACTGTTAGACTCCATGTCTCTGATCCATAAGAGAGGACTGGCAATACACACTGGTTGGAAGCATTTTATACAATACATTTCACCATGTCAATGTACACATCCTCAATGTCTGTTGATCTTAAAGAGTTGATGACTGCTGATGTTTTAATAGAGTCAAAGGCCTTCTCATAGTCAATAAATGCCACACACAATGGAAGTTCATATTCATGTGTTCTTTCAATTAATTCTCTTAATACTTGAATATGGTCCACTGTACTGAATCCACTTCGAAATCCAGCTTGTTCTCTTGGTTGAGCTGCATCTAATTTTTTCTGCAGGCGATGTGTTAGCACTTTTGTGAAGATTTTATAAATAGCAGGTAACAAGCTAATTGGTCGGTAATTTTTTAAATCCTCTTTATCACCTTTTTTATGCAAAAGAATTACTGTTGCAGAATCCCATTGGTTTGGTATGTTACCACTGTTGAGGCATTTGGTAAAGAATTTTGCGAGTATGGATTCTACATGTTCTCCAGCTTCTTTTAAGATATCTAATGTAATGCCATCATCGCCAGGGGCTCTTCCTTTCTTCATACTTTTTATTGCAAATGAAACTTCTTCTTTTAAGATTTTAGGAGCTGTTCCTTCGACTATCTCAGAGTCTTCGTTTAATCCACTGTTACTTTCATATAGTTTTTTGTAGAATTCTTCAACTCTTCTAAGTATTTCTTCCCTATTTCTTGTTACGGTGCCATCCTCTCCTTTTAATGCAATGATGTGTTTCTTCCCAACAGATAAACTTCCTTTAACAACCCTAAGGCTCTTGTTATTTTCAATGGCCTTCCTTACTAACTCACAATTGAATTTTCTTATATCTTCTTTCATGTTTTTGCGCAAAGTTTTGCAAAGTTCTACATACTCGATCTTGCGACTGGTATTTTGATTGTCCACCTTCATAAGTCTTCGCCTTTTCATGAGTTGTTTCGTCTTCTCAGATAATTTGCTATTCTGCTTTTTACATATTACACCACCAATTTCCCCAGCAGTTTCAATTATTGTCTTAACAATGTTTTCATTTGCTTCTGAGATATCACTTTCATCAATAAGTCCTTCCAGTGCAGAAAAGCGATTTTTTAATTCCAACTTGAATGCCTCGGTATTTACTTTCAGTTTCATTAGATCCACCCTCTTACTTACTTGTTTCCTAATGAGCTTCTGTCGTTCTAATTTAGTATTTAAGTGCATTTTACATCTCACCATTCGATGATCACTTCCAGTATTAAATCTGTTCAGTACACTGCAATCTTCAATAATTGATTTCTTGTTTGCCAGTATATAGTCAATTTCGCTGGTTCCTCCATTGGGGTGTTTCCATGTCCATTTTCTTTGCGGTTTCTTCTTAAAAAATGAATTCATGATGCTAAGATTTTCAGCTTCGGCAAATTCTATGAGTTGATCGCCACGTTCATTCCTTTCCCCGTATCCGTATTTACCAACCGATGTCTCTCCTTGTTCCTGTTGTCCAATTCTTGCATTAAAATCTCCCATGATGAGCTTGATGTGTTGTTTCCCCTTGGTATGTAGCTGTTTGATTTCTTCATAGAATTCCTCAACCTCCTCGTCGGTATGGCTTGATGTTGGTGCATATGCCTGTACTATCTGAAGTTGGTATCGCTGGGTTAGTTGAACAACGAGCCTCGCTGCTCGATCTGACGTGCTTTCGACTTCAAGAAGGTAGTCTTTAATTCTTTTTATATATATATATATATATATATATATATATATCTTTAGTAGAACTCCGATTATCCGAAATCAAGGGAGCGCGCTGGGTTTCAAATAATCCGGATGAGATGATCCGGAAATTCATTTTTCAATTTGAAAATACAAAGAAACTGAATAATTTATCCAAAAATACGTTTAATTTTACATCGCTAAACTTCTAGATTGAAAATGGAAAATGCCACAAAGTATAAGTAAATTATGATATCATCTGCTCTTTGAAAATAGTCTGGTATTTTTGCATATATCTAATACGTACATATCATTTTGTATATCAGATATCGACTATTTTTATTAATTTCTCTCTCTTAAGGTCCGATTGCATTAGGAAACAAATATACATGTTTTTACCGTAATAATTAAACCAGTTTTCCCACTAAAAAAATAATAAAAATAATAAGTGCAGTAGGCCAGTCCGGTTAAGCGAAGTTCGCAGATAATCGGCGTTTTATTTTATATACACAGGATCAGAATTGAAAAAAGACAGAACAATATCGTTATAGAGGACCGAACTTTTGAAACTCATTATCAGAGGCAATACAAAAAAATAAGTAACATTAAAATATTCAGAAAAAATAATAATAATAAAGGCTTGAGATTAATGGAGAAAACGATAGTGCGTTTAGCGGCTGGGGACCCTGAGTTGGACATACGAAATGGTATTTAGTTGGGGCGTCTTACATGCATCTAATCCTTTGCTAATGTTAAACCACATCCGTTGTAATAATGTAGTATCATCTACTTGGGTGACTGTTTCATTTATCATCTATTTTTTCTTTAAAATCTTGGAACTGGGTGAAATTTTTATTTGAAAAAATGTATATTTCTCACATATTCTTCAGTGTTTAATAGACAAATTTATGCACACTTTGGAAATTTATAAGTGCAACAATTTTTAAAAAAAAACAGTGGGGCAAAAGTCACCCTGGCTTGGGGTACCTTTGTCTCATGCCTCAAATAATCATTAAATATCATAAAATCTTCACAGAAGGCCTGAATACAATCTCACCCTCATATTCATGGCCGGGGGAAGAAAGGTCACGAGCACCTAAACAGTTTGGTAGATTTGGTAAAAATATTACTTACCACCTTTTCACATAATGTAGAAACAAGTTTTTCAAAGAAGTTGATCACAAGCAAATTTCGCAAAACAGCATAGAAAACAACAACTGCAATGATGCCACCTTCAGTAATTAAAACTTTAAAATTAAACATTTCATATTCAAGCAAATACTTCTAGCTACCGGAATCAGGTTTTATTACAACATTTCAACAAAACAGATAGGAGTTATCACCACTTTTATCTTCCCCATTTGGCAGGACAAAGTCAGCCCAGGGTCGACAAAGTCACCCCGGATGACGGTGCTTAATTGTTACGTTAATTTTGGTTAAATCATAATATTGTGCTAATAAATTATTTTCGTTTTTAGTTGTGATATTACTTTACAATCGTTAATTATAGTGAAAAATAAAAAATAGATTTTATTTACATGATTATACGTATATATATATTTTTTGTTTTGATTTATAAGTTATTTACACATGTGATACACTTTATGTACAGTAGATTCAAAAAAGCATAAATACAAATTACAAATTTTATAACAAACGTGTGGGTCCCGAGTAAAAGCAATAGCATAACTCGCTCGAAGACAAAAATTATGACTAACAAATAATATTAAACCAAATAAAAAAGCAAGGTTGAACATCCAGTATGTTTTCTACTTTCCTGATTCACGACACTACCCCAGCATAGACATCATTTCCCTGATCAGTTCCCTTTTTATAGTATTTTTAAATTTTTTAAAACTTTCCATTTCCCTTGTTGTCTTGCTCAGTGAGGTCCATAATTTAAGGCCTCTATATTCTATTTCATTTCTACCATATTCTATTCTTACTTTTGGTATATAAAGCCTTTTACACCCACTCTCAACACCAATCCCTCATCTATGTGTTCTCTATAAGTTATATTTATTATTTTGGGAAATTTTTATTATAAATTCTTTCGTACATTTTATTTATTGTGCAATATTCATTCAATTTATTCACTGGACTACCAGTTTCCTCTAATATAAGTCTCCAATTCCAATCTTGGTTCTCATATAACATTGTATGAAATCTCCCCTAAATTCTTTTTATTAATTTAAGATTTATTTTCCCCACACACAATTAAAATACGTAATATGAGAATTGACAAATACATAATATGTCTATTTTTATGGATTTCGGAAATACTCTTGCTATTGTTTTATCATCCCTATACCTCTACACAGTTTTGTATATTTTTCTTATATGATCGTTCCATGTTAAATCTTTAGTTATTGTTATTCCCAAAAATTCTATTTTATCCATTATATTCTAATGGCTTCACTATTTATTAATATCTCTCTCTCCCATCTTCCAGACTTTCTATATTTTTACTTTTAAATATCGGTATTTTTGTTTTATTGTCATTTACTTTTAATTCATTATTTTTGAACCACTCTTTCATTTTACCGATTTCCCTCCCCTCTTTGTCTTTGCCGGTAGTCTCTCTTGATCACCCTCCCATATTATCGTACTTGTGTTATCTGCAAAAAGAGTCATCCCCCCCCTCTTCCATCGCATTAAATATACCATTTATAAAAAGGTAGAATAAAAGCGGCGCCAAAATAGATCCCTGGGGTACACCATAATCATTTATCATTAATTCTGAGTTTTCTCCATTATTAACCACCAGTTGCATTCTACCATTCAATTAGTCTGTTACTATATTATTTATTTTCCCTCTCATTCCATGTGCTTTTTCTAATAATATATCCCCATTTATCATACCAAAGACTTTGCTTCAATTAAAAACATCAGGATACATTTTTATTTTCAAATAATTTATATAAGTTTCACTGTTCGTAACAATGTTGTTTCTAGTTAATTTTTCCTTTCTAACTGGAATTGATAATTATATTTTAAAATATTGTTTTTATTTATAAATTTTATTAATCCTTTATAAATAATTTTTCAAATATTTTTAAAAAAAAAGATAATAGTGAGATTGGTCTATAATTTTTCTTTAGTTCTTTCTTACTATTTTTAAAAATCGGCGTTATTTCCGCAATTCTTCGTTTCTTTGGTATTACTTCCTTCTCTATAATACCATTAAATATTTGTGAGAATGGGTTTACCAATAACTCCGCATAATCTTTAGTAACTAATGGAGTAATTTCAACAATTTTTCTGGACCTTTCTTTATATTTAATTTCTTTTAACATTTCTTAGTGATTTATTTCTTCCACATAAAGTGTCTCTATTATCCCATTTCCCATATATTTCATACAATCCCCCCCCCCCAGGTTTTCTATCACTTTATCAGCACTTCCACAAAACACTTCTTCATAATTTTAATATTTTATTATTTTTTATTAAAGAGTTATTTTTTCAATTTCTACGTAAGATTTCTTTTTTGATTTGTCATTTTAGATAGGACACTTTCCATTTTTTCTTTAAAAGCTTAAAACGCACTGATTAGGAAATGTATCTTAAATACAATATACCTACGCGATGCGATGTATAAAAAATGTTTCTATATAGTGCCGTAGGAAAGGGAAGGGAGGGGCTTATGGGCCTGGCCCCCACACCATTGCATATCAAAACACACATTTTCTCTTATAGACCGCATCACAAAACCTTCTTTAAAAAGCGCTTGACCTCCGAGTTTTGAACTGCTACGCTACCGTTTCTAGATATCAAATTTTTTTAATAGAACCGTGGATTTTGATGCATGGAAATTCTACTGTATGTCTAAAACTTGAATTGTTTCTCTTTAGAAAGTCGTTAAACAAGTAAAATATTTCTTGTTACCAAAGAAATGGTAAATTACAGTTTGTTTATCGAAGCAGATTACACTGACAATATGAAAGCCCATTCCTGCTATAGAGATCCGAGAATTTTAGCATTTTAGAAGTCGTGAAAAATTTAGTTCAAAAACTGCGATAACATGCTTCGCAATCGTCTGCATCTTTTGCAGCCATTTTTTCCGCACAAAAATGGATTCGGAGCGCAGAAAATTCAAAATATGTATCCAAACAGGAGAGAGGAAAAATTAAACCATAAAGAATTAATAAAAGCAAGGAATACCCGCTTCCAACATGTTAATCACGGTTCCCCTAGTTTGTGGTACAGTTGATATTACATTCATTTCGCGTTCCTGGACACAAGGTATGTAATAAAAATCGTTTAATTGCTTGGGTGACTGGAAGCTGGTTTATATATATTCTTCGCGTAACAACAGCATTCCAGAGCTGCTTAGACGCAATATGATAGAAAGCTTATTCGTTCGTAAAAGGGGGTGGGGACACACATTCATATATCTCTGCCACAGATATTATATGAGTTAGGGGATGCCCTTTGTGAGATGTTATTGTGCATGGGGGCATGACAAATTAGCCCCTTCCCGTTTTCCCGCTCATTGCCTGCCCCTCCCTGTTCTTTTAAAAAAAAAAAAAATGGGTCGTCAGGCACTGAGGTTAGTGAAACACAAATCTAGGAATTTTCGACTTGTTGGGAATTTCGTGGTCTTTAAATGAGTTGTTAACTTCAGGTGAGAAGAAGCAGCTTCCTTTTGCTATTTACCTATGTTATTCTAGTTAGGATTACCAATTGGGAACAAAATATCTGGGATTAAATACAGCTTAACCCACATAAGGATACACACACCGCATAACTGTATGCGATATTAAGCCTCAAAAATTTTTCTATCTTTTTAATGTTACCTAAATACGCTTAACTGAGTATACATAATTGCAGAAACCACACAAGTTCACATATTTTTTAAGTCAAACTGGTGTTTTATTACGAAATTCTAATCTAATCAGTGCACAAAGAAATGTCCAAAAAATTATGCTTGTGTTTTTACACAAATGGTGGCTCACACTCGTACACCGATTTTTAATTCTTTAAAATCAGATATAAGTAGTACTATACTTCTTATCTTTATGAATAAGGTAACAGTACTTTATACTTAAAATAAGTACTCTACATAATTTAAAACTTCGAAATAATAATATGTAATTTATAGTTCCATAATTAACAGTATGGAAACTAGTCCCTAAAAAATTGTCTCCTTTCCAACCACGTGCCCACCTTATCTACAATTTCTTATCCCTTTTCACGTTAACTGTCAGAGTCCCTTCAAATTTGTAGGCCATAAATTAAACTTCGTTTTTTGTAGAAAAGACACGTAATATTTTGTAGTAATTTGTAATTTTGTAGTACCTTCGTTCAAATAGAGAAATTTTGCACTATTTGAAATCGTTATTGGTAAAGTTATTTTTATTTATTTTTTAATATAACAAATATTTGAATTTTCGTATAAAGTTTTTCAAAGTTTAGAAAAATGAATGCAACTAATGAATTATTGCGCAAGGACCTAGGCGGTCGCCTGTCTCGCCGTACCCTAGGGTCACTTCTGATTGCAATATATGTAAAATTGCAATTTATTTCACATTATTAAGGGTTCAGGCCTCACGGGCCCATACAATTATAAGCGCCTTAGGGTAAGGCGACTCAGGCAACCACCTAGGGCCTCGCACCATCGGAGTAGTGATGGACGATTACGAAATGTTTTTACAATAGAAAGAATCGCAATCCACTCAATTTTACAATCGAGTCAATGATTCGTTCATCCTTGAACTTGGCAATCGAGATTTTCAATTGCAATGGTGAGCCAGCTTTCCAACGGCACTGCACATGCGCGTGAACATAGCTGAACCACTTCTGAAGGTTTCCGTCATGCACATGGCGTCGTTGTCAATTTGGTGGGTAGATATAGCCGCATTTTCTAACATCCAGGCAAAAGGGTTATAGTATTCGTTTATAGAATCGTTATATAAGTTTTAGAGAGCCTATAAAGTTGAACCCCGATTTAATGAAATCCAAACAACCTGCACTTTAATTTATACAAGTTTTTTTTTTATTTAATTAATTTTTTGTTGTTGTCGTAAATACACAAGAACATTTTTGAATTCATCATATGTATATAACTAAAAAGTTATCTACTTACTATCTCGGTGCAAAATTATATGTAAGAATCATAGGAAATGATATAAATTATGGTATATACATCGCATCGAGTGATTCAAAAATAAACCCTCTGGTATTTTAAGCTGCATTTAGTCTTAAAGTTATTAATGAAAACAATTAGCTTGTTTTTGTGGTTATAAGAAATGAACGGTAAATATAGTATACGATATAGTATTTATATAGTAGTTAATTGTATTGTGTTTTCATTAAAACACTGTAATCCTCATTTAAAAAGTCCATTTTCTTTTAACCGAGCTTGCAATAACAAACCAACGAAACAAGAACTGTTTCCACCACGCATGGTTGCGCGATGTATCGAGTCAGGTTTAAAAACCATCGAGAGTTTTCGAGATGTTTAAATAATTGAGACAATCGACAAAAACAGCTCGCAATCGCGCATCACTACATCGGGGGTCTCGCGCAATATTTCATTAGTTGTATTGATTTCTCTAAGCTTTGAAAAACTTCGTACGAAAAGTCGAATATTTTTCATACTAAAAAACAAATAAAAAATATCTTTACCAGTATCAATTTCTAATAGTAAAAATTTCTCTGTTTAAAAGAAAGAAGGGAATTACTACAAAATATAAGGTCTCTGCAACAAAAAATAAATTTATTTTATGTCCTATGAATGGAAAGGGAGTCGAACAGTTAACGTGAAAATTGAGACGAAATTGTGTTAGGCGGGCATGTGATTGAAAAGGAGACAATTTTTTTACGGAACAGTTTCCACACTGTCAC
>QLNU02015360.1:51713216-51745283 GCA_006491805.2 Dysdera silvatica
GTCATCTATCACCGGGACCACCTTCTTGTGGTGACGGTAGGCAATGGGCCATGCCTGGCTAAGGGTCCCGGAAATCATTTATGCCGTCATGGCAGATGATAAGCATCGCAGGGTCTCGGGTGGTACCCTCTCAAATAAAATCCGCGTTGGCCAGTTAGGTAGAGGCCGACCATTGACAAATATGCTACAGTCTCCAACTCAGTCTGGGATTGCCAGCGGGGCTCAGGTGGAGGTAGTCTTGGCATCAGTAAGCCTGGGTCCACAGGGGAAGAGATGGTTCTTTTCGATACAATGAGAAGCGTATATGTCGTCAACTCGTGACCGCATGATCTGACAGCTTTGTGTCTATTGACATTTTTTATCTACTCAGTGAGACTGATGAATGGCATTTCATGAGAATGGCATTTGATTTGTTGTGGAACGCCGATAAACAAAATCCTAATAACATTGGAGATTCTCCTCACAGAATGACCTTTTATGACCTCTAACTCATGACTGCATGATCTGACAGCTTTGTGTCCATAGACATATTTCATCTATTCAGTGAGGCGCGTCGAATGGCATTTGATTTGTTGTGGAACGCCCATGGGCCATTTTTGGCATCCTTCTTTTGATGTTAGTAGGGAATTTACTTGCGATATTGACAATGAGAGAAATGTAGAAATTACTGAAAACATTAGTAAAGACGAGTTAAATGAAATTTTTCCTGATGATATCATGCGACATAATTTATCGTTCTACTCACTTGCCTACATGAAATAAGTCATTGATTTTTCACGGACAGCATCAGGCAAACGAAAACGACAGCATAAAATTCAACATTGTTTTCGTAACCCCAGTCTTAAATATAGACAAATTTATAAGATGAAAAAATACGTCACTAATATCGGAAATAAGATTGAAAAATTGTATTCAATAAAGAAGCATAGTTTTGAAAATTTCAAAATTGCAAGGTAGAATGGTTTTCCTGTGCATGATATTGGTTTTCAAACTTGGACACACAAATATAGTAGAGAAATTAATTATGAAAATTTCGAAGTATCTCCCACTTTTATAACTCGTTTCAAGAAACGATGTGGCATTTCTGGTAAAAAAAAAAACTTGTTACAAAAAGCAAAGTGCAGAATATTTGGAAAACTAAGCTATTGAGTTTGTTCTCCATAAATCTGATATAATGAAAAATTATTTACAGAGTCATATTTTAAATACGAATCAGAGCAGTTTCAGCAAAGAAATGACATCAGTGCAAACCTTTTCTTTTAAAACAGACACACATGTTCAGGGGACTATTCAGTCGGCAAATGCAGTTTCACATTCCTTCACAATACAAGCAGTAATTTCTATGGATGGGACACTTTCGTCAAAATTTTGTTTTTACTCATACATCATAAGCCAAAGGATATTTTTAGCCCTCACGTTTGTGGAACTTTAACCCTCCAAATGCAGTTATCACATGCACAAAAAGTGGGAAATCGTCGAAATATATTTATATTCTCTTTTATTAGACGTCATCAAATCCATTTTAACAGTAAGTGACGAAGTGTTGGTATTATTAGACTGGTCAAAAGGTGAACATACTGAGGAAACATTTTCTATTGGGGAACACCCATGCCAGTTCCTACATATTCTACTAGGTACAACTCCTTTAATTCAACCTTGTGATTTTTTTTTTCCAACAATGGAGATATTTTGCAAAAAAAACAACCCAACTTTATTATACTTCACAACATAAATGAAATTCACATCCATGAACGAAACTATATCACAAAATTACACTGTTTAATTCGCAACCAATTGTCGCTTCTGCTTTTAATAGCATGATAGAATATGCCTGGTGGAAACAGCACCGTAGCTAGATGATTTTGCGTCCCTGGCAGAGCCATCCATATTGCGCCCCCTGGCGTGGGCCTTCTATGCCACCCTTATCTACGGCCCTGGGTGGAAATCAACTTACCCTCTTTAGAAACCCGAAGCATTTAAAAACGTTAAACAAATTTGCTTCCCTTTTCAACAAAATCAATCATGTTATGCAGAAAATTGAACAAACAACGCATTTACATGCTGTAGTCATTGCTCAAACTTTATATATTTTTCTCATTTTTTTTTTCATTGATTTTCACTCTCATTTCTAGTTTTTTGTAGTAAAACAAAGTAAACGGGTAGAAAGGGGCGGTAAAATGGTAAATCTGCCCGTTCTTACGTTTAGTAAGATTGGGCCGCAAAACAAGTCAGTCTGCAGGCGGCAAAATACCTCAGAGCCTGCAAACTTGTAAATCCACCTCTGCTCGCCATAAGCGTTTTTTGTAGGGCACCGCTCTCTACCATTTAAATGAAAAATATTTATCACCCTATTTACCTTATAGAGAACAATTGTCCAGGGCATTCTATATCTGTAAAATCTCTTTTGTTCGTCATCCCCCACTTTGCTATTTGCATTGTATTACAACCCTCTTTCCTTTTTCTGCTAAGAAAATTTTTTTCCTACTAACGATTTTCCGCTTTATGAAGGTTTTTCTCTTTGCGGGGACTAAATAGTGCTTTCCGCTTCCGCGTTAGACAGTTTCTGTGTTAGATAATGTTAACTACCATTGACTTTTGAAGGGACCGTAAAAAAATTCCGTTTTAAACAAGTTTCTGCCCTAGACAGTTTTCACTGTATTAATTTACATCTTACAATTAATGGAGCATTCTCATTAAGTAATAGTAGCAGTTACTTTTTCTGGATAACACTGAATAACGCCGTTAGATTTTTAAGAAAATAACTTAACTATAACTTACTTTTTAGTGGTAATGGATTAACGGAAAATTCCGTCACTTCACATGTGCATCCCGTTTACAACAGTGCAAAGAACGCTTACTCAGAGATCTCAGAAAGATCGCACTGCTCACTTTAGTCCGGGGTTTGGTTCCCTAGGCCTTAAGAGGTTCGGATTCCTCTGAAAACTGCAGGTCCGAGAGGTTCGTATTCCTCGGAAAATTGTAGGTCCAGAGGTTCGGATTCCTCGGAAAACAGTTGGTCCCGGCGCAGTATGACCACTGTAGACCTTGAGCCGTAAAATCACAAACAAACCTCTCCCGCTTAGAGCAACCCTTCAAGTCTACACAACATGCTTATCTTAAGAGCCTGCACAAACCTGCTCTCTTCATAATCCAGCGTTTCAAATGTCACTGTTCATGTGCCAAAGGATGATGACTTTTTCTCATTCACCAGAAGTGAAAAGACATTCACCATACATCGACAGAAGATAAGTACATTGATTTTTGTCAACTGACAACACTAATAACTCAGCATTATATGGGTTTAGTAGCCTAAAAAGGTTATTTATTATGCATAACACTGAATTATCAACAAGTGCCACCATTGAGAGGGTATTTAGCGTAGGTGGAATAGTTCTTCAAATAGAGGAAGACTTTTGGATCAAAACCTTCAGATGCAGCAGCTACTTTTGAAGCTCAATATAAGTTTGTTGAGTAATTGCAGTTTTTATTTACATGCATATGTTTCTTAAATCGTTATTCTCTCTTAAAAAGAGAGAAATGACTAAATTGCAAAATTTTATTGTTTACACTTTGAACTGCCAAATTATATTAACTTATTATTATTACATTAACTTATTATTATTATAATTATTTATTATAAAAACTATATTAGGTTTAGACGTGCAAGGATATTTCATTAAAAGAGTGAAGTTCTGGCTTCATTATGCTTCGCAACGATGAAGTTTGATTTACGTGTTTGTATATTTTATGTCCCAAGACAACTCCGTAAGTCATCTGGAACATGACCAACGGTTTAACGTGACTTCTAAATCACGATACATTTACACCAGAGACCGATCCACAGAGGGAAGGGTGAAATAAAAAACGTAGTAGAGCCCACTTATAGTACCCACATTTTTTTTGAAAAGTTCGATAGTTATAAAATAGTGTGTCCTTGACAACTTTTGGAAACCAAGACAACCTTTCTGCAAGAGTTCTCAGTCTCAAATAACACGGTTTTGTTCCAGGCGAGATATAGGGAACGTAACTTTTCAATGCTATAAGAAGATTGTATTTCCCCTTTTGTCGAACTGGTAAACACCAAATGACAAAGCAAGTAATTAGATTCTTACAAAATCACTACATGGAGATAAGATTTCATACAATAATTATATTTTCTTCTATCTTACTTTATCAAGAATTTGTGTAAATAATATTTTTGTGTATTGCTAGCTGCAATAGTTTACAAAAACATTTAAACGTGATTTTGAGGCACAAGAATAGACAGTATATTTTGCTGGAATTATAACCATTTACAAAAGTGTTAGTTAGCTGTAATTCTAAATTGTTCAATCGATGGTAATCTAATAACTATAATAATGTGGTGGGCATTGTCCTGTTGAAATACAGCTCCGGGAATGCCTTGAAGGAAGGGAACAACTTCGGGCTCCAGAACTTCATTGGTATACCGGTTGCTGTTAAGATTACCCACAATTCGTAGCAGCTGAGATCGTCCATGATACGCAATCGCACCCCAGACTATAACTCTGGGGTATCGTCCACTATGATGTTCGAAAACGCACTCCGGAAGGTGGCGTTCAACTGTATAGCGTCTAACACGGATGCGGTCATCACTGTACCCCAAATTAAAGCGGGATTCATCAGAAAACACCACTTGTTGCCAATCAGCACACCAGTCTCTATGTCCATGAGCCCATTGTAGCAGCAGGCGCCGATGTTTTTGCGTAAGAATGATTCTGTATAAAGGAACTTTTGTACGCATTCCACGGTGCAGTAGACGTCGACGAATTGATGAAGCAAAACCGTCTGTCACAGCCATGTGTCTATCATCCAGTGCTGACGTCACCTTTTGGCGCCCACTCTCGGACTTCCGAGTTGTCTGGTTCTCTCGAACACACTGCTTCCACACTTGAATCACTGTACCGCTGTTGCGTCCCATACGAGTTGCTATTGCATGATAAGAAAACCCTCCTTCACGAAGCCCTATCATTCATCTCCGTTCAAACTCTTTAACTTGATGAAATATCGCCCTCTTTCGTCGTCGAGGCATAGTGACGTCTCATGTAACGTTTGTCACTAGCAGATAACCATGCATGCCCCACTACAGCCCTCTATTTATATGGATCCATCAGCAGCAGATCTGAGGGCGCTACCCAACCCACGCATGATAACTGAAATTCTAATCATTTAAATAGCATACCCTAATTTGCATTTTCTGAAAGTTTCAGCTCAATCACGTGACTCCTTCATGGTGTTGCAATTTTTACAAACATGAGTTTATATACGTTTTGGTATACTACTTTTTCTTGCTTTTTTGCAGCTAACCAATTGATATACAGTTTTTATTCATGAATGCCTTTTTTTTTTGTTGTTGTTGCCCGATTTGCATTTGCGCATTTGCAAATTTTTTGGATAATGTAACTTCGAAAGCTAGAACGTATGCGTGACTATTTTTCTCAGCCAATCTAATCTTTGATTATGCAATTTTTTCTGATTTAAGCATGGTAAACCTTATACTTATTACACCTAAAATCCAGTTTTTTGTACTAATTTTGGTTTGTGCATAGAACAACCCATTTTTTTTTAAAACCCAATCGAACACTCGAATTTCTGTTACGCATTAAATTTGGGAGTGGGGTTTATTCCATTAGTCTGTATTTCCAAGAAATAGCAAGAGAGAGGTCTCCTTTTCTTAGTTATCAGGAGAATTGGGCAGAAATGGCTGGAGGTTAGGTAGTTAACTGTGTTTAATTTCAAAATATTAAGTTTTAAAAGTTAAAAATTGAGAATTCTTATAAGGTTGCTTTACCTATGTCTTTATTCTTATACTATGTTCTTTTTCCAGGCGGTGATCAGAAAAATCCGAGTGACGTGCAAGTGCCATGGTGTTTCCGGATCTTGCTCATTGGTAACTTGTTGGCAACAACTAGCCCCCTTTCGAGAAGTAGGCGATTATCTAAAAGACAAATATGACGGAGCAACTGAAGTTAAGATCAATCACAGAGGAAAGCTTCAGATTAGAGATCCCAGATATAATCTTCCTACTGCAGAAGATCTCGTTTACCTAGATGAATCCCCTGATTACTGTATCCAAAATGAAGCCACTGGATCTTTAGGTACCTACGGTCG
Organism: Dysdera silvatica; assembly: GCA_006491805.2. Taxonomy (NCBI): domain Eukaryota; kingdom Metazoa; phylum Arthropoda; class Arachnida; order Araneae; family Dysderidae; genus Dysdera; species Dysdera silvatica. The sequence goes on from QLNU02015360.1 coordinate 51,719,346, forward strand.
CATATGTAACAGGACTTCCCAAGCCACTGATGGGTGTAATCTTATGTGTTGTGGTAGAGGTTACAACACATTCAAGACCACTGTAAAAGAACGATGTAAATGCAAATTTCATTGGTGCTGTTACGTTGAATGCAAGACATGTTTATATGTTCTAGATATCCAATCTTGCAAATAGACATCTGAGTGTCGACTGCAAACTGCAATATGTTTCTTTCATGATACAGCTTGAAAATACAACAATTTTCAGCTAACAGCCATAATTGACTAGTTTCAGTTCTTCATTTTTCCCTCCAACTTAGAGACATGATGGTGATGCTCCTGATATTCAAAGTAGTAGGAAATGTGTTAGGGATATGTAAGATATGTCTTTACTTATGTCAAGCATCTACTATCAGACAGACAATATTCAAACACTAGACATGTAAAATTTCAAATTAACTGGGTGCAGTTCCCGAAAGTGCACAAAATCTACGATGGAAATTGTAGAATCACATCCTAATACTAACTGCTACATGATTTGAAATTCACTCTACATTTAACAGCATTTTGTATGTGATGCTCAGTAAAAAAGAAAACACAGTGAGATGCTTTTTTGCATACGAACTGATATTACTCTTTTTCGATATTGTTGGGTATTATTTCCAACAACGTATTTCTAAGGAGCAACACTCATTTCTTCATGATACCCAGCCCGTCAGTTCTAATATGAACAGATAATGAAGTGAATTCATCATGAATACATAATGTAACAGTTGAACAATTATCAGTAAGAAAGAAGATCCTATTCAGACCAGCGAGTCATATCAAATTATTTGTGGGCAGAGAGAGACTGGTTAATTGTCAATCACGAAACTGTTATGTTAACAGCATGTCATCAAGCATTGACTTTGCACTTAATTCAGCAAAGAAGTGCCATGTACTCATATAAAATCGATAAGTTGACATTTATATATTATTCATACGTTAGTAAAAGCTAGACATACTGTTGTATGAACCTTACATATTGTGCCAAGTCTATCAAAAATCACCTACCTATCTGTATATCTTGTAGCGGTATAACTTGGAAGTAACAAGCAAGAAAACTACTTTCCTCAGAATAAGTTATTAATGTTTGTACAAATTATATGGAACTCAAGTCAATAATAGTTCTCAAATTTTAATTTATTCTTGTGAATTTATATTAAGGACGGAGTGTAATAACTTTTCCATAATTCATAAATGAGTCATAGTTATAGATGTAAAATATGATGCAAATGTTATTGATTCATAACAAGTCATTTGAATTTTGAGTAAATTGAAGTGAAATGGAAAAATTATACTCATATGTGAATAGTCAAATAAATTAACTACCAAGATTTATCTTATAATTTTCACTATCTCATTCTACTCTTAAAATATGTTAGTAATCCTTATTGGTTCAACTAGTTTTGAGGAATCCAGGGTGTCTATATCCCTATTCTCAATTTTCGGCACACAGCCTTCATTTGCAATTTTTATTTTCTTGGAGAGGGGTTAAATATTTCCTAGTGAGATAAACCCTCCTTAGGCCCCTAGTTATGTCCATGATAATTATGTCATGCACAATACACAATATGAAATATTTGATAACAAATGTACTTTGGCATATGGTATCTATGCTTTCTTTAATATCCGTGATTTAGATTTCAAATCCATTATACATCTAAACCTATTGCATAGGTGCCAACTTCTAGAAGTGAAAAATCTGTAGTCAATTGCACATGTGGGCAGGCCACCATTTTTTAATTAAACAAAATCATACATAATTTATGAAAAAAGGGCACAATGAGGAAATTAAGTATTTATTAAATTAATAATAATAGAGGATTAAACTGTATTAAACGCAATATTAATTCTTAGAATTTACAAATGCTGTAGTGCAAGATTTTGGATTTTCGAGAAATTTTTTTTCAAATACATTCTCGTAACATTTCACACGTTGTCTGCATTTAACTATTAGTAAATTTTCTAATGTGTCATCAGACATGGTTGACCTGAAGTCAGTTCTAATTTTCTTCACTTGACTGAAGACTCTCTCGCATGCTGCATTACTGTGAGGGATCGTAAGTATTGACAGCATAACCTGAGAAAGTCGTTTAAATTTTAATTCACAAGTATCATTTTTTATTTTACCTATGGCCGCCCATTGTGCATCAATGCTACCTTCATTACTCACAGTTTGTGAAACTTCGAAAGCCTGGAACTCACTGAATTCTGTTTGTAAAGCATCAACAGCTTCATCTTCTGTATTATTGAACAAAAGAACAGGAAATTTTTCTGTAAAATATTTTAAGCTGGAAAATGATGCATTTTCAAAATTCGATATTTGTGTAACCTCTGCATGATGTAACACTTCTAACTCAAAAGGAAATTTATTGTGCATGTAGTCACATGCTGCTATGAAATAGCTTCTGACGTTTTCATAAAATTCATTTTTATCATGGATGTTAAAATCTTGGATTACTTTCAGTGTTCCATTTCCAATTAAGATATCAACATCATCTTTTTGATTACTCCTCTCATGATAGTGGACTTTCAAAATATCACTACATAATTTTGTGATGCTTGGTTTTACAAATTTCACTAGCATTTCTCTGTACAATTTTAAGAGACAAGATTTTAGCATATGAATATGAGGTTCCGCAGACTGAAGTTGAGCATTTGCTTTTTAAAATATAGGCACAGTATAAGATAAAAATAAACAGAAAGCCTTATTGATATCTTCCGACAGAAAATAAAACAACCTTTCTTCACGAGACATGGAGTTTTCAGTTTTTTGTTTCTTAGAAATATCCACATAATTTTGAGCTTTCCTTTTTAATTTCTGCGATGCTTTTTTGCTGTTACGTTCTTTCACTTTATCTGCATTTTCAACCGAAACTTTGATAGAGGGAATAGTAAAGAAAGAAAGTGGGGTGATTTGATTCCTTTTCATGGCCTCTTCCTTAAAAAAACTGATCAAAGGTTGCCACTGCTGGATTATACGCTCTAAGCACTTTCCAACAGACAACCAACGAGTGCTAACGTGTTTTAGTACCTTTTTTATATCAGTCTCATGAAATTCTTGAAGAATTTTCAACCTATCTTTTCTTTTCGAACTCTTTTGTAAGTAATAGTAAATGTCTACCAAAATTTCATCGATTTTAAATGGCAAACATGCAGCACTCTTTTCAGCTGCTAAGTTAATAAGGTGGCAGGAACAGCCCATAATTTCAATATTTTGGTGATGATTCTTTAACACTGCTGCTACACCTGCTTTTTTTCCTATCATAACAGGTGCATTATCACAGCTAAAGGCAACACAATTAGAAATCGCAAGGTTTTTAGATTGTAAAGCACTTACCAGAAGATTTCCAATATTTAACCCAGTAGCATCTTCTTTCAAAGATGGCATAGATAAAAGACAATTCACAATTTTTTCACATAAAGGATCGAAGAAAGTTACCACTATTGGATACAGCTTTGAATCAACATCGTTGCTTCCATCAGTTGCAATTGAAAATGGATAGCACCTTAAATTTTCAACAAGTGATGAGGATTCCTTTGCGGACATTTCTTTCATAATTGCAGAAGTTTTGTTCCTTGCAGATCCATATTGTTTTGCAATACTGCTGTCAGGAAACGTTTTCCGAAAGAGCATCCACGCATGATCGCTGCAATTCATTGGCAAATTATGTTCGATCAAAAACGATGTAAATAAACATTCAGCGTTAATCATGGAGGTATCGTTAAATGCAAAAAATGAAGGCTTGATACTATGATTAGACTCTACAGCCTTGAACGTCTCCTTATGTTTAACAGTCTCAGAATGCAAAGTAATATCGCGTTTACCACCGTGAGTAATGCTTATGTCTTTACCGCAACACGTGCAGAAAGCATATTTTGGCCCCAGTCTTGATTTTTGAATAAAATTAAACATCTTCATATATTCGGCTTTAAACGTTTGGTAGTACCTTTTATTAACAGTCGACATCGTTAACGTTGTTTTCAAAAACACCTAAAAACAAAACTTTCTTTCCAGAGCAAAGAAATACCAGATATGTCTAACACATGGCTTCCCTACACAAAGTCACATGCTTGACCAAAACCTTAACGGTGTAGCGCATTCTTTCTTGCCTTCCCCAACAACTACAAATACAGATGCATGATTTCGTTGTGCAGGGGCATCACTCTACGTCATAGCTGGAGCTAAAATTCCACGTCACGTCATGCATGCGCCGTCAATGGCAGACGAATTTTTTCGACTTTTTTACCGATATTTGCATTTATTTATACGTATTTATTATTAAATATGCACATATGCGCAAAAATTTAAATAAATACGCATCAAGAAAAATAGGTATATGAAATTGTTTTGGTACTTACGAATTATCCCGTCGACCATTTATGATATTTTTTTATTGGAACTTCACGATGTTTCTGTTGTCTAAAAAATCGTAAGTTTACGATCCTTGATTATTTGCGAGACGCCATTTTGTTTGTTTGTTGACATTTTGCAGAATGAGTGCTGTTTCATGCCTGAACCCTGTTTTTTTTTGTTTTTAATAATTTTAGATGGATTATACTCTTCGGTAATTACCAAATGATGGGCATTCTGCGATTTTGTTTTTGCAGGAAAAAGAAATTCTCTTTTCATCGTTTACTGATTCAGACAGCGCACATCGAATGTGATCAGAATTGTCACTAGTCACGAAGCAACGAGCAGGGGGTCTCCCCTCAGTTCGGTCCCTGTGATTCAGGTAAATGCACTAATTGCAGCATAATATTGATTCAGCCTTTTATTGATTCAGGTAGCGTACATCGAATGTGATCAGAACAGTCAAGAGTCGCAAAACGATGAGAAGGGGTCTCCTTTCGTCGTTTTTCTTATGTAAAATTTTGAAGATATATAATAAAAAATATCATAAATAAATTTTTTAACGATAACTCAGAAAACATCCTACACTAACATTAACTAATGATTCTGCAAAATGTTAAAAAACAAACAAAATGGTCTCGCAAATAATCAAGGATCGTAAACTTACGATTTTTTAGACAACAAAAACATCGTAAAGTTACGATAAAAAAATCGTAATTTGTCGACGGGATAATACGTAAGCACCATTTTCTTTAAGAAATTAGTATTTTAAAAAACACTGGGGATTTTAGACGAAATCTCCGAAAATCGGACGAAATCGTTTTCCGACCAGAAGACTGATAAATAATCGGAAGCCTTCTGGGTAAATCAGAAGGATTGGCACCTATGGACATATCCTTTGATTTTGGGTATGGCAAAAATGCCTAACATACCCAAGTAAATGTCACCATTTACGGTCTTTTCTCAGAAGAAGAAAAGGCCAATCACTTTTCTTTTTGACAGGGTGTACCACATATTAACTTTGGAGAACCACATTCCAATCCAACAGCAGCATAAGGAGATTCACTGCCCCATATCCTACAGTTGTGATATATGGAATATATAGTCATCACTAAAAATAACAGTACTGAAAAAGTTTTCATTGGTTTCAGGATGGCTACAGAATCTAGAAAAAAATTCCTCCTAACATTTCCTTGATTCCCAGAAACTTTTGCATAAAATTTCCCACCTTTTTTTTTTCTAGTTGCCCTTTCCACTAATTCAGAAATCCAAATAAAAAAATTAAAGTGCTCTTGATTATTTAGAATAATTATATATATACACGCACATACATTATTTTATTCTTTACAAAATGGAAAAAAAAAATATTGTCCTTACAAACACATGAAAGAAAGGGGAAATTTTAACTGCCATGAACTGAAAAACAAGCAATATCATTCGTTAAAAGAGTGTTTCTAAATGGCTGGGCACTGCCAATTATAATGGGACACAGGAGATTGTCATGGAATTCGCAACTTTAGTTTCCTATGCACTTTTCATGAATATATATTTTATAGTGGAAATATTCTGAGGAGACTAATATTCCTCAATGTGCCTAAATAACTTTTGCAAAGCGAATGTCAGTGACCAAGTTGCATATTTTTAAATATGGAAATATTCATGAAAATGAATGGGAATTTTCAAACATCAAAATTTCTCAACTTGTCAATAGAGAAATCTTGGCACAAATCGATTTAATGATGTTGTGTGACTTAAGGAAGCTACAATATGCTACATGATTTTATTAATTCAGTAATTGATAATTAATTTAAATGTAATTTTATATTCTTCAACATGCTATATCGAATACATGTCATATTAGGGAGGTTTTACTGTATATATATATTTCACAGTGTGAAACCGCAATTCCCAAAACTTATAGAGAAAATGCTATTTTAATTTAGGATAATGAGCCCATCGGATATTCACTACTTAACAACTTGCTAGAAACAGGGTTTTAATTATCAAACATAGGCACAGTAGCATCAACTAAGCTTTTGAAAACCTTAATAGGATTATGCCTTCAGCTAGCTCATGGTTAGGGTTGTTTAATATTTTTTAGGTACAGTCGGAAAGAATCACTAATTTATAAACAAGTGAGAAAATATATGAAAACTCAAAGTCTGGTTTGCACTTTCTTGCCATTTAGAAGGCAATGAAAGTAAGAAGGGGGGTAAGGGCTTCTCGAAAGAACATGGAAGTGATACCTTGAACTCGGGAAATCAGCCCGACAATAATGTGTCAAAGAAATTAACGGGAAACACAAGAACTGAAATTTCCCTGATTTTAGAGTAATTTTGACAAAATTCCCCGATTTTTCCAAAACGATAAAATTCACTGATTTTCAGGTTCTCTAGCCACCCTGGTTTTCTACTTGATTCAACATATCCACAGCAAAATCATACCACACAGTGTGATCATCTGCATGCATCTTTTGCACTATTTGAATTTTATGAGTGTGAAGCTTTAATTTCTTGTGCAAGATATCGTGAACTGCTGATTTTGGTTTGCACAATTCTCTGCTTACTTTACGAACAGATTCCCTGTGGCTTTGCCAGAAACTTTCATTAACTTGATCAACCGTCCATTGCTGAGGCTAGGTCTGCTGGCTCCTTCACAATGTTTCACACTGCCAGTTTCTTTAAACTGTTTCACTTACTTTTTAACTGAATTTATTGACTGAGGATTACAACCATATTCTAAATGACACCATTTTTTAGCTTTAATCACAGACTTTAATTCCGAAAGTCACAACACGTGTATCTCCTCCAGCTGTACAGATGACATGACTGACTGCAAATTTGTCATAAAATCTTCATCAGGCCACACCTAGCACCACCTATCAGATTCTAAGAAAAATAATTCTATAAGATATTATTACCCTTCACAGGGATAACACAATTGCCAAATAATGGTCAACACAGAAAAGCCTCCAGGGCGAGATTTTTGTGAGTTTTTCGTGGGGGAATTTATTATAAACGTGGGTGGCAAAAATTATTGAATAAAATAATTTTGTGAAACGAGAAGTTTGAAACCGTATCAGTAATATGTGACATAGAAAAACAGTCATTATTCATAATTTTTCTTTACATAATTTTGTAATATGTCCAATGACTCTCTGATATCCTGTATATATGGTGATCATAAAGGAAGTTTTCCTATTTACACTATATTGCCATTAATCACAGGGCACCACTAAGAACTTGTGCACCTTGCGCTGATGTGAAGTCAGTATGACTTAAGTCCACCATTTGCCATTATGATAGCCTGGACCCATCTAGGAAGATTTTCAACTAGGTTGCAGTGGACATATTGTCTTCCATTCTTCCAGCAACACAATGAACAGTTCTGTGGTGGCTGTGAGGCATTGTGGTCTGGCCCTCAACCAGTGTTCCAACTCAGCCCAAAGATATTTGATAGGGTTGAGATCTGGGCTTCGGACCATCCAGTCACGCTCTTGCATCCTTATCCCTTCAAACTACTGTGATAGCTTTCACCTTATGTATGCTGGCATTATCATATTGAATCAAAAACGGGCCACAACTAAACTGTTGCCAAAGGGTAGGTATCATAGAGTTGTCTACGATTGCTTCATAGCCTTTGGCATTGAGGGTTCCAGGCACTAACACCAGAGGACTAAGTCCAAACCATGCGACATGCCTACACCACGATTCCTACACTGCCAAATTTAATAGTGGGAACAATGCACTCTGGTAAGTAATGCTCATCTGGTATTCGCTAAGTCTATAACGTCCATCAGATTGCCACAACATTTAGCGTGTACATCACTCCAAATGATGCTCTTCCATTGTTCTACTGTCCACTTGCGATGTTTTTTGCACCACTTTAATCGGTGGTGTGTGTTCACTAGTGTGATCCTTGGCTTATGAACTGCAACTAGCCCACAGAATCCCAGTCCAAACACATCTTGACAAATAGTACGGATTCTAGATTCACTCCCAGATGCTAACCGAAACTCTGTAGCTATGGTGTCCAACGAAGTTTGTCGATTTACTTTTGCTACACATCAGAGACATTGCCGGTCCCTATCAGACAGTTTTTGTGGCTTCCTTGGTCAGGGTTGAGATTTTATTATTCCCTCTCATTTCTATTTCACCACGCCATCACTAACTGTTGCATGTGGGATCTGGAACTCGCCAAATATTTCACATATGGAACGCCGAATTAGTGGCTCCAATGATCATGCCCCTTTCAGCCATACTTAACTTGTGATGTACATTCATTTCAACTGCTAGCACTCATATGGTAATCTCTCAAACTTGTACCTTGATGCCAAATGGCATGCATTTGTGATCTGGACGATTTTATTTGCCTTCCAGGAGGGTGTCCGATCATTAATAGCAATGTAGTGTATGAGCCCCTAACGACCACAAGTTTTAAGGAATCTGAACGAAATGTGAGATTTAGACATTTCAAAGTATGCACTTGAGAGATGAATAAATAAGAATCAAGCTATTACAGTTATCAAATTTCAAATGGTATAGTATGGATTCCAGCATCACTCACGGATGCTAACCGAAACTCTGCAGCTACGGTGTCCAACGACATTTGTCCAACGACTTTTTTAATAGGAACATGATCAGCACTGTAAAAAAAGCAAAAATACGGCTAAAACTTTACCTTTAGCTCTAAAAACAACTGTACAAGAGCACTGTAAAATGACGAGTGTGAACTACAATAGGAAAGAAAGACAACAAATAGCAGTGATTAGACATCTAATTTGTATCAATCATAAGCAACCTTCATAGAACTCCAAACAACTACAACATTTACTTTCAAATAGAAGATATTTACAGATTTTTTAGAGCATATGATGGAATAGAAATGCGAAAAATTGTATTAGTTTCATTTTTAGCAAGCACAGTTTGGCACATTTAGGATAGACTGGAGAATGGCACAAATATTTATATAAATTCTTTTAATAATAAATTCATAGTCACCTGACAATAGAGCAATTTTACACACATTGAGGATGGCCCTTCACAATTCCCATAAAGTACATTTTTATTCAAAAACAGTGAGCTTGAGTTTATTGAATTTTAGGACAACCTGAAACAGAATTAAAATAATATATACATCTAACTACAATTTGAAACAACTTTTAAAATACTCTCTCACACATGTATTCTTCTAGATCTAGAAATTAAATCCCACACAATTTTGCTTGTGTTTCATGGCATAAGGGACAGCTAAAACCATGCTATGCCAGCACCTACAGTTTTTCTGAAGAATTTAAACCTTTCATTTATGGAATCAAACTCTAGACTGCAGTTCTGAAAAAATAACACCAGCAAGCACTGGGCACCTTGCTAGAATAAAATCTTATTCACATGGTAACCAAACGTGTCACTATTACACTACTGCAGGGAAATAAACATTTTCAATCTGATTATTTTTGCTGTTTCGTTACATTATCTATTGAATATTTCTATGATGTACACATACAACTAGGTGATATTTAGGGAGATTTGATAATAAACTTAAAGGTGGGTGGACATACAGATTGGCCATCTTGGTTAGAATGAAGTAGTAGTGGGGTCAAGGAAAGCATACATAAACATAATTAAGAATTTGGACATTTCAGGGGAAACAAGTGTGCTTGAGAGGATTGTGTGATCACAGGAGCAGCCACGATGGCATCAATAATGTCCCTCTACCCCATTCAAAAGCATGTTCTCTCTTCTATGCATCATGTAGTATCAAGGGACATTATTCAATGACAATCATCAAAGGCAGGACTTTATTCTTAGTACCCCCCACTTAAGTCATTTACCACTGACTAAAAATACATAGCACCGTGGGTAGAGTGGTGTGGTTGAAGTTCCATAATCCTCCAATATCAAATTGAAATTGTGTTCAGCAATGAATATCCCTCCTTTCTCTTGGTACAGATTGTCATTATACCTGTGCATGCAGAAGGTATGGCCACCACATCTAGGAATGAAGTCTGGGAGCTATTTCCTGTACAAAATGAAATCTACTTTAGTTTCATTAAAAGGTACTTGAACAGCATGCTTGTATGTCAAAAACATTCTGCAACCAATTATATATTTTCTGCTGTCATATCTCCTGAGGATCATTTATCAGCATGATAATGCTAAACCCCATATGGTGACTCTCAACTTTGTGTTTTATGGAATAAGGACAGTTAAGATTATACTGCACCAGAACTTAGTTTTCTGAGTAATGCAAAACCCTATTGCCTACGAAACCAAATCCTGGGTTACAGTAAGCAGAAAAAATGGTACAAGCTCTAAGGCAGGGGTCTTCAATCCGCGGCCCATCAGCTCATGAAAAAATACAACTTGTTTCACACAAAAACAACGTCCTGGCTCCCTTTGAATCTGAAATATATGTATTTTATTCTGTTGGTATTTTCATATTTCATAAGAAATATTTTAAAACACTATAGAACCAAAGTAACACTTGGTTTTCCTTTCAATCGTATTTTACTTTAGTTTTCTAGTGTTGTAAAGGTTTTTTGAAGTTGTTAGAATTTTTATTATTTGATTATTAATAGTATAATTTTATACTGTTGGTTATGGGAGTAGATATAATAAAATTTGAATTACGAATTCGAGTAAAGATACTTTAGTTGTCTTCGCCAACTTGGCGATGATTAAACTACAACCACAGCCCAGGTTTATTGACAATAATGAATACTTCAAGGTTTGATTTCCAAATTCTACATCAAGGTTCGATTCATAGGATAATAGAATATACAGCCAGGTTCAATTCCTCAAATCCCAAAACCATGCGTTTGATTTCCAAACTGTTAAATTAAGGAACTAATTTCTTAGTTCCAGTACCTTCCAGTTAAGAGAGAAATATAATTAATAATATTTAAAGGCATGTGATAGGTTTGTATAGGGTAGAACAGAGAATTATGGACCGCGAATAAACCCTCGGCAAGGTGCCCAAGGGCAGGCATTATGCTAGACATAAGTTAAAAACAACGAAGGCAAATTTGATGGACCTACTATTTTTCTATGGGTAAGTTTATACCCTTGAGGGTGCTTATCGACATGCGGCATTCTTATCCCTTTTTTCTTTCTAGAAAAAAACTACCATATCAAGTGTAACACATACATAAAAACAAAAAGAGAGAGAATTCAGGTAGCCAAATGTATATTTAATTCTTCACGAAATTTTACTTCGACAATTTAGGTCTGACACAATATAATTTCTCTTCATAGTATGCTCAATAAACAAATGACTTATAATTATAATTCGTTTTAAAATAACAAAACAAAATTCTTTTCTATACAAAAGAATTCTCCTTCAATAAAGTTGAAATTAAATTGTTATCCTCATGTCAGTCTTAAAAATTTTTAGAAATTTAACCCTAATCGGTTAATTTCAACACCCCAACCCCAAAAAAATTCGACTTGTTAAATAATAATGTATCAGTTTACGGAATAAGACACTGGAAGGTAAATATGGTAAATTAAACACAGGAGAAAGTAAAGGAAAATTAATAATTAACTTACATTGGCTATGCACTTTATTGGAAAGGGGGCGAAAGGCACTTTTGCCCTTGTAGGAGCATTAATTGATCACGTCATCTTGGTTAGAAGTCTTGGCAACAAGTGTAGTTTTATTTGGCTACAGGTTGACGGAGGTTGTTTTCTTTATGCCAAGGTTACCACCCTTGTGAGTAGAAGCCAAGGGGGGTGGGAAGAAGAACTGCAATTCCAAGAAAGAGGAAGTGGGTGTGTACAAGTAACTTTAAGGGGAATTTATGGCCAGAAGCTTTGTAGAAAGAAAATGGCTAAAAGTACTTTAAATGAGACTGTCCTTTTTATTCCTTCTCTGCATGGTAACTTTTTTTTCTTATTTTCTTTAACTTGCTATACACCTGGCACCACCTGAAAAGGAAACAAGATGGAGACAGTTGAAGTGCAACAGTGATTTAAAAAAAATTCATCTTAGGACTCATCAAATTCTATTCTAAATATGCTGATATGAACATCTTCCCCACTATCTGACTGCATGCTCTGAAAACGTTACTGTTCTTGAGCACTTACATATACACATACATGGATGCAGAAAGTTCATGAAGGGATTACAGGCTTTCAGTGTGTGTGTGTGTGTGGGGTTACAAAGCTGGTCCATTTTTCATATATATATATATATATATATATATATATATATATAGGACCATCCTTAGTTAATGTGGGGAGGATAAACATATTTTGAGGGCCCATACATATCACAAGTAAAGAAAAAAAATTCGGAACAATATGACCACTAGATGGCATGAAATGCGAGAGCAAAGCAAAAATATTTTTGGAGAATTTTTCAATATAACAAAAATTAAAAATTAAGATTAAGCAAGCCCAGGAATGGGTACGATTAAGGAGCCCTGTATATACATACAAAATTTCTTTGCAGGGAATTACAATCCCCCAACTCTCCCCTGCATACACCAATGCATTTGTAAACATCTTTACAAATTGAAGTTGATAAAATCAAAAGTTAGGACCAGAATAACTGACGTCCACCTTGGAAACATTCTTAGAGTTGCAATATCAAAATAAGACCTGATGTTGACGGTTGTTAAAAATTAATAGCGCCAAAAATCTAGCTAAAGATTTTATTCTGCTATACATATTAATAACTAAAAGTATTGTAAATGTTTTTTTGCTTCCATACGTATTTTACATTGTAATATATATATATATAGGGAAGTGTTTCTCAAAGTGTGATCTGAAGCAGCTTATCGAATGGACCGCAGGATCATCACCAAATTCTCATAAATATTACTTGTTATAAACCTTACCTTATGGTGTTTCGTGAAAGATTTGAATCCTCTAAATACACCCTTGCTGTCTACATGACTTATTATTTAATTAAATCAATGATGTCATTTTCAATGTAAATTTGATTAAAATTTGTAACTTGCTGGGCCTAAAGCTGGGGCTTTTTTAAAGTAAAACAAAACTAAAGAAAGCTTAAAATTAACAACAAAAGTAGTTAAAATTAACAACAAAATTAGTTAAAATTAACTACAAATTATATTTCAAGAGATGAATAAATCTCTCCTGCCAGAGCTTTTAATTACATATATAAGCCTGCCAATAAGTCACATAGAGGATTACTTTGGTTATGTTATTCCTTGGGAGAGGTATGCGGGGGGGGATCAGTATAATGGTGGCTAAATAGGGATTAATATTATTAACCATAGGTGGCGAACTTAATTTCGGTAAATATGTTTTTTAACGGGGGAGGAGAAATCCCCCCCCACGGTGGTCCGTGATAAATAAAGGAATGCTTAAAGTGGTCCATGAGTGACCAAAGTTTGAGAAACACTGATATAGGGTGTCCATAAAAGAAATATACAATTTCAAATTTTATTTGCATCGAAACTACAATAGCTAGAAACTTAATTCTTTTTTAAATTACATGGCAACAGTCAAAGTTTTTTACAACATAGTTAGAATTTCTCCACATGCATTCCGTTGTTCCTTACGACTCATGGTAAACAAAAGTCTTGTTCCATCCACGTTTGCTTCAAAATGTTGGTTGTTACACTGAGAAAGGCTTCGTTAATGCGCTCTTTAAGCATACCTAGAAGTTACATTTGTTTTGCACACAATGCCCTTAACAAATCCCTTAAGAAAGCAATCACACGGGGTAATATCAGGAGAGCGAGGGTACCCATTTCGTCGGGCCATCACGACCAATCCATCGCTCTGGGAAATGTTTGTCTAAACAGCTCGAGCATCCAAAGATTGATATGGAAATGCCCCATCTTGCTGAAAAATTATGTTTGGAATATCCTGGAGTTGTAGAATTACAAATTATTCCAACATATCCAAATACGTTGTGCCAGTGTTTTCAGCAGAGAAAAAGGGTCCAACAAGTCTATTTATCATTATATCACACCAAACGTTAACCTTCGAGCTATCTCTCTCTCTTGTTCTATAACCACATGGGGATTTTCAGTGCCCCAGATTCGACAGTTATGCTTGTTAACTTTGCTCAAAATATGAAAAACTGACTCATCGCTGAAACGAAGTCTTGAAAAGAATGCAGGTTTTACCTCAATGCGACTAAGCATATCTTCAACAAATGTTTTTTGACGTGGCTTGCCATTAGATTAAAGTTGTACACTGACTGCACTTTATATGGATATGGGTGTTGATCTAGGTATGTCGAGTTCACGACTGGTAACACGGATTGATTTGTTTAGGCACTTAACGTAAGCTTCTTGCACATCTTCCACACATTTATCACACACAGAAGATCTGCCAATACTCGTACCTTTCAAAATACTTCCTGTTGTTGAACTTCTTTACTCAATAATCGATGCTCCTTCTTGTTGGGGGTGTTCTCTTGTACACATTTCTGAAATTCTGTTGCACTTGTGTTAGTGATTTTGTCTTCAAAAACCATATTGCACAAGCAGCCTTCTCCTGTGTTGATGCCATCTCTGTTGTTTTCGGTGTCTTTTACGTTCTATGAACGCATATGCACTGTTTGACACGTGGAGACATTTTAACTATGCTGAAGAAAACTTTGACTGTTCCCACGTAATTTAAAGAAAGAGTTAAGTTTCTATATGTTGTAATTTTGATGCAAATAAAATTTGAAGTCGTATATTTTTTATGAACACCCTGTATACTTAGTCCAAGAGGCAGATACAGCAAATATTTTTGGGTGGGCACGCAAAACTGATACAGACTTAAGGAAAAATATCAACAGAGGCTAATCCAGGGGGTCACACCCCTTGAGTTGCCTTTGTTCTGTCATAATATTGCTAATACAGTAGTGTGGCCCCAAGGCCCACAAGAATACGTAAAACTGGCCCTTGGACTGAAAAAGGTTGAAGACCCCTACTCTAAGGTAATGTTGGAATCAAACCTTGGTTGATGGCATAATAAATCAACTTATCATTATGCCACTGTAGGGCAGGTAACTCAACAATGTCTCTGTGGGGAAGGGGAATTCACACCCTCCCACAAAACTAGCCATATGCTTTTACATACATGCCAATGTACTTCTGTATATTAAAATTACCAGTGAGTAGTAACTATACAATAAGCTATTTTGTGAACGAAGTCCAAACACTTAAATCAGTGTTAAGCCCAGTAGGATAAGGTTTACAAAGTACACCAACTTTTACCTATCTATAATGTTGAAAGTTTAAGGCATTTACACATTTTACACCTCAGGGTGGCTTTCTTGAACTTAATAAGAATGATTTTTAATTTACAAAACATGCTGCTGTAATATGTACATGTGTATATGTATATACAGGATGGTTATAATTAAACTTGACATATTTAGAGCACCCTGGAGCTTGAACTGATCTGCGGATTGACACCAAAATGGGTATATAGACTCTCCAACGGGTGTGGAAAAGGAATCTGCAAAAAAAAAAAAAAAGAGAGTCCGACAGGAGGCGTTTTTTAGCACAATACAGCAAAAGCAATCTATGAAATAACCAACATGCAACACGAATGACATTTTCATCACTTAGTACCATATATTATATCGAAATATTCTAAATGAACATTGTGCAAGCAATAAGAGGAGATCAGTGCTATAGGCTTACAATGGAAAAAAAGGATTTTGCACAAGCAGACAGCACATAAAGAAATGTAACAATCAAGCAGCTGTTAATCGTGTACAGGACGATGTAATGGGTGTTCCTCGATGTGGCCGTCATCATTTATTTGTAACAATTCAAGCCAATGCAGAATGTGTTCAACAGCGCATCGCAAC
Organism: Dysdera silvatica; assembly: GCA_006491805.2. Classification (NCBI taxonomy): domain Eukaryota; kingdom Metazoa; phylum Arthropoda; class Arachnida; order Araneae; family Dysderidae; genus Dysdera; species Dysdera silvatica. The sequence continues at coordinate 51,735,511 of QLNU02015360.1, forward strand.
TAATCCTCTGTGATGCTTTACACATGCAGCGTTATGGAATTCTTGGATTCTGCTAACATAGCAACACTTCCACAATAAACCAAATTCTTTAAATGATCCCACAACTAGAAATTGCATGGAGTGGAATCCGATGAATGTAAGCCAACCATTAGTAAATAAATGACTAATAAACACTCATCGGTAAAATGCTGGAGCAAAAAGCTTTTGACAAACCGTGTAACATGTGGGTGTGCACCATTTTGCTGGAAAGATGCAACACACGATCGTCTCTGTAGTTGCAGCAAAAAAAAAAGTCTGGAGCAACTTACGGTACCAAAGGGCTGTCACAGAACATGACTGGGTCATAAATTGTTACAAGTAAACCATAGCTGCCACACTGAGCAACCTCCATTACATCATCCTATGCATGATTTACAGCTGCTTACTTGCTACATCGCTTTACGTGTTGTCTGCATGTGTAAACTTTTTTTTCATTGTACGTCTGCAGCACCAGCGCACTGTTATTGCTCGCACAACGTTCATTTGAAATGTTTCGATGCAATAAGTGTTACTAAACGTTAAAAATGTCACTTGTGTTGCGTGTTGCTCATTTCACAGGTTGCTTTTTCCATATCGTGCTAAAAAGCACCCACTGGTGGATGGTTTTGAAGTAAGATTTTTTGTTTACAGATTTCTTTTCCGCATCTTTTGGATAGTCTATATATCAATTTTGGTGTCAATCCATTGAACAATTCAAGCTCCAGAGTGCTCTGAATAGGCCAAGTTCAATTATAACCACCCTGTATCAATATGATGAGATGATCAGATTATTTTTTAGGGGTGCTTCATGTTTTTTTGTTTGTTTTTGTTTGTTTTGGCAAAAGAGTGTATATTCAGTCCAAGAGGTGGATCCAGAAAATATTTTTGGGTGGGCACACAAAACCAATGTAGATACCTTGGAAGAAAAATGGCAATAAAGGTTTATCTGGGGGTTGGGGGGTAGCACGGTGCCTTCCACCACATTCATTCGCCTTTGTTCAGTCTTAATACTGCTGGCACTGTAGTGTGGCCTGTGGGCCAACAAGAATAAGTGAAATTGGTCCTTGGACTTAAAAAGGTTGAAGACCCCTGCAATAGGGAGATTGTGAAAATCCTTAACCAAGGACAGGGGAGGGGGACTACATTTGTAATAACAAATTTTCCTAGCCACACATTTTTCCTTTATTTGAGCACTATCCTTAATGCAAGGATTGTTGTCTTTGAGTATTCAAGGATGATCTGCAAAAACTATTCCTTAAAGCACAGAAATTGAACATAGGTACTATGGAAAAACTTTCGGTTTTCACAGATTTTATTATTATATGCAGGGTATTCGATTATCCATAACTTAAGTGGGGCGAACTGTATTAATAAATAATTCAATAAATCTTGGCATTGATCAGGAACAATACAGGGTTCTATGATAGATTTTTGCTTTTGCATTTAAGGAGTTAAACCTGCATAATATATGATCCGAGATAGGACACTGGAGATTTAATGTGATCACCTCTAGGGCTCTAATCTATCAAATATGAAAAAGTAAATGTATAAATTACTATACAAGATCACATTAACAGTTTGTAAACATACAGAAACCAATAAAAAGGCTGATCAACTATGTACATAGGCAATTCAAAAACTAAGGTAATAGGAGCTCTTCCAGGTGTAATAATCCTCCTGTTATTCAAATTCCTGCTTGAGGAGCAGCAAACGATTACAGCATTTGAATACCACCAGTAGATTGTGCAGATGAGATATCATTCATAAGATAGCTGCACTAATGGGAACATGGTCGAATGTTGAAGTGTTTGTTTGGACTTTTATGGCGCAAGAGCATCTGGGCTATACTGCGCCAAACATGGTAAAATCAAAGACCGTTGTAAAACCCAGTACTTTTTAAAAATTTAAAAACGTGTGTATGGTCAGCATGGTCATTTAAAATGTCAGAGAGTGATGAAGAGTTAAAAGTAAGAGTGCGGGCAAGTCTATAATAGGGGCATTGAGTTAAAATGTGTAAAACACTCATGGGTTCATTGCACACTTGGCAAATTGGTGCTGGTTTTCCTTCCAACAGATGTCTATGGGTGAGATGGGAATGCCCTAGTGCGAAGTCTAGCAAGGAGAACCTCCTCTTTCCGATTTTTACGGTATGAGGAGGGCCAGTTGCCAATTGTATGTTTAATATTATGCAATTTGTTATTGGTTTGATGATCCCATTCTTCTTGACATTTTCAATTCAGACAGGTCTCGATAATTGACTTCAGATGCAAGAATGGAAGTAGCTAGCCAAAAGCAAGTGGTGAGTTCGTTGCCTTCGCAGCTGCATCAGCGGCCTCATTCCCTTTGATACTAACGCAAGCAGGGATCCAGTAAAATTTAATATTGGAATAATGAACGTTGAAGTGTGATAAAGTTTCTGTATCTAAAGAGAACTTTACCAGAAGAATTTCATCATCCACTTGTTGAAGTGTGCGGTGGTAATGTAATGTCACATAAACAAGCTTGATTTTGGTGCACTAAGTTCAATGAAGGCAGGACAGATGTGCAAGATGAGCAATCATCTGGTCAGCCAAGAACGTTTGCCATGGATGATAATGTTTGCCTTATAGAAGTTCTGATTCAAGACTATCATCACATTCCATTTAGCGATATTTCTAATGAACCTAACATCACAGTGGATAGTGTGCACAATGTCTTTCATGAGCAACTGATCTACCGAAAGAAGTGTTCATGCTAGGTGCCTAAGAAATTCATAGACAATTACAAAGCCATAAGGATGGGATTGTCACTCATGCATTTCATGCAGTTTAATGAGGAAGGCATTCCATTTCTGAAATGTATCATTACAGGGAATGAAATGTAGGTGCATCATATGACACCCGACACCAAGCAAGCATCCATGTCATGGGAACACCCATAGTTACCCCTTTCTAAGAAAAGTTTAAAATTGCTCCATCTGTGAAGGAAGTTATAGTGACAGTCCTTTGGGACCATCAGAATTTGACACTAATTTTTCTACGCTGGAATTGATGCTTTGGTTTACCATTGGAACAAATGTTTGAATAAGTATGGTGGCTATATTGAAAAGTAACGCATTTACCAGTACCTTATTACTGTGTATCCGTATATCTGCCCATGGGATAAAGTTTGTCTCTGAGAGGCTATGTTATCTTACTTTTTGAATTACTCTCGTAAATATAAGAATGTGAAAACATAATACATATAAGTATGGTTTCTAGAAAACAAAAATTTATCAGAAATATTTATCAAGATGTATAAGTAGAACTTCTTTAATGGATAATTTCTTGAAGTATAACAATACAAAGTTTGTTCAAAAAGAAATTGAACTTTTGAATAGCGCACCAACCGGCAGAGGGAGCGCGCTGTGGCTACTGAGTGCACTTAGCGGCAGGTTTAGACAATAAACTACCATTTGCTGCGTTTCGCTCTAACCGTTAGTTGGCGAGCTACAGCTGATAAAGTGAGCATGTGCACAAGCTGTTCGTCGGATTAATGCCAAAGTGACAATGAAAGAGCTTGAAGAACAACGTGTGTGTGTGAAATTTTGCTACAAACTTGGCAAAACTTTTACAGAGACATTTCAATTGCTTAGCCAAGTACACAGGGAGGACTGTATAAGTCGCAAACAGTGCTATGGTGGTTTAAGCATTTTGAACACTGCAGAATGTCGGTCGGTGACGATTCCAAGTCTGGACGACCCTCCACATCAACAGATGATGGCCATGTCGAGACAGTTCATGCTGTGATTCGTGGAAATTGTAATTTAACTGTTCAAGAAATTGCTGATGAAGTGGGCATCAGCGTAAAATCATGCCATCAAATTTTGAGTGACAGACTTGAGATGCGTGGTCAGTGCAAAATTCATGCTGCGTTTGTTGGTTGACAATCAGAAACAGACCCATGTTAAAATCAGCCAGGAACTGCTTGCCACTGCCAATGACAACTTCCTTAAGAACATCATAACAGGCGATGAGACGTGGGTTTATGGCTATGATGTTGAAACAAAGGTGCAGCCATCACAGTGGGTGGGCAAAGGGTCTCCTCATCCAAAAAAAGTAAGCATAAGTCGGTCAAAGACCACGGCGATGTCAGTTGTGTTTTTTGACTGCAAAGGCATTGTCCATCAGAAATTTGTGCCACATGGTCAGATGGTAAACAAGGAAATCTACCAGGGAATTCTAGCACGCTTTAGGGATGCTGTGTGCAGGGAGAGGCCTGAATTGTGGGAAAACCAGACTTGGATGTTGCATCATGACAATGCGCCGGCTCATGCATCTCTCCTTATCTGCAGCTATCTAGCAAAACATCACACTCCCGTTGTGCCCCATCCACCGTATTCTCCAGACCTAGCCCCAGCAGATTTTTTCCTGTTTCCCAAACTTAAAACCACATTGAAAGGATGTCGTTTCCAAACCATAGTGGAGATTCAGGACAATGTGACAAGAGACCTGCATGCCATCCCAGAAAGTGCGTTCCAGGAGACTTTCCAAAAATGGAAGAAACATTGGGAACGGTGTATTGCCAGTAGAGGGGACTACTTCGAGGGGGACAGTGCTTAAAATGTTGTACAATGAGCAATGAAGATGTTATAGCAAAAGTTCGGGTTCTTTTTGAACACACCTCGTATGAAGCTAAAAATGATAATACAAGACAATTTAAAAACAGTAAAATAAGAAACATCGCTAACTTCAATTAGTACATACATTAAATACTGTATAATATAGATGAGCATGAATAGAGCAAAACATTAATGTTTAACACCAATGTTCATAAACAAAAGACTTGATTTTTCAATTTCAAAAACAAAGCTGTTAACTAATATATATATATATGTTGATTGATTAATTAGGAAAGTTAAACCTAATATTACAAATTAATATAAAAATATTAATTTATTTTAGATAAAATGACAGTTCACTCATTACTTTTAAATTAAAATAAAGTATACAATTTAAAATAACCATACAAAATCATTTATGGAATGTAGAAAAACTAGTTTGGAAATCATTTTTCTTTTCAAGCAATTATGAAAATACAACTTATGTAGATATATACAAGGTGTACCACAGGAAGTTGACAATCTAAAAAAATAAGCATTTTACAAAAAAATGCTTGTAACAAAAGTTGCTTGTTTTGAAAGGGGAAAGTGTTTCATTATCTGTTTTACTTGCAGGGTCAAATGCAATGCTGGTAGAAAGTGTCCGTTTTGCTTCAGTACCAATTAGCACCATGTGCAATATCTCATTTTTCTATGGAATATAAATCGATTGTATGACTTATCAACGAATCATATTTATTTGTGTGTACAATGCCTCCCCAACTACTGCATACTTAATTTTTTTCATTTTTTAAATATTAAATTAGTGTTCTATGATATAGCATGAATTTCTTTATTCAAGCTTCTTTTTTAAATATCTCGGAAACTAAGTGCCAAATAAAAAAAAATGCTTTCTATGAAAGTTGTTTATTTTTTTACGACGAATAAGAACAAAAATATAAGTTTCCCTTTAAAAAGTTTCATCTTCAAGTGACCTTGAAAACAACCCCCCCACCCCAAGTAAAACATAATTACATACACTTTCCCCTTTCAAAACAAGCAACTTTTGTTTCAAACATTTTTTTTGTAAAATGCTTATTTTTTTAGATTATCAACTTCCCATGCCCATACATGCATCTAAATTATAATTCAGTTAAAGTGACTATGGTCCATTGGCAAAGTACAACAGGAATAAAATTGGCTGGTTGTAGTTTTATGGCGCAAGGACAGCAATGGCCATTCTGCGCCAATCACGACGAAAACAGGAGCAAAAGAATGATTAGTAGTAGAACTTAGAACTGAACTCGATGAACTTTCAAAAATACATGAAATGTATTTCTCACCATTTCCTATTGTATAGGTGCAGGATATTCTGGTAGAAGAATAAAGGAAAGGAGTGTGTGTGCTCTGAACTTCATTTGTCGTTGTTGGTAAAATGTTTTCAACTTCTTTACTGCCACTGTGAAGTTTTCTTATCTTTCGTTACTGCATTAATGACTTTTTCATCAGGCACAGTTTATCTGAAACGATAACCTTGCCATCAAAACTGGTAAAAGAATCAATGTTGATTCCTTGCAAAATATCATATTCAGCTTCAGCTTGCAATGTATTTTCAAGCAAATCTAAATCATCTGTGATGCCAATGTATCTTTTTCAAACCTGGACTAGTAGGTACTGTTGGTGATGGTTGTGGCTGAAACCACCTGCCACAGGACTACTGAATCCATTCCACTGCTTGAAGAACATTCAGGTCAGAAGTTTTGGAACACTCGATCATACTAGTTAAAAAAAAAACTGCAGTGTTGCTTTTACAAAATGGGTAAACATACATCTCAAAACAAAATCATGTTCTTTATGATACTTTTTGTTTGCATTTACAATATTCACCTTTTGCGTGAAGTATAATATTTCATGCAAATGAATTTTTTCACATGAGATTCTCAACTATTATTTAACCTCATTTGTTTCAATTGGCTAACTATGCCATTTGACATAACTAGCCTCCAGGTCTTCGGAAGGATTTGGGTCCATACATCTGACTGCTCCGCACATAGCATTAATTTCTAATGTTTTCATTTTCCTAGGACAGTGTTTCTCAAACTTTGGGCACTTACAGAACACTTTAAGCATTCTTTTATTTATCGCGGACCACCCCGAGGTGGGGTTCTCACCCTATTAAAAATATATATGTATCGCTTATTTTCATTCTGGTACACCGACTTTTCAAAACTTGCCATCATAACAGATGTGTATGCATACCACGATTCTGCCATTTTGGAAAATACATTTTTCGTTAAAGGAGAAGTGTTTTAAAACGGTAACAACTGGAAAAAGTTTGATTATAATAGTTTGCAAACAATCCTTTATTAACAAAAAAACACAATTTTCGAAAATGACAACGCCATGGTACGCATATGTGTGCATCATGAAGGAAAGTTTTGAAAAGCCAACACAGATACTTTAAAAAACTGACTGTAAGGCCTGATTTTGGAAATACTATTACTTTTCTTGAATCAGTGAATGCTCAGTAGGGGTCACTCCCCCCCCTCCCTTCCCAGATGGAACCTAGAGCCCCACAGTATCCTGAATCACTAAACTTTGCATAAACATTGAAAAAATATAACATGGTGATTTTAAAAAACAAGAACCTAATTTTGGCACTAGTACATATTACGTTAACTCCGCCAAGCACTTTCGTGTTGGCGTCTTCAGCATTATTTGTCTACATTTATTTCCCCACCCCCTTTAATTCTGTTCCTTCGTATTTCAATTCTGGTTTTCTCTGGTTTTATTACTGGTATTGAATTTAACCTTTTTTTTAGTAATTGATTTTTCCCCATTTCAAATTTATTTTTCCTCTAGAGAATATATATAATATATACATATACCATGGCAAGTGAGACTGGAGAAAAGAATAGAAGAGCTCCGCAGCAGCATAGGGCGAATAACCCAGTACATGCAGGGAAATAGGAGTAAGAAATTAGTGAGGAAAGTGAAGATGGCCCTTAAGAGAAATAGGATTCATACAAGACACGAAGAGCCCAATAAACATATCAGCGAATATCTGGATACCCTCAAACAAAAACTGGGTGTATACGCCAGAAGACTCCGAAGATACAAAGACTATACCAACAAAAAACAACAGAACATGCAATTCCAAGCAAACCAGAAGGCCTTCTACAGGAAGCTTCGAGAGACCCCAGCGAACAAAGACAAGTACGAAGCCCCAAAGCCAGCAGAAATAGAGACCTTCTGGAAGACACTATGGTCCAATGAAGTACAGCACAAAAGCGCCCCCTGGATTCAGCAAGAAATGGAGGCTACGAGAGGAATAGAGGAGATGGAGTACACGGGCATCACGATAGAGGAACTCCAGCAGGTAATCCAACGTACGCACAACTGGAAAGCACCCGGTATTGACGGCATACACAACTTCTGGTACAAGAAATTTACCAGCGCCCATGGCCCATTAGCCAAGGAACTTACGGCGATAATTGAAGACCCCAGCAAAATGCCTGAATTCCTCTGCAAGGGAATAACTTACCTCCTACCGAAGGACCAGGATACCAGTAACCCAGCGAAATACCGACCCATTACGTGCCTTAACACCCTGTACAAGATACTCACGGGGTGCATCTCTGAAAAAATAAGCCGGCACAGCGAAAGCAACAACTTAATGACGGAAGAACAAAAGGGATGCCAGAAAGGGACTCTGGGATGTAAAGAGCAGCTTACCATCGACTCAGTTATCCTGGAACAAGCAAGAAAACAAAAGCGAAAACTCAACACCGCATACATAGACTACAAGAAGGCTTTCGACTCTGTTCCGCACTCGTGGCTCCTTGAAATACTCAGCATATACAAAGTGCATCCCTCAATCATCCGATTCCTACAGAGCAGCATGAAACAATGGAGAACCCGGTTACAGCTAAACACGCCAGACAGTAAAATAGAAACGGCCGAGATCCCCATCCGCCGCGGAATCTTTCAAGGAGACGCACTAAGCCCCCAGTGGTTCTGCTTGGCGTTAAACCCCTTGTCAAGGATGCTGAACACAAGTAAATACGGATACATGCTGAAGAAAGACAAGAGAAACCTACATAAAGTCTCCCACCTCATGTACGTAGATGACATCAAGCTATACGCGCCAACCATCACCCAACTCCGACAACTCATCAGTATAACAGAGACATTCTCCAAGGACATAGGAATGGAATTCGGCCTCGATAAGTGCAAAATACAGAAGAATAGCAAAGAAGATTTACCAGGCATCGAACTCGAAGACGGGAGACTACTGAAGACCTTGGACGAGGGCGAAACCTACAAATACCTAGGGATAATGCAAAAACGGCAGCAGGAGCACAAGAAAGTCAAAGTCCAGCTCACGCAAGCATTCCAAGAAAGACTTAGAAGCATTGTGAAGACGAAACTGAGCGGGAAGAACACCACGCAAGCAATTAACGCATATGCGGTACCAGTGCTCACCTACTCCTTCGGGATCATCAAATGGTCCAACACTGAACTAGAACAACTCCAGCGGAAAATGAGAACCATCCAGAGAAGAGCCGGACAACTACACCCTGCAACGGCAATTGAACGGCAAACACTACCCCGGGAAGAAGGAGGACGCGGACAAGCGGACCTCAAAGACTTACATGACAAGCAGATCCAGAGCATGAGGCAATACTTCCAGTTGAAGAGTCCCCGATCGCCACTCATCCAAGCCATAATACAAGCAGATGCAAATTACACGCCACTAAACCTGTGTAGTACCGAAGAGCGTGTCCTCGAAACAGCCAACGAACAGAAACTGAGAACTTGGGCCGGAAAACCATTACATGGCAGGCACTACAATGACCTGCAACAACCACACGTTGACAAAAAGGCATCAAATTCTTGGCTGGCCAAAGGCACTCTCCAGCCAGAGACAGAAGGATTCATGCTAGCCATCCAAGACCAAGTGATCGCAACAAGGAACAATCAGAAATTCATCCAGAGAAAAGACATAGAAAGCGACAAATGCAGACACTGTCATGCGGCATCGGAGACAATCCAACACGTGATGGCAGGATGCAAGATCCTTGCGCAGTCAGACTACAAACATAGACACGATCAAGTAGCGAAAATAGTCCACCAGAAATTGGCAGCGAATGCTGGCTTTCTGACAGAAAAATGCCCGTACTACAAATATGAACCA